>JARHVA010001583.1:0-1200000 GCA_037957365.1 Torreya grandis
CCAATATTATGTTGATGAAAAATGCTATATATTTTTTCTATAATGCTTAAAAACCTACTTATCTTCTTTCTCTAACGAGTTTTATAATTGCACATATTTTCTAACTACCCAAACACTTGCATCCTAGTCAGACGCTTACATTGACCGAAGTGTCCTTACCTAACATAAGTGTCCAGTGCCCTAAAAGTCATCTAATTTGTAAATAAAATGTATCCTAATGATCAACCTAATTTATATTATGTGAGTTATTCTCCAAAGTGATTGGTATAAATATAATATCATCCCTCATTTAGTCCTCACCTAGAAAATCTTTACTTACTCACCAAACAACTTACCAAAAGCATTCATTCAAGAACTCAAGTGAGAAAACCTTCCATAATTTATCTTATTTCTATATTATTCATAGGGAAAACATATCTAAAATTATAAAGTACTGAAGGAACAACCCAAGAGATGTATTTTCCAAGTCATAATCTAGGTCATTATTGTACTTGTTTATCACACATTGCATGATTCACACACAAGCCAACACAAAGGGGAAAACTACATAAACATGAGTATCTCTTCAAAGTATTGGATATGTTGGTAATGCTCATTGATAAAGTGATCACATTACATGATTCACACATGAGCCAACATAAAGGGGAGAACTACATGAGTATGAGTATCTCTTCGAAGTATTGGATAAGTTGGTAATGCTCATTGACAAAGGGATATTTGGGGTAGTTCGACACTGTGTGCCCACTAACCCATTTTTTCCATAGTCATTATGAAGATGAATAATTAGGGTTTGATCATTTTACAAGGAATAATAGTACATGACCAAAATTTGAATGCATCAAAGTAAAGGTGATGATACACATAGAAGCATCCAAGTGGTTGCATCTTATTTTAGTAGGTATTCCATATACGACACCTTTATCTAACCTAGACATTAGTGTTAATGCAACTATCCCAAGATGATGTAAGTGTAAGAGGATATAAAAGTAAAAAATCCATAATTTTATGATTATTCCACAATACTCTTATAGTCTGATTCATCCCTATTCTATATATAGATTTATATTAGCATCAAAACCAACTATCTTATTTTCATTGTCATTTCTATATATAGCATAGTTGTACTTTACATTTTTATCATATCTTAGTATAATAAATTTAGTATATGTTATATTTAATTTTTAAAATTAATTAACCTATTATAAATCTATTTCTCAACCTTCTGCTTATTCATTTCTATATTTTTAACCGTATCTAACCACATTATGATCCATATCCAATTTAGGGTTAAACATTTGACAAACTCGATCTTTGAGCTTCAAACCCTAGGTCAATTAGTATTTTCTGATTTTTTATATTTTTTCAATATTGTTATGTTTCTTTATCTTCATTTTTAATCATTATGGTGACCTTGACCTTTGGTATCAAAACCCTACTTGAAATAGGGTTTCCTAATTTAGTGTTTTATGAATCCTGATTTCAAAGCATCCAAATTTTAAAAAATTAGATCTTCCCCTTTTCTAAATACATGTTTAATGTGTGTGTGTGTGTGTGTGTGTGTGTGTGTGTGTGTGTGTGTGTGTGTGTGTGTGTGTGTGTGTGTGTGTGTGTGTGTTGTGTGTGTGTGTGTGTGTGTGTGTGTGTGTGTGTGTGTGTGTGTGTGTGTGTGTGTGTGTGTGTGTGTGTGTGTGTGTGTGTGTGTATAATAGCTACTTAATTTTGATGTACATCATAGTATTTCTTACTTGTTATGTTTCATGTATGATGAAACCAATTAAAAGGAGTAGCCAACTTGAGCAATATAATGAGAGGGTTTCAAAACAAATTTATAATTAAGCTCTCTTTACAACTCTCATGGAAATAGTATTGAGCTTATTCCTCCTAACCCTAAGGAGGGTGATATATATCATCCCTCTAACCAAGTCCATGTTATCACTCCTTCAAGAGATAAGGTATATGGTGTATGTATGCATGTTCAATCTAATATATTTAGGGTTTGTATTTGCGAAGCCTTAAAATAGATAGTTCATCCTTATGAGAAAGTCAATAGAAGAATGGAAAATTTATGTTAGTTCAAAGATCACATTATTATAAAATCAAATTACATAATTATAGAATCCAAAACATGAAAGTGTTAATCATGTTTTTTCATCCTCATTTACCAATGTTGTGCCAAACAAAGTTTTACATCCAAATGAAAAGCTACAATAGAACACATCTAAAATAAGTGATCCACATATTATAGAAAAGGTTATTAAGATTCCAAGTGAGATCCTAAGAGAAATGATTTGAGATAGAGTGATCAAATTATCTCCTTTGCCTCCTATCATAAAATTCAAATACTATTATGCATATCACAGAATGCATGGGCATCATATAGATTGTTGTTTTGTATTACAAAAAAAATACAATGTCTCAAAGATAGTGATGATCCTAAAATTTATACCTCACTCAATAAAACCATTCAAATTATTATTACCCCTCCTAAATCACATGTACCACAACAACAATAACTGTGGGCACCAAATAAAAACTCAAAGCAAAAATAGTTGCAAATATCAAACTTAGAGAAAGAAAAAGTTCAAAAAGGAAAATTAGATTAGGAAAAGGATATAAATTTAACTCTCAATAATGATACTCAGTTTTCCAAAAAATATGGTTTTAGAATAAAATATTTACAAAACTTTTGTTATCATGGTTAAAGATTGGGAAAACATTCCCAATGAATCACTCATCCTATTTCCACATATTACCAGAATGACCTATTGGTGTAGACTTTTGTCCCACTGGGTTTTGTCTACGTAGTCTATTTTAGCTTGCTTAGGTTATTTTAGGTGATTATTTAATGTTTATCCCACGTGCATGAGGATGCTAGGACTTGTCAGACTTTTGCCTATAAATGTACCTTTCCTATTACTTTTAGGGCTAATGCAAATATTCTTTCTATAACATCTCTTTGGTGAGACAAGTTTCTTTCTCTTTAGGGTTTTAAGATTTTATACAGGTTATCCATACATGTTCATCATGTAAGCTTCACTATTCAATTGATCTTAGCATCATCTAACATGGTACCAAAGCAATTCTAACAACCATTTACTATTCAAACCTTGGTGGGATTTGTTCATTTCATTCCTATTGTTTTTTTGTTTTAGATTTCAAGGGTTTGGTGGGGTTTATTTAAAACTAATGCAAATCTTTAGAGCTAGTATCTCTAGACAAAAAAATAGCACCAATAGATTTAGAGGGTGCCAAAACCCTAGGGTTGGCTAAAAACGTGACTTAGTTTTGTGATAACCATTTTCAACCATTTTTAGAGGGTTTCAAGTAGTTTTATTGGTTTTCACACATTTTCATACTTATGGAGTCTTCAATAAAAAAATAGTTTCTAGGTTTTTATAAGTTTTGTATATTACCAAGTGCGTCTTTGATAATTTTTCAAAAGGCTAAATCAATTTCTGTAGATATGGGTTCTAATTTCAAATTTTTTTGTCATTTTCAACTAGTTCAGGTGACTTTTCTATAGAATTTGGGACTTAAAATAGTTTGTATTCTTTAGGCCCTTATTTCCATGGTTACATGTACCATAAGAACATGTGCATTTTTCATGTCTTCATGGTCCCAATGGTCCCAATGGTCCCTCTACCATGTATTAATGCATGTTTCACACCTCTATATAGCCCAAGGCCTGCTAGCCAAACCTTGACCAATTGAATGTGTGATGCAGACTCCATATTGTGTACATCTATAGTTATGATGGTTTATCAGCTCAACCATGGATGACACGGTGACACAAGTTCCATGTGGTTATGCTTCGTATCTCCATGGGGCCCAAGGCTTGACAACTCAACCATTAAATTTGTGGTGATGTGAATCAACACATCACACACTTGCACTTCTATAGGTCTATAAGTTGAGAGTAAATCCTCATAACATGTGAGGATATAGTTCCACTCCTAGATGCAATGATGGTGTGATAAGACATCAATTTTAAGTCCAAAGACTCCTTTCAATGAGTGTATAATCATCAAATTTAAGACATGGATTTGTGACACTATTCATTAATAACAAGGGGAATTTTTTAGGAGTGACATCACTCTACAAGTCATATCATAGTGTAAATTGACATCATCAAGGGCGAGCCCTCGTCCTACCCCTTAGCCCCTAGTCACATGGTGTGGTCACATGAGGTAATCACCTATATTATCTCTTAGCCCTTGGGTCATATATAAATTAAATCCATGGTCACTTCCAACAAAAAAATACTTAACTTTTGCTCAAGACAGGCTTAAGTTTTTATTTTAAAATTTGATGCATAAAATTTTCTTGGGTAAGTTGATCAAAAAAATTCTAACAATATTTCCACCAAATTTTTCTTGTAATTATATTTTTAAACATGCATAATTTTTTATTGGTAGCTTGGATTTGAGGGCCATCTTCTTCAAAAGTGATTATTTTTTCATACTCTATACATTAAAAGTTTTTTTTGGCCTTATATACCACCTATTTTTTCACATATTGGATATTTTGGATGCATTATCAATAGAGCTTGACATCCCTCCAAGTCTTTGTATGTAATAACTTACTACTCAAGACATATTCTCAATTGTGCCCAACATCTATATGAGCATGCTTATATCTATAACATTATGGGGGATTCATTACTGATAATTTCGAAGGTGTATTATATGGTGCTATGCATTATTTGTTATTTCTTATACACATTCCCATTTTTTACATTATATTGATTCCTATACTTACTTCTCATTTGGATGCATTCTTAGTTACACCTGATGTTCTATTCATGATCATGTATTATTATTGTAACTATGGGGTCATTAAAATTGTTTTAAGTAGTTATGCACTTCTTTGATGTCTTACTCTCAATCATTTTGGCTTCACTTTGGAGACACTTATGGGGGAAATTTGATTTTATACCAGTGGTTCTTCATGGAAATACCAACTCTGCTTCTTGGCGATTCTTACATAGAACACTTGCTCATGAGAAAGAATCATGCTCCATTTATATATGGACAAATTCCTACCCTTTCTAAATTAAGTTAATTTAATAAGTGGGCTAACACTTGTGACAAGGTTTTTGGCACCCTACTGTTACATGTTTTTATGGATCTTCATTGCCATACATAATATAGCTCATGTCCCTACACTATTTGGATCATCCTATAGTCTCTTTTTGAATATCCTATTGAGATTTAAATCACACCTCCTCCTTCACTTCCCATCATCTCTTTAGAGATTGTTACACTCACTTCTCTTACTCTTATTTCTTGTGATGACACATCCATGGTGAACAGTGATCTTCCTTCTATTTAGCCACCACTACAAGATGAGAATCTACCATACCTTAGTCTCTAATTCACATGGACATTCCTTCAAAGAATGCTCCATGTCATTCTTATTCATCAGACTCACCTATAATCAATGACACTTTTAATCCTAAGTACATTTTTGAGACTAAGGACTCTTCTTCTAGAATTTATGACTATATTAGTGATGGGGACACACCTCCACCATATCCTTATCACCTTCCATATATTGAAGGAGTTATTCCTTGATCAACCTACCTCTAGTCCACTTCAAACATTATAGGGTGCACGCATACTGATTAAGGACTCATCATACATCTAGGAAGTATATTCCAAAAGTACAAGGCATTTTTCCATCTAATTTAGACTCTCCTTATAATAGTTGTGAACTGTGACCATGAAAATGGCTCCTTCTTTAGTGCGAATATATAAACAAATGCCTTCTCCCATTGCACCACAATTGCATAGAGCAATTGGACCTTTTTTATATACATGGGGAGTATACCTCCTTGGTTGGACTTTTATCAGGTACTTGGTTGACTCATTCACTATTTTAGGATGATCCATTCTTCATTGTACCTTCTTCTGATAGGATTACTTTAGTGGCATTATATTCAATTCTTATGCATTATCTTACCAGACCTATGCCATACTTCTATTTTACACCCTACTTAACGTATTTTTTATTATTTCCTCCATCTTCTAATATGGAATGGGAATACTTATAGCACACCATTCATTTTCTTCCTTTGGTAAAGGAAAGAAACATTGTTTGATGTAGATAGAGCTTATTTAATCTTCAGGGATAAGATCTCATCAACAACATTTATCATTTTATGAGCTCTATTGTATGCAGATTCAACTTATTCTATGGGTACTTCTTAGTTATTGTCTCTTTATGTGCTTTATTTATCTTACTTGTGGATGCATTCTTAATTGTGACCAGTATCTTAGAGCATGCACTATTCTCACTTTGCTCTCTTTGGGAGAGGATTTTTGTTCCTATAGGTTTTTTCCCTTTCTTCACTTTATGGGAGTTGCATTATGATTGGTTATCTTATTAGGACTCATTGTCAGGACCCAATTATTCTATCCACCTAAGATATGCTTAATGGGGGTGTTGGTGTAGACTTTTATGCCACTAGGTTTTGTCTACACAATCTATTCCATCTTTCTTAGGTTATTCTAGGCCATTAGTGAAAGTTTATCCCAAATGCATGAGGATGTTGGGACTTGTCAAAATTTCAACTTTAAATGTACCTTTCTTATTACTTTAATGGATAATGCAAATATTCTGTATACAACTTCCCTTTAGTAAGATAAGCTTCTTTCTCTTGAGGTTTTTAATAGTTTATGTAGGTTCTTCATACAGGTTCACCATGCAAGCTTCATTGTTTAGTTGATCTTGGCATCATCTGACATGACCATCAAGGCTTGGGTTATATTGGTAATACTAATGCAAATCATTCAAAGATACATTTGGCAAATTCAAAATAACAAGATCCTATAAATGAAATAAAATCTAAGATAAATTAATAAATAGAACAAGATATATTACTTAAACACCAAGAAGATCAAAATATGATACAAAAGAAACAAGAATAGAAAGATTTAAAAGTGCCTAAAAAGGATAATGTCAAATGTGTGAATTCATATGAAGAAACTACCAATAATTCCTCAAAGCATATATTTATTGAACTTTGTATATATGGAAAGCAAGGTCAAAATATCATACTTGACCCAATTTGTGAAATCAATGTATGTACATGAAAATTCTTTACATCTCTAAGATATAGCATGGAACATGTGAATAAAACTATTGCATATGATCTTTGTGTTGGATATATTAAATTTAATGTCACACTTGGATCCAAATATTGCTCTACTTTATTGAATATTAGTCAATTTTTGACTAAATATCATGCAAAACTTGGCAAACCATCGTTACTAACAACAAAAGAAAAAACTTTGTAGGAAAAATACCAAATACAAATTTACCAATAAAATATGATTAAATTTATAGTTTTTCTATTCATAAATATGGCACATGTCAGTTAAGATGTGATATTTAGGTACCATTATTCATAGATAATGAATCTCCTCTCAATATGATTGGATAGTACTTGCACAAATCCCAAAACACCAAAAAAATTAAAACATGTAAAAATCCCAAAATATTTTCAGCATCTATGTATTCTATTGGCTCCTTGGCATCTATGTGTTAGTTTCATGTTGATGGATAGCATATTAGTTACTTATACATACACATGTTTCACACTTATATTTGAGTGTGATAAAATCATACATAAATACATGATCAATGTACTCTAATATGTTGGGATTTTCCTCTATTCATATCACTAGGATATTGGGGGCATCCTCCTCTGTGATCAAAATATATCCAAGTTATATCATTCTATGGTCACTTTACATTATCATGTTTGAGATCATATATATATTTACATGTACCTTTATCAATGCTTATATCTTTCATGATGTACTTGATATGCTATGTACTTTATATTTTTTGATAACACGCTAGATCCATGGGCCACTATGATATGTTTATATTGGTTGCTTATGTTTACATTTATGCCCTTCCTTGAGTGTCTTTCCTTGTTGTTATCTTGTCTATTGAGCATTTGAATATGATCCATTATTTTCATCCCTCATGCCTTTGTTTACTTCTTTGACATGTGATATGTCATCAGCTATTGTATGGAAATTTGAATATGTCATTTATTTATTTTATATACATTTAACTAATTCATGTCCATTCGATTATACAGCATTTGAACATGCCCTTGTTTGTAGTCTCCTTGGACCATTTCCTTTGACTTGTTTTTTAGTTCTCTTGTGTGTGTTCTTGACTTGCTTGTTGAGATTGTTACTATCTATATGTTTCCATGATCTTTATCATGCATATTATCCCTTTATGTGATCCCATTCTATGTGTTTAATTGATATATTTACCTAAACATGTTCTCTTATGTGTTACATGGTTCATTCATAGGTATATGGTTATCTTATTATTTTGAGGTGAGGTAACTACTAGTTTATATCTTCCCTAACCTTAAAAAGGGGAAATATCAATGGGTTCATGTCATATAGGAATGGATTCCACACATTAAGTTGTAGATTTAGTGTGGGCATATCATAGAGATATGGCTTCCACACATTCACAATTTTAGATATGTAGCGGGGGAATATTTTGGAAACATGTTCTCCACACTTATTCAATATTAATATACCTAGATTATAGTTTGGAAATATGTTCTCCACATTGGCACCTTATCATTTTTCATATTTCTTTATATATAGTGAGGGGTATGTATGGTAAAATATCACCCACACTACTTCAAGTTTCTAAATTGGCCAAAGCACATATAGTTATATGATTCAAATACACATTTGTGGTAGAATTCTCTACATTGATACCATTATTATACAAATGTTTAGCATAAGACATATCTAATTTTCATATGTCATGTTATGTGCACCTAATATTACAAAATTCAAGTCAATTTTAGATTTAGAACACTTTCAAGGACTTTTACCACCCACCAAGTTGGAATTTTATGGACTATATTGAGCCAATCTACTATAGTAGATGGTTCATTTTTTGGTATCGTTGAGATTATTAAATCACTCAATATTTCCAATTTTTTAGATTAGAATTGATTTTAGCATCCAACCTCACTAGTTTGATAGTGTGAGTTGACTGGGTTCACTCCCACTCACTAGGTTATAAGTATGATTGGGTTATATGGTCGGGCTAGTCTCAATTATTAGGTGGAAATTCATATTTTCTCCAAATTTGGAGGCATGGTCCCTCCTATCTTTCTATCTCTATCTCCTTAGATATATGTACTTTTCATATTTATATTTATCCTAATTTGAATTTTAGTGATTTATAATGATATAAATTTCAAATGAAATTTCTAAAAAGGCAATATAATTACATCAATTTACATGTGTACTCCTAAACCTTGCTCTATTTTAATTTCAATACTTTCAATTTCATATTATTTGCACTAATTATATACCGTAACGTGATCATGGTTACAAGTTAGTCACCATCAAAGTACTCAAGTTAGACTCAAGAAAAGACAAGGTGTGTTATACACACCTAGGTATGCATTATTTTCCTTTAAACTAATAATTTCATTATTAGATTAAGGGGAGGATGTATACACTATTTTTAAATTGTATATCACCTCAATCTTATACACTAGGAAAAATTAGACCTTGGTTATTTCTCTCAATTCTAGACCTTTCTTGCTTCTATAAATCTTGTATATACTCTTTATTGTGCCCCTTGGCCTATCTCCTTGTCCAATCAATCTTATTTTGATGACCCATGCCTTTTATCTTTTCTATAATGCTTAAAAACTACTTATTTTCCATATTTACAAGTTTTAAAACTACACCTATTTTTCAAATGCATGGACACTTGCATCTCAGTCAGATGTTTAAGTTGACGTAAGTGTCTTTACTCAACATAAGTGTCTAATACCTTAAAATTAATATAATTTTCAAATGAAATGTATCCTAATGGTCATCCTAAGTGATATTATGTGATTTATTATCCAAAGAGTTTGGTATAAATATAATATCAACCCTCATTCATTCTTCACCTATAAACTTCTTACTTACTCACCAAGCAACTTACCAAAAGCATTTAATCAAGCACTTAAATGAGCAAAGTTTCCCTATTTTATCCTATTTCTATATAATTCATAAGAATAGTATATTTATAGGTATGAAGTACTAAAGGAGAAAACTAAGAGTTATATTTTCCATGTTATAAATTAGGTCATTATTGTACTTGTTTATCACATATTTCATGATTCACACACAATCTGACATGTAGGGTAGAGCTACATAAGTCTAAGACCCTCTTAATAATATTGGATATGTAGGTAGTGTTCATTGATAGATGTGTATTTGGGGAAACTTGACACATGTTCCCACTAAACTATTTTTCCCCATAGCCACTATGGGGATGAAGAATTAGAGTTTGATCATTTGATAAGGAGCGATATCAAATACCTAGATCTGAATACACTAGAGTGAAGTTGATGACAAACACATAGAAATATAGGTGGTCACATCATGTTCTATAAGGTATTATATACAACACACCTATGTCTGATCTAGACACTGGAATCAATGCAAGTGTTTAAGGATACATAGGTACAAAATCCATAATTTAACAATTATTCCAAAATAATCTTCCAACATGCTTCCTACTTGTTCTAGATCAAAATTTATATTATCATCATAAAAATCTAAGTATCATGTTTTAATTATCATTTTCATATATGTCATAGTTGTCCTTTCCATTTTTAGCATATCTCAATATAATAAATTCAATACATTTTTTATCTAGGTTTTGTAATTAATTGGCTTGATATAGATCTATTTATCACCCTTGTGTTTATTAATTTCTATATTATTAACCCTCTCAAACCAAACTAGGATCCATATCAAAATTAGGGTTAAAAAAATATACATATCTTATGCCTTTATAATTTTTGAGTTTGTACTTATTTTTCTGCTCCTTAGACACTTGTGTGTCAGGCAAACTCCTACTTTGATGCAGGTATCTTGATCTGACACAAGTACCCAGTGCCTTAAATCCATCTAATTTGTAAATGAAATATATCCTAATGGTTAGTATAAGTGTGATTTTTATGAATTAAATCTATATTTCAACTAAATTAATAAATTAAATGATCTTAATCCTAATCTAAATTCAAACAATCTCAGGATAAAGCAAAAAAAAAATGAAGAAACTAAACTATAAAAAAAACTACTAACAAACACATGAAATTTTTTTCACCTTCTCCATTATGTGATCAATGGTAGATTTTATATTTATGTGGAATGTGGATTCTCAATCCTATTTCCAATGAAAATAAGGAATGGGAAATGTTTTGATAAGCAAATGCACTCTTGATGGATTTGATTCACTTCAAATTCAATTTGAAATTCAATAGAACTTTGTTAGCTTGAAGGTGGATGAATGAAAGTGATGTATTACATGCCTATTTATAGGTTTTTGGAAGATATATTAGATAATGGAGAATTATTTCAATATTTAAAATTATCCAAACAATCTATGATGGAGAATGAGTCCTCACCCATGAGGATGATGACCAATTCAAATGGTTGAGAGAAACATGGATTTGGTTAGCTGAGTCACCAAGAATAGGTCAAGTTGTTTGACAAGTCAAGGGGTGACTCAAAGTTAGTTAAGTAATTTAATGGATTTGTTAGGTGAGTCAACATGTGAGGGAGATAAAGGTGGAGGATGTCTAGGTGAGGTGGAAAATCTGGATTTATTAATTAAATTTTGATTAAAAGTGTGCATAATTGATTAACTTTAAATTATTTAATTATTTTAAAATGAGGGAAATGACATGAATTTGAATTTAAATTTATAGAATAATAATTAGTGTTAATATGTGAATTTAAACACTAAATTAAATTTAGGTATATACATTTACCCCTCTTTGAAATGGTGTTATGAAGTAATATTATTTTGAAGAATAGTAGAAGTAGAGCATTAGATGATTGAGAATAAATAATTACCCTAGATGAATGAAAATTAATGTGATGATGCCCCCTCAAGTGTTTGTGTAAGAAAGAGAATGAACACTCGAAATAAAGGAAAGAATGATAAGGAGATAGAAATGAGTATCGATCATCAATAATAAAGATACTTGTCTCAATATCAATATTTGAAACATTATAGAGGGTACATGTAAAATTATTTTCCCTTAACTGTTCAATTCTAGAGAAGATATTGTAAAAATTACAATTACCACTTTATATACTACATGCTTGGATGGTACTCAAACTCAAGGGTCTCATGAGGAGATGTGAGAATGATATATCCCAATGATAGTAAGACATCAGACAAAAAATGAAAAATATAAATTGTTCGATTTGTGATAAATATTTACAAAATTGATAGTTTCAAGCATTGATAAGGAGATATATGACTTTGATTAAATGGTGGTAAAAAATGTGGATGAAATGGCTTAGATGGATGCCAGCGGATGAATTGACCCTAGAGACCCCATGTCTCAAAGTGTTGCCTATATAATCCATCATGGATAAAGTATGAGTGGGAACATTAGGTCGGATGTAGTTCTCCCATTGTAAGAAGAGAAGTGATGATGTAATGTAAAATTGACCCATGGATGTTATTAACAGACTTTAGCTAATAATTTCACATTGTGATTAGATGTGATGATGGATTGATTTTCCCCCAAGAGATGATATATACCAAGAGTATATTGGGAAGTGATATATCCATAGATGAGATGCATGCTTTGAGGTGACACATGAATCAAGGTTCATAGAAGAGGATATGGGAATGATATATCCCATTAAAAATTTATGAGTTGGGATTGGTTGACTATTTTACTAATTGATTGAGTGATGGATTGATGGAGAAAGGATGGAATGATTATCATAGTCTATATTTGAAATGTGCATGGAAGAAATAAGTTTAACTACAACCTCTGATAAGAACCTGTATATTGTAATATAGAAATTTGGATAAATAATGAATATATTAAACTATATTTCTTTTATGGAAGGAACAACCCCAAATCATGGGCCACTTCGAAGGGGTTACCTCCTTTGAGCAAGGCTCAATTACAAATGACTCTTTGATCCTCTATAACATCACTTGTCCCTTTATTTATACTATTTCTTACCTACCCCACTCCACATTCTAATGTATGTGGGATTATTCACTATTATACTATTATACCCCTCTAGGTACATTACATTCCATCCCACTTAAATATGTTTTTCCCTTGAAACATGATAAGAAATAGGAGGACCAAATGAAGGCTAGACCAAAAATAGGTTGAAGACTAGATGGAATCTCTACCATGAATTCATTTTTGCTTCCACTTCTTCCACTAATGTTGGGATATGAACATGGACATGAATAGTGTGAATGCAAGAAGTATAGTATGAGATGAAAGTACATAGAGAAATTTATATGAAATAACCTCAATGGAAGACATGTCAACCAGGAGGTTATATTTTATTAATTAAATTTGAAGCATGATAATAATATGCTCAAATATAGAACAAGGGAACACAAAATAGGCTATTGGGTGAGCCAACTGAGGATATATGCCATCCCCCTTAGCATTGTTTCTTGAGGTAGGTGAAGCCTCAGTTCCCTACTTGGGCTCTGTAAGTGAATTATTGAACTCTTCTAGTGTTTTATTTGATGATAGGGATGCCAAATCAGACTTGGGGCCTATTGGGTCACTTATGTTGCTATCTTAGGTACTATAGGTGCATGTTCCATTATTGTTATAGTTTGGAGAGGGGGTGTTGTGTAGATATGTTTCCAGTTGATGTGATCTTCAAATATCGTAGCCAATCCTATGGCTTCCTTTAGTTTGTGAGGTTGTAACATTCTAACCTCTTCTTTAATTTCCTTATAGAGTCTATTGATGAATCACTTTATGAGAAGATCCTTATACAAGCCTACAATGTGAGTGGCTAGTTATTCAAATTTTATCTAATATTCCTGTACTATGTTGATTTGTTGAAGCTTAGTCAATGCACTAGTGAGATGACTTTCAAAAAAAATTAGAAGCCCCATGATAACTAGAGGTTAAATATATATGGACGTCATCTTCAACCAAAAATGCATCCTTACATTGATATGGGCCAGAACATAATAATATAGACTCAATAAAAATTACTATACCTGACTTTACTAAACTTAATGATAATAATACTCACACTGAAAAATGACTAACCACTAAGGCTAGTTGACACCTAACAACCAATAGCCTACTCACAAGAGAGACAATATATAAAACAATTATTTATATATATATATATATATATATATACATATATATATATACATACATATATATATACATATATATATATATATACATATATATATATATACATATATATATACATATATATATATATATACATATATATATATACATATATATATATATATATACATATATATATATACATATATATATATACATATATATATACATATACATATACATATATATATATACATATATATACATATATATATATATATACATATATATATACATATATATATATATACATACATATATATATACATACATATATATACATATATATACACACATATATATATATATACATATATATATATATACATATATATACATATATATATATACATACATATATATATACATACATATATATACATATATACATATATATATGATATTAATGATAATTTAAAACAATAATACTAAGGACTAATTATAACGACTTCTCATGACCAAATGGCACAATTACGTTCTGAATCATAACAATAATATAATTTAAAAAATAAACTAAAACAAAATGTGAATAACTATATTATGCTCAAAAGGCACCCTAAAAGACCAAAGACCAAATAGTAACCACTAAATATTAATATCAAACAATTAATGATATTAAATATAATTCCTAAGAGATAACATGCAAGCCCTAAAATAAAAATTACCATGTTAGTTTGGAAAAACCCATAGATACAATAGAAGAGGTTTCAATAGGAATATTGTAGATTTTAGTGAAAAAATCATGAGCATAATTACAAGAGAAAGGGTGAGGAGTATGAGAATTGGATGTCAAGCATAGAACTGAGGATGGTAAGGCTCGAGGTCAAGGTTGGAAAGTAGAAAGTGGTGAAAAAAATAAAATGACATATTTGGGTAGAGATATTCATGAAGAATCCAAAGTGGATGGGCTGAGCTAAGGCAAGTCAAGCTGATGTTGAGGTAGAGAACTATAATCCAAGGACTAGCAGCCAAACTCAAGCTGGTGGATCTAAATCAAAGTAGAGGGATGCAAGATAAGAGTGACTCTATCTATTGTGCCAAAAATAAATAGATGTAACATCGATCTGATTTAGTAAAAATCTTCACACATTTGAGCTCATAGGATATTCTCCAAGAATGAAGAGATCATCACACAAAAAAAAATATGTTGCAAAAGTTGAATCATGATGACTAGTCAATGAATAAAGTCATTATAGAAAACACATCATAATGTCATGGATGTGGTTTAGAATGGTCATATCCAACGTAAATGGTATATGGAGATTATTTGATGCAAATGGTAGAACCAAAGTGAATAGATCATGGTCAAGCTGAGGAGGATGGAGGGATTATGCCATGCAATTGCCAAATAAGTTGAAAGAATCAAGTGTTAAAAATGTAGCAAGGAAAGCCCTAAAATAAGAGCATGTAAAGTGGAGACCAAAAATTTTGAGATCTAATCCATGTCTAGATGAGATTTTCTAAATGATATGTGCTAAAATGCTATAGTATCGTAGATAAACTCAAAATATAGATTTATGACTAGTAGGAAAAGCCTACAAATCTGCTAAAAAGTGTCCAACATAGGTGACTACAAAAAAGATCCTATAATGGATAATGAACTAACAACTACATATACAAATTAACAAAAAATATATCTAACATGTGGTGTATGGAAACAATGCATAGAGATATGCAATGGAGATTGCATCTGTAATAAGACTATAATGCATAATACACCAAATGAGAATATTGTAAATCATTGTGAATGATGAAGAACTCTCTCTCTAATCTCATAGTAATGGAAAAAAAATTGGCTGCGAAAAGCGCTCTAATACCAATGATAAGAACATGTATGCTATAATATAGAAATTTAGACAAATACTAAATATATTAAATTGTATTCCTTTTATGGAAGGAACAACTCTGAATCACAAGCCACTTCAAGGGGGCTACCTCTTTTGAGTAAGGATCCATTATAAATAACTCTTTGATCCTATACAACATCATCTTCCCCTTTATTTATACTATTTCTTACCTACCCCACTCCACATTCTAATGCATGTGGGATTATTCAATATTCTACTATTATATTATTATACTATTATACCCCTCTAATTACATTACAACATCAAAGTATTATATGGATCAATATTATTATCTTGTCATAGGTCCTTTTAGTATTGTACCACAATGGCTTTGTTTGATATTACACACATATGATCAAGCCAAGGTTGTGAGATGATTTGATAGATCTTCCACTATTTATTTGTTTTGCTTTGTATTTCCAATAATAATGCAAATCGAGTAAGAGTTGAGAAACCTAATTTTTGATATTATGCATGATAATATTAACCAATTTATGTAAAAACCATTATGACTATTGTGTTATATGTGTAAGTACTAATAGATTAATAAGTGCAAGACTTAGCACATCATGATATAGAAGATCATAATTACACTATTTGTAATGTTCATAATGATCTAGATACAAGAAGAAACAATAAAGAGAAGATAAAAATAAATGTTTTCAATAATAAAAACCATGTAAAGAAAGGGAAAAAATAAGAAACCAAACATTATTGAAGTAAATTGGTTTACAAATAATAAAATTAAGTGAATTGTAAATTTCAAATGACTAGATAAACATGTAATCAAAGGAATAACAAACAAGTAAGCAAATGACTAAAAATAAGTAAGAAAATGAATTGTTTAATATACTTGGATAGAGTATAACCTTTTGAAATATGATAATTTTATAAATTTTAACCATCCGATGAGTAATCCGTATGATGGATGAAAAGGGTATGTAATTAAGAATAAAATATTTTTTTGACTATTTTTGTATTTTTTGGTATTTTGTTATATCTTCTAATGTTTTTGGCTTTTGTTGGATTTTATATTGTTTTTTATTTTTGGATAATGTTGGATTTTAGAATGTTTTTTTTTTAATTATTTTAGATTTATATATAAGGAACATCAGTAAAGGGAAAACCTTATTCTAGCACTAAGGAAGGGAGCAGTAGTGGATGTAAGGGATACATTATGGATGGAATATGGATGAATAGAAATCGATAGTGATTAAGATGATAACTCCAAGTAACACATGAGGTAAGAACCAAGTGTCTAGTCATCAAAGTAGATTTGTAAGGATACACCAAGATATTTCCAAGAACATGTCTTCATATGTTTCCACTTCCTTATCAAGGTCAAAAATGGGACTAAGGGAGGTTTTATGATGTCAAATATTGGATTAATAAGCATGAGTTTCACTTTGTTTTGGATTAAATGGAAAAGGATGGGTTTGGATAGGTAAGGGTAATTAAGGATGTTTTAGGATAGGTGAAGGATAGGCTTAGGATGGTTAAGGATGTTTTAGGATAGTTTAAGATAGGTAAGCATGGGATTAGAATAGTTTTAGGATGGGTAAGGATGGAGGATGATTTAAAATGCATATGATGAAATGGAATGAGATTTCCCCGAAAGTGTAAGGTACATAGACAACTAATTATTTTATGTATGATTCCATAAACCAGTTTTCATCATGGTACTTATTCAAGGCACCATAGAAATGGTTTTCACCTTTAGATGAATTTATTTTTATCTTTTTTTTTATTTTTATTTTCTTTTAATTTTGATGTTTTTTTGTCATTTCAATTATAAAAGGGTTTGAGATGCATGATGTGGACCTATATAGATATTTCAAGTATGTACTCTAGAGATGTCTTTAATAATTTCTTTAATTTCTAAGTTGGCTTCCTTTAAATTTACCAAGAAGATAACATAGCCCCTATAATAGAGGGTGTTGTCAAATAGGGTGAAGTAAAAGGTATGTTGGATGAAAGATGTGTGTGTTGAGGTCAACATACCCCCATTATTAAAAAATGGGGACCCTTGTGTTAAATTATGCAAATTTGTAACTAATTTTTGAAAATTCACTTGATCAGAGTGTCACTAGCATATTTGCATAGTATTTTTATTCGAATATCATCCACACCTAGTTTGGTTAGCATATTTGCATATGATTTTTGTTTGCCCTTATCTAAATTTGCTAACTTTGGATCTCTATGTTTTCTAGCTACATGTCCAATAAGGTCTAATTGGAATGAAAAATGCTTGGGTTTCATGATTTTAATGTTAACTTGATTTTTTACTAGCCTTTGGTTTGTTGGAAATCAAATCAAATTATTAAACCCTTAGTCTAAGTTTAATATAAGTACTTGATTTGAATCTAACAGGAACTTTTTTATGTGGGAACATTTTAAACAACGCTATGGGCTCAGTTTATTTTTTTCCTAAGGTTTAGTTGTTTTTTTCATCATGACCAAACCTTAGTATAACAATCATGCTTGGACCCTTTTATGTCCTGAGACCCCTTCATCCTTTTATTATTCATGTAGCCTAAGATAAATGCAAGGTCCTTTTGTTATGTTTCTAACTTTCAATACTTATGTTTTCAATGTTTCTTTTTTGGACTTATCTTTTTGCAACATTTTCCCTGTAGCAATCTTGCCAATACAATTTTCTCGAAACATAGGCCAAAAGGCACATACCCTTTAGGCATTGTGTAACTCACCCTTCAAACATTTTGTCAAGGACACTTGCCCTATAGAATTATCTTTTAGCCTTTTCAAAATGGCGCTTTTCCCTCTAAGATTACCCTTCAATATTTTTGGGAGTACCCTTCAGATCTTCTGAGAGTGCCCTTCAAAACTTTTGAAAAGGAACCTTCAAGATTTTTGTCATCACCACTTTAACCTATGAAATAATTCACATGAATTTCCTTGAGACATTGATTTCATCAAAATATTTTATTCCATGGTCATTTTAATATGTTTTTAAACTTAGCCTAATACTTTGGATTGAATCCTTTATTTATTAATGCAAATGACAAATTAATTTGGGATGTTGGCTTAAGTTCTCATTATTCTCGTGCCCTAACTTTCATATTTCCTATTATTTATAGGGAACCAATCATGTTCGACTATCCAAATCATGATCAATTACTCATGTTCACCAAGATGGACATGATCCAATAGAGCGATATGAAGTAAGACTTTTCAATGAAGCTCTAAAGGCCCATGAGGTCACCACATGGAAAAAAGGCATTTCCCAACAGAACTGACAGAGTGCAGAGCAAACTAAAAAATGACAAGTGGCAAGCTTAGCAAATAGTCCTGAAAATGAGTCTAAAATTGATGGTCATGCACTAGTAAAAGATGTCCATATAGGCATCAAATGATGGTCTTAAGCATGTCAAATTTAAGATAGAAAAAAGTCTTGAGGATATGTTTAAAATTTATGGTCACGCACCCATCAAAGATTCCATATGGACATCAAATGATAGTCATGAGGACATCAAAATTAAGATAGAAAATAGTCTCAAAGATGTGTTTAAAATTGATGGTCATGTGCCCATAAAATATTTCACATGAATGTCAAATGATAGCTGTGAGGATGTCAATTTTAAGATAGCAAAGAATTCTAAAGATGAGTCTAAAATAAATGATCACGCACCCATCAAAGATGTTCATGTGGACATCAAATGGCAGGTATGTGGATGTCAATTTTAAGATAGCTATTTGGATATAAATAATCTAAATATCTATGATCTACATTGATTCGTATAAAAATATCATATGGTATTAAATAAAAGCTAAATTTTCAAAGGCAATGATCATATTTTTGGATAGTGATGAGCATCAGTGCTATGGTGATGCCATGTAGGAAAAGTATGATCAATCTAAGGATCTCATGGACCTGTGGGAGAAAAAGGTATAAACAAGCAAACTCAAGGGCATTCTAAGGCATGAAGCTTGTGAGTTAAGCTCATGACCACCATTGAAGCACTATTAAAACCTATAAGAATGCCCTAGTAAGGCATGAGGACCCTAACCCATAATCACCTGTATAAAGATAGTTCAACCCATAATCCACCAGTGAGTAATTTGATCTAAATTCATAGGCCTAATAGTTCAAAAATGTGTTTCCTAAGAAGATGTGGAGCTCCACTCAAATTCATCAACCAGTGGGTCCCAAATTAAGATGAAATAATAATATTATTTTTTTAAACCAGCATTTATAATATTTTGAAGTGGAATATTCTATTGTAAAGGCATGTGGTATTTATAAAACACACTACCTATAGATCATTCCATTGGGAAAGTCTAGTGTATTTCTAAAACATTTGTGGAAAGAATAGTTGTCCCTACACTTATACTTTTTTAATTGGTTGAGACTAACTGACATGCTTCCTTGCATCTTATAAAATTAGTAATTTTAATTATAAGAAAGGGAGGAGTCCTGTGAGACAAAATTACTTCATAAATTTTGAGCAAACAATACAAGCAAGGAATTTTACAAAGATTGTCCAATATTTGCTTCTATGAATTACTATATGGCTTCTCTCTCACTTTTTTGGTCTAATTTATATATTTGAATGGTGCTTATGGATTTTAAATGTGTATCTTTAATGTAGAGTTGTTAAGCAATGCCAATGCTAGGTTAATTAAAAGTTCTCATGTTCATTTTGCTTCCTTCACTTCTTTTTCATTTAAGCTAATGGTGTTTCCTTGCAAGGGTGAATCTTTAAAGTGAGATTCATTCCTATTTGCATCATTTCATACTTCCATTTGATGATTTCCTAATGTATGGTGTGATTTGGGCTTAGTTGTTTCACTTCATAAAATTGGTTAAATGCATGTTCAGATGAAGTTTGAGCTTTATCATGATGTTTGGAATGAAGACCAATAACATCCTTCTTTTCTACCCTACCCTTCCTTTTGCTTCTTTTTTAACCAAGTCACCTTAGACTAGCTACATTATAAATATCCATATTAGATTAGCTTTTAACTTAGTTCTTGATCATAATTCATTGTTATTAGCATAGATACTTCATATTTTGAATAGATCTATTATTTGTCCATGGTGTATCCCAACCACCAAATATTGTGAAACAGACACTTATTCTTCCTCTATTCCATCAAACATAATAGAATTATCATAACCTAAAACTCATGCATTGAATTTTTAGGAATTCAGAAATGAGAAGTGTTCATTAAACACTCTAGGCACTTATGGTACACATATTAGGGCATCAATAGGAGGAGCTTCATTGGTGTTAGAAGGAGGGCGTAAGTAAATATTTGTGAATTTTTATAATATTTACTAATTTTGGTGTGTTTTGATCAAATATTAGTGTATACTTTGCATATTTGTGTTCTTTTAAGCATAATTATGTACAGATCATAGAGATTTATGGTTTTGGACCAGTCTTTGGGCTCCCTTAGCCAAATATCTATATTATTTGAAGATCTATAGATATATGTGCAAAGGTAGTTCATGTTTTGTTTATTCCTTATGTTTAAAGTTAGTAATAACGATTTTTATAAAGATTGACTAGTTCTTTGAAAATTTGAGCTTATTCAAACTTAGAGGCATAAAGATCCCTCTCATTCACCAATATAGACATATCTTTAATCTTATTTAATTAAAGATAGTCATAAGGTGATAATAAACTTTCAAGGTTTCAACCAACTTCACCAAGTCAAAGTGCTCATGTGTTCAATTTATGGCTTGGCTAGGTGGTTCTTCAATAAACATGTCAGGTATAGTACATGATCTTCCTTGAAATCTAGGAAGGTATTTTTCTTCATTCAATCCTAATAATGTTATCACAATTGAAGAGTATATTAGATCTTTCAAATTTTCTTTAGGACTTCTGAATGTTGTTCATGAAGATGTGGCATGTAGATTGTTCCCATTTACTTTCAAAGATGCTACATATCAATGGTTTTTTAACCTTCCAGAGGATTAAATAGCTAGTTGGGATGATTTTAACACAATCCTTATTGATCAATTTGGTAAAATAATTAGTCCATGTATTTTTTATCAATATTTCACCACAATTAAAATGTATACTAATGAGACCATCAGAGCCTTTAAATCTAGGTTCTAAAAAATGTTCAGTAAAACCATAGCCCCTTATAGACCCAATGAGTCTTTAGCCTTATAAATTTATAAGGATGTTATGGATCCCATGACCTTTGTGTTCTTGAAAAGGTCTCTTCCAATCATAAACACATTAGCATTAGCTCATGTTGAAGTTTTAATAATCAATGATCAAATACAGCCCCAAGGTCAGATGATGTATTCCATGCCTAATATAAATTCAAATTGGCCCATCTTGAATGTCATTCTTAGTATACATACTTTAAAACTAGTTTAAAACCATTTACCCTTGGCTCATGTATATCCTAGTGAAAACCTAGGGTTCTTAAATGGCATTAAAAGTGGATCCCATCCATAAAATCATGAAACTCTAATGCCCATAACCAATAGTAATTCTCCAGTTCATGAGCCTAAGACACCAAAAAATTCAAATGAATTGATATTACAAATGGTCCGAAAATTGAGCGCTGACTTTCTTCAGTTGCAAAAATAAGTTGGTAATAGAAGGGAGGGATATAATAGAAACTATGCTTCTCAAAGGTTCAATAGGCCTCCAAAAATGTTTCATGATAACAATAATAATGGATCATATAAAAGCATACAAATGAGTTTTTGTGATATAGATTTGGTTGATCATTCCAATGTTTTTGAAGCACCTCAAGGTGAAAGAGATACAACTAAAATTTTACCTAACCAAGATAATATTGTAAGGAAATCTGGATTTGCAAGGATATCTCAAGGTTTTATGGTAGAGGATTTTGATTTCCAATTTGAAGAGGAAAGTGCAGCTAAAGATACTCAAGAAGAAGTAACAACTCTTAAAGATGAGTAGCCTCATAAGCAAGATTAGATACAAGATGACTTCTCTTCAAAATATAGCTATGAGAACACTTCATATGAATTCACTAATGGAATAGAGGATACTACTAAAGAAGATGACCATTGGCAATAATTACATGAAGATTTCTTGATTACAATTGAAGTGTCCCAAGAAGGCAATAATGTCCTAGAAATTCCAAAACTAGAAGAGGTAAAACTTAATCGGGTAGAAGATCTACCTTTTTCAACAAGGATGAAGATAAAGTGGGTGAAATAGATTAGGAATTATCATATGAATTCATAAAAAGGTTAGGAGTATAGGACCAAAATGTTTCTGATTGTAAGATTCCAGATGAGCATCATTCAGTCAATCAAGATGAAGAAGCCTTTTGGGATGACTTAGAATATTTTCATACAAAGATTGGTAGTACATTTATACATAAGAAAGAACCCAATGAAAACATCAATCTAAGGATGCTAGCTGAGCTACCATTATTATGTGAAGATGATATAAGCCACTATCTATCTATGGATGAAGAAGAACTAGCACTCCTGCTACAAAGTAGAAGAATTTGGGATAAAGATGATTGGGTTTTAAACCCATATCTTCAACCTATGTATGAGAGAATGGAAATAGGAAACCAAGTTGATTCAAGTACAAGACACAAGCATGAAAATGATCATATCCATAATAAAGGCCCATTGAATGGAAATAATCATGCTTCAATATTCCATGGTAAGATAGATAACTTTCCATTTGATCCTGGAGGTAAGTACTTTATGCAGTTAGTATAAGACTTAGATTAATATTTTTCTTGATCTTTCCTTCCTATCCTTGTTTATATATAGTGTATGTATATATTTGTTTTCTTCCTCTTGCTTTGTTCCTTACTTTTAATAAGTCCTTTGGATATCCCTTACTTTAAGCTTCACCTAATTACTCAGGAATTCCACAAGTTTAGGAATGCAGGTATGAACCTTAAGAAAGTGTTGACCATGAATTTGAAATTCACGCTGTATGTTATAGTTTGGATAAATTTTTAAGGACCAATGGGTAGGTTAACTATTCCATAAGATCCTAAACTTTTTTTTAATCCAAACTTGGTTTTAAGAAGAATTTCACATGTGGGATATAATTTTAAACTATTATAACACAATCATTTTGCACTTAACAAAAATTATTACCTAGGATAAAGGTTGCAATCATAGGTGATTGTCTGAAGATCAAATATTAAATGAAATCCCTAAACCTGGCTGACTTGGTTCCTAACCTTTACTATAAATCCAAAAAAGACCTAAAAAATATAAAAACAAGAGCTTATTACAAAGTTCAAAGATCTTTCTAAATTAGAGGTGATTTGGGTAATCTCCATCAGGGCTATGGATGCATGGATAGTAGTAGAGCAAGGCCTTGAATAGAGTCAAAGACATCTATGTTAGGGCTATGGATGCATGGCTGGTAGTAGAGCAACCCAAGCCTTCCCTGAGCTAAAGCATGATTCTTAATGAATATCCAAACATGTTGTAAGTCAATGTTAAATGTTAAAGGCATGAAATATGGAAGTTGTTCCCTAAATCCCATGGTAAACAGTAAGTGGAATCAAAGCGCACACACACAACATGACTAGGTCTTAATGTTTGATCCCAATTCTGCATATGCAAGGCTTGTTTCAACCATGAATTGATTTAAATAATGTTGATTGATCAAGTGGAATAACTAACTTGATTATTAGTCTGAACTAGTCTTTGATTTTTAACATATTGTTATGTTTCCCCTAAAAGTCTCCATTTTTTGAGTTCAACATGCCCCCATTCCTAAAAAATTGGGACCCTTGTGTTAAATTATGCAAATTTGTACCTAAAAATTGAAAATTCACTTGATCAAAGTGTTACTAGCATATTTTCACAATATTTTTATTTGAATATTATCCACACCTGGTTTGGTTAACATATTTGGACATGATTTTTGTTTGCCCTTATCTAAATTTTTTACCTTTGGATATCTATGTTTTCCATCTGCAAGTCAAATAAGGTCTGCTTGGAATGAACAATGCTTGGGTTTCATGATTTTAATGTTAACTTGATTCTTTACTAGCCTTTGGTTTATTGGAAATCAAGTTGAATTGTTAAACCCTTAGTCTAAGTTTAATCTAAGTACTTAATTTGAATCTGGCAAGAACTTTTTTATGTGAGAACATTTTAAATAATTTTATGTGTTTAGTTTGTTTTTATCCTAAGGTTTAGTCATGTTTTTCAACATGACCAAACCTTAGTCTAACAACCATTCTTGGTCCTTTTTATGTCATGAGACCCCTTCATCCTTTTATTATTCCCATAGTCTAACATAAATGCAAGGTCCTTTTGTTATGTGTCTAAATTTTGGGACTTATGTTTTCATCATTTCTTTTTTAGACTTATCTTTCTACAACATTTTCCCCATAGCAATCTTGCCAATGCAATTTTCCTAAAATAGAGGCCAAAAGGCACACACCCTTCGGGCTTTGTGCAACTCACCCTTCAAAATTTTTGTCAAGGATACTTCCCCTATAGAATTTCCTTTTAGCCTTTTCAAAATGTCTCTTTACCCTCTGAGATTACCCTTTGGGATTTTTTGGAGTACCCTTTAGATCTTCTAAAAATTCCCTTCAAAACTTTTGAAAATGACCCTTTGAGTTTATTATCATTACCACTTTGGCCTATAAAATAATTTACCTGAGATAATTTCCTTAAGACATTGATTTCATCAAACTCTTTTGTATTATGATCATTTTAATATGTTTTTAAACCTAGCCTAATACTTTGTATTGAATCCTTTAATTATTAATCTGAATGAGAACATTAATTTGGGACTTTAGCTTAAGTTTGTATTATTCATGTGCCCTAACTTTAATATTTCTTATTTTTCACAAGGAACCAATCATGTTCGACTGCTCAAATCATGATTAATGGCTCATTTCCACTTGGATGGACATGATCCAATAGAGTGAGAGGAAGTAAGACTTTTCAATGAATCTCCAAAGGCCCATAAGACTGCCACATGGCAAAAAGGCATTTTCTAACATAACTGATAGAGTGCAGAGTGAACCAACAAATGATAAGTGGAAAGTTTAACAAATAGTCCTGAAGATTAGTCTAAAATTGATGATCATGGACCCATCAAATATGTCCATGTAGACATTAAATGATGGTCACAAGGATGTCAAATTTAAGATAGAAAATAGTCCCAAGGACGTGTTTAAAAGTGATGGTCACATGCCCATCAAATATGTCCATGTGGATGTCAACTGATAATCATAAGGATGTCAAATTTAAGATAGAAATTAGTCCTGAGGACATGTTTAAAATGGATAATCACACACCCATCAAAGACATTCACATGGTCATCAAATGATGATTATAAGGACATCAATTTTAAGATAGCAAAAAGTTATGAAGATGAGTTTAAAATTAATGGTCACATGCCCATCAAAGACATTCACATGGACATAAAATGATGGGCACATGAATGTCAATTTTTAGATAGTTATTTAGATCCAAATAATCTAAAGATCTCCAATCCACAGTGATTTGTATAAAAGGATTAGATAGTGTTAAATCAAAGCTAAATTTTCAAAGGCAACAATCATATTTTTTAATAGTGATGAGCATGGGTGCCATAGTGATGCCATGCAAGCAAAACATGATCAATCTAAAGATCTCATAAACCTATGGGAGACAAAGGTATAAATAGGCAAACCCAAGGGCATTCTAAGGCATGAAGCTTGTGACTTGAGCTTATGACCACCATTGAAACACTATTAAAACCTATAATAATGACATGGCAAGGAATGAGGACCCTAACTAGACCTTGTGTGCATTATTATTGATGTGAAGGGAGCTAAATTGTCACTTGTATAAATATATTTCAACCCATAATCCACTAGTGAGCAATTTGATCTAAATTCATGGCCCTAATAGCTCAAAAAATTGTTTCCCAAGAAGACATAGAGCTCCACTTGACTTAATCAGCCAGTGGGTCCCAAATTAAGATGAAACAAGAATATTATTTTTTAACCAACATTGTATAATATTTTGAAGTGGAATATTATGTTTGTAAAGGCATGTGTTGTTTTTAAAACACACTACCTATAGATCAGTCCATTAGGAAAGTCTAGTGTATTTTTAGAACATTTATGGAAAGGACACTTGTCCCTACACTTATACTTTTTTAATTGGTTTAGAATGATCAAAATTATTCCTTACATTGTATAAAAGGAGCATTGTCAATTTTAATAAAGGGGGAAATTCTAAGAGCCAAAATTACTTCATAAACTTAGAGTAAATAATACAATCAAGGATTCTGCAAAGATTGTCCAATATTTGATTGTGTGAATTGCTATATGAATTCTATCTCACTTACTTGGTCCAATTTATAGATTTAAATGGTACTTATGGATTATTAATGTGTATCTTGAATTTAGAGTTGTTAACTTGTGCCAATGCTAGGTTAATTGAAATTTCTTAGGCTCATTTCGCTTCCTTCACTTCTTTTACATTTGGGCTAATGTTGTTTGCTTGTAGGGGTAAATCTTTAAAGTGAGCTTGGTTCCTATTTGAATCATTTCATAATTCCATTTGATGATTGCATAATGTATGGTGTGATTTTGGATAAATATATTTCACTTCATAACATTGGTTAAATGCATGTTCAGATGAAGTTTGAGCTTGGTCATGATGTTTGGAATGAAGACCAGCAACATCCTTCTTTTTTGCACTACCCTTTCTTTTGATTCTTTTTTGACCTAGTCACATTAGACTAGTTCCATTGTCAATACCCATATTATATTAACTTTTAACTTAGTTCTTGATCATAATTCATTGTTCTTAGCATAGATACTTTATATTTTACATAGATCTACTAGTTGGCCATGATGACTCCCAACCACCAAATATTATAAATATTGTGAAACAATCACTTACTTTGCCTCTATTTCATCAAATATAGAAATATTATCATAACCTAAAACTCATGTGTTGAGTTATTTAGACATCAAAAATGAGAAGTGTTCATTAAACATTCTAGGCACCTGTGGTACACATTAAACCATCAATAGTGTGTTGAGTGTATGAAAGGTTTGTAGGGATGGAGTGATAATATGGATAAGTGTAAGTGTCATGATGTGAAGGGTGATTGGGACCAATAATATCACATTTATCAAGATTAGGAGTAACTATAAGTTGTATGATTTGAGAATTTAGTGTTGCATCAATGATGCCTTCAATTTGTGATGGGGATCCATTTGATAACTATGTTGATGCAAGAGATATATTAATTTTCTCATCCATTAGTGCCATAGAAAGGTTTTCACAAAGGGATTCTTATTTATGTTTTTGGTTGGGATTCAAACTTGGATTATCCAATTGTGCCTCAAAGAGGATATCATTAAGGGACTCATATTTATTATTTTCTAGATTCTGATTTAGATTCTGATTTTAATTTAGCTTTTGATCATTTGATAGTGACTCAAAGAGTTTTGTACTATGGGATGTTTATTTTAGATTTATATTGTAAGATTTAATTTTATTGAGGTATAAATTTTATTCCTTAGAATATGTAGATGTTTCTTGATGTTATTCTTTTGGGAAACTAGCTAGGAAGTCTACAATTATTTGATTATCATAGAGAAGTTATCTATAAGTAATATTGTTGGTCCCAATCAATGGGTGCATGATACTGGATTTAAATATGGAAGGCAATATTGGTGATGTGGATGAAAAAAGTGGTGACAACATGGTCTTCATAGAGGCTAAAAATGAATCATGTTTGATTATGGATGAAGTTTCCTTAGAAACCACCAAAGTATCACTAATATATTTACATTGATTTTTAAATGGTTTGAAGTTGATGTTATGGGGTCCATTGTTTACTTCTAAATAGATGGGATCTAGTATTCCTTGCTCATGGATTTTTTTGTCTATAAGTACCTCTATCATTTATGGTGTATATGGTGAGGTTATGTGGGATTAAACATGTGATAATGGGTTGGGTGTTTGGCCAATGGATGATAGGCTATATTGGTTGGAGGAGGTCTATTCTAAGATAGGATCTTAGTTGGAAATAGAATTTTGGCAAAAAATGGGATCTTTGTCAAAAATGCCATCTTGATCAAAGATAATTTTTGGTCAAAGATAGGCTCTTCAACAAAGGTAGTCTCATAAAAAATGGATGGTAGACCATGGTTGTCAAAGGTGGGTTGATTGACTATGGAGAAGTTGAAAATGGATGTGTTAGAAAGAGGTTTGTGAGAAATGGATGGAAGGTTATGACCTTGACTTGGAAGTGGAGTAGCTTGATGAGTCTTAGGATATACATATTGGCATACCTCCAAGCTATGATTTTTAGACGTGGATACACTTGGTTCTAACTTGATGTACCCTTTGTCAACCAAACATTGGATATAATGCTTTAGTATCATACACCAATTTATAGAGTGGCCTTCAATTTTTTGATAATCACAACATTCATTAGGTCTATACCACTCAAGTTTTAGGACATTTAGATCAAAGTATTTGGTGTTTGTAAATATGACTAAGTTTTTAGTGACCAATTTTTGAAATAATACATCATAAGGTTCCCCTAAAGGAGTGAATTATTTCTTAATAGGCACAATAATTGTGTTGATAAGTTGAGAGTTTTTGATTTATTGTAGCTTCGGGGGTGGAGTGATACTAGATGGTAGGGGTGCTATAATTGGATTCCCTTTGCTAATGTAATGAGGGATGTTGAAATTAAGGCTATAACAATTGGATGGGAGTCTTGGTTAAATTTGGATAATAGGGTTACTAGTGGTAACATTATGTTGATGTGGAATGGTTTGGGGTTGTCTAGTAATGGAGTGAGCTAAAGAGGTAACCTGATCTTAGAAGTATGGATTTGTTGGATTTATGTTGAAGGTGAAAGTATTCATATTTGGTGTAATTATGAAGGTTGATGGACTTTTGAAAAATTTAAGACTTGATGGATTTATGAGGGTTGATGGACTTGTGGAAAAGATTGGACTTGATGGATTTGTGAAGGTTGATGGATTTAATGTCAATAAATTTATGTTAGAGGGTTGATTTGAATTTGTGAAGTTAATAATATTTGAATATTTTGGGTTTGTTAACAAATGTGGATTTGATGTAGTTTTGTTTAATTTTGGGATTGATTTAAATGTAGAAACAAATGGTTGATTTTGATGAATATGAAAAGGTTAGTTTTGATGGGTGTTAGGATTAAAGGTTGGATTTGGATTGAAGTTTGTGTTTGGATTTGATTAGATTGGGGGTTCATTGTGAATGGGGTTTGGTTCAAGTATATATTTGAAAGTGGTGGTGAAGGTGAGCCAAAGGTTTGATTTAGATTGATGTTAAGGTTAGAACTAGATGGATCTATGAATGCATTCTAATTTGTGATTGGTGACTTTTGATTTATGGGCTAGAGGGGAACTTGTAAAATAATTCACAGTATTTTGACTAAAAAATCCTATAAAATGATTTGATGTTGTCCCTAAATTAAAATTTGGATGTTGATCAATGGGTAAACATGAATGAATATTCAAGTTTGAAATTTATTGATTGATGTTTGGGTTGGATTGGTTGATTGGTAAACTTGAATGATGATTCAAGTTTGGATTTGATTGACTGATGACTGAGGTTGAATTTATATTCAAACTTAGATTTGGTTTTGTTGGATGATTTATTGGTGGGTTTTAAATAAGATTGAAACTTTGATTTGCATTTTTTGGATGATTGATTTAATGTTGATTCAAATGTGTTTGAATCAAAATTGGTTGAATAAAACCTTAGATTAAGACTAGGATTGTTTGGATTTGGATTTGTGATCAGATTAATCAAGTGATTATTCAACATAACCATGTGCCTTGTGATGGGTGACATTGATAAGGGAAAGACTTGACTCAATAAATGAAAAATACTTGAAACTAGACTCTAGTAAAGTAAAATACCAAAGTGACTAAATTTTTTTTGCTAACTAAATGCTTTTGAGTTTTAATTTTAAAAACTTTGATTTTAATATTTTTATTATTTTTAAGACTCAAAATAACTTCATTTTTATTCAATTATTACTCAGCACATGGTAAATCATAAGAACACAACAAATAAATCTTACTTTAAACAATCTTATAATTGCACAAAAAGGTGAAAATCTAGGGTTTAGATTTTGAATAAACTTTGGGCCTTCTAATGTCACTTAATTTTCTATACCCTTGGTTAAGACCTAATATTTCAAGGCACTAACCATGAAGGATCCTACCATTCCCATGGCCCACTGAGTCTAATTTTGAGGGTGTGTGGAAGGTAATTTCTTGATCCTAACCATTAATCAATGTACCAAAAATGAATGATAAATAGGCTTATTTGTGATTAAGTTTTTCATAAGTTATTTTATAAGAGTCCTCCAATATACATTTTCATACAATCAGGTCCAATTCCATGGAAGAATCTAATTAAGTGGACACACACTATTTGGTTCTATTCCATTGTGCCCAACATAGTTGTAAGAGTCTCACTTTGTTGATGTCAACAAAAATCATACTTTGAGATAAATGTTGAAACCTTAAACATTAGAGCATGAAATACTCTCACATCACAATGTGATTAAAACACATAATAACTTAGGCCTTTAAAAAAATTGACACTCAATTTATATACCCTATTGGTATATGTGTTTTAGTCTACCACATGGTGGTGAAATCCATGATTGATAAAGCCCTTAAAAAGAAAATAAGAAAATTCTTTCTTATCTCTAATTTATAGGTATCATCACCAATGTTACACCAATGGAAGAGCATACACACAAGCACAACCTGGATAACACATGTTATAAATTTGCTTTTGATTCTCAAGTATCATCACTAATGTGACACCAAGAGAAGAGCGTACACATACTTATAACACATAAAAAAAAATGGAAAGAGGAAATAAATTAACTCCAAGAAATCAAGTGTGAGGTACTTACTAATAATAAAATAAAAACTAAAATAAAAAAACATTAGTAATAAAGATAGAAATATTTTGGTTTTGTTTTTAGCCTTTTTACAACTTTTATTTGATTAGTGGCTTGCAAATAGTTTGTTAAAAAGTTTATTTTGGCTAAGAGTCAAGGAAAGTTGCAATAAAGTTATAAAAATACAATAATAAAAGAAAAAAAAAATCCTCTATGATGAATCTAAAAATACACAGTTAGACATAAAATATGAAATTGTCAGTGGTTAGCAACATGAAGATAACAGAATGGTGAAAATAGAAACATAATGATTTCATAGTTTTAAAATTATTTCCCAATTTTAGTCACCAAATTTATAGTTAATGTCTTTGATTTCATATTTTTGAGGCATGATTTCACTATCAACCTATACACTTTCACTGTTAAGAGAAAATATAAAATAGACATAGAAGATTTCATAGTTTTGGTAGATGATTTCACAGTTAAGTTCACTAATTTCATAGTTTTCCAAAAATATAGAGTTATAAAATATATAAAATACATATCAAACTATAAATGAGGCAGAAATTTGTTAATAAGGATAAAACCATGAAAATATCTCAAAAATACACTAAAATAATGATTTTACAGTTATAACTGATGATTTCGCTACTAGACTCTCATATTTCATAGTTTTACAAAAATAGAGTTGCGAAAAACATATAGAATAAAAGAGACAAAAATTGAAACAAAAATATTTTGATAACAAGAAAAATGACAAAAAAAATTTAGAAACAATCAAAATTATGATTTCATAGTTTTCAGTTACAATTTTCCTACTATCATTTCTAATTTCATAGTTACATAGAAAATACACACATCAGACTTGAAAACACTAGATAAAACCTAAAAATACACAAAAAAAACTCTTAGACCAAGATAAAATGTATATGCACAAGAAATACTATAATTATAAATGGAAAAATGCTTTTAAATGCACTTATGATGATTTTGATATACAAAATATGAGGGATAGTCCCATTAGGTGTGCCAAGATATATGAAGGAAATCTAGATTACAACTAAACGAAGAAATAAAATGATCTTAATCCTAATCTAAATTCAAATAATATTAAGATAGAGAAACAAAAAAAATAAGAAACTAAACTAGAAAAATAAATACTTACAAACACATGCAAAGTTTGTCACCTTCTCCATTATGTGATCAATGGTAGATTTGTTCTTTGTGTAGAATGTGGATGCTCAATCCTTTATCCAATGCAAATGGGGATTGTAAAATTTTTTGATAATAAAATGAACTTTTGATGTATTTGATTAAATTCATATTCACTTAGAAATTTGATAGCACTTCATTAGCTTGAAGGTGTATAAATGAAAGTGATGGCTTACATGCCTATTTATAAGTTTTTGGAAGACAAATCAAATGATGGAGGATTATTTCAATATTTTAAATTATCAAAAAAATCTACAATGGAGAATGAGTCTGTACCCAAGAGGATGATGACCAGTTCAAATTATTGAGATAAATATGGAGTTGGTTAACTAAGTCACCAAGAATGGGTCAAACTATTTGATAAGTCAAGGGGTGACTCAAGGGTTGTTGAGGAAGTTAAGGGATTGATTGGGTGAGTTAACATGTGAGGTAGATAAAGGTGGAGGATGTTTGGATGAGGTGGAAAATATATTTTTTTAATTAAATTTAGATTAAAGGTATGCTTAACTGGTTAACTTTTAAATATTCAATCATTTAAAAAAGGAGGGAAATGACATGAATTTGAATTTAAATTTATTAAAGAAGAATTAGTGTTAATAGGTACATTTTGAAACTAAATGAACTTTAGGTTCTACATTATTATGTGAGATATTCTACTAATAGGAGTTGTATATATGCATGATCATGCATCATTCTAAACTCACAAGAAAATACCAAAAGAGATCAAGGAAACTTATCAAAATCACTCACTCAAACACTCAAGTGAGCAAGGCTTCCCTATTTTCTCTTATTTCCATATCAATCATAAATACAACACATCTATAGGTCTAAAGTATTAAAGGAGTATCCCAAGATATATATTTTCCAAGTTACAACCTAGGTCATTATTGTACAAGTGATTTAACATTTTAGGGTTATAGAGTTTAATCCCTAGGTTGTTAAAGGTCTGAGTATAGTAAATTAGGATTAAAATATGCAATAAATATAGCCACTAATTTGTGATAAATTGACTTAGTTTGACCTTTATCTAAATATAAATAAATAATGTAAACAAGTACTTAGCTATAAATAGATTGAGATAGGATATTTAGAGGCTAAAAAATAAGATAAGAGCTTATCTAAGTATCACAGATAAGATCAATATGTCAAAACCCTTCCTGGATAGTATCACCCTAATTAGACAATAACATCATATGGTCCTAGTGTCCTTATTTTATCACTAATGTCTTATGTGCTGAATTGTTTTGAGGTTTGGGTACACCTGTGTTTGGGTCTACCAAACCTATTCTTATACACACAAGTTATGGTTCCTTATAGGTGATCTATTTTGACTAATTTTATGTACAAACCCTAAATTTTTATGTTAATAGTGCATCCAATTGTACACGTATCAAATTTTATTGTTAATAAGGTATGTTAGACATACTCAATACCCCATTGTTTTGAGAGTTGCCTATATACCAATACTCTAAAGAGGGATCAATCTCGATGTAGTTCTCCCAACCTAAGTGTTGGTAAAAGTGCAAGTAAAACTAGTATGAATGCTAGCTTGAATGTTTGGAGTGTGATTGAGATTGTAAATCTGAGTAATCGGAGCTTAGGAGTGTTATAGATGGTTGTATGCATAAGTAGGGTAGAGTAAAGATTGATAACCTAATTATACACAACTTATTTTGAGTTTGTTTGTGTAATTTGAATCTAATTTCCATCTAACAGAAAAAAAGCTAAAAGTCATGTATATATATTATTTTGGTGATTTTATAGGAATTAAAAAAGGTCTAGGCTAACCCTAAGTGGTTTCTCATTTGAAAATATATACATTGGTAAAAAAAAGAGGGAAAAGGGTAATAACACCCAAATTCGGATAGTAGCACCATAGGGCACTATTGTCCAAATTATGGTGCTAGTGTCCAAGTGGCATAACCTGAGGCACTAGGGGCCAGGATGTTAAAATGAGGGTCTAGGATTACTTTAAGGATGTTTAAGGATGCATTTGGCCCAAATAAAGGCTAAATAAGTGTCTAAATAGGTCCTAAGATAGGTCTAGGGTTAAACTAGGGATGGGTGGTCTCAAGTAACAACATTAGCACTCAAGTGTCATTTTTAGATGATTAGAACTCTTTTATCACACATTGCATGATTCACACACAAGCTAACATGTAGGGGAGAACTACATAATTCTAAGGCCCTCTTCAAATTATTTTTAGTGTAAGCAATGCTCATTGATAAAAGGGTCTTTGGGTGAACTCGACACCATAAGCCCACTATTCCCACAGCCACTATGAAGATTAAGAATTAGGGTTTTATTATTTGACAAAGAGTTACAATCCATGACCTAGATTTGAATGAATAAGAGTGAAGGCAATGAAAAACCCAAAAGCATCTAAGTGGTCACATCTATATTTAAAAAGTATTATGTACTAGATACATATGTCTATTCCAAATAGTACATCGACATAACCATCCCAAGATGATGCATGTGTCTAAGGTCAAAAAGGTACTTAATCCATAATTAGGTGACTTTTCTACAATATTATTCATGTTTATTCTAGATCCAAATTTTTACTATCATCAAAATTAGCTAAGTGTCTTATTTTCATTATCATTACAGTACTTAGCGTAGTTGTCTTTCCTATTTTTAACATATCTCACCATAATAAATTTAGTATATGTTCTATATGAGTTTTTTAAGTAATTGGCCTACTATAGATCTATTTATCACCTTTTTTATTATTTATTTATATATTTTTAACCCTATCTATCCTATATTAAGATCCACATCTAATTTATGGTTAAATAATGTCTTGTCCCACATTAACAATATTGTATCATTGTTTTGAGATGCACGTCAGACATAAAGTCTTGTTTCAATCAAATCAAGTCTTATGATATCCTCATCCACCTTCAACAATATAAAATGAAAAATCAAAGATGTCACCACCCTAAATATACAAACCCCTTTGAAATGGGTGATGTAGGTCATGTAAAACCAACAACTACCTTGAAACCAGATTGGTGTATAATATGGGCCCCTTGGTATATGGTATCACCTGAAATACTATGTTATTACTACTCACCACCATTTCCCAATGCATGTTTAAATATTTCATCACTTTCATGTTCTTTATTTACTTACCCTTTCTTCTAAGGGTTTGAGTTTGGTGTTCCTATATGTTGTTAAACCATATTGAATTGCCCCAGATGTTAATATATTCTTAGCATGGAAAAATATAAGATATAGGATAAACTCTATCACCTTAATTTTTTTTACACACATAAACAACAATTCAATATGGATTTGAGTTAATTATCATATGTGGATCCCCATCATAGTCAAATCAACACTCACAATGTCCTTGTTGACCCTAAATAATAGAAAATAACCAATCAAAGATGTTGCCACCTTGCAAGCTATATTTGTAATGTATGTAAGTTATGTATAGCCAATAACTACCTTAAATCTAGGTCCATTGTATTATATATGATGTCATGAGAGATGATTCAATTGAATTAGGGATCTGTGTTTGATTTGAGGCTTGAATCATCACTATAATGTTGCTAACATGGGAACAAGACATTGAGGTCCTAGAATTTATCTTGTAGCTTTTGTTCATCCATGTTGCTAATATATTGAGCCATGGAATAATTATATCAATGTTAATAACATACATAAATGTCATACTTGAACACCTAAAAAAATAGGCAAGGCCATACAAAACATGCAAGTGGTGAAAGGTTTCAAAACATGTTGAGTAAGGATAGTCATGGGAATGACAAGGTATTTCAGGGGATGTACTCAAAGAACCCCAGACAGATACACATAAAAATTTATATGACATGTAACATTTATCAATTTAATCTTTGACTTCCATTGAATGAAAGAGATTAATACATATATAATAATAATAATAATAATAATAATAATAATAAAATTTAGCATATTATTTAAGATAGAAATATTAAAATATTCCCTTGATGTTATTTAAAAATATTCATTTATATTTAATGAAACTATAATTTAATAACTCTTGCATTAGTGCATAATACCTAAATGCCACATCATTAAAATACATCATGTAGGTAGTGTCAAAAAAGAAACACATCATTAAAGTGTAACTATGTTTCTAACTACCCAATGAAATATATCATTTTCCCATATTTAATATGTTTTACATGGTGATATTTTAACAATGTTTCCCAATAAATAAAACATGTTGGTCAGTTAGATACATGGATAAATTGGACTAAGTTGATGTCTTGCTCAATCCACATGTGTAGATGGCTCAAGAACTCAATCTGATTTTGACTCCATCATTGCCCACCCCTGCTTGGTGGATCATGACCTATGAATAGCTTGGATTGGACTAATTGTGTGTCTAACCTTCTCATGTAGGTGGCTCAAGATCTTAAATAGATTATGACTCCATCATTTCCTACTCATGTGTAGTAGATGCATCTAAAATTGAAACTACGTTACGTAACTGAAGATGTGTAATTGTAACTAGAACTGTATATGTTGGATATATGGCCATTCAAGAACTATGGAATGTAAAATGGCTCTGGGCCACTTGGGAATATTAGGCATCTCTAGGTTGCTCAAGAATTCCAACCACTGAATATGGAGTAAGGTTTGAATCTAGTGTGTAACTTAGAACATGGTGTCTAGTGTGTAAAACGTAGAGAATGACATAGATTTTTTCATTCCATCTGATCAACTAGTGTATAAGTGAGCATAAAAAAATAATGTGTTATGCCCATACCCCCAAATATGATATCTAAGTATATGGATTCTAGATTGAGTTATAATAATTTGTATCTAAATATTTGAACTAAAATAAGAATGATCACACAATGCATTATGCCCCCAATCTGAGCAAGTTGGTATGAATTTGAGCTAAACTTAGCCAAAATAGTAATCTATAACTAAACCTTGGCAAATCTAGACTATATCTACTATGATTTCCTAGCCAATCTAGAAATTTTTAAAATTAAGGCTACTAGATAGTAGTGACATATATTGGATAGTAGTTCCATGTGGCATTATTTTCCCAATTTGGGTGCTAATGTCCAACTTTTTTGATTTATGTGCATCTAAAATTGATCTTTATGTCATTGTTTCCCACTATGCTTTCCTAAAATTAATTTCTATATTATATGCCTGTGTGCTGAAAATTATACTATGAGTACATTTGGATAGCCTAATATCTGTGACAAACCCCTGTGAATTCTCCCTCTTTTGAGGGGAGTTAGTGAGCCTATGTAATGATTGACTCTAAAATAATAATATCTATAAAATGTGTGTTAGCTAGAGCATTTATGATATCTACATAATAAACCAATATAATGTGCATACATAACATCAAAATGTAAGATAATCTAAGCATAAGTTTGTAATGTGCAATGTATATTATATCTAGCATAAATAAGGCTATCAGTATAGACATAACAATGTTTATGAACATTAAATATAATTAATAATTGAGTATCTACGTAGGGGAATGGGGCATAATGTCCATCATGACACATAAGTAGGAAGGGAAGATGCATGAGGTCCCTTGTGGCATCTGAAACTAGAGTGTGTAACAAGTAATAAACAAGTGTCATGGCCATGATGCATATAATAAAGTATACATACAACACCCATGAGGCACACAAAGTAGGACAAGGGGACATAATACAGGGGACATGGGCACATGTCACTAAATCTAAGAAAGTAAGACATACAAGGACATGTTCTAATGTCCACATATGCAAACAACAAGCAAGTTGGCTTAGATCCACATAGAAGGACATGTTCAAATGTCTATATACACAATCAAGAAGGCACACACAAGTACCTGGACACATGTCCAAAGCATACATATAATTAAAATAAGTGGCATAGAGCCATAGAGCAATGGAATATTCAAATGCCCTTGAATAGAAAAATCATAGAGACAAATCAAGTCTAAACTAGGAAAGTTATAAATGAAAGTATGCATGAACATTTTGTACAAATATGTATAAGATAAAAGATGTACATAAGTTGAGTCTAAAGTATTAGTAGTCGATAAAAAATTTGAATAGGTGTAGGATGATCAATATCAAAAAATAATAATACTAAATATGATGTAGAGTTTATAAATATTTAACCTAGAAATTGAAACTGTGTATAGGATGCCACCAATTGGCAAATGTGTCAAATGAATAACCCATGTATCTTTTTATATTCCCCTAGTGGGTAGATAGTATAAAATATGGATCTGTGTAGTGGACTAGGGTCCTATATCTATCTATAAACACTTGACAAGAACAAGTGAAGCAATGTATATATGATAAAAATTGACTATACTAAGATATCTAGCATATGTAGTGTCTGGAAAATATAAGATATGTAAGCATGGTAATGCATATAATCTATAATTTTATTTTTTGAGTAAATATTTGAATAAATTTTTTTGACATATTATATTATTTTTGTATTTTTTAGATATAATTTATGTACAAGTAACATGAAAATGAAACTATATACAAGGAGAAAGAGATAAGGAAACTATGTGTAAGAAGGGAGGAACATACTAACTAATGGGTCTCATGGAAGACTCACAATCAATGTGGCCAATGTCAAATAAAGGAACAATAATCATGCATGTTGTGTGAAAAGGTAACTGATATCCCATAACCTATCTTATTGAGTGTTTTATAAATAGCACTACCTGTGAATTAGTGTTAGGAATCCATGAAGCTGACTGGGGTGTCCTATGAATGATAGGGGTCTTAGGGACCCATCTAGTAAAAGATACTATAGTTGATATGGGTGTCCTATGATGAGAACCTTGGGAACCCAATAACACTAATCTTAGAAGGAAATGGGTAAAGGGAGGCCCTCTATAATCTTCAATATATATCTGACATAGGGGTCTCTCTAATAATGGTCTCCATGGGAAAGTATACGTATGTTGTAACACTATAGTATTAGACCTCACCTACACTAGTGGTTCCACTAAATTTTGTGGTGTACTGATAGGAATTATGTTTGTAACTATAACTAGTAATTGTGGTGTGACTACCTATGGGATAGTTAAAGGATACTCATATGAGAGACCCTCAACTATGATCACTTGATTATCATGTATATACTTGAGGTATATGTGCATGGTGGATGGAGTGGCTCATAGCTACTGTATCCATGACCTACCCAATAACATGTCAAATGTCCCTACATTAGGTATTACTAAGAATCTAGTGGCCACACATGTTGGTACAACCTATAGTGGAAATATAATCTCCTTAATAAAGCTCCAAAAATGGTCATTAAAACCATGAACGACTATGTTGGTCAAATAAATTTCATGCTCTGAATAACCCAAATGCCATAGAAGTGTGGTAGTACACATCTTAATACTTGACCCATTATTAACCATAAAAATCTAAACAATATTATGATCAATGTAGGCTCATACAAATAGTGCATATAAATCTAAATCGTCATTAACAATATCCTACTCTAATTAAGTGATGAGTGGTATAGCTAGTATTGTAGTATGATACACACCAATGATAATATGTAGGGGGTGTGCATCTTTTGTATTAGTGTGATATGATGTTGGTGGTTGATGTGCCTAATACATATAGTGAACACCTGAAGTACCCCTGCCTCATTAGTGATATGCTTTAGAAATGGATTTGAGAATATTTTTAATTCCTTAGCTTCTATTTTTTTAACTTTGGGTGCCTCTGTGGGTGTGCTCACATCAATGATGTTTTCCCCTATTAAATCTTGTATCTTATGTTTCAAGGTAATACATTTGTTTGTTAATATGGCTCGGTTCCCTATTATATTTGTCAATTGCATTAGAATCATAATTCTTTGGAGGTGGTCATGTTTTATCAACCTCTTTGATGGGAGGGAGAGATATGACATTGCATTCTAGAAGCTACTATAAAACATGTGTTGGTAATTCTAGAAGGTTTATGAAAAATCTCAGTGGAGGAGTTGATAAAATTAGGTGAGGAGATGGCTCTGAATCTACATTAACTATGGCCTTTTGATCACTCTTGTTTTTAGTGTCCCTTACTTTCTATGAAGGCTTATTATAACTTTTAGTAGTTGGCTCTGATTTAGTTATGTATTTTAATTTGACCATAGAGAGAAGATTGACTTCCCTTTCTTTCATTTTGTGTCATAAATATTTGAATGATGAAAACTTCTTGAACAAGATAGCTTCCTACAATGTTGGTAGTAAACCATACGTGAATATGTCTTGAATCTCTCTATCTGTCATGGGGATAGTCATCTTTGCCAATATAGTTTTATATTGCAAGACATATTCTGAAATAGGCTCATTGGATTTTTCCTTCAATTGTGCTACTTAAGCATATGGGATCTTATTACTAATGTTAATTGAAAAGTGTGATAAAAACATATATATCAATGGATTTAATGTAGTGATAGACTAATTCAAAATATCATAAACCCATTATAAGGCATAGTCATTTAGACTACATAGAAATAACTTAGTAAGGATCCAATTATTGGACATGTAGTCCAAACATGTGACATGAAAAACTCATAGATGGTGTGCTAGGTCACCCTTACTATCATAAAGTAATCTTAGGTGCCACAAATTTGGATGGTAAAGGAGTTGCCACTATGTGATGTTTCAAAGGTGTATGTAAAAGAACATGAGAATCCAAGACATGTGATGGTTGAGTAGCACCCTGCTCAAGATGTAACACCTTAGCTTATAGATAATTAATCTCATGCATAAGGTATTGTATAGTTGAACCTCATTACATGTTACAATATAGAGTTGTATGAGAAGAAAAGGAGGACTCAGGTCACCTGACTATAAAAGGAAACTAGCCCAATTTTTAATACCATATTTTCCCAAACAAATTGAAGGTTTTCATCCCTGCTTACTAAGTTTTGTTAGACGTGGCCTAGGTTCATTGCAAACCCAAATTTTCCATGTCATTTCAACCGGTCCAGGCTAAACTATAGACCTATAAAGGAAAGAAGAATGGAAATGAAATGTAAAAAACCAAATAATGAGCTTGAATTTTTTGTTGCAGCTACTGATGAAATAGATTTAGATTAGGTAGCAGACTTTGGTTTTGGCATTTAGACAATGGAACTCTAGTGCCACTCCAAAAAAATAAAAAATGTATCAAATTTTGAATTGTATTATTTATGAACTTAAAAACAATGAATAATTGTCTCTTTTTAGTAATTTTATGTGATTATATATATATTTTTAAAGCTAACAAGCTTTCTAATTATCAAGTAACAGACCACCCTCCCAATAGTATGATACTCATAGTACAATATAATATTAGTTTCAAAAATAACCAACTCACATACTGCCATTGGATCTTTTCATCATTGTATAAAATTTATCTTTAGCTGAGAAGACATCCAGCTCATAATGAAATTGGATCTACTCACCATAGGATAACCTAGGCACAACCTTTCAAAACCAAGATTTATTTTTTCCATTAAATTCCATTGTATATGCAAGTTTTTCCTATTTTTATTAGTTTTGAGTTTAATTTTAACAATGGTATTGAAACAATAATTATTATTATTATAATATACGGAATCAATATGTTCCTTCATTTTTTATTTTAGGTGAAGGGTTCGAATTTGTACAGTTGAAGAAATATCCATATGAGGTGTTACCATTATCAAAGGTTATCGAGTTAAAATAGGTTGTTGTCCAACCTGATTTACCCCCAAAGTAGGTGTAATAATATTATTATCTAGGGGGTAGAATATTGACCATTATTTTATTTTTTATTTATTTCCATTATGGTTTGAAGAATTTTTGCATGATCATGGGGATGTTCCTGAAGTTTGTCTCTGAAACTCTGTAAAATCTCATCCTTATTAACAATAATATTGTCATTGTTAAGTGGGGGAAGAGTGTCATGATTCCCTTCTTGTCTATTATTTCAATCTTGATTTCATTTCTCATCTTGCACTTTATGATTTGGATATGAAAGAGTGATATGCATAACTTTTCTAGGTGCAGATGCATATACATGATGAACACTAGCATATTATTAAGAATTTGTACATGTAATTTGATTTGCCAATAATGTTACCTTTTCACTTAATAATTGATTTTGATTATGTAATTTTGATATTAGCTTATTCATGCTAATAATTTTATCCTTTAGAGTCTCACAAGTACAAACCTTAGTTGATTTTGATTGAACATGTAGGCACACACCCTGTAGGGGAGAAGTGGAGGTATGGATAGGTTGAGTATGGGAATTAGTAAAAATAGTATAGGTTTCATCATCTCATGGAGGAGTGATAGCATGGACCTTGCTAGAGGGAAAGTAGTTATCACCCTCATGGAAATGAGGATGAGAAGGATATTGTTTCTCGTGCATAGGATATGACATTGAAACTTGAAACATGGTTGTTATGGTATTAAGTTTATGGATTAATACTAATAAAATATATTTTAATTGATCCTCTATGTATGCAAGGACTTGTTTCTTATTGAATTCCACATAAGAGAATAATAAAATGCTAGTGATAGAATGAAATATGACATCATTTTAAATAATATAAAGCATCATGTATATATGTGTTTATGTCATCTTTTAATTCATTCCAAATGAAAGGAAACAAACATGAAAAGGAAGCTAGAAAACTCTATATTAAAAAGGAATAAACTTCATCTATCATTATTATCATGATTATATGAAATATAAATTACAAAATACAAGGATATAAAATCTGAGTGTGTGTCTTAGAAGGCTAAGAACATAAACCCTAGGGTTATCTAGGGTTAGGGTTTGTGAAATATTCTAATTAAGTTAGGTTCACCAATGATTTAACTTTTTAGGGTTATGGAGTTTAAACCCTAGGTTGTTAAAGGTATAAGTATATTAAATTAGGGTATAAATATACAATAAATATATACACTAATTTATAATAGAACTGACTTATTTTAAGCTTTTTAAAAATAGAAATAAATAATGTAAACAAGTACTTAACTAGAAATAGACTAAAATAGAAGATCTGGAGGTTTCAAACTGAGATAATAACTAACCTGAGTGCCATAGATAGGATCCAGATGTCAAAACCCTTCCTAAATAGTATTACCCTAATTAGACAATAGCACCATATGGTGTTACTATCCCTATTTTGGCACTAGTGTCCTCTGTGTATAATTATTTTGAGCTCCTAGTTGTACTTATGTTTGGGTCTGCCAAACCTGTTCCTGTGCTCACAAGTTTTGGTTTCCTATATGTGATGTATTTTGACTAATTTTATATACAAACCCTAAACCTCCATGTTTTTAGGGAATTTGGTTGGTACAAGTAAAAAAGTCTATTAGTGGGGTAGGCTAGACATCCTCAACACCCCATTGTGATGAGAGTTGCCTACATACCAATAATCTCAAGAGGCATCAAACCCAATGTAGTTTTTCCCACCTAAGTGCTAGTGCAAGTGCAATTAAAATTAATATAAATGTTGGTTTGAGTGCCTTAAGTGTGCTTGAGACTAGAAGTAGCTTAGGAATGTTGTAGATGGTTGTATGCATAAGTAGGGATTGATAACTATAATAACCTAAAAGTGGTATTTACATGCTAAGAGTGTTACTTGAGACACCCTATTCCCAACCTAGCCCTAGACCTATCTTATATCCTTTTATCACACTTTTCCAACCTTTATGTAGACTATAGATGTCCCTAGTAAGCTAAAACATAGTCCCAGACCTTCATTCCCAGATCCTAGCCCTTCATGCCTAGCATCATGTTAGCTATACTTTAACACCAAATTATGGAAATTAGAGCCACATGGTGCTAGTTTTCCCAACATGATGCTAGTGTCCCTTGCCATAATTATCTCGAATGGATATATTTTCAAATGTGTAACCCTTCTAAGTTTGACCTAAGCCCATTTTATTATTTGTACAATTTATGAAACTCCATAAATAAAAGACTCTTATACCTCTATCTACTAGATGGAAAATAAATTAAAAAAACTATTCAAATAAGAAACAATTTGAGAAAAATCAAAGATATAAATCCCTATTATGCCCTAATTTTGCATACTACCATCTATAACTACCCTAAGCCCAGATTTCAAAGATTTTCAATCTCAAACACACTTAAGGCATTCAAGACTACTTTCATTCTATCATTCACTTAAAATTTCACCAAGCATCAAGTGGGAGAACTACATCAGGATTGATCTTCCTTAGAGTATTGGTATGTAGGCAACTCTCTTCATAGAAAGGTATAAAGGATGTCTAACCTATCCTACTAATGAACACACATTTTCAACTCATACCCTACTTACAAGGAGGATTAAGGTTAACATCTAAATCAAATATTATAGTCATAATACAAAGTTTTATACTTTGTGTACATATGATCAAAACCCATAAACACAAGTACAAGTGCTTCCAAAATTTAGGAACAATCCTACACATAGGACACTGGCACCATTTTCAAGACATTAGAGCCATATGGTGCTACTTTCTAAGTGGGGCGTTACTATCCAAAAGAGGATATGACTTAGGGATCCTTTATATGATATTTAGATCTATCCCTAACCCAGTTATTAGCACTCAGATCTTCTACATCAGGTGTTTTCCATATAGGTCTCTATTTGCACATAGTTATTACTATTTTTGGAAAGTCATAGCAAGTTAAATTCTATAAAAAATTAGAGGTCATTTATTATATATTATTTCACTGATTTAGACAACTCATCCCTTTAATCTAACATAGAATTTACATTATTAAAACCATAAAATATTAAAATAATAACCATGATTGTGCACAACTTATTCTGAGTTTGTTTGTGTAATTTGTATCTGATTTACATGTAGTAGATAAAGGGATTAAAGTCATGTATATATACTATTTTAGTGTTTTTTCACATCTTAAAATAGTTCTATGCCAACCCTATTTGTTTTATCATTTGCAAATATATCCATTGGTAATAAAAGGAGGGAAAAGGATAATGGTGCCTAAACTAGGACACTAGTGTCATGGGGTGTTACTATCCAAATTATGGCGCTAGTGTTCAGGTGGCAAAACCTAAGGCACTAGGGGTCAGGATATTAAAGTGAGGGTTTGTAAATAATTTAGGGATGTTTATGGATGCATGTGGCCTACACAAAGGCTATATAAGTATCTAAATAGGCCCAAAGATAGGTTTAGGGCTAAGTTAGGGATTGGTGGCCTCAAGTAACACTCTTAGCACTCAAGTTTCATTTTTATATGATTACAACTTATTTACCACATTTTTCAAGATTAAAATAGAATCCAACATTTAGATGATAATTACATAATTCTAAGGCCCTCTTTGGATTATTGACTATATAAACAATGGTCATTGATATAGGGATTTGGGGTAGCTCAACACCGTGAGCCCACTAACCTGTTTTTCCCATAGCCAATATGAAGATGTAAAACGAGGATTTTACTATGTGACAAAGAGTTACATTCCATGCCCCAAATCTGAATGCACTAGAGCAAAGGCAAAAAAAAACTAGAACATCTAGGTGGTTGCATCTAAATTTAGAAGGTATTTTATACTAGATACATGTGTCTAACTTAGACAGTAGCGTCGATGTAACCATCCTAGGATGATGCATGTGTATGAGGCCATAGATGCACTTAACATAAAATTTAGTAACTTTTTTAGAATATTATTTCATTCTAGTTCATACATGTTCAAGATCCAAATTTGTACTAGCATCAAAACTAACTATCTTGTTTTCATTATCATTATAATACCTGGCATAATTATGTTTCTTATTTTTAGCATATCTCAATATAATAAATTCAATATATGTTTTATATGAGTTTTTCAAGTAATTAGCATGTTATAGATCTATTTATCACCCTAATGCTTATTCATTTCTATATTCTTAACCTTGTCTATGTTATATTAGGATCCACATCAAATTTAGGGTTAAACAATGTCTTGTCCCCACATTAACAACATTGAATCATTATTTCGAGATGCACATCAGACATAAATTCATGTTTCAATAAAATTAGGCCTCATGACATCTTTTTCCACCTTCAACAATAGAAAATGACAAATTAAATATGTCACCACATGTCAAGTTACAAAACCCTTTGCAATGGGTGATGCAAGTCATGTAAAACCAACCAATACCTTGAAACTAGATTTGGTGTACAATAGGGCCCCCTTGGCATATGGTATCACCTTAAATACCATTATATAATTACTCACAACCACTACCCAGTGCATGTTTAATTATTTTAACATTTCATGTTCTTTATTGCCTCGCCTTTTCTTCCAAGGGTTCAAGTTTGGTGTTTATATATGTTTTTAATCCAGATTTAATTGCATCAGATGTTAATATATTTGAATCATGAAAAAATATAAGCTACAATATAAACTCTAACACCTTAATGTCATGTATGCACATAAACAACATTATAATATGGATTTGAGCTGGTCATCAGATGTGGAGCCCCATTGTAATCAAATTAACACTCATGATGTCCTTATTGACCCTTAATAATAGAAAACAACCAATCAAATATGTTTCCACCTTTAAAGATAAATACCTATTTTTAATGTATGAAAGTCATGTAAATCTAATAGGTTCCATAAATCTATGTCTAGTGTATGATAGAAGATGTCATGAGAGATGATTTGATTGCATTAGGTCTCCATGTTTGATGTGAGGCTTGAATCATCACTAAAATGTCATTGACATGGGAATAAAACATTGAGGTCCTAGTGTTTTAAACATAATGACTAAGAGGGGGGTGAATTAGTTTCTTAAAAAAATTCTTACAATTCCTCCTTAGCATACATGAACCATGACATCAATATGTAGATCAATTAATGCATAATCAATCAACCATACAAGCATGAAACAAGATTACACAAGACAACACATTATATATGTGGGAAAACCTAAATGGGAATAAAACCCACTCATATATGCAAATGGACAATAGTACTATAAGTCAAAATATCATAATTTATTAGAGCACCAACCCATCTAAGCTTTAACAAGCACTAACTTGCAAGGAGACATCAACCCCCTAGATGACTCAACACCAAATTATCCACCTAAAATATTTGATCACCTTTATAACACATTTTTTCTTATACAACATATGATGATCACCTTCTTTAGCTCTTCACACTCTTATCCCTCTCAAACAACCTTCTAGGCTCCTTTGCTCAATTAGGTCTCTTCAATACTTGATATGACCTTGAAATTCACATGTAGACACACTTTCAGATCTTCATTAAAAATCCTCCACACACTTATAATAATATAAAATACCTCATTTTGTTCAATAATATTCATTTTTATTCACATACCTTCCTTATACATGCCTAAAAGTCCCTTGTATATATACCATTCCTTATTCATATGCTACTTAGTAGGTAACTAATCCTTAACCTCTTAGGTAAGACATGGAATAGGTCTTATTACATATCATAAACATGATTAAAATTAATATTGAGTCCCTTTTTATATTTCATAACTCTATTAGACCTCATTTCACTTTTAGGTCTCATGGAGACCTAATTCTATTAGGTCTACTTTAGGACATGTTACACTTTGACTACTTTGGAAAAATTTACCTTCATTAAAGAATAATATGATTTCATAAATTGATCAAATATACCCCAATAAACATATTATGAATTCCATAACACTTTTTAGTACCAATCCCTTCATGAACACTCCTTGTAACACTATTCACAATTAGGCCTGTGAACCTATAGAAAGTCTACCAAACAAAATTGAAGCATGTACACAATTTATTCACACAACCATGAAAATACATCACATTAATAAAAAATCCATGACCTTAAAAAAATCACCATGTTATTTATACTTTACAACTTAAGGTTTGATTTCAAATATTGGTCATACTAAAAATTTTAAAATATTAATTTAAATATAATCCAATTCTTTGACTTACAGTCAAACAGTCCAATCCCGAATAGACAAGCCATTTTGTGAACACATTTTATTTATTTACACTAACCTCTAAAACTTATAACAAGAATGATAATGAATTAAAAGTATTCAATAAAAACTTCATGTACTTTTTTTAAACAATATTACTCTCGGGTCCAAATTTTCATCACTTGCAACTTGCTTACACAAAATTGCTAGTTTACCTTAAAGCACAGTCATGGTGATATTGAAATTCAACACCTATATGACCAATTTAAAATAATTATTATACAATTATATGATCTCATAAAATATATATAACATATTAAAATAAGAACATCATAAGGTCTAGTGGAAACTATTGATCTTACAAATCAGTTTGTTGACCTCACTGCACACAGACCTCACTGAGTCAGACAAGCCATTTTGGCTTCATCATTTTCACCATTATGCATAAATTCAAAGATTTATACCAATAATTAATAGGACATACCATTACAAAAACTCATATCCATTCACTTTGTTTCATCACTCTATCATGATAACACATTCCTAATCACCTTCTCACTTCTACCAAGGTTTCTTGCTATTTGCATCATTAAGCTTGTTAGTGGCTGGCTAACTTGGATGACTGATATAGCACACTTTTGGGATATAATTTATCTAAAAACATTCATGGACATTAAAATTATTTTTTAGCTTCAACCTTCATAAGTTTTCAAACTTTGTCCAATACAAATTTTTATAGCTACAATAATTTCTTCAGAAACAAGCTTGTATCTTCATATTTTCTCTCTCTTCTCTCTAACCACAACCACTTAAAGGTATCTAGGAGAGTTAAATATAATCCAAAAAAACTTAATTGATAATTCAAAACTATCTTAATCACTTTTAGACCATATCTTCAACATCAGGTCACTATTAGGGTTTTAAGAGGGTTTAAACCTATTTCCACTCTTAATGATCATTCCTAAAGCATAGCCCCTCAATCCAAAAATAAATTCCTATAATTGTAATATATGACCCTTCCCCATCTACCATGAATATATAATGTTCCAATTTATGGTTTTTATGGGCTAGTTATCACAATAAAAACCTTCTCGGATAGAGAACCATTCATTATATGCACGTGAGAGACCTTAGAACACATTTTCAAGCCTTATTCTTAAAAATTTGACCTCAAACTTAATGCACATGTTTAAAACAACTTTATTAAACTTTTTAAATTATCTCATACTCACACTTTCCTTGAAAACTGATCCCGATACCCCATTAGGCCACACTTTCTCTCTCTTTTCTCACTTAGACCTTAACTTGAAAACCACATTAGACCTTAAAACTAACCTTCATGCCTCTTTCCATGAACTCTCCACCACTCTCACATACTAAAGAAACATCATACATGCTTGAACACTATCACACATCCTTCACATGCCTTGATAATAGATCGTGATATGAAGGTCTTACCCTTGTAGGCTTGCCCTGAGACTCTTATGAGTGCTCTAATGCATCATATACATTATAAAGTAACCTCATAAAACTTATCATGCCTATTTTCATTCATATCACCAATCCATGATGATCTTTTATTGACAAGACTAGGCATCCTATGCACATACCTTCTCAAGACACTACTAGACTCAAGCACTTGACAAATTTGATAACAAGGACCTTACATTCTGACCTTCACATCACTAATTTAGTCATAATAATATATACCAATCAAATCTTACACTCTCAAAATGACTTCAACACTGATAAATATTTTCTCTCATAGTCACACTCTTCTCATTCATGATAACACCACTCACTATGATTGGGATAAGGACTCATCATACACATACCTCAAAACTTACTTGGCCATGAACCTTAATAAGAACCTTTGACATCAATGACAACATAAATTCCAAAACTCAAAAATTAATGACAATGCTCAATAATCTCCCCCTTTGTCATTGATGGCAAACACACCCAAAATACTATGACAACCACTCTTGATGTCAACCATCTCGTAGATGTGGCTCTTATCTTTTATTTCCCTTTCTAATCTTTCTCCTCCTTTGACATTAATTATGAAGGGTCACCTTGAACTAATGGAATCACACTTTCTCCTAGTGAGCTGATAATACCTCTCAAAGACACTAGATGGCACATAATATTTAGAAACTATGGCAACCACTCTCAAAAAAAATTCTCAATCAAGGCACATCTCCTTCATTCTAAGCTATCTTCCCTTTTCAAATCATTCTCCCAACTGGTCCATCAAAAACTCAACAATTAGGATCTATGAGTCATCTCAGACACATGCTCACCTTAACTCCATGCATACCTTAATTCTAATATCAAAAGAAACCACTCTCTTTACAAAGAATTCATAACTACCAAGCTCCCCATTAGACCAACCATATATTATTTAAATCAATTAGGAACTCAAGATAACTTACCTTACTTGACATGACTGAAGAAGATAAAATTCTTGATCACATACTAGGCTACCATACTCTTGACACCAACTATGGAATTAGGAACTCTTAAACCATCCTCATCTTCCTTTAAGCATCTTGACACCAATACCCCTTTTTAGTACAGATCAACCTCAAATATCACACAAATAGATGTCAAAATCTTACCTCTCATATACCAATTGACTACACTTTAACCTTAGATACCTAATATCAACCTTAAATATCTCGTCATACTACCTACTAGCTTCAAAGCTTAGAGTTACCAAGCTCCTTGAACTCTCAGACTACTCACAATAATGCAAAATAAAATCTAAAAATGAATTATGCATAGATTTTTACATTTCATACCATGTTTCCTCATGAAATTTTAACACACACAACATAGAATCCTTTCAATATGAATCCTTCTTTGTTTGAAACCTCATGCTCCTATACATAGATGAGTGTCTTCATAAGGCCTAATGGAGTCACCAATTCCCATAAGTTTATCAACACTCCATGAACTCAAGAGATTCCTAGATCTCCAAATCACTTTCCTCAACTATCTTTCAAACATGAGACTGATAGTCCCTCCTTAGAATCCATTTTGGCTTGATTTTAGCATTCAACTTATCCACCTTATCATCCTTCTTCTCTTTGACTGCCTTGTCAACACATATAGATAACAAGTGTTATTGACATTCCTTCACATCTAATCCTTGCTCTATTTTAACAAATAATCCATTTTAACCATTGGACTCATTATGATCAGTTTTGACTTTCTTTGGATTCCATACCAATGTTTGACTTTTCTCATACACTCTAGGAGTTCCATATACCTTGTTAAGTCTTAAAAGCCTTCTAACTCCATATGATAGAATTTTACAATGTGTCCCATATTATGAAAACTATAACAAACAACATTTTTGTACATACCTCTTGATTAATCACTCCTCGTATGGTCCTATTTTAGCACAAAATTACACCCTATAAGAGGGATCTTTAGGCTCTCTCACTCTTGGATGAAAAATGGTATCAACCCCATGTTGTGGGTATCTTGTGATGGGTTTGAACCTCTAAATAAGGTTGGTTCCTCTTGGTAGATCACCTAAACTACTAGTTTTAACTGGGAAAAGAGTAAAAGGGATACAAGGAATAATTGAAATTTTACAAAGGGTGATACACCAAAATAAATAACACTCTAAATTGCTTAAAACTAATGCTAAGGTAGCTCAAAGATAAGCCTCACTCACATAATCTCTCAAACTGGTAATTTTGCATCAATATTTCTAAATTATGCTCACTAGATAAGGGATTAAGCATGGAAGAGTATCAAAACTCACACTATACCTTCATTAGTGATTAAAAAATCATAAATTCATACTTGAAAACACCTTTAAATAATTTCAAAAAGGCAATAAAGAAGGACAATCACCAAGGAAGAATACTCCTCCATAAGGTAATCATACACAAGCTAACTAGAACACTAGATGTAGGCAAAGAGATAGGTAAAATAAGTTGTCTTGATACATTCTTGAACACTATCACACATCCTTCACATGCTTTGATAATAGATCATGATATCTCATTAGGCCAGGCAAGGTTTATGACTGGTCTAGGTGCAAACTTGGTATGAAGGTCTTACCCCTATAGGCTTATCTTGAGACTCTCATGAGTGCTCCAATGCTTCATATACATTCTCAAGCAACCTCATATAATTTCTCATGCATGTGTGTATTTATATCAGCAATCCATCATGCTCCTTTATGAACAAGACTAGGCATCTTATGCACATACCTTCTCAAGACACTACTAGGCTCAAGTACTTGACAACTTTGACAACAAGGACCTTACATGCTGACCTTCACATCACTCATGTTGTCATAAGAACATATACCAATCAAATCTTAGACTCTCAAAATCACTCCAATGTTGATAAATATTTTTTCTCATAGTTACACTCTTCTCACCCATGGCAACACCACTCACTATGCTTGGCATAAGGACTCATCATACACATACCTCAAAGCTTACTTAACCATGCACCTTCACAAGAACCTTTGACATCAATGAAAAAATCAATGCTAAAACTCAACAATTAGTGACAATGCTCAACAATCTCCCCCTTTGTCATTGATGTCAAACACACTTAAAAAACTATGGTAACCACTCTTAATGGCAACCATCTCATAGATCTGGCTCTTATCTTTTCTTTCCCTTTTTGATCTTTCTCCCCCTTTTACATTAATGATAAAGGGTCACCTTTAACTACTGAAATCACATTTTCTCCCACTGAGATGATACTAACTCTCAAATCCTTAAGATAGCACATAATATTTAGAAACTGTGACAACCACTCTTACAAACATCTCTCAATCAAGGCACTTCTTTATTATAAATTATCTTCCCTTTTTATATCATTCTCCTAGTTGGTCTATTAAAAACTCAAAAAATAAAATCTATGAAGCATCTCAGACACATGCTCCCCTTAACTCCATACTTACCTCTATTTTGATATCAAAATCAATCACTCTCTTAACAAATAAATTAAAGCTACCAAACTCCCCCTTAGACCAAGCATATCTTCTTTAAATGGATTAGGAACTCAAGATCACTTACCTTACTTGACATGACTGAACAAGATCAAACTCTTGATCACATACTAGACTACCATACTCTTGACACTTACTATGGAATTAAGAACTCTTAAACCATCCTCATCTTCCTTTAAGCATGTTGACACCAATACCCCTTCTTAAAATAGATCAAGCTCAAATACTCATACAAAAAGATGTTAAAAGCTTACCTATCATATACTAATTGACTACAATTTAACCTCAGATACCTGATATCAATCTTAGATCTCTCATCATACTACCTATTAGCTTTAAATCTCAGATTTACCAAACTCCCTGAACTCTCAAACTACTCACAATAATGCAAAGGAAAATCTAAAATGAATTATGCATATACTTTTGAATTCAATACCATGTTTCCTCATGAACTTTCAACATAGACAGCCTAGAATCCTTTCAAGATGAATCCTTATTTGCCTTCAACCTCATGCTCCTATAGATAGATGAGTGTCTCCATGAGGCCTAATGGATTCACCCCTTCCTATAGGGTTATCAACACTCTATGAACTCAAGATATTCCTAGATCTCCAAATCACTTTCCTTAGCTATATTGCAATTATGAGACTGATAGTCCCTCCTTAGAATCCATTTAGGCTTGATTTAAGCATTTAAATTATTTATATTTTCATCCTTATTCTCTTTAACTACCATGTCAACACATGTAAATAACAAGTGTTCATGACATTCCTTCACTTCTGATCCTTGCTCTATCTCAGTAAATAATCCATTTTAACCATTGGACTTAATATGATCAGTTTTGACTTTCTTTGTATTCTATACCAATGTTTGACTTTTCTCATACACTTTAGGAGATCCATATACCTTTTTAAGTCTTGAAATCTTTCTATCTTCTTTCTATCTCTATTAGGATAAAATTTTGCAATTTGTCCCATATTGTGACAACTATAGCAAACAAAAATTTTGTACATACCTCTTGATTACTCAATCCTTCTCACATGGTCCTATTTTAGCACAAAATTACACCATATGAGAGGGTTTTTCAAGCTCTCTAACTCTTGGATACAAAATGGGATCAACCCCAGGCTGTGGGTATCTTGTGATTGGGTTGAACCTCCAGAAAATGTTGGTTCCTCTTGGTAGTTCACCTAAACTACTAGTTTTAACTGGGAAAAGGGTAAAAGGGCTAAAAATAATAACTAAAATCATATAAAGGGTGATACACCAAACTTAAATACACTCCTAATTTCTTGAAATTAACACTAAGATAGCTCAAAGATAACCCTCACTCACACAATCTCTTGAACTGGTCATTTTGCATCAATATTTCTAAACTAGGCTCACTAGATAAGGGATGAAACATGGATGAGTATCAAAACTCACACTATACCTTCATTGGTGTTTAAAATATCACAAATTAAAACTTGAAATCACATTTAAATACTTGTAAAAAGGCAAGAAATAAGGATAATCACCAAGGAAGAACACTCCTCCATAAGGTAGTCATGCACAAGCTAACTAGAACCCTAGATGTAGGCAAAGAGATAGGTAAAATAAGTTATTTTATTGATTTAAGATGATATTCTTAAAAAAATTAATAGGGTTTTTCCTTTTCAAATGAGAGTCTATATTTACAATGGAGATAAAAAGGGATATATAGAAGAAAAGGGAAGGGAGAGGAGAAGAAAGCTTTCAAAAATCAATAAATGCCATCAACCATCCTCTATAAAGCTCTAAAAAAGAAGAGGAAGAGTTATATGATTCCCAACCACCTTAAAACCACTTAGGCATTGATCTCACATAGAAAATTAACCCTCCATGGTCAAAAAGGTCTTCAAGTTCTCCCATTAGCCTAAAAAAGCACTAGAGGACAAAATTTGATTTGAGGAAGATGACATCATGTTCCACTAACTTGAGAAAGGTCTCCAAACATCTATAAGTTTCCTTAAATTCTCCAAATTTATCCCCAACTCCACAAAACTCCTCCACTTGACTTTTATGCCCCAACTCCACTTGCTTGTAGAAGTAACTTTGCAACATGGCTAGTCATCCTGACATTTAATGCTTGCACTAACCTTGAGGGATAAATTTTATGTGCTTTATTTTTTTTCCAAACTCATATTTTCCCCTCCAACCTAAAAAATTCAACATGGAACCTACAAATCCCTTAGATTCCATTGATGGAGCTCTTCAAGCTCAAACCATCTTCAACTAGTTATCCTAGAACTTGATTTCAATGCTATTTTGTCACCATGAGAGCCACTTTTAGACCTATATAAGTATTTAAATCATCTATATCATTCCTATGATGAATAAAATGAAGTTTTATATAACTTTTAAGACCTGAAACAATGGGGTAAATCTCTATTAAACCTGTAACCATTCACAAATCATTAGAAAACTTAGGTTTTTGGCCTTTTAGCTCATAAAATGACCCTATAAACCAATATTAATGGATTATAGTGCCATATAATGGTGATTCATGTATTTTTATTCCTCCTCCATGCATTTATAACATTTCATCTTTTGAAAACCTACAAAAATGGGCATTTTTAAGCCATTTTGGGCCTCCTAAGCACCCACACATGAAAATTTATTATTAAAAATGGGTAAAAAATGAGATTTAGAGATTAACATATAAATTTTAGGTGGTTTAAAAGTTATTAAAGGTACTGTACATGGGATTATGAGCTCAAAAATTCAAAACTAGTCAAAACAGGTTATTTTGGCAACTCAGGGAGGCTTACCTTATTCAAGATTGTTCTATCTGAAAATTTTGGGACATATATTTGAGAAAAAATTATTTTAACATCGATTATAAACCCATAATTAACATTCCCTAAAATATTATCACACCTATGTATCTCCTCCATACTGTTCCAAGTGTGTGAAAGTGCCTTTAAGTTTGAGAACATGCATTCTAGGAGGTCGAATAGGAGAAAAATGAAGTAGAGTGAGGCAAAATGTTAATTTATTTTTAAAATAACCCATAATATTTTTATTATTATCTAAACACATATTTATATGGTTTTATTTATTTCTCTAAATTTTTAAGCATCCTGTGCACCTTCATTCATTTGACTAGGGTTATTGGCTTCTTAGGTCGATTTGACCCTAGAGGTCTAATTTTGGTCTTTTTACATCTTATCAAGGTTTTAAAATCCTTTATTAACCTTATAAAATCATATTATCCTCTTATAAATCATTATAATCTTCCAATCATTCCTAAACTGCCATTTTATCCACTTTCTCATTCTAGCCCTGCCCATGTCCAAATAGGCCTAATGGCCTACTTGAGCTCCTTCTTATAGACCCACTTGAATTATTATTATTATTATTATTATTCATCATATTAAGTATAAATTTAACCATATTTACTATTTAAAACCTCCCAAAATATTCTCAATTGGTCAAATACTTGGTTTTCACTTCTAGGACTGAGTATGCGTAATTAGGCCTAATAGGCCTAATGGCCTAGTTGAGCTTTTCTCCATTTTATTAGTTGTTTATATATTAATTGGACATTATTTCATCCCAATTAAACTATATTTATGCCTATGATCCTCTAAAAAAACTTCAAATATTCACTTTCTTAGTTTCTCACTCCAAGGTGTGAGTAGTCAAGTGAGAATTCTTGGCATGCTTCTTTTATAGACTTATAATCTGCCCTTCTTATATTCTCAAGTAAATTAAGGGAATGAAAACAATTTAAAAACTTAAATTAAATCAAAAATATACCCCCATATTAAATTTAAATTCATTTCATTTATTATAACCCAAAAAATACATGTTTTGGGGTTGCCTCAACTTGCCTTGTCAAATTTTGTGAGCATGTGTAGCTCTATGAACTACCATTTTATCGAGTTTTATAAGGTCCTAAGACTTAATTTTTTTTAATTAGTACTATTATGGACTCTAAAACTATTCCAATAATTTTTTTCTATTATAATCCATTAAAACCAACTGGAATCACATACTTAGCCCTGATACACACTCAAAAAATGAGAACCAAGAAACCTAGGAAGAGATAAAAAGGTGTATCTTGAGATTTATGAGGTATCAATAACTAATTAATTTTTAATTTTAACCTATAATATCTCCAAAAATTTATACAATAATTATATTTCATCATCCAACCCTTTAAACCTCTTAAAAATGTCTTTTCTGACTATCTCCACTTGCATGCCAAAATCTTAAATTTTGTAAATTTGTAATTCACATTTTTCCATGAAATTATTAATGTGATCACTATCACCATGATCTTTAATAATTAAAATCACCTTAAATTTCCTTAAAAACCCTCACATGAGGTACAAACTATCATTAATATCTTATAGCCCTCAAAGAAGTATGCCTAGCTCCATGTTAGCATAGGACTGTGACAAAACAATGGATGCTTAAAATATTAGTGAGATATAAAAAATACCATGTTAAATTATAACCACTAGTTATCACCACATCTACCAAGTTTCATATTTGAATCTTACCTATAGAGGCTTGTAGATGTATTTTTCTCAAGACTAGCTAGTGGGTTGCTTGTGTCTTCATTTTTTATAAGTTCATGACTGAGTTTTATTATTTGAGTTTTGTCACTATGTTTTATAATATAAAAAATAATCTACTATTCCATTAAAATACCCCTTTCAATGATTCATATATTCTTTAGTCACTTTTTAGTCTTTTATGCCCCATCAAAACACCATTTCTCTTCATATGTTCCAATGTGACTGCCTTGCTAAACCTGTTGTAGATGATGATTTGAGAATTGGAAGTGATTTACATTCATTAAATCATAATTTTTAACCTTGATACCTCAAAATTTATTTTTAAAATTCCCCTCATCCCTTCTTTTAGTATATTTACTCTTCAAGGATGTTTTTAGGCTTCTTGCAGTCCTAATTCCTTACACAAGCCTATGTACTATACTTTCCTAAGTTGGAAATAGAGGACATGATATCGATAAAGGTATGAAGATATAAATTTTTATTTGAATATATATGTGACCTCACAAGTTCCTTCTTGACTGATTTTACCTTGAACTACACCTTTAGGGTATGTGGATACGTCAATACAATTGACCCTAGTATTGGTTGTAGGTGAACATTTCAAGGATGACCTTGAATTTAGATCTTTCTTTGGGTAATATTATCCATGGTTTTATCTATTTCATGCTTAATAATTATTTTTAATCCTTCATTTATCATGAGCCTCCTTCATAGACACTCTACTCTCATCTTCTTTGCAACTTGGAGATACGCTTGTGTTGGCAAGGTTGTAGGTGATCATTCATGAGGTGAATAACTATGTTACCTTAAAATTTGAGCCTAATGGCTTAATATAAATCATCATCATTCCAATTTACTCTTAAAATATAGGAATAAACATTATTTAACCTAAAAACATGACAACATCTTCTTCATAATCATTACTTTTGACTATAGTATTGACATACTTCAAGAGCTATCCAACACTGTTGTAATAATATTCTCATGAAAATGTGACCTAATCTGAGTTTTATAAATATAAGGTCTAATTTTTATCCAATATTCATGTCCACCACCTTAAAATACTAATTTATTCATAAACATCATTTTACCTTTTGAAAATATAAAACTTTCTTCATCATGGACTTGACTATGTATGAAAATTAATCATTGTACGAACTGAGCATAGATTTAGATCTTGAACTTGATATAAATAGACATATAATATCAATATAATCCTCTTAAAATTTATTTAATTTTTTTTAATCTCAACTCTCCCTTTAAACAACCAAGTTTCTCCTTGTCTGCATCTTTGATCTCACATCTTTCTAGCATGGTTGTAAGTGGAGATTCATGTTAATGTTTGTACAGACTATGTATAGGATTGGATGATAGAAGAGCTTTAATATTTTAAAAATATGTACATGATATTCTCATACATTCATTAAATTATATCCATTAAGGTCACAAGCTAATTTGAAACTATACTTACCTTGAAAGTCTGTAATCATTGCTTTATTCACCTCTTGGCTTATGAGTGAGTATGATTGAAGATATGACTGCAGGTGATCATTCATCTAAAAAAATTGAATATAGATAAGCTTGATGATATTTTTAATAATATATTATAATATTACTATTTCTAATTTTGAGTTTTCAAATATCAATCCACTTCAAGATTTCCATTAAGGTCTCATGTTTCCTTCTATAGTGCATTTGGTTCATCTCCTTTAGCATGGTTGTAGGTGTAGATTCATTTATATGGAAAAATGTTTAAGTATACCTTAATAAGGTCAAAAAATATTTTTTATTATCTTTTCATTCATTCATTTCAACTTTAATACATATTTCAACCTTCTTCATTTGATAACCATGCTTTCTAGTCTTCTCAAAACAATACCCTCATGAAGCATATCTTGACTGAGTTTACCTTTGCTATAGGTGATCATCCATCTCTATTTTATCAGTATTTAAAAAAAATTAATACCATACCCTCATGACCATAATAATTTATAACCTATTGACTATTCAAAATAGTGAAACAATGAGGTGGAAGTGGCTAGATGTATTCTTAGGCCTAAACTGAGCTTTCTCTCTTGAGGGTATCCTAAAGGTTTTTTGGTTCTTGATGATCACACATGTAAACTAGAGGATAAAATTATGTGAATGAATTTTGGGGACATATTCAACCCTCTCAAACTTATATTTCATTGATACTTCTTCCCTAAAGGGCCAAACTAAGGAAAACCTACCTCTTGGGTTTTGAACGCAGTCAAGAGCTACTTAATGATTTTTTGGTGGCATGTGAGGTCAGAGACTTTTATTGAACTAAAACCAATTTCATAAGGTGAATTGTATACCCATTTACCTTTTCCAATATCTATGAGAGATAACTTGTTAGGACAAAGAAGTATGAGACAAAAATTGCCCCCTCTTGATGAGTTGTTCAAGACTGCACCAAAATGGTTTTCTCTTAGCATAAAGAACTAGAGGCCTACCTTATGAATCCACACTTGGATAAGCTTTATCATTATGTGACATTTCATTACTTTTTTAAACCTTATGATGTTCTTGAAGATCCATTAATGGTAGGAAAACTATTTCATGCCTAATCTACAGCCAATAGGTTTTCCTTGCCTCTACTAGTTCTTATGCTTAGATCCAATTAAAAAGGCCTAACATGGGATATTAGGGACACCATGGATTCTTTCATATTATATCTAATCTTTTGTATTGATCAAACTCTCAAAAACCTACTTAAACATGGCTCTAAAAGGCCCAAAAATGCATCTTCTTACACCCAAACTCCTACTCTCCAGTCAAAATGACTTGAAATGGTCTTAAACATGACTAAATGTGTAAAAAATGCCATAAAAATGTGAAAAGAAGTCAAAACTAATTTTAATTATTCAAAAAAACACTTTTTCACTTAAATTTTCTATTTAGAAGCTCCTCAAGTCATTTAATGCACTTTTGAGGGTTTTTTGGGCAAATTAGCTTAATTAGACATCATTTTTGACCCATTAGAATATATGACACTTTGTACAAACCTCCTTCCTACCCCTAAATTCCCAAACACCTTAAAAACCAACTAGATCCTTCACTTGCATCTCAAGACCCCTTTCTAGGCTTCTACCTTAAAGTCCCCAAAAATACCTTAACTTTTGCTAAAAAAATCTCAAGAAGGAAAAGAACATGAGGTAGGGATATGAAGCTCAAATTTTCTTTCCACCATTGGATCATCTGCTGCACTAGGACTATGTATATCTCCCAACACCACACCAAGACCTTCCAATATATTATACTACATCATCAAGTTAGGACTAGAAAAGATTGGTCATGAACGCAAAAGGTCACTGAATGGTCTAGGAGAGTGGCCTGATCCATCTAGGAAAAAGTTTCGTATGTAGAATAATTTTCACCAACATTTTTAGTGACCTCCTATGATTACATGCATGTCTATTCAAAATATTAGTTTCCTTATCTTGTCCATTAGGGATGGAGTCTTGAAAAATGTCACCAAACCTTACTTGAACTGATAAACATTGATGTACCTTCCTTATGCAAAACTAAAACCAAACCATTTGTCGTCAAAGCAATAACAATACATGTGCAAGAGCACTTAGGGAATAAACACAACCAAACTATAATTACATTGTGCACTTAGGCACTTGGAGGAAATAAAATAACTACCTACCCTAAAATAACTAATCAAAATGGAATCTACATAAAATCCATTGACTTGTTGTAGAAAATAGTTACCCTTTCTTACTAATCTAATATGCTTTACATTTTTAAGGGCAATCAACTAAAGATGGAGAAAGAGCATATATTCAACAAATTGGTGATACACTTCTCCAAGAATAAGAACAAAAATAAACTCACTTACCTAATCTAATTGATTGGACATACAAGTATCTTGGAGTTGATAGGCAAGCTAATCTTACTCTTTTTGATGCTCAATTTTGTGCTCTGAATTAAGCACAACATGTGATGGATCCTCTTTGTTATCTTTCAACTAAACTAGGTACCCAATAGGACATCTTTTTTTCAATACAAACAATGAGCAATCATATTTTACATCAGTCTTACATTTTTTTGTTCCATCATTATGCTCCTCAGGCATAATCAAATCATAGTCTACTTGAAGAGGAACATAGTTTGTTCCCAAGGTCTCAAACAAGTCCTCCAACTCCCTTTCACTTATTGGTGTATGAAAGTTGATCTTGAGCATATTAGTATCTTCTTCTTGAAGCACATGTTCATATTGAAATTTGTTTTCACCCTCAAGGTCCTCCTCCATCACACAAAATGGTAGCTCATCAAACAAGTTGATGTCTTCTTCTTCAAGCTTAGCATCCTCTTCATCAAAAGTGTGCCCAAAAGAATGATTTTATTCTTCTTATCCCAAGTCTTATTTAATGGCATAATGAGGACTACCAATGATGATTTACTTATCATATTCACTTGCAACATCATCCTCTTTAGTTGAATGGTCTTAATTTGCTCTCCATATAACAGGTTCTCCTTTGCAAAGGGAGTTGGTGGGAGGGCAAGAAGGTTCACTTAGTGGAGTAGGAACATAAGTAATTATGGGATGCTATTTGGGGAGAGTGGGATTAATATGCTCATGAGTTGGTGGAGGGTTTAAAAAATTGATCCTAAAATTTGGAAACTTCCTTGGCTTGTCCTTTACAACCTATTCTCTCTTTGGATTTTGTATTGGAACATTAAGAGTAGATAAGAAGCTTGGAAATTTCTTAGGTTGAGGATTTCATGGAACTTGAGGAAGAATGGGTGGAGATTGCATAGGTATAGGATCTTTCATGGGCTGGTACAAATAATATTCTTGTTTTCTATCAATTTCCCTCATTTTTCTCTCATAATCAAACCGTATATCTTTGGCACTTTTTGGGGTTGATTAGGAGAAACATAACTTGCAAAAGGATGATTATAAGTATGAGTAGGTTGGTAAAATTAGACTTGTTGACATTCAATGTCAGTGAACTCATTATTAAATCTTAGAGAAAAGTTCTTTATTTCCATAAGTTCATTAGAAGGGCTAGTTTGACTAGGTGCCCGGGGAGGGAAGGAATGGTAATATTCTTGATAGCAAGGCTGCTCATACTAATAACTAGAGCCATATGGGGGGAAAATAGGTTCATTTTAAGACTTATATGGCTCAACATAGGGCTGGTATGAATCATTATATGGTTGATAAGGAGGTGTAAAACTAAAATTCCCTCCATATTTAGCCATCAAAATTCATATGGAAATCAAAAAACAACGTGGAAAGAATACCTAGGTTGTTAAGACCAGCTAGATGAACTTAGAGTCCTCATTGATGCTTATAGAATGCCTCTAAAGGCTGATGTACTGAAGTGTAGCACAAACAACCCTTCAATATATGATTTAAAGATCATCAAACCATGTCCCATTGGGCATGCCAAAAACTATTGAAGTACATAATTGCATCCTATGTGAGGGTTCTTTAGGCTCTCTCACTCCTAACTACAAAATGGGATCAACCCTAGGATATGGGTATCTTGTGATGGGGTTGAACCTCCAAAGAAATTTGGTTCCTCTTGGTAGATCACCTAAACTATTAGTTTTAACTTAAAAAAGGGTAAAAGGGTTGAAAAGAAAAACAAAAAACATACAAAGGGTGATACACCAAATTGAAAGACACTCCAAATTGTTTGAAACTAACACTAAGGTGGCTCAAAGATAACCCTTGCTTAACAATCTCTCAAACTAGTCATTTTACATTAATATTTTAAAACTAAGATCACTAGATAAGGGATGAATCATGGATGAGTATAAAAACTCACATTAAACATTCATTAGTGATCAAAAGATCATAAATTCAAACTTTCAAACACATTTAAATACCCACAAAAATGAAAGAAAGAAGGACAATCACCAAGGAAGAACACTCCTCTACAAGGTAATCATGCACAAGCTAACTAGAACACTAGATGTAGGTAAATAGATAGGTAAAATAAGTTATCTTATTGCTTCAATAGGTTACTCTTACAAATTTTTGTAGGGTTTTTCTTTGTCAAATGAGATTATATCATTACAATGGAGAGAAAAAGGGATATATAGGAGAAAAAGGAAGGGACAGGAGAAGAAAGCTTTTAGAAATCAATAAATGCCATCAACCACCCTCCATAGAGATCCAAAAAATAAGAGGAAGAGGTATATGAGTCTCAACCACATTCAAACCACTTAGGCACTGATCTCACTTAGCAAATTAACCCTCCAAGGTTAAAAAGCTCTTCAAGCTCTCCCATTGGCCTAAAAAGGCACTAGAGGTCTAAATTTGTTTTGAGGAAGATGACATCATGCTCCACTAACTTAAGAAAGGTCTCCAAACATCTATAAGTTTCCTTAAATGCTCTAATTTTCTCCTCAACTCCATAAAACTCTTCATCTTAACTTTTATGCCCCATCTCTACTTGGCTTGTAGAAGCAACTTGGCAACATGGTTAGTCATCCTAACATTTGATGCTTGCACTAACCTTGAGGGTTAACTTTTTTTTTCTTTTTTTTTCCCAACTCATATTTTCCCATCCAACCTAGAAAATTCACCATAGAACTTACAAATCCCTTGGACTCCATTAATGGAGGTCTTCAAGCTCAAGCCATCTTCAACTAGTTATCTTAAAACTTGCTTTCAAGGCCATTTTGTCACCATGAGATCAAAGTTTGGACCTATATAATGCTTTCAATAATCTATATAATTCCTATGAGGAATAAAATGAAGTTTTACGCTACCTTCAAGACCTGTAACAATGGTGGAAATCTCCATTAAACTTGTAACCATTCACAAATCATTAGAAAACTTGGGTTTTTGACCTTTTAGCTCAAAAAATCACCCTATAAACAAATATTAAGTAATTATAGAGCCATATAATTGTGATTCAAGTCCAATTAGTCCTCTTCCATGTATTTATAAAATTTCATCTTTTAAAACCCTATAAAAATGAGCATTTTTAGGCCATTTTGGGCCTCTTACGCACCCACACATGTCAATTTATTATTAAAAATAGGTCAAACATGATATTGAGAGAGTAATATATATTTTATATTAGTTTTATAATTTATTCAATGTCATTTCATGGGCTTATGAGCTCAAAAACTCAAAATTGATCAAAACATGCTCTTTTGGTAGCTCAAATAGGCTTACCTTCTTAACAATTGTTCATAAAGATTGGGCCCTATATTTGAGAACCAAAGATTTGAACATGGAGTATAAACACCTACTTAACCTTACTTATATTATCCACCCATGTAGATCCTATGTAACGTTCCAAGTGTGTGAAAGTGCCTCTAAGATTGAGAACATGCATGCTAGGAGGTCAAATAAGAGAAAAATGAAATAGAGTGAGAAAAAATGAGAATTTATTGTTTAAATCACATTTTATAGGTATTTTATGAGCCTAAAAACGTATTTATATGTTTTTTCTTTCTTTTTATAACTTTCCAAACATCCTCTGCACCTTCATTCCTCTAACTAGGGTTCTTGGTTTTTTAGGTCTAATTTTGGCCTTTTTAAATATTATTAGTGTTTAAAACTCATGGGTTAACCTTATAAAATCATATTATCTTCTTATAAATATTTATAATCTTTCAATCATCCTTAAACAACCATTTTCTCCACTTTCTCAATCTAGGCCTACCTATGTCCAAATAGGCCTAATGTCCTACTTGTGCTCCTTATTCCAACTAAACTTGAGTTATTTTTATTATTAATCCTATAAAATCTCCATTTAACCATATTTAGTATTTAAAACCTCCCAAAACATTCTCAAGTGGTCAAATACTCAGTTTTCACTTCTAGGCCTGAGTATGCCTAATTAGGCCTAATGGCCTACTTGAACTTTTCTCCATTTTATTAGTTGTTTATCTATTAATTGGTAACTTTTAAAACCCCATTCACCTAAATTAATTCCTATTATCCTCTAAAACAACTTCAAGTAGTCACTTACTTAGTTTCTCACTCCAAGGTGTGAGTAGTCAAGTGAGAATTCTTGACATGCTTCTTTAACAAACCTGTAATCTACCATTTTATCTATCATAAAGTAAATTAGTTGAATTATAAAAAAATTAAAACTTAAAGGACACCAAAATATACCCCAATTTCAAATTTCAATTCATTTCATTGTGTATAACTTTAAAAATACATATTTTGGGATTGCATCAAATTTTTCAGCATGTGTAGCTCTGAGTTTTGCTATTTTGTCAAATTTTATGAGGTAAAAATAATTAATTATTTTTTAATTAGTAATAATAGGGACCCAAAAAAATATTAAAATCATTTTTTTTATTATAAACCATTAAAACCAATCGGAATCACATATTTAGACTCGCTACACACTTAGAAAATGAGAACCAAGAAACCTAGGAAGAGAGAAAAAGGTGTATCTTGATATTTATGATGTCTAAAAACCTCATTAATTTTTAATTTTAACCTAAAATATATCCAAAATATTATAAAATCATTATATTTCATCTATTATACCTTTAAAACTCTTTAAAATCCCTTTTCCAATTGTCTCCACTTGCATGCCAAAATCCTGCATTTTGCAAATTTGCACTTCTTCACATTTTGCCTTGAAATTATGAATGTGATCTCTCTCAAAAAGTATTATAAGAATTAAAATAACATTAAATTTCATTAATAACCCTCACATAAGGTTCAAACCATTTTTCATAACTTATATCCCTCCAAGAAGGATGCCTAGCTCCATGTTGAATGTCAACAGACAAGCATAGGACTGTGACAAAACATTAGAAGATTACATTATTAGTTTGACCTAACCAAGAGTATTTTAAGTTATAACCACTCATTATCACCACCTATACCAAGTTTCATAGTTTTATCTTACCTATAGAGGCTTGTAGATGCATTTTTCTTAAGACTAAGTAGTGGGCTACCTGTGTCTTCATGTTCTATAAGTTCATGACTGAGTTTGTCTCTTTGATTCTTATCACTATGTTTGATAATTTCAAAAATAATTTATTAGGAATTAAAATCCATATTTAAATGATTCATATATTCTTTATTTTCTTCTTAGTCTTTTATGCCCCATCAAAACACCATTTCTCTTCATAGGTTCCAATGTGATTGCCTTGCTAAACCTATTGTAGATGATGATTTGAGAATTGGAAGTTATTGAAATTAATTAAACCATAATTTTTCACCTTTATACCTCAAAATTTATTCTTAAACTTCCTCTCATCCCTTCTTTTATCATATTTACTCTTCAAGGATGTTTTTAGGCTTCTTGCAGTCCTAATTTCATACACATACCTGTGTACTATACTTTCTTGAGTTGGTAGTAGAGGACATGATCTTGATAAAGTTATAAAGACATAAATTTTTATTTTAAAATATATGTGACCTCACAAGTTCCTTATTTAATTAGTGTACATCAAACTACACCTTTAGGGTATGTGGATAGGTCAATACAATTAACCCTAGCATTAGTTGTAATTGAACATTTCAAAGATGACCTTGACTGTAGATCTTTCTTTGGGTACTCTTCTCCATGGTTTTGATATATTTCACACTTTATAATTATTATTAATCCTCCATTGATCATGAGACTCTTTCATAGACCCTCTACTCTCATCTTCTTTGCAATTTGGAGATAGGCTTATATTGGCAAGGCTATAGGTGATCATTCATGAGGTGAATGACTATGTTACCTTAAAATTTGAACCTCATGGATTGATATAAATCACTTTCATTATAAGTGACTTTTAAAACCTAAGTATTAACCTTATTTAACATAAAAACATGACAACATCTTCTTCACAGTTAATACATTTGACTATAGTATTAGCATACTTCAGGAGCTACCCAACACTATTGTAGGTGAAGATTCTAATGAAAACATGACCTAATAAAAGTTTGATAAATAAAAGGGTCTAATTTTCATCCAATATACATTTCCACCACCTTTAAATACTATTTTCTTCATACACATCATTCTACCTTTTGAAAACATAGAACTTTATTCATCATGGACTTGACTGTGTATGAAAATTGATCATTATACGTACTAACCATAGATTTAGATCTTGAAATTGATAGAAATAGACCTCTAATATCACTATAATTCTCTTAAATTTTCTTTAAGATTTTTCTAATCTCAAATCTCCCTTAAAACAACCAAGTTTCTCTGTGTTTGCATCTTTGATCTCACCTCTTTCTAGCATGGTTGTAGGTGGAGATTATTGCTACTGCTTGTACAGACTATGTGTAGGATTGGATGATATAATATCTTGAAGCAGTTACCAAGATGTCCATGATATTCTCATACATTCATAAAATGATCTCCATTACGGTCACAAGCTCATTTGAAACTACACTTACCTTGAAAGTTCGTAATCACTACTCTATCCACCTCTTGGCTTATGAGTGAGTATGCTTGAAGATATGACTGTAGGTGATCATTCATCTCAAAAACATGACTCTAAATAAACTTTATGATATTTTTTATAATATATTGTAATATTCCTACTTCTAATTGTGATTTTTCAAAGATTAATCCACTTCAAGATTTCCATTAAGGTCTCATGGTTCCTTCTATACTGCATTAGGTTCATCTCCTTTATCATGGCTATAGGTGGAAATTCCTTTATATGTAAAAAGGTGTAATTAGACATTAATAAGGTCAAAAAATATTTTTATGGTCTTTTCCTTCATTCATTGCAACTTGAGGACATATTTTAACCTTCTTCATTTGATAACCATGTTTTCTAGTCTTCTCAAGACAATACCCTCATGAAGCATATCTTGATTGAGTTTGTCTTAGTTGTAGGTGATCATCCATATTCGTTTTATCATGATTTTAAATGTTTTATTACCATAAACTCATGACCATAATATTTTATAACCTCTTGACTCTTCAAAATAGTGAAACAATGAGGTAGAAGTGGTTGGATGTGTTCTTAGGCCTAAAATGAGCTTTCTCTCTTGAGCGCATCCCAAAGGTTTTTTGGATATTAGGGATAAAACATGTGAAATAGAGGATAAAATTATTTTAATTAGTTGTGAGGACCTCTTCAACCCTCTCAAAGCATATTACATTGCTACTTCTACCCTAAAGGGCCAAAACCAAGGAAAACCTGCCGCTTGGGTTTTGAAAGCATTTAGGAGCTAATAAACAATTTTTTAGTGGTGTGTGAGTAAAAATACCTTTATTAAACTAAAAAAACTTTAATAAGGTTATTTGGATACCCCTTTACCTTCTCAAATAGCTGGGAGAGCTAAGTTGTTGGGATAGAGAAGTACAAGATAGAATCCTCCCCCTTGATGAGGTGTTCAATACTGCAAAAAATGATTTTCTCTTAGCATGAAGAACCAGAGGCCTAACTTCTAAATCCAACACTTGGATAAGATTTATCATGATATAATTGACCTTTATTTCCTTCTATAAACCTTCTAAGGTGCTTGAAGCTCCATTAATGGTAGGAAACCTATTTCATGCCTAATCTACAGCCAATATGTTTTCCTTGCCTTTGGTGGTTATTATGCTTGGATCTGATTTAAAAGGCCTAAGAGGGGACATTAAGGACACTATGGATGTCTGAATATGATATATGAGCTTCTATACTAATCAAAACCCTCAAAAACCTACTCAAACATGGTTCTAAAAGGCCAAAAAATGCATCTTATTGCACCCAAACTCCTCTCCACTCCACATGACTTGAAATGGTCTTGAACATGCCCAAATAAGGAAAAAATGCTATAACAAAGTGGAAGGAAGTCAAAACCAATTTAAATTCTTCAAAAAATCACTTTTTCACTTAAATTTTCTATTTAGAATTTCTTCAAGTCATCTAATGCACTTTTGAGGGTCTCTTGGGAAAATTAGCTTCATTAGACATAATTTTTGACCCATTAGAATATTTGACACTTTGTACAAACCTCTTTCCTGCCCTTGAACACCTTAAAAACCAACTAGATCCTTTGCTTGCAACTCAAGACCCATTTCTAGGATTTTACCTTAAAATCCCCAAAAAAACCTTAAATTTTGATAAAAAAATTTCAAGAAGGAAAATAACATGAGGTAGGGATATGAATCTCATCTTATCTTTCCACCATTGGGTCATCCACTACACTAGGACTCTGTACAACTCCCAACACCACACCAAGACCTTCCAAGATACTACACTACATCATCAAGTCATGACTAGAAAGAGGCTGGTCATGAAGGCAAAAGGTCACTAAATTGTATAGGAGAGTGGCCTGATTCATCTAGGCAAAAGTTTCATATGTAGGCTAATTTTGGCCAATAGGTCCCATGATAACTCATTCCTTAAAATCATCCTACAATAACTTGATCTATGATGAAAGTTATGATAAGCAAAATAATAACCATTAAAATCATTAAAATACCTCATGAATTAGACTATCTATAGAATTTGTCTTCATTTTGTTCTTGAGTTTGAACTTCTTGTTCACATTAGCATTCTCCTTGTTCTCCTTTTGATCTACTTTGAAACCAAAACCTGCCTTATCATTGGCAAACTTTTAACTACTCAAAATATCATCTAGATCCTCAGTGCTCTTTTTAAACTTCTCATAGGTATTCATCTTGCTCATCTTGTCTATGAGTTTTTCATGTTCAATATTTAAATAATTTATCTCTATCTTCAACTGATCATACTCAACTTATTTTTGATCACTAGACATTTTGTGCTTCTTAGGATCACCTTAAAGCTATTAGCTTGCTTCAAAGGACCATGCTTTAATACTAATTTTTTGAAACACAATGACTAAGAGGAGGTGGTACAAGGAATGGTGGTTGAATCAATCTCTTTAAAATTTTCTTTCAATTCCTCCTTAGCATACATGAGCCATCACAACAATATCTAGATCAAGCAATGCATAAGTAATCAACCATACAAACATGAAACAAGATTACACAAGACAACACATTATATATGTGATAAATCCTCAAGAGTAAAAAAACCCATTCATATATTCTAATGGAATATAGTCTTATAAGTCAAAATATCATAATTTAGTGAAGCACCAACTCCACATGGAGCACCAACCCCAACTAGCTAAGCACCAATTTAGCTAGGCTTTAGTAAGCACCAAATTGAAAGGAGGCAACAACCCCATAAATGAATCAACACAAAATTAGCCACATAAAACATTTGATCATCTTTATAACACATTATTTATCATACAATATATGATGATCACCTTCATTATCTCTTCACACTCGTATCCCTCTCAAACTGCCTTCTAGGCTCATTCGCTCAATTAGGTCTCTTCAAGACTTGATATGACCTTAAAATTCATATGAAGACACACTTTCATATATTCATTATATATCATCCAAAATCCTCTAATTATCCATAAGACCTCCTTTTACTCAACAATATTCTTTTTTATTCACATACCTGCCTCTAGAGGACTAAAATTGCCTTGTATATATACCATTCCTTGTTCATATGCTACTCAATCAGAAATTATTCCTTAACCTCTTAGGTCAGCCATGGAATAGGTATTATGACATCTCATAAACATGATTAAAATTAATATTGAGTCCCTTTTGGTCTTTCATAACTCTATTATACCTCATCTCACTTTTAGGTTACATGGAGACCTAATTCTATTAGGTCTACTTAAAGACACATTACACTTTTCCTTCCTTAGAATAATTTAACTTAATTAATGAACAATATAATTTCATTAATTGATTAAATATACCCAAATAAACAACATCTTATAATTTATAAAACACTTTTTAGTACCAACCCCCTTCATGAACACTCCTTGTAACACTGTTCATAATTAGGCATGTGAACCTACAGAAAATCTGCCAAATAAAACTAAAGCATGTACACAATTTAGTCACGCAAATATGACAATAAATCACATTAAAAATAAATAAATTATATTAATAACATCACCATGTGATTTATAGTTAAAAACACATGGCAAAATGACTCAAACACTTCTCTGTAAATAGTCCACTCAGAACTACCAGAACACTCCAAAACCCAATCATAAATAACCTGATCTTCAACACCTAAAATAACACTTTAAATGACATATGACACTTTAAAAATATCACTTTACATATTTAAACAACTCTCAAATACAAAAATCACATGTTCTAATGTCAAATATTGGTCTTACATACCAATTCCTTGACTTACAGTCACATAGTCTAATCCTGAACAAACAAGCTATTTTGTGAACACATTTTATTTATTTAAACTAACCTCAAAAACTTATACCAAGAATTATCCTAACTTAAAATTAATTAATTAAAACTCCATGTAATATTTTAAATCAATATTACACTCAGGTCTAACTTTTCATCACTTGCAATTTACTTCCACAGAACTGCTAGTTTAACTTAAAGAATAGTCATGATGATATTGATCTTAAACACCAGTATGACAAATTTTAAAGACTTATTAGGAAAGTAGATGAACCTATAACATATCTAGACCATCTTCAAATATGAACATCATAAGGTCTAGTGGCAAATATTGATCTTACAGATCGATTTGTTAACCTCACTACACATATACCTCACTGAGTTAGACAAGCCATTTTGGCTTCATCATTTTCACCATTATATCTAAATATCAAGATTTATACCAAGAATTAATATTACATACCAATTCCAAACAAAATATCCATGTACATGGTTTCATCACTCTATCATGATAACATATTTATAATAACCTTCTCACTATAATTTGGGTTTCTCATTGTTTGCATCATTAGGCTTGTTAGTGAATGGCTAACTTGGATGACCGGTTTAGCACACTTGAGATATATAATTTGTATAAAAAATTTCATGGACATGAAACATGAGTTTCTAGATTCAACCTTCATCAATTTGCAAACTTTTTCCAATATAAATTTTTACATCTACAATAATTTTTATAAAAATAAGTTTGTATCTTCATATTTCCTCTCTCTTGTCTCTAACCACCACCACCTAGAAGTACTTGAGAGAGTTAACTACAAGATCCAAACACTTACTTGAGCATACCAAACCATCCTGAGCACTTTTGAATTATATATTCAACATCAGGTCACTATTAGGTTTCTAAGAGGGTTTAACCTTATTTCCACTCTTAACGATAATTCATAAAGCATAGCCCCTCAATCCAAAAAAAAATGCCTTAAATTTTGATTTAAGAACCTTCTCCATCTACCATGAATATCTTAGGTTCCCATGTAGATGATTGACAATATAATGAGCATAATAAAAACCTTTTTAGGTAGATAACCCTTCATTATGTGCACTTGAGAGACCTTAAAACACATTTTCATGCCTTATCCTTCAAAATTTGACCTAAAACTTCATGCACATGCTTAAAACAACTTGATTCACATTTATCAATGGTATCCTACTCACATTTTCCTTGACAACTGATCTAGATACCCCATTAGGCCACACTCTCTCTTTTTGCTCACTTAGACCTTAACTAGCAAACCACATTATGCCTTAAAATTGGCCTTCATGCCTCTTTCCATGCACTCTTCACCACTATCACATAATCAATATACCTCATACAAGTTTTAACACTATAATATATCCTTCACATGCCTTAATAATAGATCATGATATCTCATTAGGCCAGGCATGGTTTAGGACTGGTCTAGGTGCAAACTTGGTATGAAGGTCTTACCCTTGCAAGATTATCCTGAGACTCTCGTGAGTAAAATAATGCTTCATATACATGCTAAATAAACCTCATCAAACTATTCATGCTTGTGTGCATTCATCTCACCAAGACATCATGCTCCTTCATACACAAAACTAGCTATCCTATGCACATACCTTCTCAAGATACTACTAGGCTCAAACACTTTACAACTTTGAAAACAAGGACCTTACATGTTGACCTTCACATCACTCATGATTTCATAAAAATATATACCAATATAATCTTACACTCTCAAAATCACTACAACACTGATCAATATTTTCTCTCATAGCTACTCTCTTCTCACTCATGGCGACACCACTCACTATGCTTGGCATAAGGACTTGTCATACACATATCTCAAAGCTTATGTAACCATACACCTTCACAAGAACATTTGACATCAATGAAAAAATAAATTCCAAAACTCAATGATTAATGACAATGCTCAATAATCTCCCCCTTTTTCATCGATAGCAAAGACACTCAGAAAACTATATTAAATGGGGATAGTGATGGGAATGACAAGGTATTTCAGAGAATAAAATTGAAGAACCCCAAATAAATATACATATAAAATTCTATAACATATAACATTTATCAATATAATCTATGACTTCCACTGAATAAAAAAGCTATATACATATATTATAATAATAATAAAATTTAAAATATTACTTAATATTAAAATATTTCCTTAATATCATTTAAACATATTCTTTTATATTTAATGCAACTATACTTGAACGACTCTTGCATCATTGCATAATACCTAAATGCCACATCATTAAAACACATGCACAAAAAGGAAACACATCATTAGGCCAATGAAATATATCATTTTCATGGATTTTATCTAATTTACATGGTGATTTTTTAACGTCTATTTCCTCATAAAGGAAACATGTTGGTCAGTTAGCTACATGAGGCAATGGCAGTCTTATGGAAATAAAAATTATGTACCTAGAGACAATGGCAAATTTTTATTATTTCAATATCATCTCAATAGTGGCATTTAGTTTTGTGACAAGAAAAGGTAGCATTCTCTACATTTACAACAAGGTTTTAATTTTGTTTTGGAAGACAAACAATTTCAAAGCTAAAGAAAAAAAAATTGCCATAAATGTTTTCATTGTTCTTTTTGGCCCATAGAAAAGACATATAGGGGCAATCATTCTCTTCAATATTGCATTATTAAGGGATTTATATAATAATTTTATGTTCAATGAATTCCTTGAAGTATTTTGGTCTATACTTTTGGCTAAGACCCAAATTATTTTCATCACGCTCTCTCACACTTTAATCAATATCATCATGGTTCTCTTGATTTTTCTGTAGACACCAAAAAACTACACATTTATAGTATTTGATGACTAAATGCCTCAGGATCCCCTAAAACTTCTTAAACCTTCCCAAAACACCCTTTAACTCAACTAAATCACTATTCTCCTAATCACAATTATCATTCAAAATCACTATTCAAAAGTACTATTCACCATCACTATTCACTATGGGACCCACTATCACTATTCATGATGACATGGCATGATGAAATGGAAAGTGACATGGCATGTGATTTGGAGGTGATAAGGCAAGTGATGTGGCTTAGAAGAGATGTGGTTTGATGTGGGACATCATACCCCACTTGAGACCCTTCTCAAAGTGCTTGATGACCTCATTCAAGCATCACAAGGGCCCCCCTTGAAATGTGGTGAATTTCCCCTTAAGGTGTGATTATTCAACATGTATTTTGTCTTTTGACATGAAATTAGACTTCAAAAAGAGATACCTACCTCTTTAAGACTTTGGGAAAGACAAAGGGCACCCATTTTTGACCTTTTAGCCCAAATGGAGGCTCACCAACCCAAATGGGATACTTTTCAACCCACATGTAAATCTCCACTAACCTCACCTTGTAATTTTCATTCCCCACATGAAAAATGGTGCCACATTTGGTGTGCTACCCCTTTAAGTGCTTGTGTGAAAGCAAGAAAAGATGGAGAGAAGTCTTTAAGCCTCATTCAAACCCATGTGCATGATTTTCATTCAAACTTGGAGACTCACCAACCCACATGGGAATCCTCACCCACCTCACCTTGACTAAATAATGATCCCACTTGAATAAATTAGAATTGCTTCACTATTCCTCTATTTTGGCTTGTTTCATCACACAAAAATGCTATAAATACCCCCCTCTTCTTCACCCAAGGTTAACTGGCAAGTTAGTATTTTGTTCTTAGCATATTTATATAGGTTTTTTTTGGAGGAGGTCATCATCATCTTGGAGGAAAAAATATCAAAGCGATGAAGCTCTACCAAAATTGCTTCAAGCATCATCAACATTCAACCATCATCAATATCTTCAAGCCACTTCAATAACATTGAGGTAATTAACTTTGTTTTGTAATTTTAGTCATTTCTTTATTTTCCTTTGGTCTTCTCTTTTATTAACCTCCATACTCTTAATCCCTTAAACTCTTCCTCTTTATCCCACTCATCCCATTTAATCCCTTTGGCTATTTCCATTTCATATATCCCCTTTATCCCATTCACCTTTTTACTTCATTTACCTCTTTTCTCTCTTTGCCATCTTTACCTTTATTTTTTCTTTGCCATATTTACTTATTTTCCTCATTTATATATGCATACCTTTATATACTTTCAGCCTTGACCATCTACCCAAACCAACAAAACAATCCTTTTGACCCTCACCACTTTACCAAACCAAAACTATAACCTTTACCAATTTTCAGCATTAGTATTAATTAAACTATTGCATTCATTTAATTATCTTTTGCAAAGCATTTAATTTTATTATATCAAATTTAGTTATTTATTATTTTAGTATCACTTATTTTCTATTTTTATGCAAATACTACTTCTTTTATCATTCTAACTTAAGTGTTTTGAAGAAGGTGGATTGGCAGCCTCCTAGAAAGCTTTCGCTTATAGGATCTAGCTCACGCTAGGCAATCCACCCAACTACTTATCTAACAAACAAGTTTTTGTGGTAGTGTTTTATTATTTGTAGGTATTCTTCCCTATCAAAATAAGAGTTCTCAATAATCATCTGGATTCAACACGTGCACTTTAACAGGTTTTCTTCCACACACTTCATTCCTAGTTTCTTTCTTTTCAAAAATAAAAAAAGTAAGAAAAGCAAAAAAATTGAGAGAAACATTTTCAATAAATGAAGTGGGTAGTTTTCCTTCAGTGCATGAGCAATTCCCAGACCCATGGTGAAATTCCACAATTCATTTAATCGATTCTCTCTGCCGACAGGAATACCTCTCTTGTTGGGACTTCTCCAAGTCAATTGTGGGTATGTTATGGTATTGGAACATTTTATTTTCTAACATTATTATATGTATGTATAAATTTTTTAATATTTAAATATAATTAAAATATTATATATTTAAATTATTTATTTATTATGAAATTTGTAGTAAGGTTTATTATATTTTTAAAGATTTTTTCTTAAAAATTATTTATAATGAGAATCAAGTATATGTAATTTTATTCATTAAAGAGATAATTCAATATAAAATTAACTTTTTTAAAAATTATTAATATAATTTTTTATTTCATAATTTAATTTCAAATTAATTTATTTAACCATAATTTCAAAGATACGAATATACCTACTATTCAATAGTTGTCACAAAAAATCTCAACAATTTCATTCTTATATTTTATATTTATTTATTTTTTCTTACAAATTTTTATTTAAAATGTAATTCCCATTACCTTATTATGGTTATTAGGGGACAATATTATCAATATTCAATTCAAGGTTTTGAGGGGTGTCTTCTAAAACTTGAAAGTTATAAGTAAAACTTCTAGAAAATGAGCTCTTTCCCACTTCCACTCTTGTAACATATATTTTATTGACTCCACATATTGTTAAACTTTTTCTATTTATTATTGAGTAAATTTTAAAAAAAATATTTAACATTTGGGTTTTTATTAGTGATTATATATATGTAACGATTTAAAAATGATATGTTGGCATAAAATTGGTGATTTATTTGAAAACAATATGGTCAACAAATTATTTAGACTAAAAAATATTAAACTATCTAAATCTTAAATTTGATATTGAAAAGTATTGTAATATAAAAAATATGGGACCTTAAAATTAGTGTCTCCTTGCTTTAATAGGACCATATATTCAAGTATTTTTATTATTATATTTTAGAGTTTAGACTAGAGTTTAAGCCTCCCCAAATTATCTATATTTTTCAAACAAATGAAGAATGCTTTATTTATTTATTTATTTTTGATTTAAAATATATTTTTATATTATTTTTCTAAAAACATTGTATTAATTTTTTCTTTCAAGAAGAAAAATATTTTTCCTTACATGTTCAAGCCTTACCCTGAATATTTATCTTTACCATAGTTTAAGATGAGAAAAGAATATTTTATTTTTATTTTTTAATTAAAAAAATTAAAATAAAAAAAGAATTTTTTTTTTAACTTTTTGACATGAGAAAATATTTTTCCCTTCATATCCCTCAAGTTGATTTTGGTAAGAAGTTGGATGTATTTATTACAATTTAGAATGACTTTTAACTTTGACTTCGACTTCATTAAAAAGGTCCCTCTCCTTGCAAAGTGGTTAAATCAAAAAGTTTTGAATGAAATTTAAAGAGATGTTAATATTTAATCTCAACCACTCAATTTGAACCGAAAATATGAATGATGAATGAGAGAATAATGTTGTTATAAATACGCTTTCCTTAGTTATATTTATAAAAAATGGTGTACCTTTTCAAAAGACTCTCTTTGAAAGGAAACCAATTAACTTACTATACTGGAAAGAACGACCATTTATTATATAATGGAAAGAACATAGATTGATGCCAAACCATCCTGAGCACTTTTGAATTATATATTCAACATCAAGTCACTATTAGGTTTCTAAGAGGGTTTAACCTTATTTCCACTCTTAACGATCATTCATAAAGCATAGCCCCTCAATCCAAAATCAAATGCCTTAAATTTTGATTTGAAAACCTTCCCCATCTACCATGAATAGCTTAGGTTCCCATGTAGAGGCTTGAAAAGCTAATGAGCATAAGAAAAACATTTTTAGGTAGATAACCCTTCATTATGTGCACTCGAGAGACCTTAAAACACATTTTTATGCCTTATCCTTCAAAATTTGACCTAAAAATTCATGCACATGCTTAAAAAAACTTGATTCACCTTTATCAATGGTATCCTACTCACACTTTCCTTGACAACTGATCTTGATACCCCATTAGGCCACACTCTCTCTTTTTTCTCGCTTAGACCTTAACTTGCAAACCACATTAGGCCTTAAAATTGGCCTTCTTGCCTCTTTCCATGCACTCTCCACCACTATCACATAATCAAGAAACCTCATACATGTTTTAACACTATCATATATCCTTGACATGCCTTAATAATAGATCATGATATCTCACTAGGCCAGGCATGGTCTAGGACTGGTCTAGGTACAAACTTGGTATAAAGGTCTTACCCCTGCAAGCTTATCCTAAGACTCTCGTGAGTACTCTAATGTTTCATATACATGCTCAAGAAACCTCGTCAAATTATTCATGCTTGTGTGCATTCATCTCACCAAGACATCATGCTCCTTCATACACAAAACTAGGCATCCTATGCACATACCTTCTCAAGATACTACTAGGCTCAAACACTTTACAACTTTGAAAACAAGGACCTTACATGTTGACCTTCACATCACTCATGTAGTCATAAAAATATATACCAATAAATCTTAAACTCTCAAAATCACTACAACACTGATCAATATTTTCTCTCATAGCTACGCTCTTCTCACTCATGGCAACACCACTCACTATGCTTGGCATAAGGACTCGTCATAAAAATATCTCAAAGCTTATGTAACCATGCACCTTCACAAGAACATTTGACATCAATGACAAAATAAATTCCAAAACTCAATGATTAATGACAATGCTCAATAATCTCCCCCTTTTTCATCGATGGCAAAGACACTCAGAAAACTATATTGAATGGGGATAGTGATGGGAATGACAAGGTATTTCAGAGAATAAACTTGAAGAACCCCAAAAAAATATACATATAAAATTCTATAACATATAACATTTATCAATATAATCTGACTTCCACTGAATAAAAAAGCTAGATACATACATTATAATAATAATAGAATTTAACATATTATTTAATATTAAAATATTCCCTTAATATCATTTAAACATATTCTTTTATATTTAATGCAACTATACTTGAACTACTCTTGCATCATTGCATAATACCTAAATGCCACATCATTAAAACACATGCACAAAAAGGAAACACATCATTAGGCCAATGAAATATATCATTTTCATGGATTTTATCTATTTTACATGGTGATTTTTTAATGTCTATTTCTTGATAAAGGAAACATGTTGGTCAGTTAGCTACATGAGGCAATGGCAGTCTTATGGAAATAAAAATTATGTACCTAGAGACAATGGCAATTTTTTAGCACTTCAATATCATCTCAATAGTGGCATTTAGTTCTGTGACAAGAAAAGGTATCATTCTCTACATTTACAACAAGGTTTTAATTTTTTTTGGGAAGACAAACAATTTCAAAGCTAAAGAAAAAAAATTGCCATAAATGTTTTTTTTGTTCTTTTTGGCCCATAGAAAAGACATATAGGGGCAATCATTCTCTTCAATATTGCATTCTTAAGGGATTTATATAATAATTTTATGTTCAATGAATTCCTTGAAGTATTTTGGTCTATAATTTTGGCTGAGACCCAAATTATTTTCATCACACTTTAATCAATATCATCATGGTTCTGTTGATTTTTCTGTAGACACCAAAAAACTACACATTTATAATATTTGATGACTAAATGCCTCAGGATCCCCTAAAACTTCTTAAACCTTCCCAAAACACCCTTTAAATCAACTAAATCACTATTCTCCTAGTCATAAATATCATTCAAAATCACTATTCAAAAGTACTATTCACCATCACTATTCATTGTGGGACCCACTATCACTATTCATGATGACATGGCAAGTGACATGGCATATTACATAGCATGTGATTTAGAGGTGATATGAAAAGTGACGTGGCTTAGAAGAGATGTGGTTTGATGTGGGACATCATACCCCACCTGAGACCCTTCTCAAATTGCTTGATGACCTCATTCAAGCATCACAAGGGCCCCCCTTGAAATGTGGTGAATTTCCCCTTAAGGGGTGATTATTCAACATGTATTTTGTCTTTTGACATGAAATTAGACTTCAAAAAGAGATACCTACCTCTTTAAGACTTTGAGAAAGACAAAGGGCACCCATTTTTGACCTTTTAGCCCAAATGGAGGCTCACCAACCCACATGGAAATCCCCACCAACCTCACCTTAGAATTTTCATCCCCCACATGAAAAATGGTGCCACATTTGGTGTGCCACCCCTTTAAATGCTTGTGTGAAAGCAAGAAAAGATGGAGAGAAGTCTTTAAGCCTCATTCAAACCCATGTGCATGATTTTCACTCAAAATTGGAGACTCACCAACCCACATGGGAATCCTCACCCACCTCACCTTGACTAAATAATGGGCCCACTTTGAGAAATTTTAATTGCTTCACTATTCCTCTATTTTGGCTTGTTTCATCACACAAAAATGCTATAAATACCCCCCCTCTCCTTCACCCAAGATTAAGTGGCAAGTTAGTCTTTTGTTCTTAGCATATTGCTATAGGTTTTTTTTGGAGGGGGTCATCATCTTGGAGGTCATCATCATCTTGGAGGAAAAAATATCAAAGCGATGAAGCTCTACCAAAATTATTTCAAGCATCATCAACATTCAACCATCATCAACATCTTCAAGCCACTTCAATAACATTGAGGTAATTTACTTTATTTTGTAATTTTAGTTCTTTCTTTATTTCCTTTTGGTCTTTTGTTTTATTAACCTCCATACTCTTAATCCCTTAAACTCTTCCTCTTTATCCCACTCATCCCATTTAATCCCTTTGGCTATTTCCATTTCATATATCCCCTTTATCCCATTCACCTTTTTACCTCATTTACCTCTTTTCTCTCTTTGCCATCTTTACCTTTGTTTTTGCTTTGCCATATTTACTTATTTTCCTCATTTATATATACATCCCTTTATATAATTTCAGCCCTGACCATCTACCCAAACCAACAAAACAATCATTTTGACCCTCACCACTTTACCAAACCAAAACCATAACCTTTACCAATTTTCAGCATTAGTATTAATTAAACAATTGCGTTCATTTAATTATATTTTGCAAAGCATTTAATTTTATTATATCAAATTTAGTTATTTTAGTATCATTTATTTTCTATTTTTATGCAAAATCTACTTCTTTTATCATTCCAACTTAAGTGTTTTGAAGAAGGTGGATTGGCAGCCTCCTAGAAAGCTTTCGCTTCTAGGATCTAGCTCACACTAGGCAATCCACCCAACTACTTATCTAACAAATAAGTTTTTGTGGTAGTGTTTTATTATTTTTAGGTATTCTTCCCTAGCCAAATAAGAGTTCTCCATAATCATCTGGATTCAACACATGCACTTTAACAGGTATTCTTCCACACCCTTCATTCCTAATTTTTTTCTTTTCAAAAATCAAAAAAGTAAGAAAAACAAAAAAATTGAGAGAAACATTTTCAATAAATGAAGTGGGTAGTTTTGGGTAGTTTTCCTTTAGCGCATGAGCAATTTCTAGACCCATGGTGAAATTCCACAATTCATTTAACCGATTCTCTCTGCCGACAAGAATACCTCTCTTGTTAGGACTTCTTCGAGTCAATTGTGGGTATGTTATGGTATCGGAACATTTTATTTTCTAACATTATCATATGTATGTATAAATTTTTTAATAGTTAAATATAATTAAAATATTTTATATTTAAATTATTTATTTATTATGAAATTTGTAGTAAGGTTTATTATATTTTTAAAGATTTTTTTTTTTTAAATTGTTTATAATGAAAATCAAGGATATGTAATTTTATTCATTAAAGAGATAATTCAATATAAAATTAACTTTTTTAAAAATTATTAATATAATTTTTTATTTCATAATTTAATTTCAAATTTATTTATTTAACCTCAATTTCAAAGATACGAATATACCTACTATTCAATAGTTGTCACAAAAAAATCTCAACAATTTCATTCTTATATTTTATATTTATTTATTTTTTCTTACAAATTTTTATTTAAAATGTAATTCCCATTACCTTATTATGGTTATTAGGGGACAATATTATCAATATTCAATTCAAGGTTTTGAGGGGTGTCTTCTAAAACTTGAAAGTTATAAGTAAAACTTCTAGAAAATGAACTCTTTCCCACTTCCACTCTTGTAACATATATATTATTGACTCCACATATTGTTAAACTTTTTTCATTTATTATTGAACTTTTTTCATTTATTATTGAGTAAATTTTAAAAAAATTATTTAACATTTAGGTTTTTGTTATTGATTATATATATGTAACGATTTAAAAATGATATGTTGGCATAAAATTAGTGATTTATTTGAAAACAATAAGGTGAACAAATTATTTAGACTAAAAAATATTAAACTATCTAAATCTTAAATTTGATATTGAAGGGTATTGTAATATAAAAAATATTGGACCTTAAAATTAGTGTCTCCTTACTTTAATAGGACCATATATTCAAGTATTTTTATTATTATATTTTAGAGTTTAAAGTAGAGTTTAAGCCTCCCCAAACTATCTATATTTTTTAAACAAATGAAGATTGCTTTATTTATTTATTTATTTCTGATTTAAAAAAATATTTTTATATTATTTTTCTAAAAAAATTGTATTAATTTTTTCTTTCAAGAAGAAAAATATTTTTCCTTACATGTTCAAGCCTTATCATGAATATTTATCTTTACCATAGTTTAAGATGAGAAAAGAATATTTTATTTTTATTTTTTAATTAAAATAAAATAAAATAAAAAAAGAATTTTTTTTTTAACGTTTTGACATGAGAAAATATTTTTCCCTTCTTATCCCTCAAGTTGATTTTGGCAAGAAGTTGGATGTATTTATTACAATTTATAATGACTTTAAACTTTCAAGAGTGTCTTCGGTCTGCTCCTATAACTTTGACTTCGACTTCATTAGAAAGGTCCCTCTCCTTGCAAAGTGGTTAAATCAAAAAGTTTTGAATGAAATTTAAAGAGATGTTAATATTTAATCTCAACCACTCAATTTGAACCAAAAATATGAATGATGAATGAGAGAAGACCGTTGCTATAAATACGCTTTCCTTAGTTATATTTATAAAAAATGGTGTACCTTTTCAAAAGACTCTCTTTGAAAAGAAACCAATTAACTTACTATACTGGAAAGAACGACCATTTATTATATAATGGAAAGAACATAGATTGATCCATTTCTTTTGGTATATTTGTGACATTACGTAATATTTTTAACTTTTGTATGTTCTATTAAATTGATCATTTTTAGATTTATTTTTAACTATTATTTTCAGTGATTTAGAGAAATTGTGTAGAAAAATTTGTAGAGGAACCTATATAAATAAATTGTTAGATTTTTATTACACTATTGTTTTATGTAGATAATATAATCTTTTTTGCCAAGCACATTCATGATAAGGTAAAATAGTTAAATATTCTTCAAATCTTTTTGAAATAGGTATAGTTTCAATGTATTGTTTAACATAAATTATATCTTTGATATGTTGGATGGATGAAACATTATATTTATTAAAAAAAATAAAAATGTTTCCTGTGATATTGAACATTTAATAATATGTGAATAGAAGTCTTGGAAGTTTTCATTTACATATTAATACATGTTATTGTCTTTGTAGCAAAATTAATATTTTCATTCACATACCAGTAAATATTGTTTCATATGTATAAAATCAAATATTTTTGTAATTTTATGTTGATGTCTTATTGATATGTTGTTGTGAATTCATGTTGATGTGTTATTTATATGTTGTTGTGAATTCATGTTGTTGTGTTGTTTATTCACATTTTAAATATTACAAATATTCTTTACCATAACTATTGTTGATATGTTGTCTATTCATGTTGTTGTGTTATTTATATATGTGAGGAATTTCTATTTCTTTGCCCCCAACTTTCCATAGCTTCTACAAGCACCCAATAAACATTCTCACACACAAATGTTTGTCTGGATAGAGATAGATATGAACTTGGGATTGAAGACTCAACATTAACTGGTATGTGATGGAATACTAGATATTTACCATTATCTGGATGGATGCCATGAAGGTTTTCATTCACATACTAGTACATTTTATTATCTTTGTACCAAAATTAAGGTTTTCATTCACATGGGCCCATAAATGTTGAGAAAATATGCCAAACCATATCATTTTGTGAATTCATGTTGTTGTGTTATTGATAAGTTATTATGTTATTCATTCACATTGTCAACATTACAACTATTATTTGCCATAACTATTGATGATAAGTTTTACATTCTATTTTATCACTATTTATTTATGTGTTATTGTTTTTAACTATGGTTTACTTGCTTTAAAGGGTGCATCTTTGCTTGGTGGTTCAAACTTATAGAATTTGTGAAAGTTTTACAAAAATTATGTTTCTTAATAATGTTTATGTTTGTGAAGATTGTACTGATTTTACATTTTTTACATTATGTTTCTTAACACAATCCATATTTGTGAAGGTTGTAATGCTCTTTCATTTATTACATTTTGTTTGTTAACATAGTTTATGTTTGTTAAGCTTGTAGTGGTCTTACATCTATTTTTTCAAATTTACTATTTACACTTTGTCATGTTAAAATTTTAATCATTTGTATTTCTTATATGTGTTACTGATGTTTGTTTCTTACGGGTTATGATGACATATTTTGAATCAAAGATCAGAGAAGAACAATGTCGAACTCACTCTCAAGTGAAGGTTACTTAACTTTCATTAATTTTATGACCCATTTCCATGTTGAAGGGTAGAAAACAATTAACTAGTTTATATAGATAAAACATAATCATTACATAATATAATTTGCTTGTATCATCACCTATAAGAAACACTAGTATTGGGCACCCTAATTTAATTTTTCAAAAAAAAACCATATCTTACAAATTATTTCTTTAAGGTCAAATAAAACTTACACCATCCAAGGTGGAAAAACTGAGTTATGCCCTTCATTGCCTATATGAGAAAGCGGAGTTGCAGTTGGTCCTTCAAGGTCTTTCTCTTGGGCAGTATTTGCTTCCATATTAACAAAATTATGAGGAGGGATCCCACATGTATATTTACAAGAAAATGAAGAAATTAGGAAAAGAATGTTTATCATGTCTTTCAAAATGTGATGTTGTTTGGGTAGAGGGTTGAATTGGTTGCTTAAATGTCTTTTCTTTTCTAATTATTTTATGACCTTATCAAATTCCCTCTCCCTTTTATCATGCTCTTTATTTTTCTCCTTTTTATGATTTTGTTTTATCTTCTCCTATTCCTTATTTTGCCTTTTTATTTCATTCTTACTATTCACTTATTCCCTTATATCCATCTCAACCTACCTAAGGGATTTCTTCTCATTAACCTATTCTTTTTTCCATGCCTTCAATTATTTGATATCTTTCTTATGGAACTCTTATTCAATAAAAAATTGCCTATACTCATCTGATTGTGCATATTTGAGATTGTCTACTCATCTCCAGTACATTGTTTCTTGATTTTTTAGCAACCCTTTTGAATGTCAATTTAACAAATGCTAATATTTAATTTATTTGATCATTCCTTTTTTCTTTGATACAATATGGATATTTGACTGAATTTTATATTATGTCCTCATTGGCCGCTAAATCTACAGTTGCATCTTCTACACTCCATTATCTACCTTCTATGTAGTAATGAATTATCTTAGGTGAGATAGAAGGCGATAATGATGGAATTCACATTGACACGTTTGCCTCCATTAATTCATAATTAAGGCAAAGGTTCATTTCTCCTCCTTCAACCAATTTGGTGGGCTTACTTAGGTGGGTAGACTTAAATCATCTTAGTTGAAAGTGAATGTTTCATCCATTTCACTAGAAAGTAAATTCAATGTATATTCAAATGTTTATGCTTGTTGAGTGTGAGTAACATGAGGGACATAGGTTTGTTGGATGCCATGTGTTTCTTGGATAACAACATATTTATTATTTATTTCTTTTTCACCTGTTAGTGTAGTATTACATTGTTGTTAGTTATTAGTTTGATATTCAGTTGGTAGTTACTGAATAGTTACAGTTTTCTAGCTATTTCTACATTGTATAAATTTTCCTCTTCTATCAATGAATTATATCAAAGCATTCAAGTGATTTCATCTAGTATCAGAGCATTCCAAAGCTTGAGATGTGTGTAATTAGTGCATGGTGAAATAGCTAGCTATTAATCTGAAGTAGACCTGTTAGTTTGAGAATGTCTGACATCTAGCAAAGTTCATAAAAAAGTTGAAGAAGGCACCTACGGTGATAAAAATGTATGATACATCAACACTCTATTGGAAGACATAGATAATCCATAAAGGCACTATCAAAAGTGTGGAAGAGTCCATTGGAGACTAAGGTGACAATAGGAAAGCAACATAAGAAGCTTCATATGCAGTCTTGACATCGATGTAAAGACAAAACAATGTAAGTAATGATCGATAAAACATGAATGTGAAAAAAATGAGCAATACAACATATATATCGATGCATAATATGACTCAGAGTTGATATCTCTTCTATTAATCCTAAGAAGCCTATAATAGTGCAAGCCAAAGCCTTTCAAGGAGCCTGTGATAAAGGATCTTATTGTTTCCCCTCTAAAGAAGGACAAAAAGCCCATGACTATTACTCCCAAGAAGGCAGCTCTTACTGAAAGATAAAAGGTGTTTTCAACAAGGTACATTTTTTTAATATAAAATTTCAAAACAATTAAATACTATTTTGTTTTTTTTGTGAAATCTTGCATAAAAAATTTGCACCAAAATTACTCTTATCTAATGCCCAACTTGTCAAAGAAATATTTTTTTTTGCATGGAAGATGAAGATGCAGATGATTATTCAATTCAAATAATTATGGGGTATCGTCACTAGTATAGTGACCTATCCTGCCAAAGTTGATGAACAAACAAAATATGATAATTCAAATGCAAAATCTTTGATGTTGATCACACTCAGTATCATCGATAAGTTTTAACCTCATATTTGGGATGCATCAACATTGAAATAGGCTTGGGATATTCTATCAACCATTTATGAGGTGAAGAATAAGACAAAGATCCTCCATCTCCAGTCCAAGCTTCAAACTCTCAGCATGAAAGATGGTGAGAAAGTTGAGGAGTTCTTATGTTAGGTGGTAGAACTTCGAGCAGAATTAGTTTCACTTGGATAAATGATCGAAGATAAGTTGTTAGTTTTGATCACATTGAGAGCTCTCCCCTCTCAATTTTTCACATTCATCATGACACTAAACATCATAAATTAAATAGTGTCTTTCAAGGAATTGGTGAATTTGCTTCAACAAGAGGAAGCCATCCAATCTATGTATGATGAGTGCAAGGATAAAGCCCTAATTTCCAAGAAATGTGGTTAAAGTTTATGAAAGGGCCACCAAATTATTCATAATAACAATAAAAATCTAAGAAAGAAAAATAATGGTGTTATTATCGGAGTTGTTCCAGAATCTAGATAACGCGAGTGCAATGGAGACGTGATCACACAAGATGAACAAGTGCACACCACAAGATGCTAAAGCAATTTGAAAATAAAAAGATAAATTGCACAAGACAAATGAAGAAAACCAAAATTTGATTAACATGAAATGGCCAAAATGAAGAATACATATAGGAGAGCTAGTAAGTAACTCCTCCACAAATGGTGGTCAAAGCACCCCAAGAATAGACTCCTCCACAAAAGGTGGTCAAAGCACCCCAAGAATAGACTCCTCCAAAAAAGGTGGTGACAAGGTGCCAAGAATAGAGAAGTAACTCCCATACCTAGAATAGCCAATCAAAGGAGTATCTTATGACACCTTATGACACAATTATGACACACAATCTCCACATAAGCTAGCCTATCCCACGAATATAGGAAAACTCCACGTATGCACAAATATATGATATTCCCTACTTAATAAATAGGGAAAATTAAAAATCTACACTAATACCCCTCATAAGCGCAGCTTAGGTGGGCAGTGTGGAAATAAAAAATGGGTCCCGGTAACTAGGCCTGATAAGGTACCCATGTACAAATGCAATCTCCCATAAGATAGAGAAAAGGAGAAAACCCGTCAGAAAAAACTCCCCCCAAAAGAGAGACATAAAAGAAAAGAAGAGGCTAGAAGGCCCCCCTGAAAATGATGCTGCTGCAGATGTAGATCGCACCCCAAGAAGAGCTCGTAGATGAATGAACTTGCTCTCAGTGAAAATTTTGGTGAAGATGTCTGCAACCTGCTCTGAAGACTGGCAAAATATCAAGTCAATGACCTGACTATGAATAAGCTCTCGAATGAAATGCATGTGAATCTCTATGTGCTTGGTCCGCTGGTGCTGAACTGAATTCTTGTAAATCTGTATGGTACTCTGGTTGTCATAATAAATGATGGTGGGCTGCCTGATAGGAATGCCAAACTCAGAAAAAATCCCCTAAAGCCAAATAGCCTCAGTAGCTACATTAACAGCTCCCTTATACTCTGCCTCTCTAGATGATATAGCAATAGCATTCTGCTTCTTACTAGACCAACTGATAGGACCAAAACCTAGAGAGAAACTGTAACTGGAAGTGGACTTGCGATTTTGTGAATCACCAGCCCAGTCTGAATCTGTATATCCAACCAAGTCAACCTCTGTGCCAAATCTGTAATGAATCCCATATCTATGTGAACCCTGTATATAATGCAAGATCTTCTTACCTACTTTCCAATGCAGCTCATGGGGTTCTTGCATGAATCTGGAGACAAGTCCCACTGGATATGAAATGTCAGGCCTGGTGTGAGTCAAGTAGATGAGACTACCAACAAGTTGTCGATACCGAATGGCATCAACCAATGGTGAAGAATAATCAATCTCAAGCTTGACTCTTAATAGAAAGGGAGTCAGAGATGGCTTGCAATCAGTCATGTGAAACCGAGCCAATAAGTCGATAGCATACTTAGGATATGCAAGAGAAATCCCTGAATCTGACTGTGAGATTTTGATGCCAAAGAATTAATGCAACAAACCCAAGTCTGTCATGTCAAATCTATCCTGGAGAATTGCCTTCACCGCTGCAATAGCCGATGAAGAACTCCCAGTGATCAAAATGTCATCAACATATAGAACCAAAATCAAGAGTGAATCATCCTACCACAAGAAGTAGACATTGGGATCATAATGGCACCTAGTGAAACCCATTATGAGAAGGAAGGAATCCATCTTGGCATACCAAGCTCGAGGGGCCTGTTTGAGGCCATAGATAGATTTTTTAAGTCTACATACTAAGGAAGAATCTTGAACAAATCTTGGCGGCTGTTCCATGTAGATCTCCTCCTCTAGGTCTCCGTGAAGAAAGGCACTCTTCATATCCATCTGATGCACATTCCAACCATGCGCTGTGGCAATAGCCAAGGTGAGTCGGATAGAAGTCATCTTTGCAACGGGTGCAAAGGTCTCTGAGTAGTCGATACCTGCCACCTGTGAAAAACTTTTGGCGACCAATCGCGCCTTGTACTTATCAACCGACCCATCTGCTGCAAACTTGGTCCGATATATCCACCTTCATCGAACCATCTTTTTTCCCTTAGGAAGTGAAGTCAAATCCCAAATATGATTTTTGATTAAGGAAGAATATTCTTCCTCCATAGCACTATCCCACTCAAGTACCCCTGATGCCTCTCGAAAAGATTGTGGATCTAAAACTGAAGCAAAGAAGGCATGTGGATCTCTTTGAAAATCCTCCCTAGTACGTCTGTCATCTGCGGGATCTCCTGCCCAAGTGCCAACACTCTCAAGTGTCTGCCTGGCCCAAAGTGGCCCAGAAGTGGGTGAGTCAGGTGCTAATTCCTCATCCTCTGACTGACTAGAGGTGGATGACACTGCATCACTATCCTCGCAGTCTGAACTCGAAGAAGAAGAAGATGTCTCTGGCTCAAGAACCTGTTGTGGCTGATCTGAATCTGATGAGGAATCATCATGAAGAAGTAGATCCAATGAGGGAGAAGAAGTGTCAAGTGTTGAGTCTCTAGGACTCTCCTAAAAATGGACACTTCTCTCGATGAACAACTCATGAGTGACAGGATCTAGAAGGTGATATCCCTTAATAACATCCAGATATCCTACACAAATGCAAGGCTTGGACTGACGTTCCATAGCTTTGCATTTCTTCTTTCGAATGCAGGCCATGGCTGGGGATCCGAAAACTCTAAGGTGCTCAAGGTAGCGGTAGTTAAGGTGGCCGAACCGCTCATGCCATAATTTGCTAACTCCATCTGAATGAGTCAGCAATGCTGTTGGAGAAGAATTTGATGCAAAATGTGAGAAGGTGTATAACCTAGCTTGGTGATTTGCCCTACCCACTGCCACTGTAGTATCACTATGCAACTCCCTGATAGCCACTGAATCTGGTGAAAACTCAACTCTCATGCCCTGAGCAATGTGAGTGATTTGGTACACTGATAGGAGATTGGTTGAAAGAGAAGGAACACTTAGAACATTATTGAATGTTCCTCCTTCCATTTCCACTGACCCTCTCCCTGAAACAGAAACTGATGTGTCATCACCCAAACTAATTGAAGTCATGTTACAAGGCTCTAAAGATGAAAACTCAACTAGTGAAGAGCCCATGTGGTGAGAAGCACCCGAGTCTATGACCCATGAAGATGTAGAAGCTATAGTTGCTACAAGGGCTTTGCCCTTTTCTTTCTCCTTACCCTTGTCATTTGCCTTAGTAGAATCTTGGGCTGATGAATTATGCTTGATGGACTCAGGAACACCTATGTTGTTCTTCTCTAAAAAATGAGTTAGGTGATTTATTTGTTTCTTCATGCACTTGTGTTCATCATGCCCTATCTTTTTACAATAGGCACACTTAACCTTCTCCTTCTTCGGTTTAGCATTGGAGGATAAAGACTCAGTGTTGTTTTTGGCAGGATTAGTGTTTTCTTTCTTCTTCCCCTGGTCCTTGTTCTTTTTCTTCTTCTCCTTTGTTGAAGTCTTATCCTTACCATTTCCAGCTATCAAAGCTTGGGGTTGAGTAGACTTCATTATGCCCATTTGAATTAGCTTATCTTGCTCCCTAGTCAAGTTGGCAATGAATGAATCCAAAGAAGGCATTTTCCATGCAGTGCCAATGGCACTTTTTGTGGCATGGAAAGCGGAGACAAAGACTGAATAGCTTGGACCTAGCTTTGCGAGAATAGAAAGAATAAGTTGATCATCTTTCTTCTCTATCTCGCACTCTTTCAATTGCAATCTAAGGCCTTAAACTTAGTGAAGAAGTCTTGTAGGGTGTCAAAGTTACTAGGACTTAGATTTATGAGTTCGTTTTCAAGCTCATGACCTCTCATCTCATCAAGCTTCCCAAACAACTTTTCTAAGGTGTCCCATATGTCATTAGGAGTTTGGGAGGATTCTAAGTGGAAGAGAAGTTCTGGAGACACAGACAAGCTCAATAACCCAAAGGCTTCATCATTACAGTTGTACCACTTAACATTTTCAGCATCAGTGTTAGGTTTTATTTCAGTTCCCATAGTGATCCTATACAACCCTTTGCTTTTAAGAATGATTGACATTTTGACTTTTCATTCATGATATTTGAAGGGTGTTAGGGGTTTAAGTTGAAAAAAATCCATTTTTAGCTAAATTTAGGTGAAGTTTAGTTGATTGCAAGTTGTGAATTTATGCAAAAAAGATAATGAAAGCAAGTTGTGAAAGGCAATCACACCCCCCCCCAAAATATTGAGCCCCCCCCCAAATATGCAAGTGCACACTCAAAATACGTTGAACTCAGCCGAAAATGCGTCTTAGAGCAATCAGTGCAAGACTAAAACAAACAGGACGTCGGACTCAGTCGAAAATGCGTCCCGGGAGACCCAAATTTTGGCACTTTATAAAATAGTGCATTTTTGAAAAAAAATAAGTCTACGCTGTGGAGAATTGAATTACAAGCACTTTTGCAAAAAACGGCACCCAAAACTGAGTTATCATTTGCAAGATTTTAAAGTTACAATTTTCCTGTAAACTAGTGTTTTTGTAAAAAAAACACTAAAACATTAAAAAAATGTCAGTTATAAGGAGAGAAAGTGGTCTTCCAACCACTCGTTGGATTCGTCACGGAATGAGGAATCCAAATGAAGTTTGTGTGAGGAGGAATTGGCCTCCTACCAACCCGGGCCTCGCCCTTCGTCTTCCACAGGGAAAGATACAAATTTTAATTGAAAATCCCCAAAATACAAAACTGTCTAAAATCCTTAATATTCAGTCAAATTGACTGATTTTTGTTTTATCAAGTCAATTTTAACTAAGATAATTGAAGCATAGACAGAATTGAAGGAATGACAAGTGTCCTAGGGTGCCACATGGGATGCCAAGTAGGAAGGGGCGTCCAAAAGTAAACAGTCCATAATTTTGACTCAGAAAAGACAAATTTAAATGCAGCCCTGTAGAATCCGTACGGCCTGATGTGTGGCAGAACTAGAGCTCAAAAAATAGGCGCAAAAGCTAGACCAAACAGCAAGCAAAAATATGTGGCGTCCAAACAAAGAGGGCGCAAATCTGAATTTTTTTTTGCAAAAAAAAACAAAAAAAGACAGCAGACCTGCCGTACAGCCTAAGGCCCCTAGCTGGAAGGATGCAGTCGCTGAAAGTTGGCATGGACACTTGAAAGAGGCATTGCAGAAGTTGGTGAACTTGTAGGCAGAAAACCAGTCCAAAAAAGGACGTCGTACGGCTTGTTGAAGGCCCCTTGCTGCTGCTTGGTGTGCAAAGTTGACTGCTGACCATAAGGTATCGCTGAACCAGATGAGTGCTGCTCCTACCTCTGTGCTGAGTGCTCAACAATAGCGCCGAAGCTAACTGCTAAACTAGCAAAGACACCCAAATGCAAGGATCTCCAAGAAAACTAACCAGAATTGATATAATTTTTTTTATTTTTGATCAAATCTAAAAATAAAAAAATGAACTCTACTCCTCTTAATTTCAAAATAAGCGAAAAAGCATAATCATACACAAGATTATCGGGAAAGCTCTGATACCATATCAGAGTTGTTGCCAGAATCCGGATAACACGAGTGCAATGGAGACGTGATCACACAAGATGAACAAGTGCACACTACAAGATGCTAAAGCAATTTGAAAATAAGAAGATAAATTGCACAAGACAAATGGAGAAAACCAAAATCTAATTAACATGAAATGGCCAAAATGAAGAATACATATAGGAGAGCTAGTAAGTAACTCCTCCACAAATGGTCGTCAAAGCATCCCAAGAATAGACTCCTCCACAAAAGGTGGTCAAAGCACCCCAAGAATAGATTCCTCCAAAAAAGGTGGTGACAAGGTGCCAAGAATAGAGAAGTAACTCCCATACCCGGAATAGCCGGTCAAAGGAGTATCTTATGACATTCTTATGACACCTTATGATACAAATATGACACACAATCTCCACATAAGCTAGCTTATCCCACGAATGTAGGAAAACTCCATGTATGCACAAATATATGATATTCCCTAATTAATAAATAGGGAAAAATAAAAACCTACACTAATAGTTATATTTACCACACCAATATGCTTGGCATTGATAATTACTGGTATAATACCTTGACACAAGGGTCATCCAATCAAGAGGGTGGATCCAATGGAGATGATTCACATAAATATAAAAGATGTCCTCAATGATAGAAGTAGCATAAACATGTAGTGGCACAACATCCTCACTCTGAAGAGGAGGTACTCGTAAAAGCATATTTTGACAATGCATATAAGAACATAGTTCTTTTTTCCCAAACCTCATCATAAATGAGCAATGTTTGGTTGATTGACTCTAGCACCAGCAAGCATATGATAAGATGTAATGAGCTCTTTGATTCACTAATAAATCAACCCACTAGAGATTGAGTTTAGATTATAGATGATAAAAATTATGTTACAGAAGGAATTAGAACTATCACCATTCCTCTTAGGACAAGAACTTGTACTCTCACAAAGGTAATGTATGTCCTCGACTTGATAACAAATCTCTTATCTATAATTTAGCTCTTGAATCATAAGGTTAAGGTGGATTTTATGATCAATAATGGCACAAAATCCTATCTCCTCTCATGGGAAGGTAAGGTCATTTCTAGAGCTTTTTTCAAGGATAAATTATTTTCCCTAGATTTAGTTTCATTTGATTTTATTACTCACTGCCTCTACTGCATAATCTATTACACTATGGCATTATCAATATGGGTAACTTTCTACTAGTTTTTTGTACTAGCTCATCTCTAAGGCCATGGTAAGTAGACTTACTTAGTTGTCCAATTCTTTTCCTGTATGACTTGGATGCCTTACCAAAAAACAACATAGGGTTTCATTTGAGTTGAGTTCATCATAAGCAAAGGATTATCTCAATGTGGTACATATTGATCTGTGTGGACCCCTTCCTACTTTTTTCCAAAGATTCAAGTAATTCCAATTATGCATTGATGATTTATTTCAAAATACATTGGTGTTATTTCTCAAGAATAAGAGTGAAGCCTTTACTCATTTTAAGGTCTTTTTCTATCTTATTATCACCTAATCAGGGAGGCCTCTTCATCTCCTCCGCTTAGATTGAGGGGGGAATTCACATCAAAGGAATTCTTGGCATTTTTGAAGCAACATGAATCAAATAACACCTAAATGCTCCTTATACACCCCAAATAAATGGAATTGTAGAGTGACATAATTGTTTAGTCATGGATATGGTTCATTGCATGCTTTCCATTCCAAAGTTAGAGGTGCCATTTTGGGTAGAAGCAGTTCAGATAGCCATAAATCTTCTCAATAGGGCACCTAAAAATATATTGTAAGATAAGACACCAAAATAGGTATATAATGGTCATAAACATTTAATCTCCCATATAATATTATTTGGTTGTACATCATATATACATGTCCCAAATAAAAAAATGAAGAAGATCAAACTGAAGACACTCTAGTGCCTTCTATTGGGGTATAGTACTACCTCAAAAGCATATAATCTCATGGATCCTATGACATAAAATATTTATGAAATTTGAGACATGGTTTATGATGATTCATAATTCGACTCATTGCCATAGAAGGAGTTAGAGTATATCATCTCTTATAGACTGTTCCCATAATTAGATGGTGAGAATGAATAATCTTATCATAAAGAAGGTGAGCTACAAGGAGAATTATTTGTTGATCTTGGAAATATTAAAGATAATTCTTCATCAAATCAGTAGTAGTATCAATGTCCAAAATGGGTATAAATCACTTTCAGGGACTCACACCTGAATCTAATCCAGATACTTCATCAAGTGTTCAGACCAAAAGATAGGTGAGAAATGAAGTTAATCTCGCACTGATGAGTTTAGTAGTTGACAACACCGAATTAGAGACATTTTGAGAGGATTTATGTCAACCTCAGTGGAAGAAGGCCATGAATTTTGAATATGATGCCCTCATCAAAAATGGGACGTGGGAACATGTCAATCTACCTATAGCAAAGAAACACATTGGGTGCAAGTGGATTTTCAAGACAAAATATGAGGTAGATGGATTTATCAATAAATACAAAGCATGAATTATTGCAAAGGGATATGCTCAACAATAAGGAATTGATTATGAGGAGACCTTTGCACCCACTACTAAGATCAATACCATCAAAATTATTTGCACACTCACAGCACAAAAGGGATGGAAGCTTCATCAGATGGATGTTAAAAGTGCATTCTTGAATGGTGATTTAAAAGAAGTCTACATGACCCAACCATAAGGCTTCATTGATGAACAACAACCACAAAAGGTATGTTATCTAATTAAGTCACTTTATATACTTAAGCAAGCACCAAGGGCATGGTACATTAATATAGATGATCATTTATTTTAGCATGGATTCATTTGTATCCCCTTAGATTCAAATTTATATATCAATAAGGTAGGCATAGAGATTGTCATTATTGTTTTATATGTGGATGATCATGTGATCACAAGAAGTTTAGATGATCTTGTTGAAGAAGTAAAGAATGACTTGAATAAATCCTTCGACATAACAAAATTGGGGATACTTCATTATTGTCTAGGCTTGGATATATGGCAAAAGAAGAATCAAATATTTGTCTCACAGATGAAATATGCCAAGATGTTACTTGATAAATACAGGATGATAGATTATAAACCGATGTCAACTCCAATAAAGAAAGGTTTACAACTATCCTAATTTTAGGATTCACCTCAAGTAGATGAAACTCATTATAGGCAGCTTGTTGGGAGTCTCATTTACTTGACATATACTAGACCAAACATATGCTTTGTTGTCATATATTTTTTTAAATTCATGCAAGAGCCAAAGAAGAGTTATTGATTTGTAATGAAGCACATTTTGAGATATGTCCTATGTGCAGTTGATTATGGTCTAGAATATAATAAGAACTCAAATTTCTTATTACATGGTTACATAGACTCAGACTATGTTGGACTATTGATGATAAGAAATCAACTTCAAGATATATATTTCATCTTGGATCTAGACTAATTTCATGGATTAGTAAGAAGCAATCAGTATTTTCTCTCTCATACATATAGGCATAATAATGTGCCACACGAATAGCTATGTGCAAAGCAATTTAGTTACGTCACATTATGTCTAACATAGACATTCTTGAAGATCAACCACCAATCCTTTTATACAATATTCAAGGTGTGTTGAAGATTGTTTAAGAATCTAGTATTTCATGAAATAACTAAACACATTGAGGTATAATTCCATGACATTCAAGAACAAGTCTTGAAACCACCACATTCAGCTTTAGTACTGCCCAACAAATGCACATATAGCAGATATGCTCACCAAGTCACTTGAAAAGGTGAAATTTGATCTATTTTGGGGGTACATCTGTAAAAATAATGTAAAAAAGGAGGGAATGTCAACATAGTATTACATTTTTGTTAGTTATTAGTTTGATATTTGGTTGGTGGTTACTAGATAGATACAGTTTTCCAACTATTTCTACATTGTATAAATTCTCCTTTTTTGTCAGTGAATTATATTAAAGCATTCAAGTGCTTTCATCACCTTTAACAACATATGTTTCTTGAATTTGCTCCATATTATACATATTAGTTTGAATATCTTCTTCATATAGCCCTACCAACCTCCTAATATTGTTAGTAGCACTAACTTCATCCTCTTCAACCTAGAATGATTCACTTGGTGTCATGTCATTAACTACTACCACATGGTTTATGGGCCATATACTTGTCATTCTAAATCCATATTTTATATTATCAATAATTTATGCCCTTTCAATGATATATTGCCCAAAGGTGGGCAATTATTATCTCTTTATCTCTACAACATGATTCCTGTTCATACATGATGTCCTCTCACCCCTGAAGTAGGCTCTAAATAGACCAAACACACTCACATCTAATGGTTATGATTTGTGGCTAGTTTTTTTGGGTAATGTAAGTAAGACAATTTCTAAAGCTCTTGCCTCTTCAATTGTTCAGAATGTAACATTATTTTCATGACCATCAAATATGAGAAGATGTCAATTTTTAGGTGAAACCAATCCTTGTATAGATATGTAAAAATGATGCATCAATCTCATAAATAATTATTTAATCATCCATGCATGGGATTGGGAAGCCATACATGCCCATAGCTCATATCCTAAAATGAAATTTTTCAATTGAATTTTTGATTTAAAAAGGTAGAACCACGAGATACTCTGGCTAGCTGTATTCACACATGCTAAAATTGTGGTCCATTCTCTAATTTTTAACATTACATGTGACACACTCATTGCCCCTTTTTGGCAATGAATCACATGTCATAATTCTTTCTTGGTTGCACTCCAGTCTCATCACAATTCTATATTTTGGAGGCCCATAATTTTTTTTCCAATACATAATTATCAAGTTCTCATAAAAAAATGGTCACTATGGATGACCTTATCATCACAACACTATTTATGTCTAGTCCTTCTACCATTCTCATAGATAAATCAAGATGCCTCTTTATGAAGCCTATCCACCATAACTTGTTAGAGACCCCATCATTAAAAGGGTTGGGCCTAGGTTTGAAGATTCAAGTAATATGTACCTTCAAATGTGATATGTCCAACCCATGGCTCCTTTAGGATAAGTCCTTTCACCACTAAAAAATCTCACATTCCTCTACATCTAATAAAATAATGGGTGCCCCCTTCTTATTAGCTATTGTAATTCCTTTCAGCCAATTGGACAAAGTGCTTAGTTTTATACCTCACTTTACTACTACAATTTTTATCAAGTAATCATTATCCTCCACATATTTCATTTCACTTTCCATATCATCTATTTTCCATTCTATATGGAATGAAACCTTTTTTGTGGTGGTAACATTTCTACTCACTTGTTTCTCTAGCTGGTTGGTAGGGGTTGGTCTTAAACAACTTCATTCTCTACATGTTTCATAATGGGTTGTTATTCAATATCTTCCCTTTATTTCTGGTTGGTAGTGGGTTGTTATTCATTAACCTCCTCATCAATAACATCAATAAATTTCATTCCTCTATTTTTCATTGCTGTATGTGTTCATCGTCTAACAAATGATGTCCTCTTCTTGTCAATCATCATGGTGAACTACATACATTATACATACATATATATAAGTAATTGATAATAAATGGAGAACTTATCAACAATAGCTATGGAGAATAATATTTTTAATGTTAAAAATGTGAATGAATAACAAAGCAACATGAATTCATAACAACATATCAATAACACAACATCATGAATTCTAAAAATAATTTAATTTTATACATTTGACTCAACATTTTTTTTATTGATATCAGCATTTTATCAGAGCCAAAACTAGTTCTAGGATACAATATGAGGCCCAATCTCCCATAAAAGTTAATCTAGGGTCCAAATAAAACTTAATACAAATGATAAATCCGTAGAAAAATAAGTACGATTCAAAGCTAAAAACTATGAACCTAACTAGAAATTCCGAAAAAACTAAACATATTAAAGGCCAAAAATAGAAACTACTTAGCAAATTGCTTGGAAAAATAATGAGCCCAACTATTGAATCAACCTTTTATTTTTAACAGATGCTTGGCCCTATTAGAGAGTAAATATTCCATTGTACATTGAGTACCACCATTAATGGAATTCATAACATCAAGTTTTAGCCTTTCTAATTTTGTTTTCCTACCTCTTTTCCCTTTCTTACCATAATTAGGAGTCTTTAGATCATTAGCTTATTGTGCTATAGACAAAAATGCCTTGCTGACTAGCTCTTCTTCTTCTTCCTCCCAATCTTCACCAATATATTCTTAGGCTTCCTTTTCATGTGAATTATCCATTGTATGAGAAATATTGTCAACACCCTCTGACCTAAATTTCTCAATGACTACTTCCCCTTATAGAAATGGAAAGGAAGGTTGCCCTACCTCCATGTCGATATGATCTTCTGCTACTACCAAACCCTCACTCTTATGAGGGTTGTCCTAAATATCCAGAATGATTGATGAAGATAGAACCTCAACATAAATGGATTTTGATGGGAATTTCATTCCATGAACCAAATCTTGAGTCATACAACCAATCTTTCTAACCCATTTCTTCAAGAGCGTTGTATGAGATCCTTTAAAACCTTTCTTGGGACAAGAAGTAATCTTATGATCAACTTGATTACATTTGAAACATATGAAGGGAAGACTTTGAAAACTAATAAACTTGGTCCATACACCAAGGGAGGATGAAATCTAAATACAATGATGTAAATGTTTGGCTAAGTCCACCAAAGCACACACCTTGACATAGCTCAAATTAGCCTCAATGGATTCATCAATTTTGACAAAAGCTCCTAGATGTCTAACCAACTTCTTGAGAAGATCAAGATCATGCATGGATAAAGTGATATTATAAAATCTGACCCATACTAGGGATTATGAGATCATTGAAGCAACTGGATCACAAAAAGGAGCCCAGGGACACAAAAATACCCCCTGCTTGCCAATAAATAATGGCCCATTTGCCCAAACAAAATATTGATCCTTCACGGACTGAAACAAAAGTAGAAAGAAACCATTTTATAGCATTGAAAGAGAAGGAGATTTTAATGTAATCCAGGTTCCCTTTGACCATTCTGAAATAATTTCCTAGGAAGGCTACTTCCCAGCACATAAAAATCAAATACTTCTTCTCTCTTTCCATACCTAATACTAAAATCTATGCATCTAAAATTTTAAGTAATGGAGGAGAGTAAAAAAAATCAAAGGGATATCACCTAAAAAATCCATTTTTAGGGTTCCTTTTTGAGAAGAATTTACTTTTATTTTCCCTTTAGAACCCTGCACAGTCTCTTTATCCTCTTGTGAAATTTTTTCCAATTGAATCTGGCTTCTGGAAATTAAAATAGTGTCTAAACCAAGCTAGTTTCTAAGTCTAAGATATTTATATAAAGCTCCACATGCATGAAAAGGATTTGAGACATTAATACAACTTGAAAACACTAATGCCTTTATGAAAACCCTAACTATCTCTATTATTGATTTAGTTACCTATTTCCCTAGAGAGGAGCCTCCATTAGACATGCCTCTTTATACATCCGACTACTCCAACCCCAAAAAATCTTAAAAAGGCACATTAGTTTGAACAAATTGTAAAGCAGAAAAACCAGCATAGTCTTTGAATTTTTTCTTCATTCACCTACCCAATTTTAACCTTTCTACTAACCGCTACTCCCCTAGACTCACCCTAAAATCTGCTTGTCCTCCACTTGATTTTCCTTTCTGAAACCTACTCTTTGTTATTTCCTACACCCCTATTTTCCTTCTCCCCTATGCACTCATACCCACTACCACCACTACTCGTGTTATTGATAAATGTTTTCCTCCAGCCTGTGTTTGATTTTCCCCTACCGCCTGCTGTCCACCTATATCCATCATCACTTGCCCTCCAATAAAAACCTGCATAATCATTTTCTCCAATAATATAAGATAATATTATATTTATGCTATTATTCACATCTGACTCAACATTTACTAGTATGTGAATGAAAATATTAATTTTGATACAAAGACAATAACATTTATTGGTATGTGAGTGAAAAAATCTAGGGCTTCCATCAACATACCTGTAAATTTTATTTCATATGGACACATGTGTCTTACAATATGGAACTTCATTTCATATTAATGACCAATATTAAATGGACAATAGCCCTTACTACACAATGTATTAAACCAATGAAAAAAATGTATTCATTTATTTTTTATTAGTGGCCAATTTTATTTTTTTTAATGACATATTGGTATCAATAATAAGTCATACATATAAAATAACTTAAAGGTGGTTTAAGTATGCATTCTCATGTAAGCCTACCAGATTTACTGAAGAAAGAGCAACAAAACTTGGCCTTAATTATGAAATCATTATGCCATTTAAATGTTTTAGGTAGGGAAATAGAAATGCATTGCAGATATAAATAACACATCAAAATGAATTGAGAAAATGATTTCGTTTGATATAAAAATAATAATTTTTACTCGTATGTGAATGAAAACCTTCATGGTTTCAATCACATACCAGTAAATGTTCAATAACACATGAATAATTTGTAGGGTGTTCAAGGAAGGTAATGTTCCATCCCTCTAACATGTCGAACACACAATCTATGTTAAACGATGCATTCTATAAATCGTCATTCATCTCAAATTTATTATGAGTAAGTGAGATTTTAACATGACACACTGAATGTGATTAACATGAAACTTTAATGCACTTTAAGTTTGGTAGGATTATTCCAACATGACCTTCATTACTTATCAAAGATACCTAAGAAGACATTAGTACTCCTCAAGGCATAAATTTCAATGGAAAGGTAGAGAAGTTGAAATGGGTCTCGGATATAAATAACATGACAACATCAATTCATTAAATGATTTGATACAAAAATAATAACATTTACTTGTATATGAATGAAAACTTTAATTTTTATATGAAGATATTAAAATTTACTAGTATGTGAATGAAAACCTTCAGGGCTTCCATCTAGATACCATTAAATTTTCAATCTTTCATCCCAAGTTCTACATTTTTCCATTCAAAAAAGCATTTATGTGTGGATAAATTTATTGGGTTCTTGTAAAATCCATGGAAAGTTGGAGACATGGAAATATAAATGTGTTAGTGATATAAAAACTATAAATTTTACTAGTATGTGAATGAAAAGCTTCAAGGGATTCTATCCATATAGCAAAAAATGTTGAGTCAGATGTGAATGAAAACATGTTAACATTTTGCATTCAACTTTGGGTGATATTTCACCCCCCAACATGACAACTCTACAATCTATGTGAAATATACATCATGTAAAAGAGGCATTTGGGTTACTTGACGTTTAAGGGAGAATAAATTGAACAAGGCCTGCTAAATAGGTTGTAGATGGCACACATGAAGACATTAGCATGCCACATTAATGGAAATAATTCCCCCTAAGATTATTCAAGCATGGCCCTTAATTTCATGTTAATGACATAAGCATCTTTGAACATGGTCATTGAATTAATAAAATGATAAAATTTGGTCAAAAATAACAACAAATGAATATATAATTTAAGTCAAAACAATAGCATTTTCTGGTATATCAATGACAAACTTAAGTCTACTTACTTGGAACATGAGCTTTCAAATACTATAGGCATGGAAATAAATACAACACTTTAAATTGAAAACTGACATTCTCTCTGCAATTCAAACATTAGTTGGTCTAGAATTTTTATTTCATATACAAATTGCATCTCAACAACCAAATTTAAAATTTAATTTTTGTAAGAATGGTGAGGCTTAAAAATTATATGGAACTTCAATTTTTTAGGTGCACAAAATAATAGAGGTTGGATTTTAATGTTCAGATTGTGGAGCAAAATTTTTGAAAATTGAATAGCATATTATGTAATAAAATGTAAATTCACCAGTTATAATATTATATAACATGGGATATTTGAGATTGTCTTGTAAAAACTATAATCAGATATACAGAATTAACTTTTTGGCACTCATATAATCAATGAAGTTGGTGTTTTAAATTTATTTCCACCTAAAAATATTACAAACATATGTCATGTTTTTAAAATTGTATTTAATTTTGAATATGATATACCTTTTTTTTAATATGATATATATATTTTTAATTATTGTAATTATTCATTTTCAATATGTATGTAATATTTTAAATATATGTCCATATTTTGTATATTATTAATCTAAAAAATGATAAGATCCTTAATACAATGTATAGGTTACTTTTACCAAAGTATAACAATTATTATGCATAATTACATTATGAATTAATCGTAATTAAGAAATCCCTTCACAACAAGAGTCACAACTATTGGATCCTATCCAATAATTGGTCCCCTTCCCCTAACCCCTCGATGTTGGTGTGAATAGGTTATTTCCCAACTGGATTTACTATTGGGTTCTTTTCACACCCTTTCATTTAAGTGTACTTAGGGTTTTTTTGTTTTATGTATAACCTCATATAATTATGACACTTGTCATAATCTTATGCCATCTTGGTAAGTGGTACTTCCATAAATACCCCTTTGTAAGCTCATTTGAAGCTCATTCATTCATTGGCATTGAGGCACATGAAGTGCTCATGAAAATTCTCTCATTGTATTTTTGTATTATTGATAGGAATATAATTTATTCTTGTCAAATTTGATCTCTTCATTTGTGAGTGCTTCCATAAGGCCTTTATATATTGGTTGGTTATCTTCATGGATAAATCTCACATGGAACCAGAGTGAGTGAAGTGTATTGGGTAACCTATTAGGAGATCTAGGATTGCAAGTCTTGTATGTTCTTAAAGCATTGAGTATGATTTTATCTTACATCTTATAGAATGATCCTTAGAATCAAAAAGGTGTAAAAGAAATCCCTGATTTTGAAGGGTTCATTTTGTGTGTCTTATTATAGACACATTCAGGAGATTAGTGAAGTAAATTTGAGATCACCATTACATCCAAAGTGTTTGAGAAAGTAAGATTCACTTTTTTTTATGTCCTAGTTAGACATCAGAGGCCAAATCTATAAGATTGCTCTTGAAATCTTCTTCTTCACATGTGCAAACTTCAAGCAACATAAGACTTTTGTTATTTTATTTCCTTCTTTTCTAAGGCAAGATATGAAAAATAGACAAAGCAAATCTATTTTTTTCCTAAAAAATTTTGGGATTCTTTTGGATATATTACAAGGTTTCTTTATTCATAAAATCATGACTATCATGTAGAAGGTTTTTATCCTCACACAGGTGTCCCATTCAGATAGTTCTTTCATTGTTGGAAAGAGGACTTTGAGAGTTTCTAAAAAGTGGTCATAATAATGATTTTGGGCAGTATCTAGGGAGATATCATGCTTTGAATTCAACCCTTTAAACCTATTTTTTAACACTTTTTTATATGTAATTTTCTACTAGTTTCATTCCAATTGGACATTGACGACCAAATTTGTAAGATTTTTTTCTACATTTTTTTTACCATCCTAGTTTTGTATTCATAAAAAGCTAGATTATTTTTTTGGCTATTTGGCCTACAGATCTGTGTGTGTGTGTGTGTGTGTGTGTGTGTGTGTGTGTGTGTGTGTGTGTGTGTGTGTGTGTGTGTGTGTGTGTGTGTGTGTGTGTGTGTGTGTGTGTGTGTGTGTGTGTGTGTGTGTGTGTGTTTGTGTGTGTGTGTGTGTGTGTGTGTGTGTGTGTGTGTGTGTGTGTGTGTGTGTGTGTGTGTGTGTGTGTGTGTGTGTGTAATTGGGATGGTAAAAAAATTGTAGAAAATGGACTTAGAAATATCACTAAGTTTGGAGGGGCATGTGTGTGTGTGTGTGTGTGTATAACTGGGATGGTAAAAAAGTTGTAGAAAATGGAACTAGAACTATTGCTAAGTTTGGAGGGGTGTGTGTGTGTGTGTGTGTGTAAAGATATCCCTCCAAAATTAGTGACAATTCTAAGTCCATTTTAGGAGTGCTAAATTTGGCAACAAGTTTACTAAATTTGGTGGTGAAGCTTTGAAAATTTCACCTCCTATTAGATGCAGTTTTTGAATTTGCAGTTCAACTTCAAATGTTGATATCTTGATCCCACAATCTCTTTTTTTGAAGTAACATTTTTTTAATGGTGGTATATATGGTTTTTAATATATATGCATGTATTTTCAACAAATTACAATTTATCACAAGTATTTTTGAGGCATTCTCCATTTTGGGACCCTTCAAGAATATGTTCAGGCTCATACGAGCTCCTTTTAAGGTCAATTTTTTTAAAAGTGTGTAATTTGTCATGTACTTCACAAAGGTACTATTGTTTTGTATTCATTATGATCAACAATTTTACTTTCAACATTATAGCCTCATTTTGTAAATTGTAAAGCATTGAGATCAAGACCACTTTGTTATTTTTTTCAAGTGGAAATTATAACCACACTAAATTATAAAGTGTCAAATCATAATTTATTGAAGAGGGTTCTTTCATAGAGTAATTTTAGGAAGGGTGAAAGGGGGTGGGGAGGGTAGGCCAGTGTTGTGGTGTGTGAGTGTTACCATTTTCTCAGAGTCCTCTCTTGTGCTCTTGAAAATTTTACATGGGTAATCCCAAATTTACTTTATTAACTACATACAACTATACAAATTATAAATCACAAACATGGAGTGCTTTACTAGGTAAAGAATATTCTCATTACATAGATGAAACAATTCTAGAACCAAAAAATGCTATGGAGAAATTGGCAAGGATCATTGAAAATACTAAAACTCTTGGATATTTGTGTACATTTGTTTTTATTGATATTTTTTTCATATCGATCAATGTAAATCACCCAAGGAGGATTAGTACAAATTTTAACAATTGTATGGTCAAACTAATGAGTTTAAGGGGCATCAACTTGATAATGATCTCACTTATCCAAATCCAATTTTTTTTACAATATCCAAGACTATGTAACTAAAGTAAATGAACTAAGAGCACAAATCAAAGAATTTGGTATTGAGAATACTGATGTAAAATTGGTCTTAAATGTGTAAATAAATCTTTCTTCTTAATATACAACATTTATTTCTAGTTTTCAGACTCATCGACAGACTATGGGAAAGACATACAATATGCTATCATTTGAGTTATTTTTAGAGATGTTGATGCTTGAACATACAAAGTTAATCATAATGGGAATTCTCAAGACATCTAAGTCACAATACTTGGTGGTAGGTCAATCACATAATTTGAAAGGGTATAATAAGAAACATAATAAACCAATGCACAAACCATAAAAAGAGTAAGCATAATCATCTTTTCATTCGCCAACAGATTATAAATCCTCATCCAAGAAAGGGGATTCACATAAGAATGAGAGAACAATGTGTTCATATTACAAAAAAAAATTTAATGATGAGCATCATTTCAATGCTAATTAAATTGATGGGTTGACCCATATTATTATTAATAATCACATCTAGTCTCCCTCATCCTATACACATGAATCATTTCCTTCCAGTTATTTCAAATCAAAGAAAGAGAAATGACAAGCACTAGTAGTAGTGACATAATCTTCACAATAATGGATACTTGACTTGGGGGCTACACATCACATGGATTCTAATCAAGAATAATTGTCTTCCTTAGAACATTGTTTGTTTCCTCATATTCTTAAAGGTAATGATGTTCTATTGGAAGTTGTTGGGAAAGCTTTGGTTGGCATGGATAATGTATCATTTCATAATGTTTTTTGTGTTTCTTAATTATGTTCCAACCCTCTTTCTGTTTATAAAATCATTTATCTTGGAAATGGTAAGGAACTTGAATTTTATCCTAGTTTAGCAGAAATTTTGGATATTGAGGATAATGCATTAGTTACAATGGGAAAGGTTGATCATGAGTCTTGACTATATGCATTCTCCCACTTTGTTCCTCCTTCCTCCATAATGGACTTTGATGAAAGTGAATCAGAGGACTCTTCTACTTCATCACCTCCATAGGGACCATATTCAATGGTTAAAGACTTTATTCTTCCATTCACATCTTCCTCATTTCCTCGATGGGTTTGATAAAATCTATAGTTGACAAGAACCTTTATTTTCAATCCTTTAGACACTTGAAGGACTCAATCAAAACATTGACATCTTCCACATGTCTACATTGACCTTGCTTCAAAACTAAAATATTTTCATGAAGTATCAGGTATTTCTAAATGGGATATAATAATGAAGGTAGAGTATAGTTCCTTGATGAGGACAAAAATTTGGACCTTTTTCCCATTCCTAAGGGAAGTAAAAAAATTTGATGTAAGTGGATATATCAAACTAAATATGTTGTAGATGAAACTATTAACAAGTTCAAAGCACAACTAGTATAAAAAGGGTAATAACATGTTAATGATGTTGACTACACTGAGACCTTTTCCACCATTGCTTAGATGACCTCCATCCACTTGAATTTTGATATTCTTATAGCTCATGGTTACGTTGGAAATAAAATGAATGTGAAGAGTGAATTTCTTCACTGGGATATTTGGGATAATATTTACATGGAGCAACCATAGGGTTTATACAAGATTATTATATTTTTTATAGATTGAGGAAGTCTCTGTATGGCCTTAAATAGCCCCCTTGAGCTTGGTATGCAAATATGGATTCCTTTATTATCTCAATTGGATTCTCGAGATGTCACTCATATTTTAATATCTACATTATAAGATAGGATAATTCCCATTTGCTTATGGTCCTCTATGTTGATGACTTGATTCTTAAAAGGAACTCCTCATCCATCATTAGTAGAGTCAAATTTGCTTTACACGACCAATTTTTTATGATTGACTTGGGCCTTTTGCACTACTTTCTTAGAATTGAGATCACTCAATATTCTTTGGTGATCACTCTTGCTTGGCCCAAGTATGATATTGATCTATTAGCTCATTTTCACATGGCTAATTATATGAATTGATGCGAGAGGTTATAGATCAATTTCAAGACATGCATGCTTACACATCTTATGTCATCATGGTGTAATTATAGGAGTCTTAACTCTAATATTTGAGACTTGAGAATTCAAGATTTTAGATGAAAGGATGATAGGAAAAATTATTGTAGTAGGCAAAATATTAGTAGATATCACATGAAGTTAAATGATTTTATTTTTTAGCAATCACTTTAGTTGACATATATTTTATGATGTTGGAAATGTAAAATTTAAGGTGTGCCTTGAAAAATATATAATTTTTCATAATGCACAAAATTAAGGTTGTGATGTAATAAGGAAGTGGTTGTTATCATTTGATTTATCCATGGGCATCTGAGTAATAGATTATACATATAACATTAATAACATGGTTCTACATATTTTTAAGATATATATATATCATTATCTTAAAATATGTAGAACCATGTTATTAATGTATTAGAACCTATGGTGACTATAAATGTAATACCACCAATTGATGTCCATGTAATACCATTATAACTTACCATGGTTGTGTGTATTAACTCATTCTCATTATAGCCTTGATGAGCTAAAAATGGAATCACAATAATATTTTGACTAAAATTATTATTTACCATAATTACATGTGTAATAGAAATATGTGAATCAAAAAAATAATGTATATGTAGTTAATTATTATATGAATCATATTTTGGAATCTCATGGTCAAATGTCATAGATGGTTTTTTACTTTAAAAACTATTGACCATTATTATTATGCTATCAATGAGATGTTCATTAGAAATAGTTAATTGGTGTATAGATGTATCCATGTGGATATTGTATTATTTCTTAGTATCATGATTTGACAAAGGATTGTTAAATATTTTAAATCATTTATTAGGAATTACAATAGATTCATTTAATGTACTATTATGGCCTTCAATTTGGATGGAATTGATATTGATTAGATATTGTATCTTATGTTCTAATGAAAAGCATCAATTGGTGGAATTTCCATAAGCTCTATGGTAGTCAAAACATTTACTTACATCATATCATTTAGGTAAAGATCTAGAAACATCCAACTAATATGGATGAGGTAAAGATAACATGTTTCACTCAAGTAATCATTTAAGCACTTGATGAGGAGGTTAAATAATATTATGGATTATTGAAAGTTTCTAGAAGGTGGAAGGACAATCTTATCAAGCCTTAATTTTTAACTTAAAAGGTTGGAGCCTCATTAACCTTATATTTTAATGTTTATTTTATGTGATATTTGGAGGTTTAATGGATAGAACCTTCAGGTACATTCTTGATAATAATGTCCTATAAAATATTAATCTCATGGTTTCAAACCATTTGAAAAATCTCACTAAAGGATTGGTAAGCATTGAACATAACTTTATCTTTGATTAGTTGAAGAAAACTTTTGGAGAAAAAGAAATAGCTCACTATCAGAGATTTGGTGAGACATTTTTGTAACTGTTATCTTTAATATAGGCACATGCTCAATAAAATTCTCCTAATATCCTTGTTTAATTTAAGAAATTTGATAAAATTCAACATTTAGGCTAATGTTTATGGGAAAATGAGCTAATAATATGTCAACCAAATAATTAAAATGATGCATGGAACCTGTAAGCAAGGCGTAGAACCAATCCAAGGCATAGTCCTTAAGAGTTATTGGAAAGATAATAGTCGTTAATAAACTAATATGATAAAAACCAAAACATGAGGAAAAATAAAGTTGAATGCAATATGAAGGATAACTCTAGCCATTTTATTGTTCAAATTTAGGCACTAAAAAATAACAAGGCAAAGGGTGAGTGAGGGCCTCATAAGAAAATGGATTATGTAATATATCTTAAGAAGTAACCACATGACTAGAATTTTAAAGATCCTTTTTAAATTAACCTAATTATATCATGAATTTCTTGGATAGATTGTTAAAAATAAGAATCATTAGATGTTGTAGCATGTGTAGGAGCCAATGTGTGATTAGCATTGGTAGGGAAGAATGCTTTATTATTATTTTTACTAAGACCAATGATAAGAGATAAAGCATTAAGAGTAGGCCAAAAGTATACATTCATCATATAAGGTACATAATATGTCATAAGATACATAGGAATAGTAGGTGTAGACACCTAAATTCAGCATTAGAAATTTGAAAACATCAATATTGGCATACATTTGGCATATATGACTTGTGTGTAAACATTTGACTCTTTCCACATCCATCCCTATTCATTTATATATCTATTGACTTGGCCAACTCAAGTTTATAGAATTCATATTTAGGATCTCCTAGTCTATAATAGAACACTTTATTATCCTAAGTAGATTGTTTTCATATTCTAGATAACTAATTTTCCCTATCTAGATAGTGTTGGAAACATTCAGACATAGGTAGTTACTAAAGGCATCTACCTATAGCATTAGTGTCTTAGGACATTTCATGATTATTTTTCAAAATAAAATATTCCCATTGGGTTTGCCTAAGCACGTTTTATATGCCAATTATAAAAGGAAATACCAGAGTAATTTATAAATACACTTCAAGCCTAACTTATTTCCAATCTAGCACCTATCTAGAACTCAATTGAAAAATCTTGAGAATTCCATTTTCACACTTTTGAGACACTATCTAAAAGCATTAAAATCTAATAAACCCTCAAAGGAATAATCCCAAATCTAAGTCTAGATACAAATGCAAGGTCAAAAGTGCATGGGGTCAAGTGTTGAAATCCAAAGCATTGCATTACATACTAGTGGATCAAAATTGAGAACACGTACATATAGGTAGGTGAATTACATGTGGTTCAATCCCTCTTCATAGTATTGGAAAGTAAGAAATGCTCAACCACTTATCAGGATGTGGTTTGGGTTGTCCATCCTATCTTTTACCCCTTAATATAGGTCAATTTTGTGTCAAAAGTGTAGCTAGGGTTTCAAATAAAAAGAAGACAAATTTAGGGTATGTGCATAGGATTAAGGTCAATAAATTATACAAAATTCATCTAAAGAGTAATATGTAACAATCTATGGAATAAAAGACCAAAAAAATACATAGGGACACTATCAATAGACAATGGACATTACTGGTTACCACAGGTGTCTAAGAATTCACAAACAACATCCTTGAAGATTATGATAGTCTATTTCTTGAGTTGAGAATCACATATAGATTATATATCATTTTTTAGTATTGTACATAGGTAGTGAGTGATACAAAATAAAATATCAACTAAGTGCCTTATCTCTTGGTCACTTATATATTTATTAAGTACAATAAATCATTGTTTAATAATTTATAATTATATGTTGAATTATTCATCTTATAAAATCTAAATTTCAATAGTTTTGGCCTACTTATATCTCCTAAATCCACAATAAGTTATAAATTTTTGGCAAACCCGATCTTTGTTTTCAGTACAACAAACCCTAGGTCAAACCTTAGAGTTTCTTCTTTCCTTCTTAGGGTTTGAAATTTCTCTTGCATTAGGGTTTGGATCTAATTTTTTATTTTCCTTTATTTTTGACATAATTGATATGGAAAATATAATTGATGTGGATGTTAATAATGGAAATGATTATACTTATTTTTATGATATATTTTATGATATATATATATATATATATAAATAGAATTAAATTAATATCTTAAAATGAATTCACATATGCTGGATGCATTGTTACATGTAACTAGAGATGAAATGAAAAATATTGCTTAGGAACTTGCATTTGAGGAAAGAAATATAGAATTATTTAATGATAATTATTTACCTTTTAGAAGCATAGATTTTACAATAAGTGTTAAGAATACTACTCTTAGTGATATTATGCACATGTCTACACCTATGGTTACACATGTGATGCTCACCCATGGTGTGAGAGAAAAACAAGTTAATCCTCATATTTATAAGGCTATCCCTACCAAACATACTATTGTTACTCATATCCTATGTCTACAACTTAAACCATTATGCAAATTATTATTAATATTCAAGTTAAGGTTTCTCAATTAAAACTAGATTCTTCTAGAGTGGGTCATTTGACTCATTTTTAAGCTTTATATGTTATCTTTTTTAGGATTATCGAATGTAGCCTAAGGTTGATAAATAGCTGAGTAATAAAGTATGGAATAAAATACTACTATATCAAAATCCATTGATTTATACAATAATTTATTTATTTAAATATTCTATAAATAGAAATGAATTAGAAAAAGGTGTGCTTAGCTAGAAAATATGATGGAGATGGATAAGTGGTAGGCAGGAAAGTGATGTAGGAGTAGGATAGAGTGTCATGAATAGAGAATAGGTATCAAAACCATCCTCAGATAATAACTCATCCCTCTTTTCTAATAGTACACTGCATTAGTGACCTTCTATGTTATGATAATGACCCTATGCAAGTGAAGTAGTGAAATTATGTGAAAACATTTATTATATTTTGGGAAACTTGTGCATGTATGAGTAAGACTTGAACCATTGTTTGTTATGTACTTTGATTTATTTCACTATGAAAACTTAAGCCTCCATACTTTTTAGTTTTTTGATGAGCACAAGTGGAAGAATATTGGTGTTGATAAGGTTGTGTGATACCTTAGCACCCCATGTGTTGAGCATTGCCTACACATCAATACATCAAAAGGGGATCAAGAAAGATGTAGTTATCCCAATCTAAGTGATAGTAAAAGTGAGAGTGATGCTATTATGCTTTAGTATTAATTATAATTTAAATGTTTTAAATGTGAACTAAGACTAGAAACCTAGGTAAAACTAAGCTCTGGGATACTATAGATGGATGTATAGATAAATAGGGGTAAATATGGATCAATAACCTTAATTTTCACAACTATTTCTGAGTTTTTTCATGAAAATTTCCATATAAGGGATAAATGAATGAAAGTGGTATTTATAAAGTGTTTTGATTCTTGTTGAGACAAGCAATGAGTCTAGGATGACCCTACGATGCTTTAGGGAGTGTAAAGATATCCGTTAGGGGAAAAAAAAACTAAGGTTCAATAGTGTTTCCCCCTTTACCAATAATGCATTGCATTATAGATTGATGGGGTCGTGTTATCATCCAGGTGGCTGAAACATGTGAAAAAGTATCAGGGATGCCTAGGTGATGGCTAAATGTGGTTCTTGATATATCTAGGCATGGGCTAGATGTGCCTAGAATCTTGAAAAGGATCAAAAAAGGCCCTAAGATAAGTCTAGGGATAATATAAGGATTAGGTGGTCTCAAGTGAAACTCATTTCAATAAATGACATTTTATATAACTACATTTACTTTGCTTTATTTTATAAATGTAGCAAAGTGAAATGACTAGGAAAAAAGAAAGAGAAATGTACTTAGACTCACCTTTAAAGTGAAGCCCATGAATGTGGGTATGGGTTTGAAAATTATGATCTAATGTGTGTCCTAAAAATGAAACATATATGAATTAGTCCTTAATAAATATTAAAATCAAAGACAAATATGACTAAATATATGTGAGAGATAGGAAAGGAATAAATACACCTCACTAGGTATGCGAACCAATGTAAAAACCTGGTGAAATATTTTGTGTACATGTAGATGGTGATCAAATAATGAATATCTTAGACTAGGAAAATAGCTTGCCTAATCCCCATGTGTGGGTGGCTCAAGAACTCAATCTAGCCTTGAATCCATCATTACCCACCCTTGTTTGGTAGATCATAATCTATGAATAACTTGGAATGAATTGATGAGTTGTCCAACCCTATTATGTAGGTGGCTTAATAACTCAAGTGAGTTATGACTCCATCATTACCTACCCTTGTGTAGTAGAATAAGCTGAAACTAAAACTATGTGGTGTTATGAATCTATAAAATATGGCTCTAGGCCACTCGAGAATTTTGAAATGTAAAATGGCTTAGGGGCCACTTGAGAACTCAAGAATGTAAAATGGATCTAGTCCACTCAAGAATGTCAATCATTGTAGATGGAATGAGGCATCAATTTGGTTTAATCTTGGTGCAAAACTGGTGCATATGGTATATAGAACACTCAACATGGAGAATTACATGGAGTTGTCATTCCATTTAAGAGAATTGGTGCAAAACTGAGTATATGGAAAATAATGTGCCATGTACATTTTCCCCAATTCTGATATATGTTCATATGGATTTTAAATGAGTTATAGTAATATGTGTCTGTATATATATGAAATTAAAATAAGAGTAATCATGTTGCACATGATGCCCCCAATCTAAGAAAACCTATGTAATTATGTGTAAAAATTGAGTATATATTAAGCCTATCTGATAATATATGGCTAAGATTATGCAAATATGAACTATACCTACTATACCTTTCTAGCAATTCTAGAATTTTATGTTCTTGAGGCTACTAGACAATAGTGTGGTGGGTAGACTATAGCACACTGCACTCCTGGTAGTATACTACACTATTACCCAAAAGTGTTATTTATAATAAAAATTGAGACTAATCTAAGTGATTTTATTTCACTATATTTTCTTAAGTTTGAGCTTTGTAATCTGTCTACATGTTGAAAACTATGTTTTGAGTGCATCAGGATGCCCTGATCTTTGTGATAAACCCCTATGAATGCCCTTTACTTTAAGGGGAGTTGTTGAACCTCAACAATAATTGTCCTCAAATAAAATTTATGAATCATGTGTGTTAGACGATAAATATATAGTATCTACATGATAAACCAATATAAGATGTATACATGACATCAAAATGTAAAAGAGACTGAGCATAAGTTAGAAATGTATGGTGTATGTTAGATCTAGCATTCACAAGGTTGTCAAGATAGATATAAAAATGTAAGCATGTATATGAATAGAAAATTTGAATATAATCTGAGTAAACTACTTGGGGGGATGGGGCATGATGTCCATACAAGACAACCAAGGAGAAAGGGGAGATGCATGAGGTCCCTCATGGCATCACAAATTAGATGTGAAAGTAACAATAAAGAGACAAATTTCATGGTCATGATGCATACATGAAAACATACATACAAACACATGAGGGACATAAAGTAAGCCAAGGGTCCATAATACAAGGGATATGAGCATATGTCACTAAGTCTGAGAAAATGAACACATACAAAGACATGTTCAAATGTTCGCATACACAAAATATCATGCAATTTTGGCTTAGATCCATGTGGAAGGACATGTTCAAATTTCCACATACACAATCAAGAAGCATACACAAGGACATGGGCTCATGTCCAAACCATAAAATAAATGAAATGATAATGGCATATTCAAATTCCCTCGAGTAGATGTGGAAGCAAAGAGAAAAAATCAAATCTAAACAATTAAAGCTAAAAATGAAAGTATGCATAATCATGTGGTACGAATCCATATAAGAGTAAAGATGTATATAATCTAAGTCTATAATATTAGTTATTGGTAAAAAATTATTGTAGTATAGGATGTTCAATATCAAGAATATAATCAATTCTAAATCTATGATAAGGAGTATAAAAAGATGTCACTATTGACCAAATTTGACTTTTAGGTCAAATTTGAACACCTATAGGTAAAAACATGGTTTTAGATGTTCTAGGGGTCTAAATATTTTTCATAGGCTATATTATGGTTAAATTGATGTTATCTAATGTATTTCTAGCCGTAGTCATGGTTTTAGTAGCTTATTTGTCATTTTGGATCATTTAATGTGCTTTTAAGAGTCATAAATGCAATTAACATAGTGCCTAGTCTTATTTTTTTTTAAACATCCAAGAGGTCAGTTTAACTATCATAGATGTCAATTACATCAGAATATTGCAGTTTGTCCAACTAAAATCCAAGAAACCAATTGAAAAAGGAAGAAAATTGCAATTATATGGCCCATGGGGAAGTGTGACACATGGGAAAATATCATGGAAGGCCTATTCACCTTCTTAACACTCATTTATACATTTTGTTTTCTCTATAAGTGTCATTTTAAATCTAAAACCATTTTGCTCCTTTCTTAGTTTTCTAGATATATAGAAGTGACCTTCATGTTTTTACTTAGTACGAATAGTTGAAGAGGTTTCAGGATAAATGATTTTGGGAGTTTGTATTACACTCAGATAAATTCATTTCCATATAAGTAGTTTGAATAATGGTGGCTTGTGTTTCATGAACCATCCTCATGACGTTGACTATACTTTTTTGCTAGTTATTTCATGTACCCTATAGGTTTTGCTCTATTATGGTTAAATCCATATAAACCAATTGGTGATATTGATTCCAGAGGATGTTGGATACCTCCTCAAATGGTATCCATTCTTATTTTAATGTTTCATAATGTATTAATGAGCAAGTTATTCTATGTTGCAGGAAGGTGTCACAACTATGAAGTTTTAATCAATTCTTATTTATTCTAGAATGTGAGCTTCTTAAAAGGTTTCATGTGATTTTAATATGGTGTTTCATAGGTCTCAAGGTCATATTAATACCTCCTTACATGTTTTTGTTTCACCATATCATGCTTTGGGAAAATTCCCATCTTATCATTCTTTATTGTCAACTCTTTGCCCAATTTCACTTACAGTCACTTGTATAAGCTTGTTTATCCTATCCATGGAGTTGTAATAAAAGTGTGTTAGTTATCCAATCCATAAATAGATGAGAATATCCCACTTGGATACTTGGTAAGAGTATAATTTTGGTGACAAGCCCATTCACCATGCTAAAATAGTCATGAGATGCCTCTGCTTGTTTTATTCATGCATATGCAGGTGATTTTCACATTGAAAAGAATGTTTGAAGATTGTCTCAAGATGTCATTATTGCCAATCATGCATTTTGAAGGTTTAAAATAGGTTTGATCTACCCATGAGGCCTTTTATCCACCTTGTTTCTCTATTCCACACTCACTATCCACATTTTGCTCATTTTCACTTACAAGCATCTCATGATGATGTCATCAAATCCTTAGTATTGGCTTCAATCCTTCTGAGATGTGAAAAGTTAATTTGAGGATATTAAGGGAGGTCTTGGACCATTTAAATCAAGTGATAATATATACAACTCATTCCATGGTAACTAATGAAGCTTTACCACGTATGTGTAAGAATGCTCATCTACAGGTGTATCAACAGAACTTTGAGGATTCTTGTGTGAATGATTGAAACATGGAAGAAGCTTCCTTTTGGATTATAATATGTAACAAGATCATTTTAAACTTGTTTTAATAATAATGGAGCTAAAAGAAGAGATGGGATACTTTTAAAGAAGTAAGAGACTGAGTTTAGGGAAGTTTTCCCTAAAATGTCAAAACAGAGGTCAAGGAGCTTTTTGTGAATATCTTAAATCATAGTGGTAAAGGATTATAAGACATAAAGCTAGGTGCATCTTATATCCCCTATAATAGAGAGTTTACATTCCAAATATGAGAATCAAAAAATGAGGATAGGATGGAAAGTAAGGGCCTCAAATATGCCCTTAAAAAAATTGAAATACTCCATTAACATCTACATGCTGAGGTTGTAAATGATCTTTTGGCATCTTAGGAATCAAATCAGACAAATTCTCATGACTAGGATTGTTTAACTGGATGAATGAGGGCAAATTAAATTAAATTTATCAATACAATGTTGATACAAGGTCTTGTAATCAATATGGCCACCTACAGGTTTCCTTCTAGTAGGGAATAGACACCTATAGGGGTTAGATACATAAGATAAGTAAATAATGACTCAGACAATGTGCTTTGATGGTGTTTATCCCATATAAAGTGAGTTAACGGGTGAATATATATGTTGTGTTACCTCAATGTGGGTTCAATAATGTATTTTCACATCATGACCAGTCTTAGTTAAAGCAAATGGCACCTATAGCAATGAAACTAAGGGTTTCTCAATCATCAAGGGAAAAACTCAGTCTAGGGAGTTCAAAAGTGCATGTAGAATGATTTGGAGGTTAATATGATGAATTAAACCTATAGACACATTTTACATATCTATGATGATATTTATAGGCTCTGAATAAAGCACAATAACCTACAAGCAGGGGCAAAATTAGAGTTTCTCAGTCAAGCAAGAAGGGACTCAGTTTTGAGGCTCAAAGTGCATACGCAAGGTTAAAGAGAGATTGAATTTATAAACCAAGAATTTTACCACATCCATTAGTTTAATTATTAATTTCATATACTCTTATTAACTTATTTATGAAACAAGTCTACACATACCTTTTGAAACCTTGTATGCATCTACAGCAAGGTACAGTCTTGAGAAAGGTAAGATAGGAGGTGAACTTGTCTAAGGAGAAGAAGAAGGTTTAAAAGAAATTAAAAGTTTTCCATGAATAATTAATGAATGGTGTAAACACACTAAAATATCCCTTAAATATTCTCAACCACCCTTCCCTATTTGGTCAAAGGCAACAGTCTATATTGTGAGCTAGGAAACCTCTTTGCTCAATAGGCAAGTATGAGGAATTCAAGGAAAAAGAGTGTTTTTGGATGAATTCAAATCTTAATAATCATGAATTTAGGATAAATAACATGTTTAAGGATAATATAAGTATTGGATTATCTTGGAGAGGTCACTCTTAGGAGGATTTGAGAAAAATGTAAGAAAATAGGCTTTTTATAGGCCTTTTTGGGCATTTTGAGCTGGCTAGGCACCTAAATCAAGGGATCCATCTAAACCCTTTGGTAAAAAGTATCATAATTAATTTTCACAACTCCAAAAATATTAAATTTTCCTTTGGTATGAGGGATATACCTCACTATTTTATCTCAGAGGTCAGCGGGTCTAGGAAAATTAGGCTTTAACAAAGCAAGCTAGTCAGTACAAAATGGGCAAAGGGATTGATATGGAGCTTTGGGAACCTCAAGAATCATGTTTTGAGGTGATTAAATTAAAATGGGTGATATATAACACTAATTTAGGCTCAAACCTCCTAATATGACTAAAATACCTTTGCACATAGTCCAACTAGGCAAGCTTTCATTAGGCCTAGTTGGTGAATGAGAGAAAATGAAGAAAAAGAGTGCTTGGGAATTTATTTGGTGATATTATAAGATTTAATTAAGTGTGAAAATTAATAAAACACAAACCAAACCATTTAAAATCATTCAAAGTATCCAAATCCATTTGCGTGCATGCTAGGCCAATTAGGCCTTAAGGGGACCTAGAGCCAATTAGGGGTCTGCCCCTTCATTTCTAGATCTTAATGAGCTATCAAAATGATTGGGACATTATAAAGAGATGTAATTAGACATGTTTTAACTTTTAATATTCATAATAACCTACAATAAAGATACTTATAGCTCAAAAAGAGTTCAAACATGTAAGAAAGGTAGAAACAAGCTCGATGGGGTGTCTTCAAGTGTTCATATCTTTTATAAAAATTTACATGGGAATAAAAGGAAATTGGAGGGTTTATTGGGGTCCCTTATAATCAATTTTGTGGCAATTCTAATTTCAAATATTTATGAATAAAACTTAAGACCAAAAACTACCTAAAACCCTACTAAACCCGTAGTCAAGACCCGATGGAGAAAACAAGGTTGGAAAGCTATCCAAATGGAATAGTTTGACCATGAAATATATTTTAAATTGTAGAGTATTAAATTAGGATAACTCCAATACATTTTAGCTATATGGAATTATAAAAATAAGGTGAAAATAGGGTATTTTTAACAATTTTATTTGTTTTGTAGGTTACGAGAGGATTTTGATGATGAAATAAAGTTTAGAAGGAATATTAGGACTTTCAATAACTCCTTATTGTCATTTATTTCTAATAAAAAACTCTTAAGTGTCTAAACTAGAGCTTTCATCTAAGTCAGTCAAAATTGGCATGGTGAACACAATGGTGAGAAGGGTGAAAACTTCAAGTGTGAGCCCTTTTAAGGTGTACCTAAGAATTATAAGGATATAGAGAATATTTCCAAGTGTCATTCACTCCCTCACATGGATTTTCATGGAAAATTGAAGACAAGTGTGAGGGGTGACTAAAAAAGGAGTTTGTTTTACTACAAGCACTGATGGCTTCCTTCAAAGAGTTTCTAGATGAGTAGGACTATAACCAATACATGGAGAGGCATGTATGAAGGCCTTACCTCTCATCCCAATCATAATAACTATCAATATTTAGTTCTCGGATGTTCAAACAAGCCAAATCATGAAGGTAATTTTCTGAGCCAAGACTAGGAGTTTTATGCCACTTTTCATAAGTTTCATGACTTGTATGGACATTTAGACCTCCTAACATTACATAGTTCATTTAAAATCTCTTTTTAATGTAAATTTAACCTATTTTATCAGCTTTACAATTATCTAAGTAACCTTTGGACTTACCTTTTTATTTCCCTTGTCTTGTTCTTCTCCCAAAGGCTATAAATATTGACTCTTTTGGCTCTTTTTAGCAGCCTCCATTGGTTGATGGTGAAACCCTAGAAAATTGTGTACTTTAAAGTATCTTGAAGTAATAAAATAAGTTAATTTTATTACTTACATGATGTGCAATTGAGTGTTATTTCAATCTTGTTGGTCTTGTCTAGTAGAAGATCATCTTTTCTAGCATGTTATCCTTGATTGTTCACCAAATGTGCTGAAGAGTAATTATTGTAGGTCTATTTTAGTGTTCTATTTTAAGTGTATGTGTGTTTTAGAAGTGGTTCATGACTGTATTCCACAAAATAATCATTCCTTACCCTCCTAAGCATCAAAATACCTCTTGAACCTAAGTGACAATCCATCTTGAGTTGTGAGTTTTGTGTGAAAGAAGCTTTGTTTAGCTCTAAGTAGTACAAGTTTAGTAAATAGTAGGAAATTCAATATTGGTTCATCACCTTTAGTTTTTTTAGTTTATTGTATTAACCCTTTTCATGCAAAGTTGATAGGTAAGAGAGTGTTTCAAAGAGAGCATCAAGGGAACTAGCCCTTCTAGAGATTCATCTCAACAAATTTTTACCCATAGTAAGAGATATATTTCCATTATGCCACTTTTATGAGGAGAGTTAGGAATTTCCTCAAGGGTACAAATCTGAGTGACAATAGTTTTTGGCATGCTTGGTTGGGATTTAAGTCCTAGAAGATTGTCTAATATTGGTATTGGTCTTGGCATAGTTGCAGTTACAAGAACATCTACATTTAGTACCTGATGACTCCACTAAATTTTTAATATCTTTGGTTGCTGATCATTCCCTAATTTCCATGCCAAATGTGACCACTAGGTCTACTGATAAAGGTATACCATTTGAGTTTGTGCAATTGCCTTTGTATTCTGTCAAAAGGTTTAGGTTTGTGAATACTCATCCTTATTCAAGGGAGTTGGTTTTTAAAAATTCCAAGTTATTTTTTAGTTCAACCCCTAATACCCATAGTCTTCATTCCAGTATGGATAGCAGACAAAATTTTGTACCTTTCATCAGATCATCACCTTTGAATCTTTCCCAATATGACCAAATTCTAGGAGCAGCCCTTAAGAGTATTCCATCTTTTAGTGAAGAAGATCTTATTACTCCCATTGAAAACATTAGAAACATATCAAACTTCTACAATATCCATAATATCACTCAAGAGAATGTATCCATTAGGCTATTAGCATTATATTTCAAATGGAAAGCTTTAGTTTGGTATGGGACTCTACCTAAAAATTATATTACTTCATGGGATGAACTAGGAGATCTATTGACTAAGAAGTTTTGAGAGAAGAGTGATCATTTATCACTTGTTGAGCAATTAACCACTATCAAGAGGGAACCACAAGAGTTTATGTAATATTTTAACACTAGATTTCAAAAAACATGGGATAGGATCCTAGATCTTGTGAGACCTACCCCAAATTATGCCTTTTTGTACTATCTAAAAGTATTGAATAGTGATGTAACCATGATGATCCAATCCATGGGTGGAAATACACTACCTAATGCCTATGAGATAGTTATCAATGCTGAGAATTATCTTGTTCAAGCAGGGAATATTTCTCCTGTGCCACCAATGAGATCCCTGAAGTAAAGATTTTACTCCAAAGTGTTAATAATGAATTGGTTACCCTCAAAAGGCAAAAAGCTCAAAGTTATAGGCAATACCAATCCTACAATTGGTTTGGGCAAACAAATAGGCCTCCTTTTCAAGGTAATAATCAAGGACAGGGTCAAATCACTCAAGCTAGACCTTACCAAAGTTATAATCCTAATGCCCCATCATCTTCCAAAGCTCTTGTTCCCACTAAAAATAACTTTGTTCAAGAACAATCATGTTATCCCTCCTATGGCCAAAATCAAGACCAAGTTGCCTATGCTAATGAAATACATAATCAAGCCATAGAAATGCAAGGTAATCAAGCATCTCAAGTTTCCACTTTTGAGGTGCCAATGACAAATGGAATGCAAATTGGAATGTAAAATGGACAAACACAATCTGATTCTACTCTCATAAATCATTTGGATTAGGAAATTCAAGCAATGTGAATGCTAGTGTATCCTCTAAAACTAGGTCTAAGAAGAAGGATGTTAAAGAAACACAAGGGGATAATCAAGGACTTGTTTTGACTCCCACATAATTTCCAATTGTAGGTGGGTTTAACTCAAATCCTAAGGTGTAATAAAATTAGAAGTTTCAGAATGCAAGGCTAGCTCCTACACATCCACCTTTACAAGCTACACCACAAGGTATTAGTACTTATAAAGAGCCTCTTAAGGTGATAAATCCTTCTATCAATGTTTTAGATTAGATAAGTAAGTTACACATGAATATTTCATTATGGGATTCATTAACAATATCGGGACAAAAACATATGCTTCAAAAGGAATCGCAAGGACTAGGTAAGCAAGTTGGATCAGCTAGGAGTGAGAATGTTATTTTGGTGAATGAAACTCAACCCATTTATGGACAAGTGAATAAAAATGATAAGAATCCTCCTTATTTATCATTGATAATTTGTGATTACTTAGTTCATAATTGCATCATAGATAGTGGGGCTAGTACTTCAGTTATGCCCAAGTCAATATATAAACTAGGTCTCAAGTATGAACCAATGAATAAAGAAGTTCTACAATTATATGGGTCACCATCAAATACCTTGGGAGTATACAAAGATTTTAATCTGATTATGCATGCTTGTCCTACCTTTTCTATCCCTCATGATGTGGTTGTGGCAGATATACCTCCATACTTTTCTCTTTATTTGTCAAGAGAGTTTACAGCCAAGATAGGTGGATACTTGACAGCTAATTGGTCCTATATAGTTTTTAAGACAAAGTATGGCACTAAGGTAAATATTGAATCAGAGCTTATTCATCACAATCACTTAGATCCTTACATGCCTAAAGTGTCGAATGTCAATTATGCCATTATTAATGAGGAAGAACTTCACATAGATCAACTATCCAACATCTTCTCTTGAAGGAGCTTCTAATTTGTATTTAGATGAATGGGGAGATGAAAATTATGAGCATGATCCTTAAAAATTCATAGACTGAGCTAGTTTTGGACTTTATTGCATTCATGAAGAACACTCTTTCACGCCAAACTTGATGAAGCTAAGTGAATACATGGATGGTTTATGGCAGCTATTCTTTGATGGATCTAGAAGCAAAGTTGGGGCAGGTGGTGGAGGAATGTTAGTTTCACCATACAAGGAAAGGTACTATTCAACTTTTAGATTTCACTTCTCTTGTACTTGTAATGTGGTAAAATATGAGGCCCTTATTCATGGTCTTAAGTGGGCTAGAAAAAGGGGTGTGAAAGAGTTACAAGCATATGGTGATAGTGAGTTGATTATGAATAAAGTAAGAGGCCAAAATGTGACTAAAAAATCTTTGTTTAAGTCTTATAAGTATAGAGTGTGGGATATTATGGAGGATTTCCAAGGTTTCAACATCTAATCCATCCCAAGAGAAGATAACAAACATGTCAATAGGTTGGCAGCAATTAGAGCTCAGTTTGAGGTTCTAAAGGAGATAAGAATAGATAAGAACCAGCCACATTTTAAGTGATTATAAGGCCCTTTATACCTAATAATGTCACTAATTGGCAAGTGTTTGATAGTGACCAATAAATAGCACTTTTCTACAAGAGGAGGCTGAGTTTTCTTCAAAGAATCAGTCCAAACTACAGCAAAAATATGGAGGGTAGATTTTTCAATTAAAAACAAACAAGCTCCCTAAAGGGTTAGCCACATTTGAGGGTATCTTCAATGATGATGATCAGTTGAATAAATAAAACTATGAGAGAGTACAAATCTTCAAAGATAAGTTGTTTGCTCTTGGGAAGGTATATACTAGTGAAGAGAAACATGCTTTCATTGAGTTGTGCAAGTAATTTTTTGATGTCTTTGCATGGGAATATAGTGATTTAAAGGGTTTTGATCCAAAATTAGCTCAACATTCCATAAATATAGATGATAATTCTAAGCCTATCAAGTAAATATAAAGGCCAATCAATCCTAATAATCAGCCTCTCATGAGGAAAGAGACTACTAAGTTGATTGAGTCTAAGATCATTTTTCCTATTAAGCATTCATCTTGGTTGGAAAATTTAGTCCCAATAAGGAATAAGAATGGGGAAATCAGGTTATGTGTTTATTTTAAGGACTTGAATAGAGTTTACTTGATGGACCATTATCCTCTTCCTTCTATGGAATAGATTTTACAAGTTATGGCAAGTAGTAAAAGTTTTTCTCTCCTTGAAGGATATTTTGGGTATAATCAGATTTTGGTGAAAGAAAGTGATCAATGTAAGATAGCCTTTACTAATGCCTTTTGGCTTGTATAATTTTGGAACTACATTTCAACGTGCAATGGATATGGCTTTTCAAGGACTAATAAATAACATTGTGTTGGTCTATCTTGATGATATCATAGTTTTTTCTAAGGATGCAAAGGATCACTTAAATCACCTTAGGAAAATTTTTTAGAGATGTAGAGAGTTTGAAATCTCTCTTAACCCAAATAAGTGTGTGTTTATTGTCCATGAAGGTAAAATTTTAGGACACATTGTCTCAAAGAAGGGCCTATCCATATATCCTGAAAGGGTGAGTGAAATCTTGACATTAGCTTTGCCCAAACACAAGAAAGGTTTGCAAAGTTTCTTTGGAAAAATCAATTTTATGAGGAATTTCATTCTTTATTTTGATAATTTAGTCAAGCGTCTAACCTCTATGCTAAGGAAATATGAAGTGTTCACTTGGACAAGAAGAAGGAAGGAGAGTTTTGAAGATATTGAACAAGCTATTTCTCAAGCTCCAACTCTTGCAAGTAATAATTTATCAAAGGACATAAACTTGTATACCTTTGGAAATGAAGAGGTAATCTTTGTCATGCTCCAATCAAATGAAGAAAACTTACAATAGCCTATTTCCTTCTTTAGTCAAGGATTGGAGGGATATGAGGTAAGATACACATATGTTGAGAAGTAGGTACTTTCAGTTGTTATAAGTCTAAAAAAGTTTAGGCATATGTTATATAACAACAACATTCACATATTGGTACCTCATCTAGTGTCAAAGACTTCCTTTTGAGAAAATATTTGAATGAAAAAAGGGTTGGTTATATTAAAAAAGTGATGGAGTATGATGTAAAAATCAAGACAACCAAACTAGTGAAAGGAAAGGGGTTATGTGAGAACCTTGCTTCAGATTTGAAGGAATAAAAAGAGGTTGTTTTATCACTTCATGATGACCCTATGAAAGTTGCATCTTCATCCATGAGAATTTGGACACAATATATGATCTATTTTCTTCAAATCGATGAGTGTCCATAAGGCCTAGATAGAGATAAAAGAAGGTACTTTAGATTAAAATATATTCCTTATGTACTTGTTGATGGAGTTTTGTTTAGGAAGGACTTCTCAGGTGTGTTATTAAGATGTGTTGAATCAAATCAAGTTGAGAAAATATTGCTTGAGTTTCATGATGGACCAGATGGTGGTCACTTTGTTTCAAGAACCATAGCTGCTAAGATTATGAGGGATGGATATTTTTGGCCTAGTTTGTTCAAAGACACCCATGCTTGGGTAAGAAAGTGTCAAAAATGTGCTCTCTTTGATGGTAAAAAAAAATTTGTAGCCTTGCCTCTTCATCCAATACAAGTAGACCAAATTTTTATGCAATGGGGTCTAGATTGCATAGGCCTAATCAACCCACCTTCTAGTGTTGGCCACAAGTGGGTGTCGACCACTACAGATTACCTTAAAAGATCAGTGGAGGTTGTTTATCTTAAGGAAGCAAATGAAAGTTCAGTTCTAGACTTTTATAAAAGCATAGTGACAAGGTTTGGGGTTCTTTCAACAATAATTTCAGACAATACATTAGTTTTCCTTAGAATGAAGACAATTGAGTGGACTTTGAAACATGGAATCTATATTAGTACTTCCTCCAACTATTATCCACAAGAGAATGGACTAGTTGAGTCCACCAATAAGAATCTAATCAAGATTATCAAAAGGATAATGTAGGAGAACCAAAGAACTTGGCATTCTAAGTTGAAGATAGCTCTTTGGGCTAATAGGATCACCCTAAAAAGAGAAATTAGAAACTCACCATATAGACTTGTTTATGGGAGAGAGGCTAGACTATCTATTTCAATTAAGTTACCAGCCTTAGATCTCACTTATCAGCTGAAGTTGAAGGAAAAAGAAAGCATGGAAATCAAGTTGTGTGAGTTGATGGAGTTTGAAGACATAAGAGATCAAGCTATGCAAACTATGAGAGCTCACCAAGATCAAACAAAGAAATATTTTGACAAGAAAACCATGCCAAGAAGCTTCCAAGAGGGAGACATTGTTCTAAATTGGGATGAAGATAGGGCTAAACTTGGAAAACACACAAAGTTTAATGCTTTGTGGAGTGGCCCTTATGTTATCACCCCATACAAGCAACATAATGCTTTCCAACTCTCAAAGCTGGATAGAGAGGAGCTTCATATACTAGTTAATGGGATATATCTCAAACATTTCTACTAAGGTCCTCTTCTCTCTTTGTACATAGTTTGTTGTTTTCCTTAAGTGCTTATACACATGTGTGAGTCTTGTTGATGTCTCAAGTTGTCTTATGTTTGCTTGGTATGTCATGGTTGTTTATTATGTTTTAGGAAATTCCTTTTTGGTTGTCTTCAATAAATCATTGACTCCCTTGTCCCATGATATGATAAGGCTACTATTCCTTAGTATAGCAGGCATACTACCCCTATGAGTCACCAATTTGTTTACCAAATTTGACTTTTAGGTCAAATTTGGACCCCTAGAGGTAAAAACTTGGTTTTAGATGTTTTAGGGTTATAAATATTTTTAATGTGATATATTATGTTTAAATGGATGTTATCTAATGTATTTATATTCTTATTCACGGTTCATTAGCTTATTTGTCATTTTGGGTCATTTAATGTGCTTTTAAGAGTCATAAATGCAAGTGGCATGGTTCCCAAGGTGCCCAGGTGTCTTTTTTTTTTCAAACATACAAGAGGCTATTTTAACTAACAAGGATGTTAGTTACATCAGAATATTTCAAGTTGTCTAAATAAAATCCAAGAAACCAACTAAAAAAGGGAGAAAATGGCACTTATACGACCCATGGGGAAGTGTGTCACATAGTAAAATATAATGGAACACCTCTTAAAATTATTAAAACTCATTTATATTTTTGGTTTGATCTAGAAATTTCATTTTAAATACAAAATTATTCTACTCCTTTCTTGGTTTGTTAGACATATAGAAGTGACCTTCAGGTTTCTGCTCAGTACGGACAGCTAAAGAGGTTTCAAGACAAATTATTTAGGTAGTTTGTAGTACACTCAGATAAATTCATTTACATATAAATATTTTGAATAATGGTGGCTTTTATTTCATAAACCATTATGTTTAAGTTTACTGTACTTTTTTGCTAGCTATTTCATGCACCTTATAGGTTTTGCTCAATTATGGTCAAATCCATATAAACCAATTGGTGATGTTAACTCTAGAGGATGTTGGCTACTTCCTCATATGGTCTTCATTCTTAGTTTCATGTTTCATAATGTATTGATGAGCAAGTTAGTCTATGTTGTATGAAGGTGTCACCACTATAAAGTTTTAGTCAATTCTACTTTGTTATAGAATGTGGTCTTCTTTAGAGGTTTCATGTGAGTTAAAGATGGTTTTCCATAGGTATTAGGGTCATATGACTACATCATTCCATGTTTTGGTTTCACCATATCATGCTTTGGGCAAATTCCCATCTTATCATTCTTTATTATCAACTCTTTGCCCAATTTCACTTATAGTCACTTGTATAAACTTATTTATCCTATACATGGAGTTGTAATCAGAGTGTATTAGTTATCCAAGCCATCTATAAATGAGAATATTCCACTTGGATTCTTGGGGAGAGTACAAGTTTGGTGACAAACCCACTCACCATGCTAAAATAGTCATGAGATGCCTCTGTTTATTTTATTCATGTATATGCATGTGATTTTCACATTGAAAGGAATGTTTGAAGATTATCTCAAGATGTCATTGTTGTCAATAATGCATTTGAAAGGTTGAATATTGGTTTGAGCTGCCCATGAGGCATTTTATCCACCTTGTTTCTCTATTCCACACTCACTGTCCACATTCTACTTATTTTCATTTGGTTTCAATCCTTTTGAGATGTTAAAATTTAATTCAAGGATAGTGAGATAGGCCTTAGATCATTAAAATCAAGTGAAAATGCATACATCTCATTCCATGGCAACTAGTGAAGCTTTACTATCTATGTGTAAGAATGCTCATCTACAGGTGTATCAGTAGAGCTTTGAGGATTTTTGTGTGAAGGATTGAAACATGGAAGAAGCCTCCTTTTGGATTATAATATGTAATTGGATCATTGTATACTTGTTTTAAGAAGAATGGAGCTAAAAGAAGAGATGGGATACTTTGAAAGAAGCAAGAGACTGCATTTAGGGAAGTTTTCACTAAAATGTCAAAACAAAGGTCGAGGAGCTCTTTGTGAATATCTTAAAGCATGGTGGTAAAGGATTATAAGACATATAGATAGGTGAATCTTATAGCCCCTAACATAGAGAGTTTACATGCCAAAGATGAGAGTCATAAAATGAGGTGAGGATGGAAATGAATGGCCTCAAATATGCCCTTAAAAACACTAAAATACTCCATTAACATCTACAGGCCTAATGTTGTAAATACTCTTTTAGCATCTTAGGAATTAAATAAGACAAATTCTCATGACTAGGATGGTTTAACTAGCTGAATGAGGTCAAATTAAATGAAATTTATCAATATAATGTTGAGAAAAGGTCTTGTAATCCCTATGGCCACCTACATGTATCCTTCTAGCATGGAATAGACACCTACAAGGGTCAGAAAGGTAAGATAAGAAAATAGTGACTCAGGCAATGTGCTTTTGTTAGGGTGTGGAGCTAAAAACTTCACCAAGGAGCACACTTTAGCAGGTTCGGGTCTACACAGACACCGGCGTCGGTCAGGAGCGACCGACGTCGGTCAGGTGCAGTTGCAGAGGCACCGACGTCGGCAGTGGGTCGGCCGGCGACGGTCACAAGCAAGCAGCAGGAACTGACGTTGGTTACCTGTGCGTTCAGGAAGCTATTTTCGAGGACAGAAGCGAGTGTTTGCATGATGAGTTTGAGGTGTAGTCTTAAGCTCGCGTCTCTATTATTAGCAATATTATTTTTAGAGCCCTTGTTCAAGTGGCTTAAGTGTTTGTTGTAAGTGCATGCTCAAGTTTCCTAATTCTATATGTAGGAAAGATCTTCTTAGCTTAGTAAGAGTTGAGTTGAATTGTATGAGTAGAACATTGTGAATGTTTGAAGGATAGTACAGAGTTGTATCAATCCAGGTTGTTGGAATTGATTGTACTTGAGAGAGAGAGCTCTTGAGGAATAGAGATCTAGTGAGAGATCTTGTGCATCTGAGAGAGGTGTGGAAGAAAGAAGTTTCTTCAATTGTATTCCTTTTGTAAAGAGTTTTAATACAAGTTTTCAGGGTGTTTTCTTGTATCTCTTGTTCTGTGCTATTTATCATTCTAGTTACTTATCTATCTGATTTATTTCCGCGTTTATTGCTTTCACAAGTGTAATCATTGTTGGTTGATCCCCAACAAGTGGTATCAGAGCTCAGGTTCACTAACAGGTGGTTCAGATATGTGTAGTGTATTTGGATTACAGGTTGCCCACAGGGGTTTCTGCAGGGATTTATGTTTGAGTGGGAGAAGCAATGGCAGAAGAAAGTAAATTGAGAATGGAGAAGTTTAATGGCAAGAACTATCAACATTGGATAATTTAGATAGAGGACTATCTGTATCAGAAAGATCTTTACTTACCGTTAGGTGGGATTGCAAAGAAGCCCAAGGACATGGAGGATGAAGAATGGGAAGTTCTTGACAGAAAGGCTCTGGGGTCTATAAGACTGAGTCTAGCATCCACTGTGATATCCAATTTATCACAGGCAAAAACAATGGTAGAGTTAATGACTACATTAGCAAATTTGTATGAAAAACCCTCAGCTTCTAATAAGGTATATCTTATGAAGCAGTTATTTAATTTGCATATGCAAGAAGGTGGATCTGTATCTAATCACCTGAATGATTTCCATGGAATTGTTAATCAATTAAGTTCAGTCAATATTGTAATGGCAGTTTCTAATACTGCATCTGCTTCGAATATTTTAAAAGTAGAGGATGTTGTTAGTGTTATCTTGAATGAGGAAATTGGCAGAAAAAGCACAGAGGAAACATCAAGGAACGCTTTAAATCTCGAGAGCAGGGGAAGGCAAAAAGAGAGGAGCAAGAGGAGATCAAGATCTAAGTCGAAGGGAAGAGGCAGATCCAAATCCAGAAATGGCAGAAGGCCACAATGCTGGAACTGTGGAAAGATGGGGCACATAAGTAGAGATTGCTGGTCAAAGCCTAAGGAGGAGAATCAGTACGAAGGAAAGGAAGAGGCAAAGGTTGCAAGTATTGCACAAGATGCTCTAATTTTCTCTTTGCATAATAATATAGAATCTTGGGTATTAGATTCTGGTGCATCTTTCCATGCTACCCCTAACAGAGAATATTTCAGTGACTATATCCATAGATATTTTGGAATAGTGTACTTAGGGGATGATGAGCCTTGTAAGATTATTGGCAAAGGTAAAGTGCAGCTAAAGATGCAGAATGGCAACACATGGGTGTTGAGAGATGTGATGCATGTTCCTAGCTTGAAGAGAAATTTGATTTCTGCAGGAAAGTTAGGGGATGAGGGTTGTACAGTAACTCTCACAACAGAATCTTGGAAGGTGACCAAGGGTGCACTTGTTATGGCTAGAGGTAAGAGAGAAGGTACTCTCTATTTGTGTAATTGTGTTACTAACAAATCTCCTTCTGTATTATCTACTTCAGATGTGGATGATAAATTGTGGCACTCAAGGCTTGGCCACATGAGTGAGAAGGGGATGTCAATTCTTAAGTCTAAAGGTAAGCTTTCAGATTTGAAAAGTATGGATCTAGAATTTTGTGAGCATTGTGTATTTGAAAAATAGAAAAGGGTTAGTTTTCTCAAGACTGGGTCTACTAAGAAAAGGCATAAGTTACAGCTTGTTCACACAGACGTGTGGGGACCGGCTCAGGTAGCCTCTATTGGAGGATCACAGTACTATGTTACGTTCATAGATGATGCTACAAAAAAGGTATGGATCTACTATATTAAAAAGAAATCTGATGTATTTGAGACTTTTAAGATTTGGAAAGCTATGGTTGAGAATGAAACAGGCAGAAGATTAAAGTGCTTGAGATCTGATAATGGTGGTGAGTTCTGTAGCCTTAAGTTCAAATGGTATTGTTATACACATGGAATCCGTAGGCAAAGGATGGTTCCAAGGACACCTCAGCAGAATGGAATTGCTGAAAGGATGAACAGAACAATCATGGAGCATGCAAGATGTATGAGATTGCATGCTGGGTTGCCCTTAGAGTTTTGGGCAGAAGCTGTTGACACCGCAGTGTACCTGATTAATAAAGGACCCTCTACAGCTCTAGATGGTGGAATTTTAGAAGAGGCATGGATAGGTAAAAAGGTAGATCTCTCATATCTCAAAGTTTTTGGTTGTGAAGCCTTTGTGCACGTAGATAAGGAAAATAGAAAGAAGCTTGATGCTAAGTCTATGAGGTGCACGTTTATTGGCTATGGCTCAGATGATTTTGGTTTCAGATTTTGGAATCTAGGAACTAATAAGGTAATTAGGAGCCGTGATGTTGTTTTCAATGAAAAAGTGATGTATAGTGATCAGATGAGGAAGCTAAATCAATCTGGGTAGAGCAATGGTGAATTGGACGAAGTGATGGTCCAAAATGAGCTCGCGAGAAAAAGAAATAATCACTTGCAGGAAAACACAGAGACCGACGTCGGCAGGGTAGGAACCGATGTCGGTAGTACAGAAACTGATGTCGGTCATACAGAGACCGGCGTCGGCCAGGAAGAACCGGCGTCGGCCAGTAACAGGTCTACAGGTGGCCGAGGTCGGTCACTGTCAGAGAATTTGGGTGGACAGTGTGTTGAGAACGAGTCTAAGACACCCATCAGGAGGTCAGAAAGGGTAAGTAAGCCTCCAATTAGATATTCTCCTTCTTTATACTATTTATTGCTAACTGATGGTGGAGAACCAGAGAGTTTTGAAGAAGCATTACAGGTGGAGTCCAAGAGTAAGTGGGAGCGTGGCATGGTTGAGGAGATGGAGTCCTTAAGAGAGAACCAAACATGGGATTTGATTGAGTTGCCAGTTGGTAAGAGGACACTGAAGAATAGATGGACCTATAGGTTGAGGAAGGTGAGGATGGACAGATGAGATATAAGGCCAGATTGGTAGTGAAAGGATTTGCACAAAAGCTAGGTATTGATTTCGGTGAGATTTTTTCTCCTGTTGTTAAAATGACTTCTATACGGGTTGTATTGTCTTTGGTTGCTTTTGAGAATTTGCATCTTGAGCATCTAGATGTTAAGACAGTGTTTCTTCATGGAGATTTGGATGAGGAAATATACATGGAACAGCTGGAAGGATTTGAGGTCAAGGGTAAGGAGAAGTTGGTGTGCAGATTGAAGAAAATCTTGTATGGCCTCAAGCAAGCTCCTAGACAGTGGTATTTGAAATTTGACAGGTTTATGACTGAGCATGGCTACAGTAGGTGTCAATCTGACCATTGTGTATATTTTAAGAGATTTGATAACGGTAGATATATTATTCTATTGTTTTATGTAGATGATATGCTGGTTGCAGGATCACACATGCAGGATATCTCTGAGCTTAAGGTGAAATTAGCTCAAACATTTGCTATGAAGGATTTGGGAGCAGCAAAGAAAATCCTTGGCATGAGCATTAAGAGAGACAGGAAAAATCACAGGTTGATATTGTCTCAAGAAGATTATGTGGACAAGGTGTTGAAACGGTTCAATATGCAGGATGCTAAACCGGTAAGCACACCTTTGGCTGGACATTTTAAGTTGAGTAAAGAACAATGTCCTAATTCACATGATGAGGTAGAGTACATGAGTAAGGTTCCATATTCTTCCGCAGTAGGGAGTTTGATGTATGCAATGGTGTGTACTAGACCAGATATTGCCCAAGCAGTGGGAGTAGTAAGTAAGTATATGGCCAATCCAGGTAAGGAACACTGGAAAGCAGTTCAGTGGATCCTTAGATATCTGAGAGGAACCAGTAGTAGACACTTGTGCTATGGAGGTTCAGATACTTCTCTACATGGTTATGTAGATTCAGATATGGCAGGTGATTTGGATGGCAGGAGGAGCACCACAGGCTATGTTTTCACTGTAGGTGGAATGGCAGTTAGCTGGATATCTAAGTTGCAGAAGGTTGTTGCCTTGTCAACTACAGAAGCAGAGTATATTGCAGCCACAGAAGCTAGCGAGGAGATGATATGGATGACACGGTTCATGGAAGAGCTTGGAAGGGAGCATGGGAGTTGCAGATTGTATAGTGACAGTCAGAGTGCAATCCATTTGGCTAAGAATTCAGCCTTTCATTCAAGAATCAAGCACATACAACTAAGGTACCACTTCATACGGCAGGTATTGGAAGATGGTGAGTTGAAGCTGGAGAAGATCCATACAGATAGGAATCCTGCTGATATGTTAACCAAGCCGGTTACAAAGGAGAAGTTGAATCTTCATTCAACTTCTATTGGTCTTCATGATTGAGTTGAAGATGGAGGAGCTATAAGATGTTGATGTATAGGTACTGGTGCAGCTGTTTATCTCCAAGTGGGAGATTGTTAGGGTGTGGAGATAAAAACTTCACCAAGGAGCACACTTTAGCAGGTTCGGGTCTACACAGACACCGGCATCGGTTAGGAGCGACCGACATCGGTCAGGTGCAGTTGCAGAGGCACCGACGTCGGCAGTGGGTTGGTCGGCGATGGTCACAGGCAAGCAGCAGGAACCGATGTCGGTTACCTATGCGTCCAGGAAGTTATTTTTGAGGACAGAAGCGAGTGTTTGCATGATGAGTTTGAGTTGTAGTCTTAATCTTGCGTCTCTATTATTAGCAATATTATTTTTAGAGCCCTTGTTCAAGTGGCTTAAGTGTTTGTTGTAAGTGCATGCTCAAGTTTCCTAATTCTATATGTAGGAAAGATCTTCTTAGCTTAGTAAGAGTTGAGTTGAATTGTATGAGTAGAAAATTGTGAATGTTTGAAGGACAGTACAGAGTTGTATCAATCTAGGTTGTTGGAATTGATTGTACTTGAGAGAGAGAGCTCTTGAGGAATAGAGATCTAGTGAGAGATCTTGTGCATCTGAGAGAGGTGTGGAAGAAAGAAGTTTCTTCAATTGTATTCCTTTTGTAAAGAGTTTTAATAAAAATTTTCAGGGTGTTTTCTTGTATCTCTTGTTCTGTGCTATTTATCATTCTAGTTACTTATCTATATGATTTATTTCCGCGTTTATTGCTTTCACAAGTGTAATCATTGTCGGTTGATCCCCAACAGCTTTGATGGTGTTTAGCACATATAAAGTGATTTCAAGGTGAATATAGATGTTTTGTGACCTTAATTTGGGTTAAAGGAGGTCTTTTCACATCATGACCATCTTAGTTAAAGCAAATGGCACCTATAGCAGTCAAACTCAGGGTTTCTCAGTCATCTAGGGAAAAACTCGGTCTATTGAGTTCAAAAATGCATGTAGAATGATTGGGAGGTTAATATGATAAATTAAACCTATATAGACCTTATCTGTATCTATTATGAGCTTTATAATCTCTGAGTAAACCATAGTAACCTACAGGTAGGGGCAAAATCAGAGTTTCTAAGTCAGGTAAGAAAGGACTCAGTTTTGAGGCTCAAAGTGCATAAGCAGGGTTAAAGAGAGATTGGATTGATAAACCAAGAATATAACCACCTCCATTAGTTTCATGATGAACTTCATAGACTCTTATATTGATGAAACAAGTCTACACATACCTTTTGAACCCTATATGCATCTACAACAAGGTATAGTCTTGAGAAAGGTAAGATAGGAGGTGAAATTATCTAGAGAGAAGAAGAAGGTTTAAAATAAATGAAAAGTGGTATATAAATAATTAATGAATGGTATACACACACTCCAAGATCCCTTCAATATTATCAACCACCCTTCCCTATTTGGTCAAAGGCAACAGTCTGTACTGTGAGCTAGGAAACCTCTTTGCTCAATAGGCAAGTATGAGGAATCTAAGGAAAAAGAGTGTTTTTAGACGAATTCAAAGCTTAATAAGAATTAATTTAGGATTAATAACATTTTTAAAGATACTATAATCATTTTTTTATCTTGGATAGGTCACTCTTAGGAGGATTTGAGAAAAATACAAGAAAATAGCTTTTTAGAGGCCTTTTTTGGGCATTTTGAGCTGGTTAGGCACCTAAATCAAGGAATCCAACTAAACCCTTTGGTAAAATAATAATAATTACCTTTAAAAACTCTTAAAATATTTACTTTTCCTTGAGGATGAGGGATATAACTCACTATTTTGTCTTAGAGGTCAATCAGTCTAGGAAAATCAAGCTTTAACAAAGCAAGCTAGTGAGTACAAAATGGGCAAAGGGCTTGATATGGATCTTTGGGAACCTCAATAAGAATTTTTTGAGGTGTATTTAATTAAAATGGGTGATATATAACACTATGTCAGGCTTAAACCTCCCAAGATGACTAAAATACCCCTACACACAGTCCAACTAGGCAAGCTTTCACTAGGCGTAGTTGGCGAATGAGAGAAAAGGAAGAAAAAGAGTGATTGGGAAGTTTTGTGGTGATATTATAAGATTCAAATAAGTTTTAAAATGCATAATACACCAACCCAACCATTGAAAATCAGTCCAAGTAGCCAAATCTAGATGGGTGCATGATAGGCCTATTAGGCCTTCAAGGGACCTAGAGCCAATTGGGGGTCTACCTCAATTTCTAGCTCTTAATGAGATATATAGATTATTGGGACATGATAAGGAGATATATTAGACATTTTTGAACTTTTATTATTCAAAGGAACCTAAAGGAAAGCTACTTATAAATTAGAAAGAGTTTAAACATGCAGGAAAGGTAGAAACAAGCTCGATGGTGTGTCTTCAAGTGCTCATATCTTTTCTAAGACTTTTCATGAGAATAAAATGAATATTGAGGTTTATTTGGGTTAATTATCATCATTTTGAATTTTATTGTAAATTCCAATGTCAAATCTTTATGAACAAAGCTTAAGACCAAAAACTGCCTAAAACCCTACTAAACCCTCAGTCAAGACTCGATGGAGAAAACAAGCTTAGAAATTTGTCTAGATGACATATTTTGACAATTAAAGATATTTTAAATTTCACAATATTCATTTAGGCTTCCTCCCATACCTTTGAGTTATACAAAATTGTACATACAGGGTGAAAATAGGGTATTTTATACCATTTTGTGTGTTTTTTAGGTTATAAGAGGAGTTTGAAGATGAAATAAGGTTTTGAGGGAAGATTATAACTTGAAATAACTCCTTAAGGACATTTATTTCCAATAAAAAACTCCTAAGTGTCCAAACTAGAGCTCTCATCTGAGCTAGTCAAAACTGACATGGTGACCACAATGGTGAGAAGGGTGAAAACTTCAACTATGAGCCCTTTTAAGGTGTACCTAAGTATTATAAGTCCATAAAGAGTCTTTAAAAGTGTCATTAACTCCATTCCATGGATTATCATGGAAAAATGAAGCCAATTTTGAGGCCAAGTGTGAAGGTTGATTGAAAAAGGAGTTTTTTAGACTGCAGTCAATGATGGCTTCCTTCCAAGAGTTTTCAGATGAGTAGGACTAAAAATAATGCATGGATATTCATGTCTAAAATACTTCCCTCTCATCCCAATCATCATACCTATCCTAAAGTATTTTTTTTGTGTTCAATTAGGTCCAAATCATGAAGGCAGTTTTATGAGCCAAGACTATGAGTTTTATGCCACTTTTCATAAGTTTCATGACATGTATGGACATTTGGACCTCCTAACATGGCATGGTTTATTTAAAATGTTTTTATCATGCATATTTAACCTCTTTTATTATCTTTAAAAGTGTCCAAGTGACCTTTGGACTTCCCTTGTCTTATTCTTCTCCCAAAGGCTATAAATATTGACTCTTTTGGCTCTTTTTAGTAGCCTCTGTTGGTTGATGGTGAAACCCTAGACAATTTTGTACTTGAATGTATAATAAATAAATAAAACAAGTTAATTTTCCTCCTTACATTCTTTAAAATTTAGGTTTATTACAATCTTGTTGGTCTTGTCTAGTAGAAGATCATCTTTTCTAGCATGTTATCCTTTATTGTTTACCAAATGTGTAGAAGATTAATTATTGCAGTTCTTTATTAGTATATATTTTTAATTGTATATGTGTTTTATAAGTGTTTCATGATTTTATTCCATAAATTAATCATCCATTACCCTCCTAAGCATCAAAATACCTCTTGAACCTAGCATATGAAACATTGATGTGACAATCCATCTTGAGTTGTGAGTTTTGTGTGAAAGATGCTTTGTTTAGCTCTAAGTAGTATAAATTCAGTCAATAAGAGGAAATTAAATATTGGTGCATCATCTTTAGTTTTCTTAGTTTGTCTTCTTAACCCTTTTCATGTAGATTTGATAGGTAAGAGAGTGTTTCAAAGAGTGCATCAAGGGAACTAGCCCTTCTAGAGATTCATCTCAACAAATTATTACCCACAACAAGAGAGATGTTTCCATTGTACCACTTGGATGAGGATATCTAGGCATCTCCTCAAGGGGTGAAAATCTAAGTGACAACAATAACCTAACAAACCAGAAGTTGTGTGTATGATGCCCCTAATGGGGTAATATAACAATGTTGAATCATTGTATATGTGTATGTGCCTCTAATGGGTAGATAGTAGCAAATTTAGATCTATGTAGATGATGAAAGTCTTTTATAAATATGTGAACACTCAAAGGGAACAAATGAATCATGTATGTATGATAAAAGTGACATTACTAACATAGATAACATATGTAATACTTGGAAAATAGAAGGAATGTAAACCTAGAAATGCATACAATCTGAAATTTGTATTTTTTGAGAAATATTTGAATATTTTTGTATTTTTAAACATATTATATTATTTTTTTATTTTATAAGAATAAGTTATGTACAAAAAACATAATAATAAAACTATGTACAAGTAATAGGAGAACATACTAACTAATGGATCTTGCAATAAACTCACTATCAAGGTGACATGTATCAAGTAAAGGAAGAGTAATCACACATGATGTGCAAGGAGGTATATGAAATCTAGGAAGCATATGTATTTAATAATCTATAGTTGAAGCTACACAAAGGGTGATTATGAATCTATAGAGCTGATTGAACTAGCCTATGAGCTATGGAACTTGTGGGCACCCATATGGTGGAAGAACTTGTAACTGGTATGGATGCTCTATGTGGAGTGATTTGGGACTCAGTAACATTGATCTAGGTGGGAATGGGGTAGAGAGAGGCTCTCTAAAATCCAAAACATGCCTCTAACTTAGGGGTCTCTCTAATAAAGTTCTGTGTGGGAGAGTGTGTATACATGGTGATGCTATAGGAATATACCTCACCTGCACTGGTGGCTCAATTTTTATCTGAGGTGTGCTAATGAAATCCATTTTTGGAGTTGTTAATGGTAACTATTATGTAAGTAATTATGGAGTAGGTAAAGGATACTCATATGGAAGGCCCTCAATTGTAACAACCTGATTAACATGCATATATTTAAGACATATGTGTACGATGGAAGGAATAGATTGAAGTTATTGTATTCAAAGCCTACCCAATAACATATCAAATGTTTTGGCACTAGGCATAACTATGAATCTAGTGACCACATATGAAGGACCAACCTATAATAGAATTATGATTTCCCCAATGGAGCTTTGGACATGGACACTAAATCCACAAATAATTGTACCTATTAGAGAAATATCCTAATCTAAATATCCCAAGTGATTTATAAGTGTAATAGTACACATATTAATGTTTGACCCATTGTTAACCATGACACTTTGAATATGATGATGATTAATGTTAGATCATACAAAAAGTGCATATAAATTTGATTCATCCTCAACAATCTCTTATTTTGATAAAGTGATCAGAAGCCTAATTGTCACTATAGTATGATACATACCAATGATATTATGTAGAGAGTGTGTGTCCATTGTATGAGTATGGTAGGATGCTGGTGGTGGATGTGCCTAATAATTATAATGAACACCTGAAGTGTTTGTTATTTCATTATCTATATGTTTTATAAATGGATCAAAAAATATTTTCATTGTTTTTGCTTCAGTTGGTTGTGCTTTGGCTGTTTCTGTAGGGGTGCTCACATCAATGATATTATCATTTATCAAATCTTGGATCTTATGTCATAAGTTGATGCATCTGTTCGTAGTATGGTCAAGGGCCCTATGATAATCATAAAATGATAATAACTATTTGGAATATTCTAGTAATATCAACCTCTTTGATGAGAGGGAGTGATGTGGCATTGCATTCCAAAATTCAATGGAGAGCACGAGCTCTAGTGCTTTAGGAAGATTCATAAAAGGTCTCCTTGGAAGAGCTGATAAAACCACACAAGGAGATAGCCCTAAGGTTGCATTAACTTTTTTATTTTGTTCATTCTTATTTTCATTGGGCCTCACCTTATATAAGAGCTTATTTGAACTTTTATTAGTGGAATCTGATCCAGTTTTGTACTTTAACTTGTCCATGGAGAGAAATTTGACTTATTGTTCCTTCACTATATGGCATAGATCTATAAATGATGGAAACCTTTTGAATAATATAGATTCATGTAATGCTAGTCATGTTTTCTAATATGGTTTTATACTGCAAGACATATTCAATGATTGGCGTGTTAGATTTTTGCTTTAGTTGAGCGACTTGAGCATAGAAAGTTATCAACAATTTTGATTGAAAAATGTGTTAAAAACATATTTGTAATTGGATTAAATTCTATAATGGAGAAATTAGGGAGATCATAGAACCATTGTAATACATAGTCCTTTGAACTACAAGGGAAAAACTTAATTAAGAGCCAAATCATTGGATACATAATCCAAAAATGCTTTATGAAAATCACGTAGGTGATGCTCTAGGTCATCCTTACGATCATATAGAGTAAGATTGGGTGCCAAAAATCTGGATGGCAAAGGATTTGATGCTATATGTTGTGCTAATGGTGTATGTGGCACCCTGATCAAGATGTAATATTTTGGCCTACAGAGAATGGATCTCTTGCCTAAGGGATTGTACATCTAGAGAGGATGGATGTGTATTAGCCATAGGATATGTTGTCACTAATAAGAGTTAGCTAGTTATAATAGTTTGTTATAGAATCTAAGTTGCCCCCATATCAGGTGTAACAATATTAGCATCTATGGGGTTAGAGGATTGACCTGCATTGTATATCATAAGCCCTTTTTGAACAATAAATATAAGGTCATCTTTCATATCTGAATGCTTAAAAATGAAACTTTGCAATTGTCTCTTATCGATCTCATCAAATTTATTATCAAATTCTACTATTTTAGGTTAGAAATTAGGAAAAGAAAATTTATATATTTAAATTTTTAAAGAAATTAAATCTATGAAAGATTGTAGAAATAAAATAATGAATCAGATTTAAGATTTTGAAATTAATTACTGAGCATAGAAAATAAAAGGATACAAACTCAAAGAGAATCTAGGGCTAGGGTTTGGATGCTATTCAAAGTAAGTCAGGTTCACCAAATGATTTATCTTTTTTATAAATATGAAATGTAACCCTAAGTTTGTTAAAGAGTTGAGTAATAAATTAGGGAATAAAATATTATAGTATCGACAACCACTGATTTGTACAATTATTGATTTATTTGAATATTTTATAAATAGAAATGAATTAAAAAAGGTGTGCTTAGATTTTAAAAAATATGGCTAAGATGGACAAGTGGTAGGCAGGGAATTGATGTAGGAGTAGGACAATGCTATCAAAAGAGAATAGGTGTCATAAACCTCTTTATACAATAGCATGGGGCATGCCTCTTTGCCAATAGCACACTACACTACTAACCTTATGTCTTGCATTAATAAACCTATGCAGGTGAAGCAATGAAATTATGGGTAGACCTTAATTATATTTCAAGAAGCATGTGCCTGTATAACCAAGACATGGATCATATTATGTTTTGTGTTTTGAATAATTTCACTATGAAACCCTAAGCTTCCATACTTGTTAGGGTTTTGATGAACACAAGTGGAAGAAGAGTGACGTTAGTAAGGTAGGCTAGACGAGACCTCAACACCCCATATGTTTAGTGTTGCCTATATACCAATACCTCGAAATGGTATCAAGCCCAATGTAGTTCTCCCAATCTAGGTGTGGTGCAAGTGAGAGTGATAATAGTATGCCTGAGTACAAATGCAAATTTGAATGCTTTGAATGTGACTTGAGATTGAAAACCTAGGTAAAAATGAGATCTAGGTTATTGTATATGGATGTATGTATAAATAAGGGTAAATAGGGATCAATAGCCTTAATTTTCACAATTGTTTCTGAGCTTATTCATGAGAATTTACATCTAAGGGATAAATTAATGAGAGTGGTCTATATATAGTGTTTTGATGCTTATCGAGACATGAAATAAGTCTAGTATGACCCTAAGATGCTTCAAGAAGTGAAAATATATTTGTTAGGGGAAAATAAAGCTAAGTGTCAATAGCATTACCACCTTTGCCAATAGCGCATTATGTTATAGACTAATGGGGATGTGTTATAGACTAATGGGAATGTGTTATCATCTAGATGGCTAGAATGTGTGAAAAAGGATCGAAAACACTTAGATGATGACTGAATGTAGCTCTTGGTATATTTGGGCATGGGATAGATATGCCTAGAAGCTATGAAAGGATCAAAGAGGACCTAAGATAGGTCTAGGGCTAAGATAAAGATAGGTTGGTATCAAGTGACACTCACTACATTAAATGACATTTTATATGACTACACATTATTAAACAACTCATTGGCTCCATATAGTTTTTATTATTGACATTTTATATGATTTTTTGCATATAAACCTACACCTTATTATGGTAAAGGTGATATAGAATAACATATTACATTCTTTCATGCAACATGTTTAAACTATGCATCTAATGATAAGTTATTGACCAAGTTGTTTCCAAGGAGCCTTAAAGACTATACTTTAAATTGGTTTTATGACCTCCCTTTCCAATTAATGCATCCCTTAAATCCTTTTGATAATGATTTCTTAGGGCACTTTTATATCAACATTAGTGAGAAGTTGTCATAAGCTCAAATTGTGAAACTTAAGCAAGGACTTAATGGGCATCAATGATTTTGTACATTATTGTGTACTATGCTATCTAAAATGACAAAGCCTATGGATGATATGATTTTCAAAATATATTCAAAAAATATAACATTTTTCATTACATGAGTCTATTGTGTTTAAATACTTCAATATTTTTATGACTTGTGTCATACGGTTAAAGACCGTGAAGTTAAGCTATTTTCTATGAGTGAGCTAAAGTATGGGTCTAATCCTCATATATCTTTTAATACATAGTTTTATATCAAAACAACATTCAAATATAAGATAAATGATAATAATAATAATAATGAGGCTAAAGAAACATTTAATGCAGTTTCACAACTAACTAAGAGTCTTATCTACTCTGCAAAGAAGGATGTTGGCACAGTTATTTGAACCCTCTCATAAGGTATTACAGAGTCTAATTGAGTGAAATATCATCTCTCTCCCTCTACTAATGGAGATTAATATTAATAAGCAACAACCTAATGAGTTAGATATCAATGCATTTTGTGATTGGTATCGATGTGTGAGACCTAATCCTTAGATGTATGTATGAAATAATGTGTGCAAGTTAACTAACTTATGAAACCTATTGTGGTGTTGTATCTATATATTCCACATTCTTGGAATCATATTCAATGTAGCTATAGAGCATGTGAGTGAAATCCTAAACTAAGTTCAAAAGATAGAGCTTCATCTTCCTTTCCTAGAATAATCAAATGCAACTAGATTATCTCTATGTAACCTTATTTTGGCACAATGTGATGATGATGTAAGACTTGGATTCGATGTAGATGCAATGAAGGATCAATGTATAGGTTATTTGACATGTGTATAAATAAATTAAATTAATGTATGGTTCATTAACTTAAGCAAACCTCTTAGTCGTTACTTGGTTCAAAGATCCCTGAATGACTTTATATATATATAAAGCAATGATAATAAAAATTAAAGATGTGTAGAATCATGCCAAGGTGAAATTAACCCAAAAATGTAAGAGGGACAAAATCGACAAACCATCAATTATGACCCCCAGGTAAAAAGGCTTAAAATGGAGACTAAGTTTAATAAAGAATAAGTGATCAAAATCTTGAAACTAATAATAAATAGATCTAAGATGAATATAAAAAAATATATATGGATCAAGAATATAGATATTCTAATATTAATGAAAAGTTGTTCGAAAATATATAAATTTATACAAGTGAAATAAATATGACAAAACATGAAAAAGATATTATAAAAAAGAGTGATGTACCAAAATTAGGTGTCTACACCAACTAACTTGGACCTAATATTATCTTTGTTATAAGTATTTTTGAATTATCTTGTTATATAAAAATTTATAGATATATAAGATGGATTTCCTCAAATAAAATATAACTTTATTATTGGGAGTTCAATTCCTTTAAATATATTTAAATTTTAATGAACATAAATTTTTAATTGTAATCCACTCATTTATTTAAAAATAACATTTATATAGTGTATATTCATATATTTAATAAAAGCAATATCTCAAATATATATATATATATATATATACCATCTATTTTTCTAAGAAAGCTTGACACAATGGTTTATATTTAAAATTTGTAGCATTTTAGTGCAGAAAGAGATATGAAGGAATTGTACAATTTTTATTATGTTCACGGCTTTTTAATTTGAGCCTTTGATGGTGCATCTAGGCATATCTCCTTATTTTTTATTTTAGAGCCTCACTAATATTAAAGAAAGTTTTAGAAAAATATGGACGTGTTAAAACTTGTGTCTTCATTTACTCGGTTTCTTTTTGTGAGACCACCATAGCATAGAATTCATATCCTTTAACATACTTAAGAATTGATTGTCAACATTTTTAGGAAGTTAAATGTTTGAAATTTGTCTTATTTCTTAGTTTTATTTCACTTTTAATTAGGTTAAATTGTGTAGGTCTTGTTCTTAAATCTAAATTTTAATCCATTTAATATTTTTCCTAAAAAACAATAAGTAAATACAATATTTTTTTAAGGATAAGATTTTGTCTACTAAGTTTTTCTTCCTAAAATTATTTGTAAATTCTACTTCCTTTATGTATGTGGATCATATGCATGGATGTATAGTTTTAATCTTAGGAGACCTTAAAATGTTCTTCTTTCTGTTCTTTTTCCAACATGGTAACTTACAAAATGTATAAGAAAGAGTGAAGTATATGTATGTGTATCAATTTATAGAATAAATAAATTTGTTAAAGTGAATAGTAGGTTTTTATATGATCTTTTAGAAAAATAGATTAATAAATCTTTTTTAAATGATTTTAGTTTTATTTTATATTTTAATTAATAAATATATTTATAAATGTATTATATTATAAATTGATAATAATCATTTTATTGATAAATTATTTTATGTAATTTTTTATATTTTATCATATATAAAATTGTACTTTTTTCAATTTTTTATAGAATTGTTTTTTTTTAAATAATACATACTACATATTTTGTAATATTTTTTTATTTGATAGGTTAAAAGATGGGTTGAGGGTCCCATACCCTTACATAAAGATACCGAGAGACATTCGGGAACAAGCAGCAAGACAAAAAGAGACAAAACCTAAAAACTACCCAGAATCGTTGATTTCAGCAAAAAAGATGCCAAAATATCAACAAAAAGATGAGACAAAATCTAGACACTGAATGAAAGTTAGTCTGAATCCTCATACTCAAAATATAGGACTAGTTTATTGGTCCCCATGTTCTTTGTTTTCTTTTCTCTGTCTCTTGTACAGTTTCCTATCCCCTGCATAGATTCCATGACCGAGGTCTTATGTTTCAGTAGACTTGAGTTCCTCTTTCCCCTATTTAGTTTCCACCCTAGCTTCGTCTCCTCCACCACTGTAATTAGTTCTTGTTCCCTATGGGGTTTGCTTGGCCGTTGTTTCTTCCTCCTCTTGCTAGAAGTTGCCCTTACCCAAGGAGAAATCACCAGGGACCAACAAGCTTTTCAACTTCTCAAACTTGTCAGAGATTTCCATACTTAAGAGCTTTTGTATTGCCACCTTAGTTTACAGTTTCTCGACGACCTATTCAATCTCCTCTTTTAGTTTGAAATTGAAAGAAGCTCGGCCCCTACTAGCAATGTGTGTCATAAATTCAAGGCCCCCTTTTAACTACCACCAGGATTGAAGTCTCCCTGAATATTCTATGTTCCGAGAAAGACATTATGACCTCTTGCATGATTAGTTTCATGGTCTAAGAAGAAATCATCCTCCTTATTTGATTTTTCCTGCTCACTCGTAATGTGAATGGCCTCCATCACCGACTTGATCCAAAGAGGTTCCCCCCTTTTGACCAAAAACATATAAGCCCTTGGTGGATTATATCAATGGAGGGGTTGCATTTGAAATTGTTAACCGATACTTCCAACGATTTGAGAAGAAAGAAGCATATACTAATTGGGTGGCCTCTGAAGTGGTTGAGGAATAAAAAATGGTGAGAAAATATCACTATATGCTTCCCCTCAACGGTGATGTACCTCATTATTTGGAGGCACACATCCGACCACTTCCTAGGAAGGTCCACCCTCAAAAACCCTTTTTGGTTCAACGATTTGGGCTTTTATTTCTCATAACAATGGAAAATGTTGAACAATTATTCCTTTCTCCTTTTGCCTTTAAAAGCCTTCACCCCTGAACAATCCATACTTGTGATGTCGCTTATAACTTCTTCGGTGACCATGAGCTTCAGAATGTGCATTCGAACCTCTATGTCATTGTAGCGGCGAGCAAAGTCTCTAGATATCGCTACATTGTGACCAACCAGTCTCTCCATATAACATGTGAGTTCATCCTTGACCATATTTTTCCAAACGTAGGCATCTTCTTTCACTTCTACATAAGATATTAGCTCTACTCGATCACAATCACCAACCATCCTTGTCTATATACTTCTTGTTGGGTGAATATTTTGTCACCAGCTAACTGATGAGCAAAATAGGTCTCTTCAACCACAGCAAGGGAGATTGGTCAGCCAAATGTGCAGGTTTACTACATCAGAAGTGGACAAATCTCTCATCTCATCAAGGGGAGGTTCCATATTAAAAATGAGGAGATATATACTATATATATATATATATATATATGCACAAAAAGTAACACCCAGGGGTAGGACAACACCATCTATCTCTCTTTTTTCAGAGATGATGTTCACAAACAAAGGAGAAAATCCTGGTGAAAACACTGAAGGCACTTCTCTTCTTTCAAAAGTGATCTTGCAGGAAACAGCAAGAGTTCTTTCAGGTAGTGACAAGTAACTAACAGGTAACAAGGGCGCAGCCAGCAGGATGAAGTGTAACACAAAGTCTACACCTCAACTGCCCAAAGAGTGAAATACAAAGGACAATGAGGACACAAAGTCATCCCAAGGTCCTTTACACAGAAAGAAACTAAAAACACACACTGAAAACAATTGTGACAGCACAAAGTCTTATCACAATTGGTTTCAAGACACCTTCTTGGTTACTTCCACTAGTTCTGCTTGTTAAATTGAATAAACAAGAATACATTCAGGAAACAGACATAAGAACAATCTCCTAAAATGATACAAGCTATAACAACACAAAGTCTAAAAGTAACTTGCTTTCTCATTCAAACAAAGAAATATGATGAACAATTTGAGCTCAAAGTCTCAGTAATCACCTCTCAATTTGGGCAGAGTTTCGCTTCTATAATGGAAAAGTCTCTCTACATAAGACAAAAGATTACAATGTATAGCATCCAAGAAAGGCTTGGCATTTTTTCCTATGAGACAGCCCACGCTGCATTCAATGCCTTGAATGTATTTTCAGTTATGTCTAGGGGCCATGCTGGGAACAATGCATTTCCTTAACTATGGCATGCCCATTCATCTTATATGTCTCCTCCTTAGCATGAGTTATTTGGTCCTTTTCCTGATGTCTATGCAGCTGTCCATTTTGCCTTTACTTCATGTAAGAAAAACAGGCCATGTCCTTGATTTGTTGTGCTCAGATGACCACTTGATCGACTGTTTCACCTACAGGAAATAACTCCCTTGTAGATATTTTTGCTCTTTGTATATTGTTCTCTCTTCCCTAGAGCAATTTGAGCTCTTGGGCTCTCTCTTCAGCTGGTCGCTTGGTTTACTTTTCAAGTTCCACGCTATATTTGAAATTTAACGGATATTCCCTTACCTTAAATTTGATGTCCATGAGGACGTCAATGATTGTTGTTTGTTTGAACCATGTTGAACCATGAACTTTTGACCCTGTGAAACTTCATTGATTCAATGGTTCAATGGTTCAGGCGGTCTTTATCGATTCCCTGGTTCCATCTTCTTTGCTCTTTGATTGAACCATCCCTTTGAACTAGTCTCTGGAATCATCTATGTTTTTCATTTGCTTGGGGCTTGTCTTTGAACCGTTGAACCTATGAACCATTGAACTTTGGACTCTTTTGGTTCAAGGTTCAACGGTTCAATCCTTGTTCTTTGAAGTCTCATTTTCATCTAAGTCTTTTTGAAGCTTTTCCTTCGTCTTTATCAAGCCTTTGGAACACCCCAAAGGGAAGGTGTCCCTTCGGGCTTTGAGAAAGGTCCTTTTTGTGGGTGCTGAGAGCCCCCCGCAAGGGTACCTACCCTTCGGGGTCCTTCGGGTGGCCTTTGGGCTTCAATTCCTTCGGTGGGTCTTCAAGCTCCAATTCCTTTGGACAAAATGTCCAAAGGAATTCCTTCGGTTTGCTTTGTCAGCTTTCCTTCGGGATTTTTCTTTCCCTTTCGGGCGAATTCCTTTAGACAAAAGTCCGAATGAATTCTTTCAGACATTTTGTCTGAAAGAATTCGCTTTGTCTTTTGCCTTACACAAATCTGAAGGAATTCCAATTTTTCTGCCTTGTTCATTTTTTTGAAGAAAATCTCTTTGTTTGCTTTTGCTCACTACCCTCCGCAAGGGCACTTGGTATTGGTTCACTGCCCTCTGCAAGGGCACTTTGGCCTTTGGGCTTTGGGGCACTCCTTTGAACCGACCATTTGAACCGACCGATTGAACCAACTTTGGTTCAACGGTTCAACGGTTCAATCTCGCATTTGAAGCCTCTTTTCTTCTAAGTCTTTTGATCTCTTCAAACCAAACGCGTTGAACCAACCACTCATTGAACCTTTGAACCATTGAACCTTTGAACTGAAATGGTTCAAGGTTCAACGGTTTAATGGTTCAAGCCTTTTATCTTCTATTAAGTATTTTAAAGCCGATGAACCTTAAAGCGGTTGAACTTGTTGAACTTTTGTCAAAGCGCTTAACTTCTTTAAGCTTGTCGACATCGTTGAACCTTTGAACCCATTAAACCGTTGAACCTTTTTGGAAGCAGGGTTCAATGGTTCAATGGGTCAATGGTTTAATCCTTCCTTTGAAGCTTGCCGATGAATATTTTTGGTTGAACCAAGGCGTTGAACCAATCTTGAAATTGCCTAAGTGCTGAAAAATTGCTCCTTTGAGAGAATTTGCTTGTTGAGGCTGTTGAACCTGTTGAACCTGCTAGTTTCAAGCCTACAAAGTCTGTAGTTATCAAGCTTGCAGAGTTCATAGTTTTAAGCCTAAAGAGTTCGTAGTTATTTGAAAAAGCTTGAATAATGGAGAATTTGAATAATCAAAACAATTCATGAGAAGGGAAGAGAGGATTTTGGCCTGCAGGACCAAAATAGTTCATATGTTGTCCCCAAAAATTTGTCACTCATTTTTGGAAACAACAACTGGCTCCAGTTGGGGAACTTCCTTCAGTTGAAAACTTGGAACAACTGAGGGGAGTGGAAATCAGAATCTCTAGTGCATTTAAGTATGCCATTGGGCTACAAAGTCATGCTACCCAAAAAGAAAGGTGCCAAAAATGAAAATTAACAACACAACAAAGAACTAAAGACTATACAAATATACATATGTACAAGTGAACTTATCTGATACTTCAAGAATTGAAGTGCTTCAGATGATGCCCATTGTGAGGAAGAGAAAAGTGCGTGCCATCTTGATACCTCAATAAGAAACTATTTTCACCATTGAGCTGTTGGATAATAAACGGGCCTCTCCATAGGGAATCAAACTTCCCATGCATTCCCTTTGGTTCCCTTCTCTTGTCCCACAACAAGACTTGATCTCTAATTTAGAAATCACAATTTTTTGCTTTTTAGTCGAAGAGCTTCTTCACCAGACTTTGATGTGTAGAAATTCGGTCCACCACCATAGTACGCTACTCATCTAGCTCAGTCAAGCACATGATCCTCTTATCGATGGAGCTTTCATATGTATGATCTTCGACTACCTTAGCTAATTTCAATGCAGATAATTCCAGGGTGATTGGTATCTCAGCATTAAGACCAAAAAGAAGTTGGAAAGGGGACATACCAATTGCCCTCTTGGGTATAATTATGTCTACCCATAAAGCATCAACCAATGCTTTATGACATGTTCATTGGTTGTCATCTACCAGGTTCTTGATAATAGTCATAAGGTTCTTGTTGCTTGATTCAGCTTGGCCATTCTCTTGAGGGAAATAATCAAAAGAGTCACAGAGAGTAATCCCATAGTAAAAATAGAATTGAGTAATCTCTTGGGAAGAGAAATAAGCTGCATTATTTGTGACAATCTTGGTTGGGACCCCAAACCTAGAAATGATGTTCTCCTTGAGGAAATTGCACACTACTTCTGAAGTGGCTTGCTTGGTTGGAATAGCTTCCACCCACTTGGTGAAGTAATCTATGGGTATGAGGACATAATCATGTCCAGCACTTGAGGATGGGTTTATAGCACCAATGAAATTGATTCTCCATTGCTAAAATGGTTCTTCTATGACCACTGGCTTAAGAGGCAGAGCAGCGAATTTGGGTCTTCCAATGAACTGTTGGCATAGTTCACATATACGTACCCGTTTGTATGAATCTTGAAAGAGAGTAGGCCAGTAATACCTGGCTCGTAGGATCTTATGGGCAGTTACAGGAGCAAAAAAATATCCTCCACAATCCAGATTATGGAAGGACTTCAAAAGTTGGTTATGTTGCTCTTTATCCACGCAGCGAAGGAACACTCCATCAAGGCTCCTCTTATACAGGCTATTGTCCTAGAGGATGAAATTGGCAGCTTTTAACTTGACAGTCCTCCTTTCTTTATGAGATAGGTGGGCAGGACACTCACTATAGGTAAGAAAATGAGCAATATTTGAATACCACTCATTTGTGGTGGAGACAAAGAAGATTGTTGGTGTGTCTTCCACTTCTGCTTCATCATGCTTTGTTTCTTTTGGTCTATTATCAGCAATCAATTGGCATAAGCCTTTTCTTTGAACTAGCTTCATTGGTTCGATGATTAGATCAAACTCCTAGATTTTAGTAACTCAATTCCCTCTTTTGGTTCCAAACTCTTGCTGAATTAATATAGATTTGACTGTGGTATTAGGAACCAGGCCGGTAACGCGTGAATTGAGGATGTAAAAATGGAAATGTTTCACTGCTTTTACCACTGCATAAGCATGCTTCTCCATATTGAAATACTTCAGCTCATGAGTTTTGAGTGGACAACTCATGAAGGATATCGAAGATTCCATACCTTCTTCATTCTGTTGAACTAGAATGGCTGAAAGTGTGTGCACAAAAGCATAACTATACATTGTAAAATCCTTGGTATAATCTGGACAAACCATAATTAGGGTGTGGGCAATAGCAATCTTGATATCTTGAAATGTCAATTTGCCTTCTTCAATCCAGCTGAAGGTGGCCTTTCCCTTCATCATATTCACAATATGACGAGTCTTCTCAGCAAACTCAGGGATGGACCTTCGTAAAAAATTCACTTTCCCAAAGAAAGAGTGAACTGCAATCTTACTTGTGGGCAAGGTAAGCTCCTGGATGGACTTGACTCTTTCTAAGTCAATTTTTATGCCTTCTCGAGATATAATGTGCCCGAGAAGTTTCCCTTTTGTTACCCAAAAAATAGACTTCTTGAGATTTAAAAAAAAGCTATTCTGGGGGCAGCGTTCCAACACTTGTTGCAAATGGCGCACATGATCCGGGCGATGCTTAAAAAAGATGGTCAAGTCATCAAGATATACTACAATGAACTTACCTATTTTATCTTTGAAAGCAAGGTCCATTGCTCTCTGGAAAGTGGTGCCAACATTTATCAGGCCAAATGGCATTTTTCAGTAGGCAAAGGTGCCCCAAGGCGTGGTGAAGGTAGTCTTGTGTTGGTCTGCTTTACCAACTTCAACTTGATTGTACCTTGAGAAGCTGTCCAACATTGATAACATTTCAGAACCAGTCACTGTCTGAAGGACTTGATCCATGATGGGCAGATGATAGTTATCCTTTAACGATGGCTGATTCAAATTCCTAAAGTCCACACAAAGCCGCATTTCATCATTCTTCTTCCTCACAAGGACTATGTTGGCAATCCATGTGGAGTGATTGATTGAAAAAATTATCCTAGCATTCATCATTTTTTGTATTTCAAACAGAATAGTACATGATATCTTTAGATTGTACTGTCTAGATTTTTACTTGTAAGGCACTAAATCACTTTTGAAAGGAATGTCATGGCAGATTTCTTTAGGCCTGAGTGACTTTAGATCATCATAGGAGTATGCTAGGACATCCATATACTAGACAGAGTAGAGTAGCGAACTTGAACTTTTCTTTCTGAGTGTAGCATTTCCCAATGTTCACCATTTTGAGATTTTCTTTGGTACCTAAATTTACTTAATCAAACTCATGGGAGGAGCTTGAATCCATTTGTTGCTATTTGATGAATCTGTCATGCTTGTCAAATAGCTTCTCAAGGGAAACCAGGACTTTGGAGAATTTTATTCCCTTTAAGTTGCAAAAATTCGTCACCTACGTCTGCATTTGATTCAGGGGTTGGTTCAAGCTTCTGAGGCACATTACCTTCAAAATACAGTCGTTCAAAGCTGTCTTTTTATTCTAAGAAGGCAATGATTTAGTTGTCATTGTTAAACACTTGCTAATGACTGGCATTATCAGGTACACTTGGTCGAAAGACTAGCTCAATAGTGTACTTGTCTCTTTTGAAGTCAGGGTGAGGGACCAGATGAGTTGATGAAATAGCTAATGCATCAGCTCTGTCATTGAATTCTCTGAGTATGGCAGAGATGCTAAAAGCATCAAAGCTTTTAACTTGGTCCCAGACTAGATTGCGGTAGTGGCGCAATCTCTCATTTTTATTTTGATACAGGTTTTTACCTGAAAAATCACCAATTCAGCATCTCCTTTGGCATGAAGGAGTTTGATACCTTTGTCTTGAGCATCCTTCAATCCAAGTAACAGATATTCATACTCAACTGTATTATTGGTATTATTGAACTGTAATTTGTATGATGAAGAAAAAATATCTCCTTGAGGAGATATCAACACAATCCCAGCTCCAGAACTGGTAGAGGAGCAGCTGCCATCGAATTTCAAAATCCATACCTCATTAAACACCAATTTTTCTTTGGATTCTTCCTCGTTTGGAGGGAGAGATTTTTCTACACTTGCACTACACTCCACCATCCTTTCTACTGTTCCATCTGAACTAATTTTCAGGTTGACACATTCAAAAATTTTATCAAGCACCTCATGGACTTCCTCTGTGGATAAAAAGTAATTACCCATGCTTGAAGACTCAAATAAAATTTGAGCTTCAGGCGCTGATGATTGAGTAACCACATATTTTGCTTCCTTCTCAGGGAGCAATCTTTGCATAACACCTTTGACTGAAATCCTCACCTCATACAGGTCCATGCTCAATTCTCCTCCAATGTCCTTGTAGAAATTTTTCCCAAGAAGGATGCCATATAATGTTAGGACATCGGTCACCAGGGCAGTCATCTTGATTCTCTTCTCTGGGAATGCTGCAAATGTCAATTAGGTGTCATTGATTTATCCCAACAGCAACACTTACTTGTTCTCCATGGAGAAACATATCCCAAATGTCTTGGTCAGTGTGAGACCAAGGGATTCAGCTACTTTGGTAGGCATGACATTGTTAGATGCACCTAAGTCTATGATGCAATTGTTCAGTTGATGTCCATTTATCAGCAGGGAGACATAGAACGTTTCAGTCCTTTCAGGAGCAGCAAGAGGAGTAATGACAAGAATATCCCTGGTGGATGTGTTCTTGGGAGGATCACGAGTTACCTTTAGAATTTCTTGTGTTACAAAGACGTTTTGGTTCTTCACACATTGAACCAACTTATCCAACTGCTCAGGGTTGGATTGTAGAAATTCAAATTTAAACATTTGAATTTTAGTTTTCTTTATATGGTCAATTATGTCAAATGTCTGAAATGAACTAGGAATAGAGGATGGGAGTTCATCATTTTGATTTTTGGGAGAGGGAGGACTGGTCTGTAAGTTTGAAGTAGAAAATGTAGGGATGTTTGATGTACTTATCTTTCTTTCAATCACCGAGTCCTTTGGCTAGAAAGGCAGAGTGGTTCCCCACTTAGCAATTAAAATTTATGGTTGAAGTCGCTCATATGTCTTTTCTTTATCAACTTGCTGGGCTGATTGATTTTTGGACCGGGTGAACACAGCGTATGATCCCTCATCTACTTTCCCTTCACCTCTGGGTTCATCCTGGTAATTCAGGAAACCAATGTTGGAGTCACCAGCTAATTCTTCTTCTCTCTCTATGAATAGATTAGCGTCATCTTCTAGGTTTAATTCAGGCTAGAAGGATAAATCTGATCCTGCGTCAAGCTATCCAACTATTGAATTGGTTGGAGGTGCTTCAATGGCAAGGTTATTTCTCTGAGGGGGAGGAAAATAATTTGTTTGCCCTTGATTTCTAGCAGCATTACCTTGGTAAGACTGATTAGGGAATGTCCTCCTTGGTGCATCTCTATATGAAGGATTAGATGACATTCCTTGCGCCATTTGCTTTTCAAGAGATAGCAACTCATTTTCCAGCTTCTGCACCATTGGATCAGTGGTGACTGTAGGTGAATATTCAAAAGATGAAGAGGATTTACCTTTGTTGGGATCTCTCCTTATCATTTCTGCCAAGATAAGGTCATATTCTACCTCAGTAGCCAAGTTTTGAGTAGCAGCAAGGTGTATATGGCCAGCCCGTCTCAACAAAAAACTCACTTTCAGGTAGTTGTGAGTTGATGAAGAAGCATTTAAGGTTCTCAAGTGTTGGCTGAGCAATGGTAGGAATCTGGTTACTCAGCTTGTCAAACTTTGCTATGAAATCTCTCATATGTTCATGAGGTTCCTTCTTCATTTGGGTGAGCCAGGCCAGCAAGGCATGTGCATCTTCTATAGGCTTGAACCTGGCTTCAAATTTAGCTTTAAGAGTGTCCCAGTCAGTCACTGACCAAGCCTATAGATGGTAGAACCAGTCTGTAGCAGTGCCTTGTAGTGTTTTCACAAACAGTCTGACTGCTATGTCTTCATATTCCACACCTATCACGCCACAAGAAATGTTAAAAGCTACAATATGTTCATCAAGATAAACTTTCTCATCACCAAAGAATTTGGGGAAATTCTTCCTTGAACTGTGTGGAAGCTCATGTAGAGGTGGAGTAAGATTGAGTGGAGCAAAAGAGTTACCCCAAGGGCCTTGAACTACCATGATTTGATTATGGAAAAGGGGGATAACAAATTTGGGTGGAGTATGTATAGGCAAAGCTCTGTTAACAGCAAAAAAAGAAGCTCTACCTTGTGTTGGTGTCCTAGTACGAGTAGGAGGAACACTCTTGGATTGTTGAACTTGAAGTTGGGGAGGGGACAAATTGGAATTGCCCTTCTACACCAATTCAAAAATAGGGTCAACAACACCTTGGGCTCTCTGGCTTCTGGTATACCATGGAGTTTCCAAATTGTAGAATAAAAATGGGAAAGAACTGGTCTTACTTCAGCTTGAAGCTTTAGGTTTTAAATTGTGTGCTCTTCCCTAGCGGAGTCATGAAAAAAATGTTGGGTGAATATTTTGTCACCAGCTAACTGATGAGCAAAATAGGTCTCTTCAACCACAAGGGAGATTGGTCGGCCAAATGTGTAGGTTTACTACATCAGAGGTGGACAAATCTCTCCTCTCATCAAGGGGAGGTTCCCTATTAAAAATGAGGAGATATATACTATATATATAAGCAGAAAGTAATACTCAGGGGTAGGACAACACCATCCATCTCTCTTTTTTCAGAGATGATGTTCACAAACAAAGAAAAAAAATTGGTGAAAACACTGAAGATACTTCTCTTCTTTCAGAGGTAATCTTGCAGGAAACAACAATTCTTTTAGGTAGTGACAAGTAACTAACAGGTAACAAGGGTGCAGCCAGTAGGATGAAGTGTAACACAAAGTCTACACCTCAACTGCCCAAAGAGTGAAATACAGAGGACAATGAGGGCACAAATTCGTCCCAAGGTCCTTTACACAGAAAGAAACTAAAAACACACACTAAAAATAATTGTGACAGCACAAAGTCTTTCCACAATTGGTTTCAGGACACCTTCTTGGTTACTTCCACTAGTTTTGCTTGTTAAATTGAATAAACAAGAATACATTTAGAAAACAGACATAAGAACAATCTCCTAAAATGATACAAGCTATAACAGCACAAAGTCTGAAAGTAACTTGCTTTCTCATTCAAACAAAGAAATATGATGAACAATTTGAGCTCAAAGTCTCAGTAATCGCCTCTCAATTTGGGCAGAGTTTCACTTCTATAATGGAAAAGTCTCTCTGCATAAGACAAGAGATTACAATGTATAGCAGCCAAGAAAGGCTTGGCACTTTTTCCTATGGGACGGCCCACGCTGCATTCAATGCCTTGAATGCATTTTTAGTTCTGTCTAGGGGGCATGTTGGGAACAATGCATTGCCTTAACTATGGCATGCCCATTCATCTTATATGTCTCCTCCTTAGCATGAGTTATCTGGTCATTTTTTTGATGTCTGCACAGCTGTCCATTTCGCCTTTACTTCATGGAAGAAAAATAGGCCGCGTCCTTGATTTAGTGTGCTCAGATGACACTTAATCGACTGTTTCACCTACTGAAAATAACTTCCTTGTAGATATTTTTGATCTTTTTGTATTGTTCTCTCTTCCCTGTAGCAATTTGAGCTCTTGGGCTCTCTCTTCAGCTAGTCGCTTGGTTTACTTTTCAAGTTTTGCACTATATTTGAAATTTAACGGATATTCCCTTACTGTCAGGTAATCTAGAACAATAAACATGCTCTGATACCAACTGTTAGGACCCAAAAGCACCATTGATTACCAAGCAACTAAACATGCGGAGTTAAACTAGAAGTAATAAGTAACTAGAATTCAGAAATAACACAAAATATGAGAGACAATACCCAATTATATTAATACTCTTCCAGAAGGAAATACAACAAAGAAGATGCCACAGTCTTCTTCCTTACATCTCTAGAGCTCACACACATCTAGAGCATAAACAGTAAATCTCTTCAAGAGCTCACTCTCTCTCTTACGGTCCCAACACACAACTCAAATACAGAGTTGATGTTCACCTCCAACCAGTCAGTATCTACTACTTCCAGTACACCGAGTATACACACATACTCAACCGAGTACACAACGCACTCCAAGTAGATCTCCCATGAACTTGCAACAACCTGCAACTCAAATGATCTTACTTTGGAAGGATCTACCTTGCCTTCCTCTTTGCTCAATGACCAAGTACACACCATACTCCAAGTAGATCTCACCTGATCTTGCTCCCTATTGTGTTGTTGTCACCTTGATCCTACTGCCACCTGCAGATCAACCTAGTTCTGCACACCTGCAAACCTAGACCTCGCACACACATACACCTGCATATCAATGATCTTACTTACCATGCAGATCTCTAAACGTGGCCTTACACACCTGCTGACCAAGATCCTACATACATGAAGAATCCTTCTGATTCTCCAAACCAGCACCCATACTTGGCACTGTGGCACTAGGAGGAACACACCTTGCTCTCTTCACTCTGAAGGAGCTAATATTTGCTCTCTTACTCTCTAGCACAAATTATAATACAGCCCATGAGTCTATTATATAGATCTCATGCAAACAATAATTAGACACCTAATTACAATAATTAGATCCGCAGCTCAAGACTATAATTAGCCTTCTTACATGCAAACAACCAGTTCGTTAACTAACTATTCATGCAACTGACAGTTCTAAAACCGCACAGGCGACCGACGTCGGTCCTTGTCTGCCTGGGGGTGACCGACGTCGGCCGATCTCTAACCATCATCGGCAGCTTCTTATCTCCACCTAACCGACGTCGGTTGGCCTGACCGACGCCGGCGACTGTGACACTCAGCACCCTCCTCCAATGTCTGCATCAGTGAAGCTTTTAGCTCCACAACCTAACACTTACCTTAAATTTGACGTCCGTGAGGACGTCAATGGTTGTTGTTCGTTTGAACTATGTTGAACCATGAACCTTTGAACCTGTGAAAGTTCATTGATTCAATGGTTCAATGGTTCAGGCGGTCTTTATCGATTCCCTAGTTCCATCTTCTTTGCTCTTTGGTTGAACCATCCCTTTGAACTGGTCTCTGGAATCATCCGTGTTTTTCCTTCGCTTGGGGCTTGTCTTTGAACTGTTGAACTTTTGAACCATTGAACTTTGGACTCTTTTGGTTCAAGGTTCAATGGTTCAATCCTTGTTCTTTGAAGTTTCCTTTTCATCTAAAGTCTTTTTGAAGCTTTTCCTTCATCTTTATCAAGCCTTTGGAACACCCCAAAGGGAAGGTGTCCCTTCGAGCTTTGAGAAAGGTCTTTTTTGTGGGTGCCGAGAGCCCCCCGCAAGGGTACCTACCCTTCAGGGTCCTTCAGGCGACCTTTGGGCTTCAATTCCTTCAGCTGGTCTTCGGGCTCCAATTCCTTCAAACAAAATGTCTGAAGGAATTTCTTCAGTTTGCTTTGTCCGCTTTCCTTCGGGTTTTGCTTTCCCTTTCGAGCGAATTCCTTTGGACATTTTGTCCAAAAGAATTTGCTTTGTCTTTTGCCTTGCACAAATCCAAAGAAATTCCAAATTTTCTGCTTTGTTCATATTTATGAAGAAAATCTCTTTGCCGCTTTTGCTCACTGCCCTCCACAAGGGCACTTGGCCTTGGTTCACTGCCCTCCGCAAGGGCACTTTGGCATTTGGGCTTTGGGGCACTCCTTTGAACCGACCGATTGAACCAACTTTGGTTCAACGGTTCAACGGTTCAATCTCACGTTTGAAGCCTCTTTTTTTCTAAGTATTTTGATCTCTTCGAACCAAGTGCGTTGAACCAACCGCTCGTTGAACCTTTGAACCGTTGAACCTGTTGAACCTTTGAACTAAAATGGTTCAAGGTTCAACAGTTCAACGGTTCAAGCCTTTTATCTTCTATTAAGTGTTTTGAAGCCATTGAACCTTGAAGCGGTTGAACTTGTTGAACTTTTGCCGAAGCGCTTAACTTCTTTAAGCTTGTCGACGTCGTTGAACATTTGAACCCGTTGAACCGTTGAACCTTTTTGGAAGCGAGGTTCAAGGGTTTAATGGTTCAATCCTTCCTTTGAAGCTTGTTGATGAAGATTTTTGGTTGAACCAATCTTGAAATTGCCTAAGTGCTGTGAACTTGCTCCTTTGAGAGAATTTGCTTGTTGAGGCCGTTGAACCCGTGGAACCTACTAGTTTCAAGCCTGCAGAGTCCGTAGTTATCTAAAAAAGCTTGAATAATGGAGAATTTGAATACTCAGAACAATTTTTGAGAAGGAAAGAGAGGATTTTGCCCTGCAGGACCAAAATAGTTCATATGTTGTCCCCAAAAATCTGCCACTCATTTTTGGGAACAACACTTTTGTTGCACTTTTCACGGATGGGGCAAGCTACAACTATGAAGTATACATAAGAAATATTTTAAAAACTAATCAAACAAACATGTCATGTCATTTAGTAATAGTTGTTTCTAGAGGAGTCAAGTAGATAATCAATTAAATGACTTAATGATTCTGATGCCTTCAACCCAACTTGGGAACACGGTGAAAAAACTTATTTAGGGGCAGCTATTAAAGGGAAAGCAAGGTTGTTAATTGCTCAGCATATGATCGGGTCTCATCATCTTAGGTGTGAGACCGGAAGGTGGACTATTCCTAAGTAAGCATGGGAGGACAAAATTTGCAAGTTTTGTAACAAAGGGGCGGTGGAGACAGAATGGCACTTTATCAAGGAGTGCACAACTTATGAGGATATCTGTACTCAGTATGCAGACAACTTAAAGATTGACAATCTACATGAGTTATTTGATGAGGAGATCATCAACATGACTGCTAGTTTTTTGGTCAAAATCCATAACTGTTTGGTCTCGTGGACGATATTAAAATCTCTCTCTCTTTAAATGAATTAAAATATTAAGGATAATAATAAAATCGAAAAATATTTTACAATAGTAAAGGGGAAGTGAGGCATATGGTGTCGTGGCAACATTATTTTAAAACTTCTATTTAATAATAAGAAAAAATTATATAACCCCATTGACATTATTCTAAAACTTCAATTTCTTTATTTTAAAAAACAGTATATAATCATCGCCTATACCATTAACACCTCTGCAGAGAGCAAACAGTGACAGCAATGGTGAGGCTGTTTTCATTTTCTTCACATCAATGCTAACAGATACATTGTCGTCCATTATCTCACATTGCTTTTCATTTCTATTTGCGCCCCCAACGTGTTGTAAGGCATTCACAAAGCACTGATGAAGATGAGGAGACCAGCGAAGGCGGGGAACCTTAGAGCGTACGTATTGTCTAACTGCCTCTCTTCTCTGTATTTATTGCTTTGCTCTAGCCTGAACCTCAATATTTTTGTTTTACATAATACCCAAATAACGAGTTCTGCATTTATGTTAATCTCAATTTCAATACCCAGAGCAGAGCTAAGGTGTTGAAGGAAAAATAAACAAGAAAAAAAAGTTCAGTGATATTCTCGAAACTCTAAATCAGAGTAGTAAAAGCCAAAGTAGATCCCAATCACACCTAAAGCAGAAAATGTGAAGCATCAGATCTAAAGATCAATCATATATGTCAATTGTGATTTTTCTTCTTTAAATTTTGACTATCTGCACAATACTTTTAATTTAATATATTGTTTTTTCTCTTCCCTCTGGCAAATCACAAATTTGATGAACCCATTAAAAAAAAGGTCTGAATTTAAATGAGAGTTGGACATTTTCCCACTCAGAAAAAAGGGGTCCACAGTGCAGCGAACACCGAATAGATTGAAATTTAAAGAATTTGGACCATGGATCCCACCCAGTCAACAGTCAGTACCTTTACGCTTTCAATCACCCCAAAAAAATCAGCATACCAACTGACCCGCTCAAAAGATAGTAACAGATTTATTTATTTTATAGATTTTCAGGTTTGGGGTTCACACTGTTAGTAAGTGTTACTGACAAATACAATTGAGCTTAGGATATTTCTAGTTTACATTTTGTATTGTTAAGGTTTAATTTGAAGTTGATTTAGAATTTCAAATTCCAAATTTACTATGCTATTCAATTCAGAATTTGTTGACGGCCCAACACTTTTGAGTAATTAGATCATAATTTAAAATTTATGTTTTTAATAAAAATATAAAATTTATAGAAATAATTAAAAATAATTTATTATATATTAAATAAAGAATTGTTAAAAATATATACAATTTAATAAATTTTAATATTTAAAAAAATATATACATTATATATTACCAATTTCTAAGCACTAGTAGAAACAAAGTCATATATTTATTTAATTTTAAATAAAATGTTCAAAATGAATTAAAAATAATAATTAATTTAATAATTATTATTATATATTTAAACATACATTAATAATATAATAATTATAAATTTCAGACATGTCAAAATGTAATTAATTATTTTATAAAATTATTTAATAAAAACAATTATTAGATTTTTTATAAACATATTAATCATGTATTATACAAATATAGGGTATTGTGTAATCATACACAATATCCACCATTGAACATCCTTTACCTTATATCATTAGAGTTATTTTGTGAATTTTTAAAATATAATTTTTTACAAACATTTTAATATTTTATTTCTTTATTCTTTTTACATGTCAATTTTTGCTTTGGCAAAAGAGTTAATAAAAAAATGTCAAATTTACCAAACCAGAAAGTCAAAAATGGTATATAATTTTTCAATTGAGATATATATATACTATTGTTATGATTATTATCTAGGTTTATTTATGCCCATATGTGTTTATTTATTGAAATAAGAGAAGATTTATATTTGAAATTAGGTGATGAATATGATCGTGTTTCCATGCTTTTGATGTGTGGCATGTTTTAGTATGATTACTTCGTTGGATTTGAAGGTTACCAACAAATTTATATCACTTTATTGGTGGATATTCATATCATATGTTAAATAAATACTTAAAACGCACAATTATTTTTAATATACTTATCTTAAATAAATTTATGTAAAAAATATAGAAAAATAAAATAAATACTCAAAACACATAACTACTACTAATATACTTATTTTATATCGAATTTATAACATAAATAAAATAAATATCTCGAAAATAATATGACATATTTTTTACATAAAATATTAAATTAAAAATAATATCTTTCACATAAATTTATTTAATATAAATATATTAATATTTATTAATTATACATCAAATTTTTCCAACCAAAAAAACATTTTTTATAACCTAAAAATTTAAACAACTTTTCTTAAATAATATAATTATGGTCCAAAAGTTTGGGAAGATAATAATCCATTCCTCCTGCCTCTATGAACAACCCTACTAAAATGTGGAAGACTTAGCCGGTCCAATGCAAATATATGCAATGGGGAGGAAGAACTGCTAATAAAACAAATACTATATCCACATGTTTCTGTATAATTAAATTATTAATAACAACCAATGTGTTCATATATCTCCCATATAATATCCTTTGTGGGAGAAAATATTCTACAGTTACTGATCTTCATTTCACTATATTATGAACCTTTTCCGAATTTATTTGGTATGTTGCTTGGATGGTTTTTTATATATTCAACTAAATTGAATTTCATAAAAGAAAAATAGATGTGAAATATTATATTTAAATTAATATATTTATAAATATAAAAATATTATTTTTTATATTTATTTTAAATTTATAATATATCATATTAATAATTATATAATTTTTTTTTTTTTAAATCTCGATAATATATACTCTTAATGATATACAATTTTAAAAAACTTGGAACCATTTGTTACAAATATTACAAATTTTCTTAAGAAAAAAATCAAATTTACAAGTGAAACAACCTTATAACATTTTATAAGGTTACAATCCACCACCCACCCCAAATTAGTCCTATAATTATTAGGAGAATAAATGTTGCTTATAAATAAAAAATTTGAACCACCAGCAAATTGGTGGGTTTGATATTTACAGCATAGACAATTTAAACTCCTGTGACACTTGTTCAGAATATTCATTCAGGTAACTGTATTCAGACCGATGCATGCTATTAATATATACGAAATAATAGGTTAGATATATTTGTATATCCCGTCAAACTCGTGGCGCGTGAGAGAATTTTTATTCTGTATGAAGCGAGTTACCATGTTATAATTGGAAGAATCAGCCCAAGATGGTGACGGCGTGTGATATATACAGTAATGATTATGTCCTTGCATTTCAAGAAACAGAAACAGAATGACCCTCCATTAATGGATTACGACGCGTGCTTAATTTCTGCAAAACAACGGTTCGAGTTTTGCAAATGCTTTCATTGCAAATGTCTATTTGCCTTTCGAATTCCTCCAACTGTTGAAAAATTCCACACCGCTTGTTACGAATCTGTTCCGTAGCACAATAATTACCATGCCTTTCCCCAAATTCAATGATTGTAGCAATCCTGCCAAGCTCGCCTTCAAAAAGATCCACAAGTGCCTTCATGGTTTCCATATCCTTACAGATCAGGAACGTTCCCAAATTCAAATGTTCCACCAAATGCTGCTGAGATGTATATATTCCAATAGATTTGAGCCACCGATTTCCGTCACATAAATCTTGCAGCCGGGGTTGAGTATACAGGCTGACGAATCTGTTGACGAGACCAGTCGCTACGGAGCAACTTTTCATTAACCGTTTGAAATACTTCAGCTTTCTAACCAACTTTCTCTTTACAACCCCAAGCTTGCTTTGCATCTCCACATGCCTGACGTACACGGTTCGAAACTCCTCCACACAAATCAGGGCGCTCCCTGCAGCTGGCTTAAAAATCCTCAGCTTATCTATTATTTCCTCTGACAGAAGAATCTGGGGTTCTTGTACAGCAAGAGCCCTGTCTATAATAATCTGATCATCTCTGGCTTTTTTCACAGAATTTTGCAATGATGCATATAACTTCTGAGTCCTCAAAGCGAGCAGAAAATAATCTTCCACCACACCCAGCAAATCCTTGTTTGTACTCAAAACGGGATTCTCTCTCAAAACACGCGTAATTAGCAATTATTTTTCCATCAGAGGTGGTAGAATGAGAAAAGAGGATTCAGGTCGTTATAAGCTTTAAAATAGATTAATATATATATATCTCACCACTGTTGCATAGGTGGTGTTGGCCACATGTTTATCCAGTGACGAGGAGGTTTTGTGCACTCATGAAATCCCTAACTAAGAAAATCGTCGTCAACCACAAGTTGCTTCACAAACATGGCAATCAAACTAAAAAGGTGTCAAAGTTAGAGGAAATAAATACCCCCAATTTAGAGTAAACCCATTTAACAACGAATTGGCACTGATGATTAAGTGTTGCGCGTTCCACTGATGACACTTGGATGCGGATTCTCATTCTCCGCGAATTTTGGAAGAGCACGACACGTTAATAATAATAATAATAATATTATTATTATAGATGTATATGTACACGTATGCCCGTCCTTCACGCTTATGTGTACACGTCAACTCTGCCGAGAAGACAAGAGAATTGATGAGCGGCAAGAAACTCGTGTGTGAGGCCGTGCGCCATTCTATGATCGATCACTGTTGAGTACACGTTTACACTCTGCGACACGTGTTCAACTTTGTTCAAATCTGAACCAGAACATGCATCTAAGAATATATCTCTGAAAACAACTCATGTCTTTTGATGTCTCATTAATTTAATTTTAATTAATTTAACCTTGCTGCATTTAAGATTTTGTTATAAGATTATGTCGATCAAATTTCACCTCAGTTTAATTGGTTCAACCATTTTTCATGGAGAGTCAAACAACAATTACAAAAATAGGGCATTTCATAGGTCCAAAATTGCAAGTCAAAGACGCTAAAGTGTTTTGGCTCCATTGTAGTGTATGTTGGGTTCTCTACAGGGCAAATCTTGGCCCTTCATAACCTCGAATTACATTATCAAGACCAAATCGGGTTCTTTGAACGACTTGACTTGTTAAAATTTCATGAGTAGAAGTAATCCAGGGTTACGATTCCAAAGAGCTTTGCTTATGACTTTTACAAGTAAAAGCAATCGAAAAACCCAAAATGGTCTTGATAATGTCCCCCCCCCAAGTGTCCCTTCAGAGTTTTTCAAATGGCACTTTGTTTTCCTAAGTGTCCCTTCGAATTTTTCCAAATGACACTTTTCTTCCAAGTGAGCCTTCGAAAAAGTTTCAAAGGGCACTTTTCAGCTCAAGTGTCCCTTCAAACTTTTTCAAAGGGCACTTTGTTGTCCAAGTGACCCTTCAAAAAAGTTCTGAAGGGCACTTTTTAGCCCAAGTGTCCCTCCAGACTTTTTCGAAGGGCACTTTGTTGTCCAAGTGACCCTTCAAAAAAGTTTTGAAAGGCACCTTCTTCCCAAGTGACCCTTCGGACTTTTTCAAAGGGCACTTTGCCTTTGGAAATGCCCTTCGTATTTTTTTGAAAGGACCCTGTACCTTTCCCAAGTGTCCTTTGGGAAAAGTTCTCGAAGGAACTAGTTGTTGTTTCAGACAATTTCCTCGAAAGAATTCTTTTGGACAAATTGTTCAAAGGAATTACTTTGAGAAAATTCCCTGAAACATAAACCCAATGGATCCCCATGACGTGTCGTAGGACATCAAGTTTAATACATCCAACTAGCCATTGGGGTGCAAGACGACGTGCCATAGGACGTCAAATTTAAGGTGGCCAACTAGCCGTTGGGATTCAAAGCTGACGTGTCGCAGGACGTCAAATTCATGCCTAAAGTCTTCAAGCAGGGAGTAAAGCCTTTCAGAGAACCCGACAAGGTCTTAAGCAAGGATAGTGCAAATCGGGTTTTCCAAAGAGCTTTGCTTATGACTTTTACAAGTAAAAGCAATCGAGAAGCCTGAAAAGGAAGAGACAATGCAAATCGAGGTTTCCAAAGAGCTTTGTTTATGACTTTTACAAGTAAAAGCAATCAAAGAACCCGAAGAAGCAAGTAGAAGTAAAGTCACTTGGAAAACTCGATTGGGTCTGCAGTGCAAAACATGGGAGCTCTCAAGAAGAATCCATTGATTTTGCAACGATCCGAGCCATTTCTTGTGGAGAGTCATCTCACCATTGATTTTGCAGCGAACCTTGTCATCTTAAGAGGGTGAATCAAAGAGAAGGACAAACTCTAATTGAATGAGAGAACAACTGGAATCAGTTTCACCAAAACAGTGACTATAAACCGTTTTGGAGGCTTCTATTTTGGTGCCTAAGACCTCTTTCTTCTCCCCCTCTTTTGCTATAAATAAGACTCTTGGACTCTTGTTTTATCATCCACAATATGGCGAAGCCCTGCTGGAATGTTTTTCCATTTTCTTGCCTTTGAACAAAGAAGCATAACTCTGTTTTCTTTCTAAGTTCGAGACATTTGCCTGGGCATGCAAGAGACACAGAGTGACAACAAGTTATGTTTTATCCTTCTGTTCTCTGTCGTTCATGTTTTTTGAGCAAATAGTTGATCCAACTGGTCATGGAGAGTGCAATCTAGCTATATGAGATTTTGCACATGTGTAACCTCTTTTCTGGACTATACAGGTTGTCCTTTTCAGTTATTTACCTTGTGTGATCTCATTCATTTTGTCTCTACATTGAAATACTTATGTTGGAATCTTTTAGAGCTTGAGTTATAGACTATATTCTATTGTATTGTGCATAAGTATAGGGCATACCTGTAGATACTAATTCTTGGTGTATCACCATCTTAGACTAGGCTTTTCATTTATGCAAACTTTTGACTCTTTTCACTCATACAAATTGGTTCAGCAGTCTTATTGCACAAAAGCTAATACAGGGAGCTAGCCCTTTCAACCTAGAGATTCATTTTCACTTATAAGCACACCCACAAACCTAAAAATGTCCCAACATTGCCCAAATTTGGAGGAGGCCTGAACAACCTTCTTCTAAGGTGCAAGATTTGGAGACAACAGGTTACTTTGTATTCAATTTTGATCAAGAAATAAAATGAATAAAGGAATGAGCAATTTTTATGGTATAAAGTAATTTAAAAGTAAAATTTTTGAGTAAATGTTGGTAAAGATCAAATATTTTTTGGAAAAAAGGTCAAGTATCTTTAATTTTTATAAAATATAAAGGTTTCGAGAGAGTTATACAAGTCTTAGGTAAAATAATTTCTCCTTGATCTCGTAGTAAAGACAGCATCTAAAAATAAAACATTCTTTGGTTCTAGACTCCAAAGAACAAATTTAACATATACAATGACCCTGAGGAATATGGTGATTTATTTTGTATATGGAGGTCATGTGAAAAAACTTTGAATTATACTAATAGAATCCTAAAACTACGAGATAATTAGCACTAAACATAATCTAGAGGTTGAATGGGCCCATCCCCAATGTGAAGATACACATTATAGTAATGTTGAAGCTTTGAGGAAAGAAACACCCAAGGCTCTAACCATTTATATCAAAAGTAGGCTCTACATATCTCATCTCTGTTACCCATATTTATCTCCATTTTAGATACATTTGGAACATCAATTAAAAGATTGTGGAGGGAGTATGTAGATGTCAATATTTACAAGACTTTTGAGAGTGGAAACCCTAGTATACCAATTAGTTTTCATTCCATGTTGTGCCAAATGCATAGAGGATTTGAATGTTCAAGATGGAATGTTGAGGTAATCAACCAAAGCACTAGCCATCAGTTTAATCATGTGTACCATAGTCACCACTTGAAAGATCACAACAATAATGAATGGGGTTGTATCAAATTAAGTGAGAATGATGTCTTGAGAAACTGATCTTTTAACATGGAGATGCTTATATAACATGGAGATAAGCACTCTTTCAATTCATATTCTATCATCTTTTATGCCCCATATAAAAGAGTGGGTGTAACAAATAAATGGAGGAGGCGAATCTTTGTTTGGGCATCCTAGAATTGAATGTAATGATATTACTTCACCAAATAAGCAGAATAACAGCAATAGATCACAATTATATAGAAATATAGCAAAAAATATGAATAATACATAAGTCACTTCGAGGGGGCAACCTCCCAAATGCTTGTAATAAGAAATGAATACTTTGATATGATGATGAACAACTAATCCTATCTCCTATTTATATTCTACTAAGGCCATGGACAACCTATAGGCCAACCTACTAACCATATGAGTGCATAGATAAATGTAAAATAATATGAAAAAGGGTTATATAAGCCATAATTCAGCGACATATATCCCTAGACAAACCAATGGTTAAGGGCATAGCATGCCCCTCCCCTTCAAAATAATGTTGTCCTCAATGTTGAAGCAATCATGGATGTTTTTGCATGAAGGATTCATCCTCCCAAGTAGCATCTTCAGAAGGTAGATTCTTTCATTTGATCAAATACTTTGTAATTGCTCCGGACCACAACTGCTTGGTGTGCATTTTAAGGACCATTTCAAGATCAAGAATAACACAATGTTCATCCAATATTTTTTGTAGATCGGGATGGATAGACTCCTTAGTTTATTGAACATGAATAGAAAACAAGGATGCCACTAATCCTTCAACACCATTTTTTAGCATTTTGGTCATCTAATGTGAACTAACCACTTGTGGGGATTTAAGTCTTAATACCCGCAATTCCACTGGCTTGCCTTTAGAATGAAAGTGCATGAACAGTTCTTGGAAATTCATCTCAATAGTGCCCAATGTGGTGAGCCATTGTACTCCTAAAACAATGTCAGCTCCGCCCATATGAATAACGAACATAGGAGAATCTAGCAGATAGTCCCCCATTGCTAACTTAATATTGTGGCATTTTTTAGAACAATTAACTGTACCACCATCTATAATCATGACCTAAAATTTTAGGGCTAGATAGATGAAACAATTCAACTGAGCAACCAACTTATTGTTGATGAAATTGTGTTTACTTCCTGAGTCAATAAACACCGTGACCTTTTGTTTCTTAAGGAAACCCACCACCTTAAGAGTTTGAAGAGTATAAAAACCTGCAAGGGCATGGAAAGAGATAGTAGGTTGAGAATCTACAGCTTCCTCGTTAAGGCCTTCAAAACCCTCACCAGATGCATCCTCATCTTCTTCATCCTCATTGGCCCCTTCAATGTAAAATAACTTTTTTTCATCACATTGATGACCTTTGCTCCATTTGTTATCGTAATCATAACACAACCATTTGGCACACTTCTCCTCAATTTGATGCATTGTCCATCTAGTAGGTTGAGGCAATGATGGATTTGGGGAGGTGTGTTCCTAGATAGTAGTGAAAGGATGATGTTTGCTTTTCTCTTTTTCCTCTACTAAGTGTGCCCTTGGTATAACTTCAGAGACAGTTGTGGGATTAAACATTTAAACCTCCAATTTGATGTTATCTTTTAGTCCACCCAAAAAAAGGTTGGTCAAATTTTCCTTAGTGATGTCCTCCACATGTAAGAATAAATTCTAAAGCTGATGAATATAATCCTTCACTATTCTTGTTTGTCACAGTTCGGCTAACTAATTGAAGTAGTTTCCAGAAACATTATGTTGATGGTGAGATATCATCTCATCAATGAATACTAACCATGTAATAGGAGCACCACTCTTCTTCTTTTGAACACACAACCAATCATACCAAATGAATGGCTTAGGATCTAGATATGGATATGCCATGACCACCTTTTGGAAGCTAGGATTTTGGTGCAGATCAAATAGATTTTTAATTTGAGTGATCCAAGTGAGTGGATCCTTACCATCAAACTTTCACAAGTCCACTTTTGGCAACATTGGTTTCACCCTCATATTACCGGTGTTAATGTTGAGAGGAGGACCAGAATGAAAAAGTGGAGGGTTGTTGAGTGGAAAATGAGATGAAATGGTAGTTAGTTGTGTCGTGATCTTCTATAATTGATTGCTCACACCATTAAGCTCCTCTTGCATTGTTGACATTTGAGTTTGGACTTGCACATCCTTCTGTATTAGGCCATGTAGATTCAATTGAATTTGAGAAATCATCCCCAAAGACATCATATCAAAGGTTCTAGACTCCATGTCATCCCTTGAAGGAGTTTTAAGGGTTTCTTTCCCTTTCCCCCGCTCACGACTGCTAGGACCAACCACAAGAAGGCTCGATGGTGAACCTTATTTTGTCCCATTGACCCAACATTGACCATGAATGTTTTTAAAGATGTCAACCTCAAATCACAAATATCAAAGAACATAACCAAACCAATTTTGTCAAAGCTTTCCAAAAATGTAAATAAATTTGAAAAATCTACAAATTGCTAGCTATGAAGCAAATTTCTGAAAAACCCTAAAATGGTGATAAATTTTGAAACACAAATCCAAATGAGCTAAAATTTTATTGAAAACTTAATTGAATGATTTCTCACCTCCAATAAAAAAATTACATATAAGTTCGCAACCATTTGCAAGATATATCTAAATTCCAAGATCTATGGTTTTTGCCCTGATTATGCACCAAATCGACATTGTGATACCACTTGTAATGATATTACTTCACCAAATAAGTAGAATAAAATAAATATATCATAATTATATATAAATATATCAAAAAATATAAATAATAGATAAGCCACTTTGAGGAGGCAACCTCCCAAATGCTTGCGATAAGAAATGAATACTCTGAAATGATGATGAACATCTAACCCTACCTCCTATTTATAGACTATCAAGGCCATTAACAACCCATAGTTAAAATTAATAAACATATGAATGCACATAGAAATGTAAAATAATATGAAAAAGGGTTATGCAAGCCATAATTCGACTACATATATCCCTAGACACGCCAATGGTTGAGGACATAACATTGAAATCAGAAGAACTATTTCTCAAGAATGGTGAGAGAAGCATACCCTTTTCCTTAGTATGGACTCAGTTGTTGGTAAGAAACTAAAGTGTGGCCAAGAAAAATTGACCCTGCATATATATACCATCTCAACCCTTTGACTTTTATATCTAAGAAAGAATTGTTTGAAATTTTATATTATATATATATATATATATATACCATCTCAACCCTTTGACTTTTAAATCTAAGAAAAAATTGTTTGAAATTATTCTTTCATGGACTATGGAAATAATAATTGTTTTACCATATCTTTTGTTTTTCCATGATTTCTCTAAAGACCATGTGTATTACAAAAAAATGTTAAGATATATAATTATTTCCAAAGACCTTGGCCCTAAGAACTTGATAATAGACTAGTATCAGAGACAAGCCAAAGATTTATCCAAATCTATAATTTCTAAGTTTAGTAAGCATATAATCTTTATGTTGCTTTATAGTAGAATAACATCCTATCTGTGACAATTCAAGTCGTTATTTTGATTATGTTAAGCACTATTCTACTCAATTTTTAGGAGAACCCAATCTCTCTCATAGTCCTAGAATATTTACATTGAATTATTGGAATTCTCTCGAGCTCGTGATGTAAAACCAGGATCCTAGAGCTTGAATGAAGTAGATGCTGAAAATTATTTCAGTGTAGAGGAAAAACCACTTGGCGTGGAAGTGTTCAAACAAGGAGAAAGTTCTTCACATATCTTTGAAATCAAAATCACTGAAGAAACATTACCAGGTACTTTGTTTAACTTTCATCCTCTTGACGTCAAACCTAATAATGTTTACAAGATATCTTTGTTAGAGTATAAGGGTAACAATTTGTTGAGTAAAGGCATGTACAAGTCTACATATAAGTCATTTGTTAAGCCACGCATTAATTCTTTTGAAATAAATTTATAATATAACCATGAACAAAACTATCAAAAAAATTTGATCCCAATTCTTCCTTAGATTGAAATTGATTATATTAGGAGTCATCAAGATGTGCAGTTTGTCCATTTTGGCCTGATCAAAGTCTTTATAAAAATTGTATTTCACAAAAACATTAAACTAGTCAATTACTTTGCTATATGTTATTGTAGACAAAATAATTTATCACATGATTGTCAATAGTCTATCATATATATAATTAATGAAGATCCAATATGTTATGAGTTCTACCCAAACTTGTCTGTAAGTGTCGATGATAAGGGTTGTGATGAAATTAAGTATGGTTATTTTCTTTTGTTTATGGTTTACATAGGTTTTATCCATTTTATTATGCAACTATGAACATCCAAGTCATATATTCGATGACCAACACAAGTCTTAACATTTTGGAGAACCTTCCTTATGCACATAGATTGAGTGGAACTGTGTAGTTGCAAAAGCGTCTGATTGACAATATTTAAGTCTCTATTACATGAAACCCTAATTGGTTGAAACATGTTGTTATAAAATAAAAAATAAATCATAATCCAATTCATCAATTGGAAGGAAATAAAGTTCACATACTTACTAGGAGTCTTTCATTCTCTGATTCCAAGAAACATAGAGAACTACCTAGATCAAGTTTTTCTAGCTAGTCTTCTAGAAGTTCTTGAAGAGGAAATATCTATGTTAAAATAGAAGATGAAAAGGTCAACCAAGGGAAAAAATAGTTTCCATCTTTTTCCATGTCTACCCTTCCTCGAGATAAAACACTAGAATTTTACAAATAAGGTGATCTAACTTTCTATAGAGGAGGTTGAAGGCCACCATTGAAAGGATACTATAAACATGAAGAAGGAAAAAATTACCACATTTAGTATGCCTGTCATCCATCCAAACCTAATGATAAAGAGCCATCTATATAATATAATCATAAGAATTATATTGCTAGATTCAATTCCCATTTCCAAGAAAACTTTGATTATTTATCTAGAGATGTGAAATAGATTAGAACTACAATAGGAAATTTATACATAATATAAGTGATTTGATAGATTTTGTTGGTAAAATAGTCAAATAAGTGTATGTTCATGTTGATAAGTGTTTGAATATATAATGTAATCACCTAAAATTGGTATTTGAGTGTTAAGAGTGCTACTTGAGACTACATATCCCTAGCTTAGCCCTAGACTATCCTAGAGCCTATTATCACACTTATCCAGCCTTTGTGCACACCATAGTCATCTCAAACATAGTACCATACCCTCATTTATTGATCCTAGCTCTTCATGCTCAGTGTTATACCAGATCGACATTAGTGCCACATTAAGGACACTAGAGCCACAAGGTGCTAGTATCCCTAAAATGGTGCCTATGTCCTTTACCCTAGCTCTCTCGAATGAATATATTTTCAAAATTAAAACCATCCTAAGTATGGCCTAGACATATTTTATTATCCATAGAAGCAACATAACAGTATAAATACATGAATTTTATCCCTTTATCCACTAGATGGAAATTAGATGTAAAATACCTATTCAAACACAAAATAAGTTGAGCAAAATCAAGGTTATCAATCCCTATTCTACCCTACTTCTACATACTACCATCTATAGTATCCCTAAGCTCAGATTTTTCAGATTTCCAATCTTAATCACACTCAAGGCACTCACGGCACTCAAGGCCACTATCATACTAGCATCACTTGCACTTGCACAACACTTAGGTGGGGAGAATTACATCGGGCTTGATCCCTCCTTTGAGTATTGGTATGTAGCCAATTCTCTTTACAGCGAGGTGTTGAGGATGTCTAGCCTATCTACTAACGAACACACTTTATAGATCATACCTTGGAGGATTAAGGTTTGCATCATAAATCAGTCATAATAGGCATAATAAAGAGTTCTATAATTCATGCATGCAAGAACAAACCCTAGAAACGCAGGGATAGGTGTACTTAGAAGTTTGGGACAGTCCTGCATAAAGGACATTAGTGCTAATATAAGGACACTAGAGCCACATGACACTACTATCCAAATTTGGTGATACTATCTAGGAGGGGTTCTGACACATGGATCTAGTTGATGACACTTAGACCTGCATTTATCTTAGTTTACAACACTCATATAGTCCATATCAAGTATTTTCTAAATAAGTCTTTATTTTCACTATTTATTACTATTTTAAGAAAGTCAAAGCTAGTTAAATATATAAAAAAATTAGAGGTTATTTTATGCATATTATTTCCCTTATTTAGTCTACTCAGCCCTTTAATCAAACATAGGATATACACTTGTGTTAATTTCTAAAAGGTTAAAACATTTGGTGAAATTAGCTTACTTTAAACATTGCACAAACCCTAACCCTAAATAACCCTAGTGTTTACATTTCTAGCATTGAGATTTTAGATCCATACATTTTATGATTTTATTTGATATAATCATGATCATAATGAATGAAGAATTGTATCACTTTTTGTCTCAAAGTTTAATAATTTCATTTGCATGTTTATTTCCTTTAATTCGAAAAGAACTGAGAAAAGACATAACACATGTATAGATGATGTTTTATATCAATTTCAATCTATGTCATATTTCATAGCATGTTATCTTTCTCTTATGTGTAATTCCATTAACAAGCAAACCTTTACACACATAGAGGATTTAACACATAAGCTAACAACTATGTTTCAAGTTTCAATCTCATATCTTATGCACATGAAAGGATCTCTTTCTCCTCCTCATCTCCATGAGGTTGATAGTGACTTTTCCTCTAACCAAGTCCATGATATAACTCCTTCATGAGATGAAGAAACTTATACCAATACCACTAATCCCCATACTCAGCTTATTCACACCTCTTCCCTACAAGGTGTGTGCCTACTTGTTCAATCAGAAGCAACTAGGGTTTGTACTTGTGAGACTCTAAGGGATCAAATTATCAGTATGAGGAAGCTCATATCAAATTTATAGAATCAAAATCAGTTATTAAGTGAACAAGTCACATTATTGGAAAATTGCATTACATGTATACAGTCTTTAAAATGTGATAGTGTAAACCATGTATATGCATCTACACCTAGAGAGGTTGTGCCTAGTACTCTTTCATTTCTAACTCATAAATCACAACAAAGTACATCTACAACTAGTGATTTAGAAAACATTCAAATATCAAATAAGAGTTCAAGTAAGGTATTAAGATAAATGATTAAATCTAAGTTTATCAACTTACCTCCCCTACACCCAGTGAGGAGATCCAAATATTATTGTGCATATCATAGAATGCATGGGCACCGCACCAATTCATGTTTAACATTGAAAAGGAATATATAACAAATAATGGATACAGGTGACTCACACAATGACACATCATCCAAACAACATACAATGGCACATCTATGAAAAAGAGTTAAATTTATAAATGGCACAAAAATGGCCACCAAAGCATAACTCAAAACAACAAAAGGTCCACAAATAACAATCATATCAAGAAACAATACAAAAATCACATTTTAAGCAAGTAAATGATGAAAAGCTACATCTCTAAAATGAGGCTTGACTTTTAAAATGGTATGATTTTGGTCAAAAGTATCTACAACAGTTTGATTATCATGGTCAAGGTTTGGGCAAGCAGGCCCAAGGCATCACTACTCCTATTCTATTAGGTGATAATGTTGGTGAACAAAGTTTGGGATTTATTGAACATCCTAAGGCACATCATTCATAGATATAGTTTATCAAGGGAAAACATCCAGATACATAGGAAATGTTACTAAAAGAGCAAGAACTTAAGTTACAAACTCAAAATCATGTCAAGTCAATAAGCATTCTCAAAAAAGGCTTTCTAACAAAAGAACCTCCACAACACCATATGTCTACAATAAGCACAGTTTCAAAGGGAAAATCACAATCAATATTCCAAAGCACAATTTAAAATGGTCAACTCCATAGTATGAGATAAGTCCCTTTAGCATTCTAGGTTATTATGATTTCAATGATGAACGATATTATGATTATGATGATAAAAAAAACTCAAATTCCTACTGCAATAACATTCAACTCCAGTATAGCCATCACACTACAGGATAGATTACCATTCCTATTTTTGACACAGGTCATAGTGATAGTGAGTGTCCCATGAGACTCATAGGTTAGTATGGTTTATTTATTCTTATGCATACCTTCTCTCTCTCCTTGCTCCTTGTACATAGTTCGTTTCATTTTAATTGTACATAAATTATATCCAAAAACAACAAAAACAATACAATATGTCAAAAAATACAAAAAAATTCAAATAATTACTCAAAAAACACAAAACTTACAAATTGTATGCATTTCTATGTTTACTTTTCTTATATTTTCCAGACACTACATATGCTAGTTATCCTAGATTAGACAATTTTATCATACTACATGTTTCACTTGTTCTTGTCGAGTGCTTGCAAATTGCTTATAGGACTCAGGTCCACTACATTGATCCAGACATGTTATTATCTACCCATTAGGGGCATATGCATTGATCCATGATTATTCACTTGACACATTTGCCAACTTGGGGGCATCTTATACACAATATTGATCACCAGGTTCTATCCTTACATATTCTATATTCCAACTTTAGCATTGTCATATCTAGATATTGATAATTTCTACTCATACTCAATTTTTTTGTCGATTATTACTACATTAGACTCAACATACGTACATCCTAGCTATTACATGTAGATTTATACTACATACTCATGCATTCTTTCATTTATAGCTTTCATAGTTTAGATTTTATTGTATTTATATTTTTCTTCTATTCAAGGGCATTTGAATATGTTATTGATCTTTGGATCTATGCCACTTATTTTCATAGTATGTATGCCTTGGACATGTGCCCATGTCCCTTGTGTGTGTTTTCCTCATTATGTATGTAGACATTTGAACATGTCTTTTTATGTGGCTCTAAGCCAACAACTTGTTGATTGCATATGTGGACATTTGAACATGTCCTTGTATGTCTTATTTTATTATATTTAGCTACATGTGCCCATGGTTTATCTCTCTTAAATGTTTAGTAAATTTTTAGTTTAGTTCCTTCTTCCACTACTTTTATTTCTATCAATTTTGATCCTTGACCAAAATCGAATTATTAGATCTTGGTCATGACCAAGATCGAGCTATTCAATATTGGCCAGTTTGATTTTATGGGACCCTTGGCCCTTCTTTCTCTTTTTTCCTAATTTATTTCTATTTTAGATTTTTATGGTTGTTGTATGTCGTCTTGCACACCAATAAATTCTAAATTTGAACTAGAGAAGTATATAAGTACATAAGTGCATGAATGCATCTAGAAAGGGTCCATAAGGAGAAGACTCTATGATTTTATTAACAATCCATATGTTAGAATTTAAAATTATAATTGCATTGTTTGTGCAATACTCCTTGTACAAAAGTTGAATTAAAGTAGTGAAATAACATATAGAATCTATGAGTTGTTTGCATCTCATACCTAAAGATAAGGACTAAGATATTCATATTGCATAATATTGATTTATGGACTGCATTATTTTTTAGTGCCAAACAATCAAAGAACAAAGGTCTAACTAAGGTAGGCCCCTCATAACTACCTCAATATTTTTCTCTTGCAAGTTTGTTTGGATCTTATTAGGGTTCTTGACAAAAGAGAAGAAAACGCAGAAGATCTAGACGTCAATTCAACAAAGTGAGAGAGGTTTCTAATAAAAAACAATATAAAAATGTGCTCACAAAGTTTCAATAGAATTTGACATCATTTGAACGAGATTTATTCCTATAACCAAAATTAAACCTTAGCTTTCTAAGGTCAATTGTACAATATTTGTCAGAACAAAAATTAAATTATTTAATTTTGTATATTTTATTTGAGTTTTTTTATCTACGCCAAATTTATATTTTTTTTATGTGATTATTTTTAGACTTGTTTTCATTCACTTTTAGCCTTTAACCATACTTAATCTAGGTGTTTCTTTCCAAACCCCTTTTTCAAGTTTTAAGCATTTAATTCAATATAAGTTGTACAATTCAAATACACCTTTGTGTTGATATTTTTATACTTAGTTCATGTTGTAATTAACATTTGATGGTTAGCGTAGTGTGCTTGACTGAAAAACTCTTTTCCTCAAAACACTTATCATGTATATGAAAAAAAAACTATTTTTTAACCAATTCTTAGCTTATTTTTGAATAAGTGTAGTGTGTTTGACTGAAAATTTATTTTTCTCAAAACACTTATCATGTATATGGAAAAAAAAAACTATTTTTAACCAATTCTTAGCTTATTTTTGAATTAAAATGGGAATAATTGGTTCTATTATAACTTTTTTCCAAGGCCATTTACCGTGTAAACCCTTTTTTTGGTATTTGAATCCAAAACCATTTTTCCCTAGCTTTCTTTGTGTGAGATTAGAATTTTTTGCATTATCTTTTGTTATACAACAATTATATTTCATTAGTTTATTGCCTTTGTTTTTTGTTTTTGTCTGTTTTTGAGATTGTGGAGTTGTATAGAGAGAACTATGCCAAAATATCCTTATTTAAAATATGTTAGGATTGTGGAGCTAAAAGCTTCACTGATGCAAACAGGAGAGGAGGTTGCTGAAGGTTGCTGAGTTGCAGAAAAGTTGGGGTCGGTCTGATCAGCCGACGTCGGTGGGAGAGCATAGAGAAGCAACCGACGTCGGTCATATATCGGCCGACGTCGGTCACCTCCAGGCAGACAGGGACCGACGTCGGTCGCCTGTGTGGTTCGACTGCGAGCTATTTACGGGCAGTTAGCTAACGAACCAAGTGTTTGCATGATGAGTGCTAATTTTAGACTCATAGCTGCGGATCTAATTATTGTAATTAGATGTCTAATCATTGTTTGGATGAGATCTATATAATAGACTCATGGTTGTATTGGAAAAGTGTGCTAGGGAGTAAGAGAGCATAATCATAAGCTCCTTCTGTGTGTGAGGTAGAGCTATGGTGCGTTCCTCCTAGTGCCACAGTAACAGGTGTGTTGGTGCTGGATTGGAGAGCCAGCTGGGTTCTTCAAGAGTGTAGGATCTTGGTCACAGTTGCATGGCCTATATAGGAGATCTACATGGTAAGTAAGATCGTTGATCTGCAGGTGTATGTGTGTGCAAGGTCGAGGTTCACAGGTGAGCAGAACCATTGTTTGATTTGCAGGTGTGCAAGGTCATACAGACAGCAACACAACAGGGAGCAATATCAGGCAGGATCTACTTGGAGTACAGGTGTGTACTCGGATAGAGCAAGAGGAAGGCAAGGGAGTACCTTCCATAAGTATGGTCTGTTGAATTGCAGGTTGTTGCAGATTCATGGGAGATCTACTTGAAGTACCTTGAGTACTTGTGGAGCACGTGGAGTGCTTGTGGAGTGCGTGGAGCACTTGTGGTGTGCATGGAGCACGGGAGGTGAACACCAACTCTGTATTTTGAGTTGGGTGTTGGGACCTGTGAGAGGGAGAGCTTTGGGGAGAAGAATTACTGTTCACTTGAGGTGTGGGAAACCTCTGTAAGGTGGTGGAGAAGAAGTGGCATCTTCTTTATTGTATTCTTTTCTGTATAAAGTGTTAATACAAGTTGTGTATTGTCTCTCATATCATGTGTTATTCTGAATTCTAGTTACTTGGTGAATCTGGTTAATTTCCGCATATTAAGTTGCTTGGTTTGGTAATCAAATTGTGTGCTTCCGGTTTATATCCTCCCAACAAGTGGTATCAGAGCTTAGGTTGGAGGAAGTAGGTTTTGTGTTTGGTTACAGGGCACTCTCAGGGGTTTCTGATTGAGTGGGAGTAGAGCAACAGCAGATCAAAGTAAGCTAAGAATGGAGGAGTTGAAAAGCACAGATGGTCACTCACGGTCCTATGGAAAGAAAGAGCAGGTAAAAGATTATTGTTGGTTGGTAGCAGATCAGCATGAAGAAACTAAAGAAGCAGATGTTGCAGGTGTTATTGCACAGGATGTTCTTAGAGGTTTCTTGGATAAAGTTGAATCTTGGATAAAAGATTCGGTTGCCTCTTTCCATGCAGTTCCAGGTAGAGGAGCTGGTGAGCCTTGCCAAAGAATTGGCAAAGGGGAAGTGAAGCTGAAATTGCAGGCGGCCAACACACAGGTGTTGATGAAGGTCATGCAGGTCCCAAGTTTGGAGATATGGCTAATTTCTTCAGAAAGATTGGGTGATGAGAGATGCACAAGAACTCTCACAGCGGATGCACTTGAATTAGCTGATGGTAAGAAAACAGGTATCCTTTATCTACTTGTTTATATTACTGATTCTTCTTTTGTTGCGAAGACGTGGCTTCGTAGGCTTGGTCACATGAGCAGGAAGGAGATGCATGTTCTTAAGCGGAAGACAGATATATTTGACAGGCTTAAGAACTGGAAAGCCTTGGTGTTTATGGAGGAGATGGCGGACAGAACCCAGTGGATGTGGCTGGATACTTCTGAGCAGGGCAGTTTGGACATGGGTTTTGATTCAAAGAAGCTCACGGGTAAAAAGTCATCACTCACAGGCGAACATAGGTACCGATGTTGGTCAAGAGGAACCGGCGTCGAACAGACAGATGCCGATGTCGGTCATGTGCAGACCGAAGCCGGCGATGTCGGGCAGGGTAAGACCGATGTCGATCATGGGACCGACGTCGGCAGTATTTAAGACCGATGTCGGTTAGGAGAACCGACGTCAGCAGCAGGGACACCAGCGCAGGCAGGTTGGTAGTCAGGTACAGACGCATGGAACCGACGTCGGTCGGATGCAGACTGTGGAGTGACCGAGGTCGGTCACTGTAACGGATTTTGGGTGGACAGCAAGCTGTCAAGGAGTCTCAAACACCCATACGGAGGACTGAAGGCGTAAGTAGGCCCTCAAATTTGTTGTTCCTCTTCTTTATACATGTTGCTGATTGTAGAGCAGGAAGGATCCAGGAGACAGGTGTGAGCTTGGCATGGATGATGATGTGATTCCTTGGAGGAGAACCAGACATGTGTGTTTTGGTAGGGTTGCCAGCAGGTATGAAAGCACAGAGACGAATGGATACCTTAGTAGAAGAATAGAGAGAACGGATACATGAGACGGAAGACCAGGTATATGGTCTTGTGGAGCTGCAGGACAGTGGTACAGGTTTTGACAGGTGGAGGACGGAGCATGGCTTCAGTCAATGTCAGGGTAACTACTGTGGTTTTGTCTTACCAGGGGGATGATGAGTCGCGACATCATTCTGTTGCTGTATGTGGATAGTATGCTAGCTAGCAGGGGTGTACATACAGGTTTTGCTGAGCTAAGGGTAAGATTAGTTTAGTGGCATGTCAGGGGGAGTTTGGAGCAGCGGAATTCTTTGACATGGGAGGCATGGAGATCACAGGTTGATTTTGTCTCGAGTGGGAGCTGATGTGAATCAGGGGTTGACGAGGTTCGGGATGCAGAACCGGAGCACACTAAGGGCTGGACAGGTATAGTGTCCGAAATCACATGAGGTCTGGTATAGACCTGAGTACTCCCATGCAGTGGGAGCTGTCAGAGAGTTAGGAGCCAATTCGGGGAAGTGGGTTCTCAGGTTTTCTGAGAGGGACCGGCAGCAGGTGTTGCTATGCAGGGTCAGGACTTCACTACAGGTGTTGTAGGTTCGGATGTGGCAGGTTACTCGGATGACAGGTGGTACACCACGGGATGTGTGGTGGGTTGTCTTCAGGTGGGAGCTTGAAGAGGGATACAAACAAGGAAACAGATTAGACGGAGTACAGGTACAGGTACAGTGCAGCTGTTTATCTCCAAGTGGGAGATTGTTAGGATTGTGGAGCTAAAAGCTTCACTGATGCAAACAGGAGAGGAGGTTGCTGAAGGTTGCTGAGTTGCAGAAGAAGTTGGGGTCGGTCTGATCAGCCGACGTCGGCGGGAGAGCATAGAGAAGCAACCGACGTCGGTCATATATCGGCCGACGTCGGTCACCTCCAGGCAGACAGGGACCGACGTCGGTCGCCTGTGTGGTTCGACTGCGAGCTATTTACGGGCAGTTAGCTAACGAACCAAGTGTTTGCATGATGAGTGCTAATTTTAGACTCATAGCTGCGGATCTAATTATTGTAATTAGATGTCTAATCATTGTTTGGATGAGATCTATATAATAGACTCATGGTTGTATTGGAAAAGTGTGCTAGGGAGTAAGAGAGCATAATTATAAGCTCCTTCTGTGTGTGAGGTAGAGCTATGGTGCGTTCCTCCTAGTGCCACAGTACCAGGTGTGTTGGTGCTGGATTGGAGAGCCAGCTGGGTTCTTCAGGAGTGTAGGATCTTGGTCACAGTTGCATGGCCTATATAGGAGATCTACATGGTAAGTAAGATCGTTGATCTGCAGGTGTATGTGTGTGCAAGGTCGAGGTTCACAGGTGAGCAGAACCATTGTTTGATTTGCAGGTGTGCAAGGTCATACAGACAGCAACACAACAGGGAGCAGTATCAGGCAGGATCTACTTGGAGTACAGGTGTGTACTCGGATAGAGCAAGAGGAAGGCAAGGGAGTACCTTCCATAAGTATGGTCTGTTGAATTGCAGGTTGTTGCAGATTCATGGGAGATCTACTTGAAGTACCTTGAGTACTTGTGGAGCACGTGGAGTGCTTGTGGAGTGCGTGGAGCACTTGTGGTGTGCGTGGAGCACGGGAGGTGAACACCAACTCTGTATTTTGAGTTGGGTGTTGGGACCTGTGAGAGGGAGAGCTTTGGGGAGAAGAATTACTGTTCACTTGAGGTGTGGGAAACCTCTGTAAGGTGGTGGAGAAGAAGTGGCATCTTCTTTATTGTATTCTTTTCTGTATAAAGTGTTAATACAAGTTGTGTATTGTCTCTCATATCATGTGTTATTCTGAATTCTAGTTACTTGGTGAATCTGATTAATTTCCGCATATTAAGTTGCTTGGTTTGGTAATCAAATTGTGTGCTTCCGGTTTATATCCTCCCAACAAAATATACTCATGAATTTATTGGATTGAAAATCATTTTTTTTTAAGTTTGTTATTAATATCATCATCTACATCATTGTCATTATCTTCTTTGTTATGGCTACATTCTTTAAATTAATTTTTTGCTTAATTTTACATATGTTTAGATTTAACAAACATTATTTGATTCTTATTCAAATGAGGAACACAATTTTATTGAGATTTGGCCCTTTTGTATAATTGGAAAGATTTTTTTATCAAGTAAAAGTGTGTAAATTGTATTTTCACATTGAAACTTTAAACACTTATGCAAAGTATAGGGTGTAGCACCTATAACATAAATCTAAGGTCATCCAAGAAAAATATTATATTTTGACATAAAATGGTATACATAAAATGGTATATAATATATAATCTTTTCACTCCCAGAGATAATTTCAATGTAATTCTACCAATAACATCTCTACTTTGATTTTGAAACACTTTTATAATAAAATTTTATCTTTCTAAAACTTCTTTATATATACCAAGTTGTTAAACAAAGTTCTCACTATAAATATCCAATCTTGAACAATTATCCACAAACAACTTTTTTATCATTATATAATTAATAAATAATTAAATTTTTAAATATAAATTTTAATTAAAAACATAACTCTTATAACCTTATTCATAAAAAAAATTGCTTCTCATAATATTTTAAGTATTTAATAATTGCGGCAAAATAAAAAGGTTGAATATTCCTTAGATAATTGCTTCCATTACTTATAAAGAATATTTATTTATATAAATGATCTTTTGATTGATTCAAGAATATATATTTATGCTTTGGTAATTTTCATGTTTGTTTAAAATATCAAAATATTTTGCATGCATTTTGAGCCTAAGAGTTTGTGGATCAAGATTCAAAGGAATATTTGAAAGAAAATTTTAGTTGTTCATCCTTGCATTACAAATTTTTAAGTTTTAACTTTTCTTTTCATCATATTATTTATTTTAAAAATGGCATGCTATCATACATTTATCATTTTGTATGTTAGAATTATATTTATTTATATATTTTTTGTCATGATTTTGTTTACATCATTTAAAACATTATTAAGAGAAATAAGGTTTAAGCTCGGCATGGACATAGATATATAATATAAATTGTAAACAAATGTAACAATTAAAAAATGAATATATAAAATCTTAAAATAAATTTTAATTTAAAAAATAAAGAAAAAAATTGTGAGGTTTAAAATTTTAAAAAAAAATTGAAAATAAAAAATAAAATTATTCAAAAATGTGTCATATTATATTTTTAAGAAATAATTATATAATAATTACATCATTATGAATAATATTATTACATAATACATAAAATGATTGTTAATGAAATTAAAGATAAAATAATTACTAATGAAATTAAAAAATTTCATTCAAATTTAGATCTTTTATAACATGAGAGTAATAATTGAATTTTCTATTTAAGATCAAGTAAATTGAACATGTTTGCAAATGAATTCTTAACATATAAAGATAATTGATACAAATTTTTAATAAGATATTAGGCTTCACATTGTAATTATGAATTTGAGAAAATGAAAAAAATAATATTATGATTACATTTAAAATATATATTAATTAAAGGATTTATTTTATTTTATAAAAAAAAATTCAAATATATATAGAAAAAATATAATCAAAATAAATTTCTATAGTATAAAATTTGAAATAATAATTCTTAAATTTTGGAATGAAACACCTAACACTTATAAAACATCTAAACAAATATATTAATACAATATAAACATATATTTATTTAATAATAAAACTTGGTATGCAATAAAAAAATTAAAAATATAAAATCTTAAGAAATGTAAGATAGTTTGGTTCACCACAATGTGTATATTAAATATTCCTACATCTAATTAAATATTATAAATAGATAAAATTATAAATAATAATATTCATATAAATTAATAATTAGATAGGGGCTATCCACTTCTTTAATTAATCACTTCAATAAATGAGAGAATTTGAGTCATTTTCGAAATATTGCCATAATTTGGTCCTGTTAATATTTGTATGTCACTTATTACACTTGTCACACCAAATTTTGGATTCAATTGGGAAATGTTTCTAGGACTATGTGGATGTTGTTGATCCCTTGTTAGGATCATCAAATACCCTTAAAAAGATATTGTTCCTTGAAACTCGATTTTTCAACTTTAATCCCCTACTTTTGTGTTTTTCCATCTTACCCTAATTTTGTGTGGATTGACTATTATCTTCATAAAATATGCCAATTTAAAATAGATAAAGGATTGATTTTTGGGCTATGAACCATGATTAGTTGCTAGCATAAACAAACTAGTCCTTATAATTTAGTGGACATATAAAATTGAACAAAAATATTGATATCAGAAATAAAATTTGTCACACATGTCTCCAATACATATTCATTGTGAAATGTTTGTGTTGGATTCTCAAATAAACTATCTTACTTATTTATATAAATAATTGAATTCAAAATTTAGTGACATTGATGTGCATGTTGAACTCCAACATATAAAAAAAAGAAAAAGAAACCATTTAACTTAATAGTTTCAATCACGAATTCAATTCCAATTTAACCACAATATGTGGTGAGGATCCCATTATACAACGTCCCAAAAATTATACGATGGATTACCCTAAATTATAACTGAGAGTGCCAAGAACTAGACCTTGATTGACCTATAATTAAACCCACAAATTCCATTCCGTGAAAGCTAATGGTGGTATTTGTAACTATGTCCACCCCGCCTTCATATGTATATATCCATTCCTTCTCATCGATCTCATCATTTGGAGAATGAGTGTTTCACAGGCATGCGTGGGATTTAGAAATGAATGCATACATTCATTGTTAACTTCCCTCATCTGATGATTTATTTGCTAAGATATCGGCTTCGGCTTCCTCTTCCTCTTCCTCTTCCTCTTCCTCTTCCACTTCTGTTTTAGCCCTTCCCAACTGCTGACAACTGAACAAAATTAAGAGACATACACACGGAAGAGTCTTTGATATCTTATCTCTCTATTTAATTCCTGCTTTCTAACTTTCAGTAAGGCGCCCGTGGCCTAATGGATAAGGCGTCTGACTTCTAATCAGGCGATTGTGGGTTCGAATCCCACCGGGCGTGAATTGAATTTTCCAAACTTCATGACGGGGTTGGATTGATTTAAATGGGAAGCAACTGTTTATGGATCTGTCCAACTTCCGGATTGAGACATTACTAATAGACTTTTATAGCTTTTTTCCCTCTTCAAATCAAGATTCTTATATTTGTTAAGTATCAATATGTCACACGAGGTATACATCTACCGCAGAAATTAACATTTTGTGACAATGCATGGAGAGAGCACAATGATATGAGTTCCTCTCTGTTATGACACAGAGATCGTTAGGATTTTGATAGCACCAATGCATTTTATTTCAATAAAAATGTCATACAATTTTGAGTAAGTGTAGCGAAGTTAAGATGTTTATGAGTTTTAAGTTTTTTTTAGGGCTTTTATATATATATTTTTACATAAGAGCTCTTAAAGTCATTTCATAGTGTGATTTGCTTTATTTTGAAGAAGAGTGTTGGAAGCTATGTGATTTTGGTAGAGAATAAGAGTTTTCAAAGTGATTTTGAAAAGTACTAGTTGATATGAGTTAAGTTTGGTGGAGAAACAATGTGATACCTATTATTCTAATTGAATATTTGTCTATAATGATGATGATCGGTGATGTGTTTGGCGATGGTAAAGGGGAAGGATCGGGTTTAGGGCTTCGTAGTATCAATAATAGGAGAAGCATAAGAAGGGAGAGCAGTAACAAGAAATAGGGTCGTCTGGACGACACTTCAAATGGTGCTCGTAGAGTTTCAGAGTCGTCTAAGGCGCTAGGTCGATTAGGTAACCCCAAAGAGGATCTCATTGGGAGTGAATTTATAGGTCTGAGGGCAGGAGAAGAGATGGCCTCGGGTAGGGTTTCTTACAGGGATTTTATTTTTATTGACTGTCAGAATTTTTCTAATCCCTTTCACTCTTGTGGGGATTTTTGCAAAGAGCCCATTCTCCGATTTAATCCCAATTTGGACCCTCAACTAATTTCTAGAGGTCAGATACTTGTTTTAGAGCCTCTGGGGGTGGAGGTCAAGGTTGTTGTTTGTTCTAAAGGGAGAGTGGAAGATGATGTTTAGAAGAACCCAACGTTGGATCCGACATTTTTTGGGGATGTTCCCTTGGTCTTCTCAAATGATCCCCCTGTTCTTGAGATATCAGATGACGATCTCTCTGCCACTTGCTTGGAATTTGGGTGCAAAACCCTTATTGGCCAATGCGTTCGAAAACAACCCTCTTAGTAGCTTTTGCTATGGATCAAATCTACCTGAACTTCACTTGTTGAAATTTCTATATCGATGCTCCCTAATGGTTTTTTTATGTTCCTCTTTCAATCAGTAGAAGAAAGGGACATCATTTCGAATAATGGTTTGTGGTTTGTTGGAAAGATGGGGGTGTACCTATGCCCTTGGACTCCTTTTTTTTACCCAGCTGAAATTTTTATTTCAAAAGCTCTGGTTTGGGTAAGGCTTTACAATCTTCCTTTGGCATTACGTGATTTTGGATTGCTTCAACAATAGGTCAATAAAATTGGTGTTTTTATTAAAACCAATCAAAGCTTGGAGGCTCAACAAAAGTTTGTGTGGGTTTGTGTTTTGGTGGATTTCTCCAAACCGCTTCATCATTCCATTAAGATTTCATCCTCTCACAGAGCTTGGACCCAATTTATCAATTTCAAAGGGCTACCATACAGATGCTTCAAGTGTAATCAAGTTGGCCACAAAATAACGCTCTATCCAAACAAATGTTCATAAGGTTTTGATTCCACTTTTTTGAAGAAATGGATTTGCAAGATTGATTGCCCAAACCAAGATTTGGTGAATATCCTTCGTAATCCCTTAGTTTCTTCTACAATCGAGGTGGCATCTCCATTGATTATTCCTTGGGGGATAAGGGTTGTTCTCAAAAGGGTGTGGATCCTGAAGCGGTCCAGGGTTTCTTGGTGATCATTCAAGAGCAATTTTCTCCGTGCAACAAGAAGGGGGATGTGACTTGAAAGAATCTTGAGGGTATGTTATCTCAAATCCTAAATTTTATAGAGATTGAGGATTCGTTGCAGAATGAAGGTCTAAAAGAGGTTGGAGCTGCGTTTGAGGAAGAAGAAGAGGAACTTGCCTCCGAAGAGATCTTGTCTATTGCTCAACATCCTTCCATGTGGTCAAAACCAGTGTATGGAAAGAAAGGTAAAAGACGCAGGAAATCAAAAGTAGAAAGATTGCACTTGGACGCTATGAATTCAATCGACAGTGGCACTTAGTGGACTATGGAGGCTTTGCTCTCCGCAAAGGAAGACGCATGCTTGCAGCTAAAGGATGATCCTTTGGATAAATGGCAGGGTTGTTGTGAAGTGGGAAGGTTGGGTGTGTTGTCTCATCAACCTTGGGTTGTGGTTGGCATAACTCTCTCATGTCTATGAGGACCCTTTAGTGGCGTAGGATTTTTTGTTATTTTTGGTTTGTTATGTGACCTTTGGTTTTGGCTTTTTCAGCTTTGGTATCTTGGTTATTTTTGCCTTTTGGGGATTGGGCCCCATGATGTGCCTCAGAGCCAATTGATGCTCTAGCCAAAAGTTGGTATTTATCCCAAAAAACATTTGGTGGAGGATAGTGTATGTTTATTTTCAACAAGAGATAGTATTTCCACAATCCATATGGTGTAAAGTAAATTTCTTTAGGAGTAGACTGCATAAATGATTTTTAGATCAATGTTTCAGATCACACATTGTGTTTATTGATTATCAAAGTCATTTCGAAAAGAATTAGTTTATATGAATTAAGTTTGGTGGAGGATAGTGTATGTTTATTGTCAACAAGAGATATTATTTTCACAATCCATATGGTATAAAGTAAACTTCCTACAAAGTAAACTTTATAAATGATTTTTAGATCAATGTTTCGGATTGCATTTAAAATGAGTGTAACTTGGAGGTTTAATTTTCTATATAAAAATGTAATATTAAAGAACTACAAATTCAGATAGTTGAATATAAAATTAAAAATTAAATAAAATAATTAATTAAAATAAATAATATTTAGTTAATTTCATTTTTTTAAATTAAATATTAAAATAAAAGAAATATAAATTTTTAATTTAATAATAAAATTGTAATTAAAAATTGATGAAAAACTAGAATATTGAAGGATAAAAAATTATTATTTTTGTTTATTTATTACTTAATTTTTATAAAAAAAATTATAACAATGCTAAAAAGTAACCCCTCATAAAGATACAAAGACATCTTTAAGATCCAAGCTTTAGAAACTTGGAAATAAATTAAAGAACTCATCAAGACACCCAATGAACTAAAAGGTGAAAAAGACATAATAAGGCTAATAAAATCACCCAATTTTGAAACATGAAAATTGCAAAGGAGGAATTAAAAAGAAGGTAAAGCCTCAAGAAGTAATTAATGAGTTTTTAAGTAGCGTTTTTACATACGTTTAGTATTGGCATCCAAGCGTGGTTTAAACCAAGCCCAACATTTATGTTCATGTTCATGTTCATGTTCATGTTTGTAAATTAAATTTCTAATGCCACCCTTAAATGACGTTTAAAAAAATGATTATTTGTGGCTAAAACTTTAGTGTTTTCATGAATGTAAACATAGAGCAATGTCTTAATAGAATGATCTATCAATGATGACTTAATCATTCTTTCATTTTCATTTTTTATGTTAATTGCATGTTCTTTCATTCTTGTACATATGGAATTGTTTTAGTTTAAATTGAATTAATTTCAATTATTATGTATATAATCAATTAAAATAATGGTATGAGGAAGATAAATAATATGAGAATCCAAAACAATCATTTCATGGTCATTAGTAAAAATTAATGAAAGCAACAAGAAAGTGAAAACAAGTTAAACTAAGTAAATAAAGTATAAAACTTGTGGAATAATCATATTTTGAACAAATTTTTTATTTTTTGAATGTAGGTTTATGTTTTACAATTACGCAAAAATCAATTATTGAAATTTAAACATCTAACTCAATAAAAATAAGAATGATATTTATTTTCTAATTGTGAGATTCTTATTTTCACAATGCTCGCTTTTAGATTTGTGGTGTTTTTTACATGTCCTATTGAGACGTGGTTAATGTGTATTTGAGACATGAGATGTTATTGATTCTTTAAGACTAAGACTAAGATTCTATATGTTTTGAGATGTTTATGTATTACTTACACAAGATTAATTGTATGCTTAGATTAGATGAGTATTCTATACATTGATATCAATTTACTTATGTTTTTACTTGTTCATTATGATGTGTATTGATGTAGTATCACTGGAGCTATTGTCCTTAAGCTTGTGTTTGAGTATAAATATGTTTATATGTTCGGTATTAGTTTATCACCATCGATCTGTGATGCCTTAGATATGTTGTATGTTTTTCGTTTGGATTAACATCTCTTTTATTTCTTATATTATGTAGCTTCAACTTCTAGGGTAGGGCATTTTCTATGTGCAATATTGTGTAAGTAACACAGGAGGCCAATGAGGGAACTAGGATAATGTCAGGCATGAAAACATCATGGGTAGAGTGGTGACACATCTTCTTGACCTTACTGTGACCTAAACCACTCCTTGTACCTTGTTGTGGACCTAGTCGAATGCATAGGTGTCCTTAAACCATTTTGCACTATTCACCCCACTTGGACACTATTCACACCTTTCTTATTAACCTTAGTAGTTATATTCTAAAGTTTTAATTCATTCTTAAAGTATTTTTAGCCCACTTAAGCGGGCCCCTTTGACTCAAAACTCGGATGGGTTGAGAGATCCAACTTTTTATAATGCCTTAAAGTAAATTTTAGATGTTTTGGGTTGATAATTTTGCCTTTGGACCAATAGAAAGGTAGGAGAGTCTTTCAAGGATCCTTAGAAGACTTTAGAGGCAACTCATTTTCCAGTTATGGCTTGCGATAGTGAAGATATTTATGAAGTATTGAATTGTTTGCTTGCCTACATGGGCTTATAAGTGGAATTAAGGAGGGAGGGGGGAGACTTTTAACCACAAGCAAAGGGATGGGAAGGGACACATGTCACCTTCCCATTAACTTACAACGAGGGGATTTGAGCCTATATGAGGAAGGTAAACCTTCCTTGATCTAACTTTTTATCTTTTTGAGAAATTTAGAAATTAGAGTGGCAAAGAGAAGGAGAAAGAGAAGGAGGAACTAGAGGGATTACTTAGGCAAGGAGGAGATTTGTCATTACCAAATTTGTTAAAAAGGTGTCCTTGAGAGGATTAAATAAGGAGATAAGGAAATCTTCCATGTCCATTTTATTAATTTTGTTTTATTGAAATTATCTTCCTTCTTTTGATTTTCCTAGTTTTCAAGAGGTGTAGGGCCACTTGGCCTACCCTCTTTTTATCATTGCTTGTCACAGTTATGCCTATGGCCACCGTGCTAATTTTATTTCCCACTTGGTCCTTAGATATGTTCAATCTCTCTTAATGTTATTGGTTGTTTTTAAAATCCATTTGTTGCATCATATTTCCTCACTAGGCAAACTTGCTAGATTATTCGTCGATATCTATAGTTGGCAAATTTAAATTTAGTTTTTTAAAACTAAACTATGGGATATATGTTGACATGGGGCAACAGAATATTGCTTAGGTTACATGATCACCCTAGTATGATATAGCTGTAAGTAAAATATTTACTTTATGATTATATTAATTTGACATTTTAGCTATATTTTATGATGAATATATATTTTTTTATTGTTATGGTATAACTACTTGTTTTGATGTGAGGTTGACACAAGACAATTCATCCCTCAGAGCATGCTGAAGGGAGAGGGTGACATAGATCGAGATGTTGAAGGACAACTGAGAAAATGATCAGTACCCTGCACACACCATAGATAGCTAGCACATGTTATATGTTTAATGAGTGGTTAGCATAATACGTTTTGATGCCGTTTGCATTAAATAATTATTTTAATCATGATTTGCTTAGTATATTAAAATGGTTTTGAAGAATTGTGTTGCGTGACTTGTATGCTAGCCATGTTTTTGCTTTGGTAGTGTTACCTTGTGTGATTTCATTTGTGATCACCAATGTTTTATTGAAAATGCAATTTGCATGATTAGAGTAAATTTTAATTTATTGGCTAGATGAATTAGTCATTAAATTGTTATGTTAATCAACATGCTGATAATTATTGATTTTTATGAATTGATAAATAGAAGTTTTGAAAATAAAGGTAAAATTAAAAAAATTGAATAAAATAATAATTAAATATTTAAAAGAATATATTTACAGAAAATAGTAAATAAAACAAAAAGAAAAAGAAAATATCAAGCTTTAAAGAAAACCATGAATAAAAATAAAGAACGTAGAGCGAAAAAAAAAAAGACTCTTTAAAACAACCACGCCTATTCTTTTTATAAAAAGGGAAAATTGGGAAAGTGATTATATTATCCCTAAGAGAGGATAAGGTTAGGAAAAGGAGAAAGGAAGCAAAGGGTGTTGCATTGGGAGAAAAGAGACAGAGTTTTCAGCAAGCTATTTAGCAAGTAAGTGATGTACTTCGATTATAATAGTTACGTTGATAAGAAAAGTAATATGATCGTTGTATTTTGAGTTTTATTGAGAAAACATCTGCTATAGCGTCACTTTGAAAATTGTAGAATGATAATTTTAGTAAACTTCTCCACATGTTGATATAACATACTTCTAATAGCCACATGTCACATCTATAATATATTTTAAGGAAAGGAAAATTAGGAAGAAAAATATTAATTTCTCTATTATAGATTTAACGAAATCTATTAATGTGTATAAGCACAATAGATTCCTATTAATGCATATGCTACATAATAGAGAAATCTATTACCCATTACTTAAATGAAATATGTTATACTTACCAAATTTATAAGCTTACATGCTAAAAACATGAAGTATAATTACGGCAATGAGATGGGATTATGGGGTGTAATTTCACATACTACAACTTATGTTTTCCTATTGAAATCTATTATACATCCTGATACCAATAGTATAATTATGGATAATCATGTCTTACCAAGCGTATAATTTTATGTCGTCATTGTTATATAGTTTTATCTATTCAACTTTGTCTAACTGCTAGAATCTCAAAACTCTAAATGGTTAGTAGTTTTATCTACCTTGTCTAGCTACTAGAATTCTACTTCTGGTTGGCGTCATTCTTTTGGGAAATCCTTGTTTAAAAACCTATTGTATATATGATTAAATCCATTGTTTATATATATAAATATATACTGAAGTCAATGTGTAATTTCTTATAGTTTAGATAAATTTAATATCTTGAAGTCGATTTAATTATATAAAGCAATTACTCTAATAGTTTGGATATGCCTAGAGTAATAAATATTATAATATGGTTTAGTGATTGATATACAGTTAATATTTTGTGGTGATTATTTAAATACTAGTATGTAAATGGTACAAGTATACTCTATGGTCTGATTCTCTCTACTAGTGGTTTGATAATGATACATAATAAGCTTTGTAAAAGAGGCGATTATAATATGTTTGGAACCATTCACAGTTAATCTATCTATTTAATTGTGCTAAGTTATATATTCTCTTAGGGTGTTGAGCATGGCAATAAAAGCTTCAACAACCTAATATGAATGGATATAGATAACATAAATAGTTTAGGATTATGTTAGTGTTTTGGTATAGAAAATATGCTTTTTGTTATATGTAGAAAATTTTGGCTTGTAATATCATTTTTTATTGCCATAATTACCTGACAACTTAGTGAGGTTTGTCTTATCTAAAAAATTCTGGGGAGAATTATGCATAGAGGAAGGTGTGGTGTCAAAATGAGTGCAGAAGCATGAACAAAATCACATAACGGGAAGACATCGAAGCTTCAAAAAATAAAACCTTTACCATCAATAGAAAGTAGGTCGTAGGGAGAGATCTGATTGAGAATAATAGTATTATAGTAAAGCGTGATTTATATAATCCGATGTTATAAAAAGACTATTTAAGTAACAATTTTGTGCACATATATTGGTAGATGCCCAAATAAAAAGGACCATGAATGTAATTCACCTTATGGGTAAATTCAAATTATATATATGTGTGTGTAATTTATGCTATAATGACTTTGATACACCTTTGTATATGGAACACCATAACATATATATTACTGGCAAGTTGTAAATGGTGAAAAGATTGTTTATGGTGTTAACTGGCAACAACAGGTTACATAAATATAAGATTGTATAGCACGATAGTTTATAATATCACCAGATTTGTATATGGTTTTATTTATATACTGGCAAATTGTGTTATAAAACAAGTATTATATATTTAACTATTTTGGGTAGTAGATTGTGTGTCAAAAGACATTGACTTAGTCAATCTAACTATGGATAATCAAAGACATAGATTTGTATTCATAGTAACCCTCAAGGATTAAATTTAGCGTGATGATCTAAGTAGGTATATAATATTTTTAAGAAATGCATATATAAAAGTATAATCCTATTTTCTTAGTGATCTAAATAAATCATATTTATTATTATGTGGAACCATTTGTGTTAACTTGAACAAGTGGAAATACCATTCGGTAGGTATTGTTATTCGTAGATGAGTTCCTATTAGCTAGATATTATTAAGACTAAATCTAGTCTTGGGATTTGTAGGGCATCAATCACGTATAGTGAATACAATCCCTAAATTATAATAAAAGACATACTAGCAGAAAAAAAAAGACATAAAAAGTTGTATTTCATAGTAGATGTCTTTTGAAGTGTGATTGATTATTTATATTTGAGTACTCACATGTGGTGCATATTATAATGTACAAGTGCTCGTATATAGGGATTGTACCTGTAGTTCAATGGATGATTTGAGTAAATCATTAAGTTTTTTACAAATATAGGATGTGAACATAACCTTTAAACAAGTTTCAGTAAGCTTTTTAAGAATTATGGGTGCATATGTTTAGGTGTGTTTTCCTAGTATATATTTCCTCAGATGAAGTATAATCCTATGTTAAGAATTGAAAATAATAAAACTTAGTGAATGCAAGAGTACCTAGTAGCGTGAACATGAATAAAGGGGTGTTTGATTATATATAGCATATAATGGTGCATCGTGATGCATGCTTATAAGTTATGTGCTTTGAATGTTAGGTATGCAATTGATTTAAACTTGGAGTATGCCCATGTGGTATGACCACGTACTTGCTTAACTTTCATTATGTATATATGTCATTTGATTCTTTAAAATCATAATTTTGGGTTATGTGTTATTATGTAGTTGGAAACCTATGATAGTATGGGATATCATAGAGTATTACAGTATAAATGTATGTTATACCTGAATGGTACATACTGTAATCGTTATGCCCAAACTCATATCTATATTTGATTGATTATATGCATGTGTGATTGGTTATCACTATGAGTAGAGTGTTTTGAGATAATTAGTAAGACTTGTGTATGCGGGCATACAACTTTGAAAGTGTACCATTTGTTAAGTAGTATATTATTATGTTATGTGGGCAATTGTGACTTACTTTGTTATGTTGCTTAAATAGAAGCTTATATTTTCATGTATTTAAGACTACTTTAAATAATTGTTTGTGAAAAATTAGTAGTTATGTTTTAAAACACTAGAATATGATAATATGGGTTATCATAGGGTGTAGCATATCTTAAAATTATTGTGAAAATGAAAATATGTAATTAAATGAGTATTTACTCGGATGGTAAAACTGTAATCATTATTTATAATATGGGATAATAAATAATATAAGATTCATTCATACGTTTGATGAAATAAATGTATGCTTTGATTACTCTTATGTTTGGCATGTTATATGTTGTGTTTGCAAATTATATATATATATATATATATGAATCTTGTGTTTAAATTATATTTGACCAATCTACATTGTCGATATGGAGTAAGGAGTGAGATGGACTTAAATGGTTTATTGGGATCGCAATGACAAATGAAGGTAGTCTGATCAAGTGGTGTGTATGAATTTGATTGCTCTAGATCATTATTATTTATTATTTGTAAAATTTTAGACCAAATTATGTTTAGTGAGACATTATCATTTTATGAGTGTGATCACATATTTATGCGATATCTTTCAATAGAATGGATTTCTATGATACACTGCATGTTTAGTTTAGAATCATACATCACATGGGTACTTACTTGTCTCTTTGGATTCCTATGCCATCACTATCTACTCATCCATGAAGGGAGGGCCATTTTCTGATGGTATTAGTGTTGGGGATCATTGGTCCATGGTTGGTGCGGAAAAATGATAGGATGATGCTCTCCCTCCCCATAACAGTACTACTTATTGAGACGACACTTGAGATTGCCATTAATACTTGAACTTCAGGAACTATGCTCTGAGGAAGCCATGTATCTTGTTTATATATTATATTGTATTGTACTTATTATTTTGAAAATTTTCATGAAGAGTTGTAATTATTTGTTATTATACACTTATTTTGGTGACTATATATTTGTATCAATCGTGACTAAATTATTATAATTACTTTTTATATTTACGTTTGACATACTCTCATGATGTTAGAGATCCATGATTTATGGTTTATTATTATTATTATTTATATTAGCACACATTTGAACTTGATATGAACTCTGTAGATTCTCATGGTAAAATCTATATTTAGTATGTGTTTAATTCTTAAAAAAATACATCTTTCTTGTCTAACCCAGTGGGGTTGTTACATGTGGTATCAGAGTTGTGGCTCAAACTCTAGGACCTAATGAGTCCATTAGTTTTTTTGTGTCTTTTTGTTCATTGGTGTGAACCTAGTGACATGGAGTATTACACGCATAGGAATTTTGTATTTGTAGTACCTAAGTATGTGACATTCGTGAATGTGTGTGGTATAGTCAGTGTGCATCCTTAGGAGTTCTAGTCCCTCTAAGAATTGTTATATGGTTGGATATTTGAAAGTCCCATTGGTGATGATTGTGTATGAGGCTTGGGTAGACAAGTATATAATTTAGTTCATGAGTTATGAACAAGATATTTCTACCATAGTCTGATCACTTAAATCAAACACCTCGAGTAGGATTACATTATTTTTGGTAATCAAGTCATTTTTCTATTTGTTTTTTATATTGTGAGTGTTTAATAAGCACGGGATGATTCTCACTTAATATATGTGCTTTAATTTTGTGTCTTGCATTCACTGATCTTAGGAATGTAAAATCTTTTAAGACCATTTTTTTAGTTTTGGTACTACCTAGTGAGGTGGGAATTTTCTTGCAGTAGAGTGTTGTTGTTTGATTGTGAGTTCCTATGTGTTAGGAGTTTGTTTAAGGAATGACACTCTTATGTTATGTGGTTTAGAAAGGAATGTCAACTCTATTAGTTATCTTAGAGGTAAGTTGTTATTATCTCATTCTCTTTTGATCACATTAGGCTATCGAGAGAATTCATATTGTCATGATATTGATTTAGTGTTCTATTTTATGGGAACTTATTTTTGAATGATGTTTGGATGTACTCCCTTGAAGTTTGTGGGAGAATGTCTTCTACTTCTTATTGAGAGAGAAGTTATAAGAATTGATGGTTTGATACATCTTTCTGATTAGTATTTTATTTCTCCCAGTTGTGTAAATAGATTATGAAACTATACTTGCAAACTAGGTGAGTTGATAGTGATTTGGAAACATAGAGTTGCGGTGTTTTCCTTTTATCATGTGAGGGTATGTAAGAGTTTTGAGATGATAGTTCTCTACTTTTCACTTGTGACTCTTTAAGGTCACTACTTTATCTAATTTGTGATTCTTGACCACTTGGAGTGGTAAACCTTGAATTATATAAGAATTATAAGTTGATTATAATTAATATGTTATTATTTACTCTTGATGAGATTGATATTGTTATGTTATTCTTAAAGCATGTTGTTTTGAAGAGATATTTTTATACCTTTCGCCAGAAGCAAGTAGGGTATAGGATGTGTAAAAACATCTTGTCAATCTAGAGTTTGAGATAAACTTTTAATTATTAAATTCTAGCTGAGAAATCAAAGAGGTATTGTCTCGCTTATAAGTTGTAAAGATGGTGTAACCCTTGGCATTTGTATATTTTAAGTATATTTCCTCTTAACCATGAATATAATAGAATAAGTTAAGCTATAAAATATTATACTAGTTAGGTGTGGCTAGTGGCAATTTAATACAATTATAGATTGATTATATGATTTATCTTGTATGTATGTTGATACATCTAAAATTATTTAGCTCATAATTGCTTTCTATGATCTATTAGTATGGATTTGTGGTTCATTGAACCTTATCTACATTCTAAAGATCACTAGGTCATGGAGACCTAAAGGAAGAGTGGTGAATTAGGAACATGAGTTCTAAGTGATATGATGGTATCTTAATTAGCCTCACATTGACTTTGTTATTATTGAGTTGGATCCGATAAATGAACTTGTCAAATTTGAGATTGATAGGCAAAACTTGTTGAATTCAGTTGTATGGCCATACGCATGTATACAGTGGAATATTTCTTCCATGATTTTGTATACATTGAAAATGTAGTTTTTCCAATTCCTATTCATTGTCATACTTTTTAGAAGCTTCATGGAGTAGTGACAATATTGACATGTTTACTTATCAGGAGCTACGTGGAGTAGCGATAGTATTAACTTATACACATTTTTGCTATGTTCCTTAATTACTTTTCTTCAGAATGAGAAAAACACTCTCTAAGATAGAAAGATATGTTGAGGGTTGAAAGATTTTGTAAAATCCTCCTTGATAATTTATTTTAGCTTGTATGAAGATCTTATATGCTTTTGGATAGTCAGTGAAAATTTCACTGAGTCATGTATATGGGCTACTCTTGTTTGATGGTTATGGACCCTGTGGTGGTCATGACAAAAAAATTCAATGTAAGTAATGATCGCAAACCTTGTTTACATAAAAGGAAATGCCATTGAGTAGGGTCTTGTGGGACCAATACTCTAGAAATAATGCAACTTGAAGGAAATATGGTGAGTTCTATATGTAAATTTCTCATTTATTGCTTAATTTGATATTGTATACTATGTTGTTGCTTTGCTAAGTAATGTTTTTAATTTAGAACTTACGCTGGATAAGAGTCATCAGGGATGATGTTTACCTTTAGGAGAGAAGGATGTTACACCCTGATTCTTCGTCAGACAAACTTGCTAGATTATCCACGGATATCTATAGTTGAAAATTTATATTTGGTTATTTTTAACTAAGATGTGAGATATATGCTGATATAAGAAATCAAATTATTGCTTAGGTTACATGATCACCCTGCTATGATATATTTGTAATTAAAATGGTAAATTATGATTATATTAATTTGTCATTTCAGCTATATTTTATGATTGATATATATATATATATCATAACTATTATGGTCTAACTACTTTTTTTAATGTGAGGTTGACATAGGATAATTCATCTCTCAGAGCATACTAGAGGGAGAGCAACATCAGAGAGGGTGACATAAATCGAGATGTTAGAGGATGATAGAGAAATCAATCGATACCCTGCACACACCACAGATAGCTAGCACATGTTATATGCTTAATGAGTGGTTAGCATAATACATTTTCATGTCATTTGCATTAAATAGTCATTTTAACCATGTTTTGCTTGGTATAATTAAATGGTTTTGAAGAATTATCTTGCATGACTTGTGTGCTAGACATGTTTATGCTTTGGTAGTTATACCTTGTGTGATTTTATTTATTATCACTAATGTTTTATTTAAAATGCAATTTACATGATTAGAGTAAATTTTTAATTTATTGGCTAGAGGAACTAGTCATTAAATTATTATGTTAATAAACATGATGATAATTATTGATTTTTATGAATTGATAAACAAAAGTTTTAAAAATAATGGTAAAATCAAAAAAAATGATTAAAATAATAATTAAAGATTTAAAATAATATATTTTAAAGAAAATAGTAAATAAAACAAAAATAAAAATAAAATATCAAGCTTTATATAAAATCATGAATAAAAAAAGTAAAGCAAATAACAAAAAAGACTCTTTAAAACAACCATGCCTATTCTTTTTATAAAAAGGAAAAGTTGGGAAAGTGATTATCTTATGCCTAAGAGAGGAAAAGGTCAGGAAAAGGAGAAAGGAAGCAAAGGGCATTGCATTGGGAGAAAAAAGATAGAGTTTTCAATAAGCTATTTAGCAAGTAAGTGATGTACTTCAATTATAGTAGTTATGTTGATAAGAAAAGTAATAGGATCAATGTATTTTGAGTTTTATTGAGAAAACATCTACTATAGCTTCACCTTGAAAATTGTAGAATGACAATTTTAGTATAATTCTCCACATGTTGATATAACATACTTATAACAACCACATGTTGCATCTGTAGTATATTTTAAGGAAAGGAAAATTATGAAGAAAAAATAATCATTTCTCTATTATAGATTTAATGAAATCTATTAATGTGTGCAAGGACAATAGAATCCATTTAATGTGTATACTACATAATAGACAAATATATTACCCATTAATTAAATGAAATCTGTTATACTTACCAAATCTATAATAGACATGTTCATTATCCTTTTTAATGGTCTTGCATGCTAAAAAAATGAGTATAATTATGGTGATGAGATGGGATTATGGAGTGTAATTTCACATACTACAGCATATGTTATCCTATTGAAATCTATTATACATACCAATACCAATAGTATAATACAAATAGTCATGTCTTACCAAGCATATAATTTTATGCCATCAATGTTATACAGTTTTATCTATTCAACTATGTCTAATTGCTAGAATCTCAAAACTCTAAATGATTAGTATTTTTATCTACCTTATCTAGCTGCTAGAATTCTACTTTTGGTTGGTGTCATTCTTTTGGGGAATCATTGTTTATAAACTTGTTGTATATATGATTAAATCTGTTGTCTATATATATATATAAATATATACTGAAGTCAATGTGTAATTTTTTATAGTTTATATAAACTTAATATCTTGAAGTTGATTTAATTATACAAAGTGATTACTCTAATAGTTTGGATATGCCTAGAGTAATAAAGATTATAATATGGTTTTGTGATTTCTATACAGTTAATATTCTATGGTGATTATGTAAATACTAGTATGTAAATGGTACAAGTATACTCTATAGTCTGATTCTCTCTACTAGTGGTTTAATAATGATACATAATAAGCTTTGTAAAGGAGGCGATTAGAATATGTTTGGGATCAATAACAGTTCATGGTTAATCTATCTATTTAATTGTGCTAATTTATATATTCTCTTAGGGCACTGACCATGATGCTAAAACCTTCATCAACCTAATATGACTCAAATGGTTTTAGATAACATAAATAGTTTAGGATTATGTTAGTGTTTTGATCTAGAAAATCTACTTCTTGTTATATGTAGAAAATTTTGTCCTATAATATCATTTTCTAGATGCCATAATTTCTTAACAACCTGGTGAGGTTTGTTTGACAATAAATGATTTCACCTTACTTGCATACTTCTCTAACTCAGCTTTTAATGACTCATTTTCAATTACATATCTTGAATATTCATCTTCTTTAGCTTTCAAGCTTGTAGATAGGATTTTCAATTAAAAACTGAGATGCTTGACTATCTCTTCATGCTCCTTGGTGTCTTCATTAATTCTTGCCTCAAAAACACTGAATTGTTCTTCATAGTCCTTGATTTGAGATTTCATCTTCTTGTTAATCTTCTTCTCAATCTTCAGTTCTTCAAGAGCATTCATCAATTCAGTCTCAAAGTCCACCTCATCTTTATCATCATCTAAATCACTCCAAGTTGACTCCTTTTGATATAATCAACTTCTTTCCTCGTCCATGAAGAGGGATTTATCTTCAACATGACCATCATCTTCATGATCATACTCTGAGTCACTATCTTCACTCTCATCTAATGATTTGTAATCTTTATTGGTGTAGATACTCTTCTTGTTCTCAAACGACTTCTTCTTGTTGTCATACTTTCTAAATCCTTTATTCCTTTTATCAGACTTGTATGTCTTCTTGGATTCATCTTGGCCATCACCATGCTCTTCATCATCATTCTTTTTATGCTTATGATGGCACTTATTAGCAAAATGTCCTACCTCTCCATAATTGAAGCATTTGAAGGGTAGTTTACCCTTATACCCTTATACTTACTTGACCCTATTTTTAATTTCTTTGTAAACAAAGCAATTAATTCATCTCCATCAATATTAGATATATTATCCTCCTTGAGTTTCTTACATTGGAAAAGATTGTTGCTTCCTTCTTTAGTGGTATATCATCATTTACTCTCATCTCATAGGCAGTAAGGATGCCATGCAATTCATCCATCTTCAACTGAGTAAGATCACAACTTTATTCTATAGTAGACACTTTTGAATCAAACTTGAGAGAGATAGACCTTAATACCTTTTGAATTATAGTAGCTTATTTAAGCTTCTCTCCAAGACATCTAATGATGTTCACAATCTCATCAAATCTCTGTCGAAAGGATGCCACAAAATCTTCTTCTTTCATCTTAAGAATCTAAAAATTATCATCGATGATTCTATAACTTTGCCAACTTAACCTTTGAATCTCCTTCATAAATAATATTCAAGTTATCCCACATTTCATTAGAATATATGCAATGGATTACCTTGGTGTATTCAGTCTCTGAAATACCACTAGTGATAGCATTCATTGCCTTAAAATTATTCTCAAACAACTTCTTATATGTAGTACTAGATGGAGGAATAATAGGTGCATAATACCCATCCACGATAGATTACCAAGTGTCAAACCCTAGGGACATGAAGTAGGTCCTCATCCTCACACTCTAAAAATAATAATTGGATCCTTTGAACATTGGTGCTTTCTTAGTGGAAAAACCTCCTTACATTTGATGGCTACCCATATTGTACCTTGGATCTCCTTCAAAATGTCAAGCCTTTACCAAAGGACTTGTTTTGATACCAATTGTTAAAGGTACAAACCACTGAGAAGGGGGTGAATTAGTGGTGGTAAACAATCCAATTCAATTTCTAAACCCTTCAAACACTTAAATATTTAATACAGCCATTCATGAAGTATTCAAGATGTTTATAGAAATGAACAAATATATAATGAAAGATTACACATATAACACAAGATCTCTGTGGGAAACCCTCTTTGGGAATAAAACCAACTCTCAATCTTGCAAACACATGGACTACTTGTCCTATAAGAAGTATGCAAACATGAGACTTTAGTGAAACACTTGTTCCACAAGGAATACCTACCCCTAGGATGGTCAAGTCATTATGACCATACTTTAGTGAAACACCTATTCCATAAGGAACACCTACTCCTAGGATGGTCAATTCCTTTTAACCAGACATTAGTGAAACACCTTTTTCCAAGAGGAGCACCTACCCCTAAGATAGTCAAGTCCTTCTGACTAGACTTTAGTGAAACACCTATTCCATAAGGAGCACCTACCCATAGGATGGTCAAGTCCTTCTGACCTAGATGTTAATCACCCTCCCAACACCTATGATATGAACATCTCCACCTTTGAATTGATGTCTTCAACAACTGATGATGGACCTCTAATTTTTTAACCCCTATAAAATACCCTCCACTTCTTCACACACTCAGAAACATCCAAACCACCTTTTGGATCAATCTACACTTTTTATAAAAAACTTTGTCATAACCTCAGAAACATGACCAAATAGTCATACACATAGTCCACACTCTGATCCACCTCTTAAATCAACCACCAAGTTCACATAGACATCATCTATCCTTCGCTCACACTCAAGGCATCTAAAACATCCTTTTGGATCACTCTAGACCTCTTTGATCATCCTCAATCTTCAAATCTACAAGAGCATTGTTCTAAAATCATAAATATGATCTACATGTCAGACACACAGTCATCAAATTCTTCTTTCCTTTGCTCTACAACTCTCACACACACTTCTCTCAAGTCTAGAAATCACCACCTTTGATTTCACTTTTTATAGAGCCATCATGATTATTATCTTATAGGTCAGCCATAATACTTGTCTTAGCCCTTAAGACATATAACACATCTCAATACCATCCACACAGGCTGGCCATAACAACTATGGGTCACACTTAAGCAACTACGCCTTTCAATTAGGCCTTAGTATCCATTATAGGTCTCATGGAGACTCATTCACCCATTTAGCACTTCATAGAAAAATTTAGAAACACATGAATACTTATAAACGCATATGTCCAGTCCACATGACCTCTTTGACATCCTCAAGTGATTACAATCATCATTACATACTTTTGTGTATGCTCAATCTACTTAAACATTAGCCTTGTACATAAGAACACCATGAACGAATAAACAATCAACTTATAAGCATTTATTCATATTGAATATGGATTGGTCAAACTTAAAAAATACATACAAATTATCCTCATGTATTCTAAAACACTCTCCAATAGCTCAGTCCCTTTGAAATATCCAAATATCATCAAAATAACTCAAATATCCTTCTTGGGTCACTTACAGAAGATGGTCAAACACACAATCAACTTTGGACATTAATAAATTTGACTGTATAAATGTTTATACCTTCTAACTAGATTCACTAGATGCAACATGAAGTCCTCTACAACTTTTATTTTTATTACATCAAGAAATTCGTTTTGGATCAAAAGTTATGGCTCAAAAACTAAGCACCTATTTTCCTTTGTTAATTTGAATATTCCAATTCCAACAGTCACTGTTAAACATCAAACACTTTGTCAACATATTATGCCCTCTCATAGCTTTAATGAATACACATCATCAATCTCCCTCTAAATTAGCTTGATATTTAACTATGTTAAACATCTATTAGTTTGACCTCATCTCATGCTCCCTAGCAATTTTGACCAAATATGCACCATCGATCTCCTCATAAGTATCTCAGTATTTACCTTTGCTTATTGTTAAACATCAAGCACTTGTAATCATCTCATTGTTTCCTAAAAAATTAGAATAAATGCACTTTGTTGATCTCTTCAAGATTAGCATAGAATTTAACCAACTTAAACATCATACACTTTGACCTCTTTGACTCAATATGCATCATAAATTTGTATCTATACGAACACCCACTCACCGTTAGATCCTTATCTGGTCCTGATCTTTACCTTTTTTAAAATTTGGCTAAGTATGGTAACCTATACAATCTACTTATAATGCCAAGTTTTAACCTTAATAACTTTTGTTTCACTCAATCACATGTCTTGAAATTCAAACCATATAATCTTCTTTCATAGGGGAATCCATCCATATATCAAGTTGCTCATAAAACCTTCAAATGCATGCAAAAAAAATGCCATCAAACTAATTACTTGGATCCATTTGAACTTAGACATTAATCTTTGTGATTAAACGCACATCGTTGGATCTACTTTATAAATTTGCCTAAGTATGAGAAAACATTACAAACTACCTAGGAAGCCAACTTTGCACAATTATATATTTTTATCCACTCAATTGCATGACTTGAAACTTGGACCATAGCAACATGGGACTATTATGATCACACCCATATGACCAACTCCCCTGACTCAGCCATACATGGCAATGGTGATGTCAGTAAACTGCTTACTCAAATTTTTTTGTCATAGAACCAACTATGCCAAGATGAACATAATGAAGAACTAGATGAATACCATGTACTTAAACAATCTATCCAATCATCCTTGACCTTTGATAGGACCCCTTACACATTCTTAATACTTCAAACCCATCCCTAATCATGCTAAAACTGAAGTCAACCAAGCCTACTTTAAGCATACAAGGACAAACACACTGCACACTTTGTCATTGACACTTAGACTATCAAGACACTTCATCCACTCACCTAAAAATCTCCATGACATCACTAAAAACTCTCCAACAACCTCATGATATTGCATTGATTCAATTAAGCTTTGAATAATAGTGACAATGTAGAATAGAGAATGATGCATGGTTCCAAGGCATGAGTTGAGTCTATTTAGGTATGAAATAGTTCTAATGATCTAAGGAGAGATTAAAGGGTGTAAATATAATGCTCAAAATTGAATATTCACCTACAAGATATTCTTGACTCTCTAAATGAGTCCTTACAGTCTAGCATAGTCACAGGTTGGCTCATGCTATTGAAGGATGCATACTCGGCTAATGGTCAAAAACATGAAATGAATGAATATGTATAAATCAATTGCATAAATAAGATACCATTTCCCATGTGTCTCTTATACAATTATCAAAATATATGGGAACCCCTTTGAATTCCTCCAAATTATCACCTACAAATGACACAGTCAACATAGTGTGCAGACTAGTTCATGCAATGAAGGATGTTAGGTGAAGGTGAGTAGAGGGATTTGAAGTGGATTACCATGTTGAAAAAATACTCACAATTATATATCACACTCCTTGTGATCTTCAAGCATAAGATAAATAGAGCTAGGACCAAGTCTCCAACCTTAGTTTATAGTTAACCAAATCTTGCACAATGCATGGACCTAATGAGCCAATCTTGATGAATTGAAGGTTTGATGGGTCTATAGGTGTGATCTAACTTTTAAAATTCATAAAAAAAAATCCTCATGAGTTGATAAATTCCTCTATAGCCTTAATTTTGTCAGGAAAATAAGGGAGATTCCCTATGTTTTGTCTCAGATAGAGGGCACTCCATAGGTAGCCCAATCTATAGGTTTGGTATGTGAAAAGTAAGATGGATGGAGGGGAGATATAAACTGATTATGGGATGTTGCATAAATTTTATATGAAGATGAAAAAGGTGTTATAAGACCCCACATTTAAATAAAACCTTGTAAAGGGTCAAACATATGGAAAGTACAGTTACACCTATTAGGCCTTAAACTAGGCCTAAATCCTACAAGATGCCTAATACCATCCATGAGGCTAAATAAACCTTAAAAACCATATAATGAAATTTAGGGGAGAGTTAACTATTGTTTGGAAACATTGGATAACAAATAACATCACACAAGTGGTCATTTTAGCCGTAATTCCTCTTAGACCTACTTAGAATGTACACAAGGAGCTCGAAGGTCACTTTCATCTGCTCACATCAATATAGACACTATGCATGGTACCCCAAGGAGTTGGAAATAATTTAAGGGGGTATATACATTACTTTAAATGGAATTTATTTGGGAGTTAGATGTCAAGATTATATGAATAATCGTTAACAATCCAAACCTCCTAAACCCCTCTCAAACCCCTAGTTTGGACCTGATGTAGAAGATATGGTGGTAAACGAATATAAAAGTGATCAAATGGCCATGAAAATTCTTGGGACATGTCTGTAAATCCCTCAGTCCCCTTGATATCCACTTTTTTCATACTGTCATTTGTACAGATAGGCTAATACTGAGTTTCTTACAGTATTTGAGTTGTTTTGTAGGTGCAGAGGAGGATGGACAAGTGAGAACCATTATGAGAGGTATTTAGAGACTTGTCCTAACTTATAAGCCTAAATTATCACCTTGGTTGAACATTAAAATACCTTTGGTATCTCATTAATCGCAAGTAATCTAAACATATAGTGAGAAGGTAAAATGACTATTAAGGATTGGAAGTGAGAAGTGTTCTTTGAGTTTCATTAAGGTCTATTTGATAGACAAGAGGAAAAAATAGATCTATTTGAGTTGAATAACACCTCTTAAATTCATTTATTTTATGAAATTTAAGTCATTGTGATGACAAGTGTGAGGGAAGACCTAGAAGACTAGTGATGAATGACTATAGATAGTGAATGGCAGGTGATAAGGATGAAGACATTAGTTAGGGAGGCATATATGACCTACATTGAACTCTTCTCCACCTTCTCACATTAGATCATATGTTTCAAGGCTTCTTATTTTAGTTTTAGACAATCAAGTGAACCCCTCACCATCATGAAGGTAGTTTCAAGCAAGACAATAAAAAGTTTTATGCCAACTTAAGGAAAGTGATCTGTTTCATATTGGTACATGTTCATGACAGCCTCTTGACTTATTTTCCACTTCATTCCATGGATTTGTAACTAGTTTTCATAGTTTGACACTTGATCTTGTGATCCTTCATATTCATTTCTTCTCTCTCTTCTCCTATGTCCATATATTCAAGCCTTCAATTGGTATGGTGAAGCCTTACTGGTTTTGACACCTCATTTATTACATCCCAATTTCACCCTAAGTTTTATAACTTTTAAATCCATGAATTATGTGGTTATCATTTGATTATTATTTCTTTAATTTGAGATTTATGACATATACTGGTTATGAGATAGTGATATATTGGATTTACTGATATAATATAGTCAAAACTCTCTAACTTGGAAAAAACTATTCTCATCAATGGTATGACTGATTATCTGAGGATTGAGGATGAATCTCTCATAGGTGACCGGAATAGGCTTCTCCTACGAGAAGAAATGTATTGGAAACAAAAATCAAGAGTTAAATGGCTTAAATAAGGAGATAGAAACATAGTTTTTTTCACAAAATTGTAATTATGCATAGAAACTTCAATAAAATTTCTAGCATTGTCACTCTTGTGGGTGATTTTCTCTCTGAAGACCTTCAAATCAAAAAAATAAGATGGGCATTACTTCAAAAATCTCCTTACAGATTCTAAGATTGATAGAACGAAAGCCAAGGAGGAGATCCTCAAACAAATACCCTCTTTTATCACTGTAAATGACAATATCTCCCTAAATGCCCCAATTTTGGAGGAAGAAATCAAAAAATTTATTCTTTATTTTAAACCTAATAAAGCCCCTAAGCTTGATGGTTTCCCAACTAGCTTTTATCAATTTTTTTGGGACATTATAGGGTTGGATGTCATCACCATTGTTCAAGAATCTGGAAGTTACAAGCAAGTTCTAAATGAACTCTACTTTCATTTCCCTCATCCCAAATAAAGAATATGCAAAATACTTTGACTCCTACAGGCCCATTTCTGTTTGCAATGTTTGACACAAACTCATCACCAAGGTAATGACTAATAGATTAAAATTATTGCTCCCCAAAATCATCTCTAAGGAGCAAGGCAGATTTGTGGCTGGAAGGCAAATTCTAGATGGCATAATGACTACTCACAAACTCATTCACTCTATTTCTTCTCAAAGCCAAAGTAATATGTTGATCAAGTTGGATATGAAAAAAGCTTTCGACAAGGTCAATTGGGACTTTGTACTCAACATTTTAGAAAAAATCATATTTGATCAACCTTGGAGAGATTGGATTCATAGTTGCATCAATTCCCCAAAATACTTGGTCCTCATCAATTCTGAGCTGATAGGTTTTTTTAGAGCCACCAAAGGTCTGAGTCAAAGTGATCCATTGTCACCCTACTTATTCATCATTATTGATGAAGCTCTAAGTAGATGGCTCAACCACCTCAAATACATAAATGTTCTAGGTGGAGTCTCAGTGGCAACCAATGCATCCAAAATCTCTCACCTTCAATTTACTGATGATATTGGACTTACAGGATCAACCACTATTGAAGAGGCAACTAATTTCAAGAAAGATCTTATCTTATATGAAAATTCCACTGAGCAACAAATCAATATATTATAACTTAGAGTTACAATTTGGAGATTAGGTTAGGCTGATGTCCCATCTATTTATCCACTTGTACCATAATTGTTTATGAATTGATAATCAACAAGCACACAAGTGCCATAAGACAATGCAATTCTACAACTAGTAGCAACCCTTGTACCAAAATTAGTTGTCTACACATGCATAATTTTTCTTGCATATACATGCATATTTGTACATACTTGCATATACATACATATTTATATGGTTGTATTTATATAGATATATATGTATGTATGTATACAATTACATACATATATGTATATGTTTGTATATCTATATGTGTATATATGAGATGAGATGACTTAAAATTTCATTTAGGTTAACATGGGTAAAATTCACCAATATAGCAAGGTGATAGAATACATATTCATCTGTTAAAGGCTATAAAATAGAATAGTGAGTACTTGACTTAAAATTTAATAGTTTGCTAGTAATATGCATATTTACTTATTTCTATGAATGTTTAGGTCTAGTAAAAAAATTCCTTGAGCCTTTTCTTCTTTATCTTGTCTCAATATTTCATGAATTAGATTACATGTGTAATATATACGTAAAACTGTGAATGATGTCCATATATAGCATGTATGTTATAAAAAATATTATTTTTCTACCTTATTCAATCTACTATCTTAGAAATTTTTTTTTATCAAGGTATCTTTTGGAGGGTCTAATTGTAATATTTGACTATCGTTTTAGAAAACATTTCTTCGTGTCTTCTCTGATGATATTGTCTTAATATTTCATGAACTATATTATGAGTGCCATATATACATGAAACTGTGAATAATCTCTATATATAGAGGGTATATTACAAAAATTATATTTATTCTACCTTATTCAATCTACATGTCTTACAAATTATTTTCTACCAAGGTATCTTTGGGAGGGTCGAACTGTAATATTTGACTGAGTTGGTTCTTAACTTTGGAGTCACTATCAGGTTTTGAATCTGGTTAATCATGTGCGAATAAGTGGGATGTTCTAGTTTGGGTTTGATATTTTAATGATACCAAAGTTTTGTTGTTTTTTATTGTTCATTGTGTTCAGAGGTTATCAACTTTTCACTGATATTGGTTTGAATGTATGATCTGAAATTTTATAATCATGTCAATAATAGGTCATCACCGATGTCACTGTGTTTCAATCATTTATTTGAGTCCCTTTGTCAACTTAGATTGGGTAAACACTGTGTTGCAGGAAACGCCCCCTGCCCCCTGCCCCCCCTCCTGTCTGGAAATGTTTCTGGTATGAAAATGCTCCAGAAATGGCTATAGGTGTTAAAACAATCCATGCAATAAATAACACCACAGATTCCTAATTCATTTCTTTCTTGTTCTGAGAAACTTTCCCCATAGTTGCAATGCTCAATAGTGGAGTGAATATGCTAGTATGACACTAGTTACAACACAATAGGGTATTCGAAATTTCTTGTCAAGCAGCTGTTACAGCATCGAGTATATTGTTCATCCCTAAATTGAATCACAAGGTAGAACATAACAATGAATAAATGAACACTTTGTATTTTCAAGTGTTTTTACTTTAAAAAAAAGAGTAATATGCATCGTTTATATATATATATAATAAAAATGTACAGACGTTTCCACAGCGTTTTCAAATCAAGGTTTTTGAAAAATGGCATTTCCGTCTTTCTCATACGTTTTTGTACCCATACCCAAACAACACAGGGTAAACACTATTGCTAGCCAACGATGAAGACCTAGTGTGTCAACCATTTATTTGAGTCCTTTTGTCAAACTCATATTTTTGTAGATGGGGTAAACACTATACGTTGGGCAATGAAAGCAAGTCTATCTTGTCCAAGTTTAGGGAGCTTCTGTTTGTAAGAAATGGGAGCTTTAAGTGTAGTATTATTTAATATTGCATTTTTGTTGAATTTTTAACAATACAACAGTATTTAAAGGCTTAAAGTCAAATATACATATAATGTATATTTGTTGCAAACTGTTTAATCTAAGGTCAAGTACTCATTCTATTTTAATGCTTTAAAAGTTGGATATCTGCTCCCCTAACATGTTATTGTAGTAAACCTAAAATGACCCCATGGCCTTTATTAAGTGTTGATTTATGCTTGTTTAGCATATTTTTATATGTATAGCTAATTTGGTTCAAATCAGGAAATATTAATACTTTGGTCAACTTTTGAGGCTTGAAAACCTTTTCTAAGTCCCCCAAGATAGCCTCCATTGGCCCATGATATCCTCCATTTGACCTTTCTTTACCTCTAAATCTGTTGCCTGGACCGTTCTATACAGTCTTGGAAGCTTGCTAGTACTATTTGGTATGCTCCTTGTAGTTTTTTTATCCATTTCCTTTTGGCCATCTTTCTCAGATTCTTGTTGTTTTAAGTCGGCGCGCACGCTAATATTGCCGAATTTGAATTTAAAGTCACTTATAAATAAACAACTGTTGTATTTTATTTGATCAGCGATTACACATGTAGCATTGAACATTTTCTTGATACACATGGCATATTCTATTTTTCCAAGGTTCCTAATGATTTCATTGTTCTACTACATGGGGTTTGATGTTAGAGGGCTAGTTAGTGGACACTAGCCACCCATACCCTATTGGAGTCCCTGATTTGTTTTCCTTGACACTCTAGGTTAAAAAAAATTAGCTTATCGTAAGAACACAAGAGTTGTAATGCACAAATTAAGGACAGGAAAGTGAAGACCAAGAGCAGGCGAACACTCCTGAAAAGTCAGATTCAAGTATGTAGACACTGGACTTTTTTCTCCTGGCAACCTTACTCGATTTGATCCAAATTTCATGGCAACATTGCTGATGTCACGGGGTGGGCATTTCCATGTTCAGATTTAGGTGATAAATCTCCTGCAACGGTCTACACAAGATACACTGTTTCTGTCACTCTTTGTTTCTTGTATATCTATTCCATTTATTAATTATGTATTTTTTTGGTATTTTACATCTATTTTGAATAATGAAGTCATAATTTAATGTAATTCATTTATTTGCATTACAGCTATATTGGCAGGTTATGCCTTTCTTATGCACATCATTTCAGTTAGATTGAGATGTACACTTTTGATAGGTTTTACAAACCAATTTGTCCTAACCAATGTTACATGCCATCTCATCTTATATATAACTAGCAATTGCACCCTTAGTTGCAAAGGATACCCCAGTAAGCTAAGGTAGAGGTAACTATAGTAGAACGAAATCCTCACCTATTGATATGCCACTAGGCTTGGGAACTTGTCACTTGATAAAGGCCACAAGCTAGAGAAGATCTGTAAGGCATGATTGTGAAACTGTTGGTGATGTTTAGTAGGACGAGGAATAACCTGAACTATATCAGTCTTTTAATCCTCTAACCTCTTTCGCCATTGGCAATGTTTTTGGCACTGGTAATACCTTATCATCTAACTAGCTTTCATTTGCCAAAACAAACAGGTGTTCCAAGAAAATCATGAATGGTCCAACTTAAGATACCGTAACGATTAAATAACCTTCTACCAATTGGTTTCGAAGGTCATACATCATAATGCCATGCCATAACACTTGCAACTCATCATTTATAGGTTCAAGGTAGACACCCATATTTCCTCCGTGATGTTTATCGGATCGCCAATAATGACAACATTAAATGCTCCTTATGAATCATCAGCCATGGAGGAATATTATAATTTATCAACTCTATTGGATAAATGGAGTAAAGTTATACATTTTTTAATAAATGATGACCATTCATGGACGTCATCTTGAGACAACTTAAAACAGACACAAGTCAAATCCTACAAATTAAAAATCTAACTAAAAATGCACACAATTACTGAACACAAATACACTATTGGGTTGTAATTGGGTTATACCACATTGATAATAATTGTGAGAAAACAGTTACTTATAAGGCGTTACATGTTTTAAAAGTTTTACCGATGAGGAAAGAGGCTAGAGGGTGAAAAACTCAAAGTGGTGGATTACATTCACTATTCCTCTCCCATAGTAACAAATGTCTAAAGGCGCTTTTGTGCTAAATTTGTCATTAGTGTAACATGGAGGTCATCTTGAGGTTACTTAAAACATGCACAAGGGTGACTTGGATATTGGCAAAAAATGTGTTTGATAGATTTTATATGCTTATTGTTTTGGGCTTAGATAAAGAAAAATAAGAAAATTATATGAAAAATATAGACACGTTTAGAACACTCATTTTATGTTTATGACAAGCAGAGAGTGGTGTCCATGGTTGCACACTTCAAGAGTGGGTCTGTGTTTTATTGACCATTTTGCCTTTTCTCTAATCTAATTAATCTATTACAGGCACGTGCTAAGTGTAATAATGCTGGTTTTGGATTAGATCAGTTAACTAAGTCGATAGGCATTCTACAATGGCAGCCAAGGGGGTGGTGTTGGACAGTAATGTTTGTGAGTTGTTAGCAACTAGTAGCCACCTTAAATTTGACATCCATTTGGCTGCCACAAGATAGTTTCAACCTTAAATTGGATGTCCATTTGATCATCACATTGATGTTTTTTCGTCTTACTAGGCGAAATTGATCGAAAAATTGTAATATCTTGGGCATACGATGGAATTTGGAGCCCCCTACCCCTCCCCCAAAAAGATTTTTTCAAGCCCTACAGTGGTGTAGCTAGATTGAGGCCATCTATCACTAGTTAAAAAATTAATTTCTGAGAAGGTAATAGAGTCATTAATCAATGTGGTATGTCTAAGACAGGGGCTTCAACATTGACATCTCTGTGTTTTTCAGATAGATGTATTTAAAATATCTGTATTGGTTAATCTTTTTTTCAAACGCTATCATTTTTTGGTCACCTGTTCTGTTCAATTCTCACTGGGTTTTGTTACGTGTGACCTCTAATGGTCATTCTATGGATTCATTGCTCTCCTTGGATGAGTGTTCTAGGGAGTTGTGAGCATGTATGTGCAGTAGAGAGTGCATTGGTGTACCTAGATTGAGGCCATCTATCACTAGTTAAAAAAATAATTTCTGAGAAGGTGATAGAGTCATTAATCAATGTGGTATATCTAAGACAGGTGCTTCAACATCGACATCTCTGTGTTTTTCAGATAGATGTATTTAAAATATCTGTATTGGTTAATATTTTTTTCTAACGCTATCATTTTTTGGTCAGCTGTTCTGTTCAATTCTCACTGGGTTTTGTTACGTGTGACCTCTAACGGTCATTCTGTGGATTCATTGCTCTCATTGGATGAGTGTTCTAGGGAGTTGTGAGCATGTATGTGCAGTAGAGAGTGCATTGAAGCAATTTTCAGAGCATGACAAGATGTAAGGATGCTGCTGATGTTCTTTGGCGTTTGGGCCAGCTGTTCTGTTCAATTCTCGCCGAGTTTTGTGATAACTTCTAGGGGTCATTTGATGGATTCATTCTTTCTTGATTGAGTGTTCAAGGGAGTTGTGAACATGTATGTGCAGTTCAGAGTGCATTAAGAAAGTTGCAAAGCACGACAGGATGCAAGGATGCTGCTGATATGATGTAAACGTCGCTGGAGGCCTCAAGAAGGCAGTAAATTTGTAATTTTTCAAGTAGATAGTGGCAAGAGAAGGCCAGTCCTTACTCTTCTGGAGTTTTCCGGGGTAATAATCCCTTTGTTGTGACTCGTGAGCTCTGTTTTTTATGGGTTTCAGTTCCTTGTTTGATTTGATGCATACTACATTCTACATCAACAACAACACATGGCAACTGTTTTCTTAAACAAGTACATAGGAAGCAACATGCGTAATCAACCAAGTAAATTGTACATCGGATAAGACTTGTGTTGGTGAGTTAGCTACGGAACATCTATGCTAATTATGATTCATATATATATGTTGATCTCATTCCAATGATTAACTTCAAGGGCATGCAGTAGTGTGGAAATCACCACAACGTTTAAAATCGACATCCATTTGCTTGTTTTTGATCCTTTTACTAAATGAAAATGGGCAAATCCAAACTTTCATTTATTATATTATATATATGTACATAGATACATTTTTGATGATTATTAGTTACAGATTTGAGGCTTCTGCAGTTCATTTATTTATATAAACACACAAGATTCCTACATATAGATATATTGAACTCGCATTGTATGATTTGATTATGGTTTACAACTTTTGACCTGATAATCATCCTTATACATGTATCTATGTACGGTTAGACTCAATTTGTTTCTGCATTTGCCTAATACCGTGCACATCCCTGGTGTATGTAATGGTGTAGATTCATTCACTTCCCACTAAGAAGGGGTTTCCTGTTAGGAATAGGTTATTGTTAGAGCTTGCGCAAAATTGTGATACCCTATTCTTATATCTTGATATGATTCCTGTCTGATCACACTCTGGAGTCTGGACACTTCTCACATATTAGCTTGCAAAATGACTGTTGTGTATATGCTGTCATAAAACAGTTTGAATATACACATACAAATCCTGCATATATGTTTTTTACTCTTGCATTGCATGATATAATTCTCCACAACTATTGACCTTATAAGAGAAAAAAAGGATTTGCAGCACGAGGGGCTTTTTCTTTGGCTTTTTGGCTTGATTTTCAGGTGATTTTGATTGATTTTTTCCTGATTTAATTTGATGAGTTTTTGGCTTTTTTAAAACCCGAGTCCAAGTCTAACCCCAAAATGGGCCCACCTAGTCTGATTACAATACCATGGACTTCATCCTGTAGGTGTCGCATCTTGTGACTCAACTATACATCTTTAGCTATTGCACACGTGATGTTAAGTTTAGCTAATCTGACAAGACCAAGTGTTTTATCTTTGGAGTCTTATCCAACTGCACCTTGCCATGTAAAATCTACATAGCTACCTTGTTTACCATTTTATAGTAAGTGAGCTAGTTTCCCACAAGCTAGATGTATTCAACTCTCAAATAGCAAGTGAGCTAGTTTCCCACAAGCTAGATGTAATCCAACTCTCAAGAAGGGACACCAACAAAGATCTTGACAATACTGAAATGGATAAGTAATGGTGCCAAGCATGATGAATCCAGAAGACTTTTTCAAATCACATACAATTGTATGAACATGTGAGAGAACATTTTGTATTGACCTGTCTTCTCTGGCTTACACTGTAACAATTTCATATGTATAATTATGTACCTAATATATGCAAATATGATGTGCATATATATAAAAAAATTATTACAAACTTGCAGGTTATTAATGGAATGCTTTAGGAGGGTATCAATGTTTAAAATTGACGCCTGCTTCAACGCTTTTGGTGCTTTTTACACTAAAATATTGGAAGATTTGATGGAAGAACAAATGGGTTTGCCTGCACTTCATTCTATAACCTGTCAAAATAACCGAGGTTAAAAATGTGAACGTATATAATCTATGAAAATGCATACATTATATATAATGACTGTGCTAGGGAAATCACCAGTAATGTAGACTTATGTTGCTTAATTTGCTGCCAATACTTACGGTGCCAACTGTACAATAGTATTATACTATATAGAATGGCTATAAATTATAAAGCCTCAGGCACTGTATAATATTTATCGTGTATACATGTATGGTAAATGGTTGACATGTAAAACCTAGAAAAAAGGTGTATGGTGAAGGGCAGTTTTGGAAGATTTTTGAAACACCGTCATTCAAAATTTGTTTGACATGCAGATGTTCCCATCAAATGTAAAGCTTGAGGGTAAGATAAGAACAGAACATGGCCTTCACATGTGAGGATTAATAGCATATTAGAATGGGGGCCAAGGCCTCTGACCATTAAATTTTTATTTAAGAGAAAAGTGACATGTACTACCGCATAAGACACGAGAAATAAGTAGCATCTTGGAGCTTCCGTACCTGCAAATTGTTGGAATTCTTCATATTTGGAAGCCAACGGAGCATTTAAACTCCTTTCGAAAAATGAGTAAAAGATAGCACCTGAATTTTTATGAAGAATAATTTTTCGTTTACCCTTCTCTGAATGGCTAATAGCCTTGGAAGGGATGTGAATTTTGCAAATTTGAAACCTAAGGGAAATGATGAGCGAGGTGTTTGAGGCATGAAGGGGCATGGGGATATCAAAGGGCCACAAGGGAGAGGGATGGAACTGGAGAGCAGGAAATTGTCATCCACACTTCAATCTCCTGTGTTCCAAATGCCGTAATGCAAAAGAACTTTGTGTCTATAGTCCACCATTTTTGCAATAACATGACATGCATTCTGTTGTGTTTTTATTGCAGGTATAGGCTATAGCCCTTTGTTGTTCTGCCATACCACAAACCGCTTACCATTGCTTCCAAGTAATCAACTGTTAAGCCTAAACGCAACACTAATAACATTGAATTTGTTATATTGGTCAAGGGAAAACTAACACAAGTGCAGCTCTGCTCCCTAATTGTGTTAGCAATGATACAGATTCTCTTGGTTCCCTTTTGCTCTCTTTCTGCTTCTGTTTTCTTCTGAATGTTTTCCATGGTATACTATATAATACTGTAGGGTATGATCCAACTTTGATAGAGCGTAACCGCCCCTTTGTAGTATCTGTGTTTCAGCTATTATGTGTTATTACTTTGGTTGTGTTTCCAAATGGTAAAAGTGTGATCTTGTTGATGCATTGATATAGTGTCTGTTCAAATTTCAATGCAAAATAAATGCATATGGATCTATGTGTTCATTGAATGCAATATACCATAGAGTATGATCCAACTTTGATAGGGCATAAGCGCCCCTTTGTAGTTTCTGTGTTTCAGCTATTCTGTATTATTACTTTGGTTGTGTTTTCATACAGTAAAAGTGCAATCTTGTTGATGCATTGAATATGGATCTATGTGTTCATTGAATGCAATATTTTGTATTAAGAGTTTGTATGAGTTATGACAATTGAATCTTTTCTTCAAATTGTGCATTCAATACTCTTCAGGTAGGAAGCCTTTGTCTGGACACTGTTAAGATGAGCCTAACACCTTTGCCATTTTCTGCAGGTGCCTTCACCTTAAGATGAAAATGTGCCCAGCTGGTGTATTGAATGGCTTACATCTTGAATTGTTATGAACGATCAATTGCTATGGTGTAGTAGAGATGGGTATGCTTTGTAAGATTTCAACCACTTTAGCAATGGTGGCTTTAGAACCACACTCAATTTGGCCTTATAGAATAACTGTGCCACTGCCACAATATTGCATGCGAATTCTCTCTGTCCTTACTAGGTGATATTAAAAATGCATTTTGTATTTGCAGCACTGTTTATAGTTTGTGCTCCTTTTAGCCCTTCAGTTTTTTCTTTGCAACCATATGTTAGGGAACTTGGTATTTTTTGGAAGTATTGAGACTCCTGAAATATAACATGGAAGCAGATATTTTGTGTCATGTTTGTAATAGATTGTTGGTCATAGTTTGCTCGGTACATCACATTATTACAACAAAAAGCTAGAGAAGATCCACAATGCATGATCGCAAAACTGTTTGCAGTGTTGATAGTGGGGAGAAATAGCCTAAATTATTTTGTTGTTTTCACCTTTTAGCCTCCTTCCTCATAGGCAAAGATTCTGACACTGTTAATACCCTTATAAAACCACCTTTCACACACAATAAGGAGCATTTAAGAGCCATGTTATACATTTTTTAACAAATGATGACTATTAAGGGAGGTCACCTTGAGGCAACTTAAAATACAAGGGGCAAATCCTACAAAAATAAAAGATGGAAATAAAAATGTTTGTGGGAATCCACATTTACCAAACACAAATATATGATAGGGTTTTGATTGAGTTAATATCCCACATTGGTGAGAATTGTGGGAAAATGGTGACTTACAAGGTATTATATGCTTCAAAAGGTTTGCCAATAAAGAGAAAGGTTAAAGGATAAAAAAGCCAGTAGGCGATTCCATTCATTGTTCTTGATAGTGTGCTAAAAATCTCATAAGTGTATAAGAATCTGAATTAAAATGTAAGTGGGTTAATCCCACATGGAGAAGACTTGTTACCTTACTAAAATTAAAATGTAGGTGGGTTAATTCCACATGGAGAAGAATTGTTAGCTTACTAACAAATTCAGCGTCTTTGCTTTTCTTGTCTAAAAGCGGCCTTTGCTGGTCCAAAAGCAATGAGAAAATGGAGCATCGTGGCCAATTTTCTTCAGATTTTTTACCACCACATAAATATAACTTCCAAAACCCCAATCCTCGGGACTCAAACCCATGACTTGTAGAAAACAAGAGATAAAGCAAGAATCAAAGAAGCATGATCAACTTTTGACAGAAAGAGTAATTATTCCCCTCACAAATATGAAAGGATGACTAATGTACATTGCAGTGGAACACACCTACATTATAAATCATGATGTAATGGTTAGATGGGAAGTTAAAATTATTCACGATTAATATTAATGGGTTTGAGTCAAGTGGGGCATAAAAAGATTGGTGGTAGTGGTTGCATGCTGAATGGTACAGAAAAAATATAGAGGTACACATAAACATTAAGAAGAATCAAGCGGGTGATATAAGTACACTTTGTAGTTGAAACGAGGAGAGCGTGAAGTTTTTGTGTACTCGTTTTGGCTCTTTTTAGATATTATTGGGTATAAGTTATGTGCCAAGTTGCTTTTCTGTTTTTTGAAATCTCTCGTAACGCTCAACTATGTTTGGGACCATTTATAATAGAAGGTTGGTTTTGTTAGTCTAATAAATTTTAACCTTTAGAGTACAATGTCCAGGCGAGGCAGGTGCATCTTCCTCCTTTTGCATTCAGTGTTATTTGTTCTTCTCTATGCATGTGATGCCTCTTGGCTCTTTTGGATCTAGTGTGGTCTCTCAAATTCCATCACAATTTAGGAAGATACTATTGGAAAATTGTGTAGAGAAAAATAACTTGCGTAAGTATATCTAAGTGGTACACTGTTTGTCATAATAGTTTATATCTCACAAAGTTGTTTATCGTCTTGTGACATTTATAAAGGAAACAAGATTAAAATTTAAAAACATTTATTTATGATAGAGAAAAATAAATTAAAAATTAAATCATGATAATTCACAAAATTATTAAAAATATTGGGAGTTACCTATTACATTTTAAAGTTACGTATCACATTTTACGTGACTATTGGTGAATCAAAAACATTGATAAGTGATGTTGCTAGTAACAAGTTAATATTTTTTCAAGGCTAGTAAAAATTAAAACCTAACAATTTTTTAATAAATTTACTTAGCACACTTTGTGACTATTGGTGAATCAAAAACACCACCATTAAGTGATGTTGCTAGTAATAAGTTAATATTTTTTCAAGGCTAGTAACCCTATTAGAGTGCATGACAAAGGTATATTTGCTCGTCAAATACTACCATTACTTTCAAATTTTCCTAGTAATCCACAAATGGATGACAAAATCTAAGTTAAAGTTATGGGTCAAAGAAGAGGAGATAAGTATTCGGGGCCATAATTTATGTTTCAATTTAAAGAGACCCTAAAGCAAAGTGAAATTTTGTGGATTATTCCTTTTGCATCCTCATCATATTTTTTTCCATAGCAGTGAATCATTATCACCATCATTGAATAATGAGCAATAGGCTAGTTAGAGGAAGCACAATATTAGTGATGGAGGGGAGAATATTGGAGGATTGGGAAACACCACCTATATTGAGTCAAGAATTATAATTCTCAATGAGGATATTTTATTTTAGGTGGATAATAAAACCAAGATAGTTTCCTTTATATCAGATAACTGATAACCCGCGACCATATTTGCAACAAGGTGAAGCTTTTAGCTCCACACCCTAATAGCATCCTCATCATATTTTTTTCCATAGCAGTATAGAAACCTTTAAGCAATGGATGGAAATATAATTGGAATTTTTGTGCATGCTCAGAAATCCATTTTTTTAGCTCAATGGTACTTTCAAATAACATTTCGAAAGGTAGAAGTCCAACAAAGTTTTCATAGGAGGAACTTGGTTCTTTAAAAATGGAAGCTTTGTATCTAAGGAATTGGTCCCCCCATTTTAATCTAGTGGAGGAGTTGATCAATGAAGTTTCATTATGGGTTTCATTTTACAAATTACCACCAAAACATTGGGATGAAGTCGTCCTTGAGAGCATAACGAGAAAAAATGGTAAGTTCCCCTGCCTATGATTCCATTAGAATATCTTCTACCATTGGTGTGTGGCACTAGGAGCTTTGATTATGAGTGCTTTGCCTTTAGGTGCTATCATTGCAAAGAAATTGGGCATACAAGGAAGAGTTGCCCTCTATTAGGGGGGAAGGTCAAACTTAGAGGAACCAAGGAATTTATTAAAGAAAGAGAAAACTCCAATTGTTAAAATAGGGTTGAAATCAAGGCTAATAAAGTGCATTATGAACATAAAGAGTTTTACAAAAATTGCAACCAAAGTTAACTTCAGAAGAGAGGAAATTAGAGTCTAAATGGACTCGGGGGAAATTATGACCAATTTTCTACTCTTAAGAAAATATCTTCAAGAGACAATAAAATGCCCCCCAGGAAAAGAGGAAACATGGGCTTTGAGTCACAAACCAAGTAGCAAAATTAGGAAGAACCACAATAGAGAATAACCCCTCAAAGGATGGGCAAGAGACGCTAGAACTTAGGAAAAAGTAGTGAGTGAAAACATATCCTTGAGCCCAAAAAGAAAACTAGAGACCATCATGGAAAAAGAAAGCCTTTTCAAGGCAAAGGCACTTTATTTGTAGGAAGAGGATGAAATTTCAAAATGTAAGGAAATAGGTAAGGAATTTACTCAACATAGGAGTTTGATCTAGCCTTGAAGGATAAGTTTGAGAATTTGAAAGAAGCTATAAAAGATCAGACCTTAAGGGAGAATGTGAAAATAGGAAATAAGAATATTGACCCTAAGGAGGATCAAAGAATCTCAAAGAAGGTGACATTGACCATTGATATCCACTTTGGATGTTGGGATCTCTAGTAGTCAAGTTGCAACCAACAATCGGTCTTGCAGGGATAAAGGGTAGAAAACCAAGAAAGGAAAACATTCAGAAGGACACCCAAATTGACATGGATAATGGTTGAAAACAAAAACTCCTCAAAGGATGGTCAAGAGAGGGAAGAATTTAAAAGAAAACGAAGTGAATGAAAACATATCCTTGAACCCAAAAAGGAAATCTAGAGACCAACAACATGGAAAAAGGGAGTCTTTTGAAGGCAATGACACTTCTTTTGCAGGAAGATGACTAAGTTTAAAAAAACTAAGGAAAGAGGTAGAATTAACTCAAGAGTTTGATCTAGCCTTGGAAGGGTAAGCTCGAGAATTAGAAAGAAGCCATAAAATAGTAGGCCTTAAGGGACTATGAAAATAGGAAAGAAGAAGATTATTGACCCAAGGAGAATCAAAGAGAATCTAAAAAAAGGGGGCATTCACCATCGATATCCACTTTGGATGTTGAAATCTCAAGCAGTTAAGTCTCAACCAACGTCTAGGTTTGTAAGGAAAATGGGCAGAAAACCATGAGAAGAAAATTTTCTAAAGGAAACCCATAGACTTGGATAATGGTTAGTAACAAAAACTCACCGATATGATTTTGGTTGGGTGGAAGGAAGAAACCTTCCACTGAAGCACAAGGATGTTAATAAGTTGGTATCATGGTATTGAGAGACTGCATATTTGTGAAAAAATCACATAGTTTTGCGTTGATTTATGGCTTGGGAGTTTTCAGTGCTCAACTCTATTGACACTTAAAATTGGTCACATTTGATTTCTGATTGGACCTCAGACTGATTTCTACAAACTATTGCAAATTAAGCTTAAGAATCACTGGACGTCCCAAATTTGCTTGTGCAGTGTTCATCAAAGTTCAGAATCATGTTGAGGCATCTCTAAATGGGGTATCCTAATGTATGTAATCATAACCCCTTACATATTCATCTCTAATCATTTTACGGCATCACAATAGTCAATTTGGCCTATGAACCTATTAAATAGGATACATGAACAAAAATCAAATCTTGAAAGAGCTAAAAGACTAATCAAAATTAATTAACAAGCTAAAGCAAATTAAAGGCTTAGTTGAATTATCCATTTAAAATTAATGAAAATCTAGAAAAAGAAATTCAAAAATTCAAAATATCTTAGCCTTTCATCATGACCTTTTGTGAGTTGTCAAGCTTTTTCAAAATATCCTAAAATATCTCATTTTGGAGACCCATGCCTATTCATTGCAAATCATGATTAATTGACAACTATTAACTCTATTGGAGTTATATTTGATTCACCTATGTTAAGTTTGAACCTATTTTATGTTTAAACTCCACCTTGACTCACTTTGGGTTGGAGTTAAATCCTTAGGCTATAAATACAATGCATTGCCTATTGAATTCTAAGTTATTTTGATGCAAAGTTATCATGCACAAATGACTTCAATGCTTTGAGAAGAGTAGTGTTATAATGCAAAAATGCTTAGCAAGTAAGGTTATAATGCCAAAATCTTGAGCCAAGCTACATCAAGCCATATCACAAGCCATGGTGCCAAGAAGAGAAATAGCTACATAACCTCCATTGCCAAAGACTCTTTGATGTATAAGCTGAGCAAGCCATTCAACAATGCATTTGGAGCTCCCAAGGAAGGTAAATAATTTATTGTCTTTTGCATTTTAATTATGTTTTCATTTATTTTTTGTTAACAAAGCTCACCCCCAAGATCTAGGCTTGGAGTGTAAGTGTTGGTATGTTTATTGAAGTTTTTGTTACTTGAACGAGGTATGTTTATTGAAGTTTTTGTTACTTGAACGAACATGTTACTAACCTCTCTTCTTGGATTCTTATGATCACAAACTCGACTAACTCTTGAATTTTATTTTTCACAATGTAATTATTATTACATTCTAAATACCTCATTTTAGAAAAAATATTTTAAATAATATTACAATCTTTTCCCATTAATAAATTTGGTTCGTTTTAACTTTTTATCATTTTTTGTGTTCTAAAATTTATTTTGAAAAAACTTTTATTGAGTAGTTTGCCTCTATATTTATATTTTATGGTTTGACATCTAGGTTAAATTAATTTAGTATGTTAAATTAATTTAAATAATAATATTTTTATTAATTGTTATATATTAATGATATTATTTTTTTGTAAAATGTCTAAAATTTATTTTATTTTAAAATTTATGATTTTTTATTTTACCTAGTCTTAGCGAGTTTTTCCCTTTTTTAATCGAGTACGAGTCCGAGCCTAAAATGTGCTTACTAAAACTCATATGAGTTGAGTCTCAATACTATGGTTGGGATGTTAGAGGTCTAAATGCTTCAGACAAGTGTTGCCTTATTAGGCAACTGATTGAGGAGAAAAATAAAAACCCTGATCTTTTACTATAGAAACAAAAATAAGTGGAGCAATATGAATCTTTAGTGAAATATATACGGAAGAATTGCTAATGCATTTTTATGGATGTTGAAGGGTCAACAAGTGGATTGGCTAAACTATGGCATTGTTAACAAATGTTCCTGAAAAATCCATTAGAACATATTAATATAGGGATCACTGTGCGAAGTTGGACCAGAATCAAAATGCAAACATGATCGTAGATTGAACAAAGTTATTACTCAGTTAAAGATGATGTATTTATGCATAAGAACACAATATTAATAAATACAAAACATTCAATATTATTCTACATGATTAAACAAATTTAGACAAACAGAGCATTATTTATGCACAATACAATGATAAAAGACATTCCGAAAAAATTATTATAGAATTTTATATTAATTCTGAGTCTTTTACAATACAATTGAGCACTATATATAGAGTTTTTAGAAGACGTTTAATATTTTAGCGTTTTGTTAAAAATAAAAGAAAGAATTTGCATTTTTAAGATCCTATGACATGTTTTCAAGTGCCAAATACATACAAAAAGATATATAAAAGACAAAATAGTGCGATTTGCACATGTGTCCACTGATTACACTATGATTTTATAGCTCTGTTTACTACCAATATTTTTTTGGACTTAAATAGTTGTTTTGTCCTGAGACAAACTTGCAGGGAGTGTGCACTGTGTTGACGCTGAAAACTCTTTATATTTTGAGAAAGTGAACCAAAACTATAAGTTGTAATCATTTAATGTGTCATCAGTTTTCACATCTTGCGCACTACTTAGTCGCTTTTTCGAGTCTTCAACTAAGTAGCATACTAATCTACCATCTTTTCAGGGTTTTAATAGAATAACATAATTAGGTGGTTATCTTTTATGGGTTTTTAATGAGCCTAGCCTCGCTCTTAATGTTCAAGGTCTTCTTAGTACAAAATGTTTCTCACAATACAAAATTGGCGTGTGCATAGTACCTATAATGAGGGTGGCAGCATGGATTGCATTCGTTGCACTGAAGGTATTGAAATAATTAATGGTTAAGTGGTGTTATTTATGTACTCTTAATACATTAAATTACATTGGTTAAATAATAAGATATTCTATTATTTATCATGAGTTTATCTTCGTGTAAATAAATAGTAAAATATATTAAATGATCTTTGGAGAGGTTGGACTCATTAATGTGGTGCTTGAAAAATGTTACATTATAATGATTAAATTATTTTTCTTATATAATAAATAGTGTGTATTGTAAGATGTAACGAAAAAAAGAGTTCAGAATGAAAAAATGTAGAGAACACATTTTCAAGTTATATGAAGATTGGTTGAGAAGAAGTGAGTAAAAAAGATTATATTGAGTACTTGTTAGTTTTTCATAATATGAATAATCTTTGTGATTTTTTTTACTTCTTGGAGGTTTTCTCATGTATATCTTGTATTGGTTTTATGTATGACTTTGATCTTGATCTCATATCTAGATCCATTGTTCGTATGTATTATTTTGTTTAATTTATCATGATATCAGAGTTTGTGATGTGTTGATCAAGTGACAAGGTTGTATATTAGATTTGTTAAGCTATGTTAGAGCTCATTTTTGCTCAAAAATTCACTTGTAAATCTTGTGGCATGTTCACAAGAGTGTTGTTGAGCCACTCTTTGTCAAGATCATGATTTGTGCACTATAAGCATTCTTTGACATATCTGACCAACTAGAGCTATTTTTAGGTCATTTTCAATTATATGAAGGACTTCCACGACTTATGGTATGATTTTCTACTTAAAGAATTGGTAATAAAAATTGATTTCAAAATTGTTTACTATTATTTGGCATCTAAATTAGTAAAAAAACCAATCCCTTAGCCTTTCTAAGCTTTCTTAGTCTCTAAGGCAATTTTTGAAGATTTTTAATTTTTCTCTCTTCTCTAAAGCATTTTTTTTTAGCATGTGAAAACTAAAAATCAATATATTTTTAATTTTTTAGGTAGAAAATCTCATTTTTAATCACTTCATTGGCTTAGTTTTATCATTTTCATGTATTTTTTACCTTTACTTCCCCTGATTTAGACCCTTATAAGTGATTTTATTTTTTCTCTCTCCTCTTAAGTGGATTTGTACGCCCTATGAGGTAGAATTTTTTTAAAAAATTAATCCTTGTATAATTTTTGATACTTATGGGGTTTGGAGGGAGAAATAAGGTAGATTTGGCAATCTAAAACCTCTGGAGACTCTGAGAAGTCAAGTTTAGCTCATTTCATTTTTTTCTTCTCCTTATAAGCGCCTTTGTACGAATTTATACGGCTCCTTGATGGAAAACTTAATAAAAAAATTTGTTCTCGAGCTTTTGTAATTCCTTTCTGGAATTTGAAGGTTGATTTCTCTATTTCTAAGCCTGCTTGAATGGTTTGAGAGGGCCATCTAGAGCAACTAGTCTTTGTTATGAATTTTTTCCTCTCACCTGAGTGCATCTGTAGGGCTATATACAGTAGTAACAACAACAAAAATATTTTGTTTTAATCTTTAACCTTAAACCTTGTTGTTCTGGAAGCATCAAAGGGCTATTGGAAGGTGATTCTACAAGTTTCAGGGCATGATTTGGCCTCCACGAGCTTCCCTGTTGCTGAAACTTTATACAGGTGCACCATTATGCTATTGCTCCTACAGTGAAAATGAAAAATAACGGTTAGTAATAGTTCATAAATTGTATTTATTAAATCAATGAATTATTAATTTTTTTTCCCATATACACTGTGGTGGGACCCTTGATGAGTTGTCTTTTTCAAATTAAAGGAATTTGTTTTTTTTTAAACATTTATTTTATTGTACTATTTACATGTAATTAATATTCATTATTTTTTATTTTATTTTTAAAAATACAAAATTAAATAAATCCACTATTAATTCTATATTTTTGCATGTAAAATCTATGTGGTGTATAAGACAAGTTGGTAAATAGAATTTTGGAGTACACTTGTAAAAACAAGGTCTTGAGTTCAAATCTTCATCCAATTTTATTTTTAGTAAAAAACTAATTTATTATTTTTAAAATAATTAGTTTAAATGACTTTTTGTTCACTGTGTAATCTCTCACATATGAATATTGCGACACTTTCAACATTTTTTGACATTCTTGACTTATCATATTTTTTTTTATCGAAGATGGTCATGTGACCAATTGATCTTTAGATTTTTGCACTTTTCAGACGCATTGGGATGGTCCTTTATTTGATTTGAAACCTCCTTATATGACTTTTAGTGTATGAGTTGTCTTATGACACTTATGATTTTTGCCCTTCTGATTTTTTTGTATTTTTTGAATTGTTTTACAATCAAGTGATTAGTGTTATTTACTCACTAGAATATTTATTTTTATTGCAAAATCAAGTATAAAACACGTTAAAAATTTGCTTTATAAACTATTTTTTGCATCGGTTTAGTATAAAACGTAAACTTGTAGTGATAACTTTAAAAGGAAGAAGAAATCTTCATGACTCAAATTATAATATGAGTTATTCTTAATAAGATATATAATATTTGGCTAACTTAGTATCAAATTATTAGTGAATTTATTATATGTGCATCACACAACATGATTATTAAATTTAACATGTTTGATTGTAAGTTTACATTCACTCATATTAAAATTGATGTTAAGTTTGATCCAAAATTTGTGTGATAAAGTCAACCTCTCTTTATAGATATCTTGTTGGTAGTTTGATTTATCTAATCATTACTATGATAGATATTTCTTATGATGTGGGTGTTACTTCCAGATTTATACATGAGCCTACTTGGTTCATTAAAAATTAGCAAAGTGGATACTTTGGTATATTAAAAAAATTATAAACTTTGGTTTATATTATTCTTTATTTGATAATGCTAATTTATTTAGTTATTGTGATCCTAACCATACTATGACGACTTTATTTATGGATGTTTATGTTTGATTTAGGTGTTATCACTTGGAGCACTTCATGTGAAAGTTGTTAAAGAAGTCTTGTGGCTATGAATGATGATAGAACATCGTGTGAAAGTACCTTATTGTACCATCATTCTTAGTGATAGTCAAAGTTATATAGCTTTGGTAAAAAATTTAATGCAACACCAACAAACTAAAGCTTATTGAAGTTCATTCAATGTTGTGTTTATCGAAGTTATCATTGAGAGGGAGTGTGCATGACAATGTCACTTTTTAAGAGCTGTGTAGGTCATATGTTTCCTTTTATATCTCTATATTTCTTCTCATTGTAAAGCATTATAATATATCACTTTATGTGATTTTGGTAAACTTTATATGGAAGTCTACATTGCATCCAACACATAATAGCATCTTAATCTTTATGTTATAGAAGACTCCAATATATTTTGTTGATTATTCATGAAAAATTATGGGATGTAGTTTCACGATCATGTTAACCTAAACTCACTCTAAGTGGTTTAGGATAACATAATGTAATTTCTTTAAAAGTGCCTATGGAGACATAGTGCAAAACTTTTAGGTGTCTATGTAGTGTATGGTGTAATTCCTTTAAAGGTGACTATGTGACTATAGTTACATATTGTAATACCTTTGGATATCTATAGTTGTATAGTGTAATTCTTTTAAAGTTGATTATATGATTATGGCTATATAGTGTAATAACCTTAGGTATCTATGGTTAAATAGTGTAATACCTTTGAGTAGTTATGTTTACATAGCACAATTCCTTTTAAAGGTGACTATGCCATGAATGATGTTTCCTTCAATTATTACCTCTTAAAACTCATCAAGTGGATGGTTCATGGAGTGTAATTTCGTTATGTTGTTAGCTCTAAAAACTTATCATGTGGATGGTTCATGGAGTGTAAGTTCGTTATGTTGTTACCTTTAAAAACTTATCATGTGGATGGTTCATGGAGTATAACTTGATTGTTATAAATGTGATTATGGCATGTATCCCCACTTAACATTAAGGGAGAGTATTGAAACAATTATGGTTAAGTAGTATTATTTATGTACTCTTAATACATTAAATTACATTGGTTAAATAATAATATATTTTATTATTTATCATGAGTTTATCTTCATGTAAATAAATAATAAAATATATTAAATGATCTTTGAAGAGGTTGGACCCATTAATGTGGTGGTTGAAAAATATTACATTATAATGATTATATTACCTTTCTTATATAATAAAGAGTTTATATTGTTAGATGCAATAAAAAAAAGAGTTGAGAAAAATGAGAAAATGTGGAGAACACATTTCCAAGTTATGTGAAGATTGATTGAGAATAAGTGAGAGGAAGAAACATTGTATTGGGTACTTGTTAGTTTCTCATAATATGAATAATCTTTGTAGATTTTTTTATCTTTTGGAGGTTTTTTCATGTAATCTTATGTTGATTTCATGTATACCTTTGCTCTTGATCTCATATCTAGATCCATTGCTCATATGTATTATTTTGTTTAATTTATCAAAATGGTTGTTCTGTTTGAGATGTAGAAGACTTTGTTGCTAAATCTATTGGTGAAAATAGTTGTTATGATTGAGACGCAAACTGCGTAGCTGCAACAACTTTTTTTGGTGGAGTTCTTACTGTAGGTGGTTTGGAAGAATGAATTGAGACTCTTGGATGATCTTTGTGATAAATATATTCAAATGAGGCATTTTTTCTGAAACTATCCAACATGTGATAGCTTCTCTGACCATATTAATTATACCATGCAATAATATTTGGAACTTGACCAAAATTTGGATATCCTCATCTTTTATCATTAGGACGTTAGATATTTTAGTTTAATGTCTTGGGCTAACTCCTCCATCTTATTTACATGCTTCTACATTTGAATACTGGTAAATGTATTATGCAACATTTCATTTTGTCAATTTTGCATCTTTAGCATCACACTATTTTTAGATTCAAGTGATTGTTCAAATGCAATGTCCAGTGCATCTGAGGTAGCAAAATGGTCTTCCATGGTAGCTTTAGCTTTATAAAACTTTATGAAATTTGTCTTGCCCTCCATCTATATGTTAGACAACTGCTTCTTCCAATTGAACATGTTCTAAGCTATGTTGTGATCTTGATGCATAGTAGTGTTGAGGACTTGTTCATATTTCTCAAGGAGATCAGAAATGATTGATGTCTCAATGTTGAGATTATGTTTGTATGTGCAAAAAAAAATAGCTTCTACGCAACGAGCCAATATTTTAGGACTTGAGAGAGGAGGGTTGTATTGCTTGCCTTTTAACATGACTTGGTCTTCCAAAATTGGAGTGGCCAAGGTAGGACATGTAGCATCAATAAACTCACAACCTTTGGTGAGGTGGAGGTTTATATTTGTGTTCTCCCTGAGTTGTAACATCTCTTGTTCCAAGGCGGAAGCTTTTTGCATGATGGATTTTTGAAGAGCAATTTTTCCCTCTATTTATTTAGATAAAGGTAGCTGCAAATCATCAAGTGATGCTTCCTATGTCATTGTAGCCAAGGCCAAAGTCAAAGTCATTATTGTCACATGTGTTTTTTTATTTGCACCATGGGTAGAGAAAATGTTGTGTGATGCACGGATGGTGGAGGGATATCCCATAACCATTGGTTAGAGATTTGAGGACTGTTATGCAATGCTTCCTCTTGTACACCCCATCGAGTAGAATTTGAGCCTTGAGATGTGGATGATGGTTGTTGGGTCTCAGGTATCTCTATCATCTTGGTGGTCTTTTTTCTTTGATTCATTTCACCTTCTTGTTTAGCCTGGCACTTTATTGTTGCCTTGAATTTAGCATTTGTCTTTGTCTTGGCTTTGGTAGTTGCATCGGTGTTGTTCTTAGCCTCTTACTCCTGAGCCTATTTATTTGCTTGTTCTTCTTAATTGTGCAACTCTTCCTTTGCCTTCTCTTTTTGAGCCCTTACTGTTGCCTTAATTTCATTTTTTCTGTGTTGCCTCCATTTCTTAAGTTGCTTACTCTTGTTGTTTCTCCCAGCTTCTGCTTCTACTTTATTTTTAGCCTCCACTTCCTTGACCCTTTTCTTTTTTTCCCCAATGTCCATCACCTTTTCCCTACTTTCCTCTTGCTTATTTTGTTGCTCGTCATCCTTGACAACATTGTGTTTTGCTTCTCTCGTTCTTCCTCTCTGTCTTTCAAGCATTTTTTGTAGTTGCCTTTTGTGCCTCTTCTTCTTATTATTGTGTCATGGTAACTTGTTCTTATGTTGTGATATTTATTTGTTTGGCTCATTGTTCAGGCTATGGTGGATTTATCTCTTTTTGTTATTGCGTAGGAGTTGGCGACTCAAGCACTAATTGTAAATTAGATGACAAAGTTGATTCAATCATAGTGCCTCTACATGCTAATGCCTTTTGTTTGGAAGATAGAGGAGTTAGATTCTTCTTCAATCTCTTGTAAACCTATACCATCTCCTAAGGATGTTTGAATATTTGGACTTATTACATTTTGACTTTCTTCGATGGATCTACAAAGGAAACCATCTGTTCTTTGATTATTAGGGACACTTTGGACACAAAATGGGTAATTTGTCTGCACATTAGAAGATCCTACACTTGGATCCCCGTGAAAGAGCTCAACTTGAAGGTGTTTATATGTTACTTATTGTCTTATAGTATTTACTATTATTAGAGGAGGTTAAGCAATATCAACTCACAAGTCTTGTCGCACTTGGTTTTACACTTGGAATTTGTGTACTACATTCTAGAAGAAAAATCCTCTCTTCTTGGTCATATACTTCCTTGTTTATGTCTGTGAATATTAACTGTAAAACTTCCTCTTCTGCGATGTCTAGCTCCACTAGATTATATTTTTCAATGATTTTTGGAACATATTGTTTAGCCAAGATTTGGTGTTGTGGGTCCTCTTCTTTGGTGGTGGTGGTGGTGGTGGTGGTGGTGATGTTCATTGTGCTAGTGCGTTATACTTACTTGCAACATTTTGTACGGGATTTGCTCATGTTTGTAGTGGTCCTTGTGCTTGTGCCTGAGATTGTGAAGGCAAGGGTTGTTATGAACTCAACGGCATAGACCACAAGGGTTGCACTAATCTAACAGCTAGGGTTTTTTACTATAGGACTTTTGCCTTGGTATCCAACATGGTAATGAAGTCGTTGCTTTGAGTAGTTTGTGGACTCTGATGTGAATCCCATGCAACTTTGTGATAGATGCTTGTTATCATTGATATTGTAGAATGTCCTTAGGTACTCTAGGGTGTGATATTATTAGGTCTTGGATTTCAACCCACTATTGGTTTAACTTGGTCAACTGATTATAGTATTATTTAGTCTTGGTTCCAATAAGGTTGACAAATGTAGTTGTAGGACAAAAGTCTTCATTTGGGTTGACTGGACTCTCTAGCGACTTCCACTATGTAAAACAAAGTAGTAAGACAAAAAATTGGTATTGTAACACCTACAATATTCTAGTGAGGACCTTCTCAAAATTGGTTACAAGTTTGGAATCCAAATACTCAAGCTAATTAAAGTTCTTGTGCAAGAAGATTATTCTATAGGCAATGTCAATGACCTTTTTTGTTCCATGGGTGCAATATGATTAGGGCTTAGATCTCAAACCACTATCAGTTAAACCTAGCCAACTGATTATAGTACTGTCTAGTCTTGGTTCAGGGAAGGGTGATAAATGCGATCACAGGCTAAAAGTCTTCATCTAGTTTTACTGGACCCTTTGACGACTTTCATTATTTAAAACATAATAGTAGGACCAACATATAGTATTGGAAAACCTATGATGTTCTATCGAGGACATTCTCAAAATTGGTTGTGAGCTCAAAAGCCAAAAATTTGGGCCATTTAAAGTTCTTTTGCAATCGAATAATTCAATTGGCAATGTTAATGACCATTTTTATTTTTTGTCGTGCATTTTTGGTGTTATGCTAGAAATGCTTGGTGATCCACTCAGAGTGAATGTGCATCAACATGTCTTTCACCATATCGATAAGGATCTCCCTGGATGCCTTATTATACTTCTTTGTATCTAAATGAATTGGGGGAGCCCTGGTTTTATAGGACAAAAGAGATTTTCCCCAGGTTGAGATTTATGTTTCTCATGCCATGGTTGCAAGGGTGATGAAAATGGTGACATCTTTTGAGAGATGGATTGTACCCTCATTATATATACTGAGTATTGTGAGCATCACCTAATCTAGCTATTCAAAATTAGGAAGCTTGATGAATTACTCAGTATCTAAGCCTCACAGAGGGTGTTGGAGTGTTAGGTCTCATGCTTGTGCTTCTATTGATTGGTTGTGGTTGAACATAGTGGTTTTAGCGGTGTTGATGAAGTTAAAGGGGCCTATATCATGGTATCTAGTTTGTCTGTGTGCCAGATTAATCCCCATTTCCTCCTGCACATCTATGAGAGGAATTAAAAGTTATGCACAATCCATGTTTTATGTTGTATTTGTGTTTGAAGAATTTATTTGGCTATACTGGTGTTGTCAAGGAATTTGTGCATGATTGACTAAATTAGACTCAAATCGAAAAGGTCTCTTGTTTGTAATAGTGTGTAATGTCTTTGTGTTCATTTTGTCCCTTGTTATATAGTTTTAACTGACAAATCTATTTGACAAAGTACTTTGAATGCATTGAACTAGTTTCACATGATTTTGTTTAATGAAGTAATGTCAATCAGTTGGTGATGTGACGTTTGTTATTTTATGTCTAAAAATATTGATTCATCTAGCTGTAGTTGTTGATGTGACACCTTGTCTTCTCACTGATCCACTTTATTTTATTGTACATCCTTTAATTCTGACCTTCGATCTATTTTAAGAAAGATGTAATGTTTCAAGTGTATCATCATTAACGGTTTTTGAATGATCGTTGATTGTCCTTTCTTCATACATTGGTTGTCAGAGCCTCATTCCAGTCTTAATTGATGGTCCTCATGTAACCATTACAAGTTGTCTTCCCTTCATGTTGTATTTTTTCATAGATCGCACTCTATGACTTTGACTTTTCAACCCTAGTTTTGATGTCTTGTGATATAAAGATCGCATTGTAAAAATACACACAAACTTAAAACTAAAATAAGAAAACAACACATTAATCAAAAAATCTAAACTACATGGTACTACTCAATACTCTCTCATTTTTCCATGAGAACAAATAGAGATTATTGACAGTAAGGTTTAAACCTATAGTCATTTACATGTCTTGGTAGAATGATTCCCTGAATATATTTTAAGATAATTGTTCCTTATCGCAAGACATCATGAATAATGTAAGGTCATTTTCATCGAATGCATAATTTATCCAGAAATGTTATAAATCAACTATCATATAATAAGACCGCTTATTCTGTAAAAAAATATTTAAATCGTAAGTTACTATCATGCCACACTTTTTGATTTAGTTTATTAACTACCTGTGTTTATTGTGCCCTTTATCTATTTTCTTCTTTTATTGTTAAATCCATCAATTGTACATGTAGAGAATCTCAATCCCCTAGTCTCATGATCATTGCAATGCGTGGACTAGGAGCAATGTATTCCATGGGTATTAATGCTTCAAAGTCAAAGACCAAATGAAATGACATGAAACCTATCACACACTTGTAATTTATTCTGCATGCCAATAAGATCGCATGAATCCAATTCTCCTAATCATCTCGTTGGACATTGCATATCTTTGTGAGCATCTTGGCAATGTCTTTGTTTGATGCTTTCACTTGTCCATTTGATTATGGATGATATGGTGTACTTTTGTGGTGTGATATTATAAACTCCTCCATCAGAGTCTTGATAATGTTATTTAGGAAATGTGCACTTCTATCACTGATTAGGTTGATCGGACACCCAAATTTGGTTACAATATTTTCATACAGAAACTTGATTGTGTCCTTAGTATTGTATCTTGGTGTCGCAACAACTTCTACCCATTCGATGAAGTAGTTTATTGTAGAAATGATGATTCTTACATTACTTCATTTATTAAGCAGATTGATTGGTCTTACAGAGTTAATTCCCCACTATTCAAATGGATGTTTCGTTAACATGGGATTCAATGACATTTTGAAGGGCTTGCCCATTCTTTGACAAATATCGTTATGTTTTGCTAATTGGTGGGCATTTTGAAATAAAGTAGGTCACCATAGACCCCAATCCTAGGTTTTAAATCAATTTAAGAACTTGTCCATTTTCTATTCATCGATAATGGTTTGGGAAAAATAGAGTTTCCATAATACTGGGAGAAAGTCTCCATATCCATCATACAAAGTCTAACTATTAAGTTATGCACAAGTTAAATATTACAACGAAGGTATTTCATAGTGGTGTTTCGAAAGTCACTAATCCTTTAATTTTTTTAATATAATGACTCAACTTCATATATATAAGCTTGTGGATGGAACCAAGTTCTATCCCCAGGTCTTTAAATATCGAACTCTAATCTTTGCCATCATATACATTCAATTTTCTTTTTAAAAAAGTTCATCATGTTTATAGACTTATGGATGTAACCAAGTTTCATCCTCGGCTCTATAAAGATGAAATTCTAATCCTCGGCTCTATAAAGATGAAATTCTAAGTTTTATCTAAAAAATCTACCATTGCATACATTCAACGAAATACATTTGGCAACCATATCAAAGAAACATATTATATTTTGTTCCTTATAAAAACTCTGCAATCAACTCAGAATTTCAAACTCAAAGTTCAATCGACCTGGTTTTACAAAGGCTATTGCTTAAATGTATGGAATGGTAGCTTTTGTACCTTCTTGCTAAGCCTCTTCTCCTTATGTCATACCCCATTCCCCTCTTTTTCTTCCTCTTATATTTTTTTCACTCCTCATCCACATTTTTGCATGGTCATTCCACTATCCTACTAAACTGCTCTTGCTTCATTATGAACTCACCTTAAGTTTGATCTGCATACTTTTCCTATTAATTCACAGTCCATTACCCTAATTTCGACCATGGTTTCCACATGCAACTTCCTTATCAATGTAAAAATGGCCAAATCAAACACAACATAACAACTAAAACTTAATTTCTTCTCATTGTGCTAATTTGTTATTAAAATTTTTACCAAATCAAAATCCAAAGTTACAAGTCATAAACTCTTTTAATTTAATTTTTTTGGGTGCTTTTACCTTATTTCATCCCCCTAGGTCACCAAAAATGGGCGTAAAGGTATACAATGTACTCAAGATCCATAAACACCCAAAACTCCTATAAGCTAAAATGCATTAATAGATAAACACAACATAGTTTAGTATATATTGAGATTTCAAGAAAACACAAATAGTTAATACATAGACTTCATGTATTTATGCTAATCAAGACAAGTAACAAATTCAAAACAAATGCAAACATGTTTTACTAATTTCAAGAACAGACAATGCAAAGTAACACATAATTTTTGCAGAATATTTATTATCATTTGTTTTATTCTAAACAATAAAGAGTGTAGTACGTGTGTGGGTTTGGTTTAGTTCTCTCTATCCTCAACGCTGATATTTGCATTCTCATCTATGATACTTTCCCTTTATACCATTCTATGAAGGTGACATAGTTATATGATCACCTCAATCAAACAAAATGTAGTTAGTTCGAACTCATAAAAAAATAATCGAGAACTCAAAATAAATAATTATCAATGAACTTCTATAATGCAAATCAAATCTGCAAATGAAATCACAATCAAACATGATCATAGAACATAGCACATTTATAAGCATATAAAAATGTCCTCAAACATAACTGATCTTGAAAAATAATAGTATAATTGTCAACCATACAATATAAATATCTAGATATACTATGAAAATTAGAAACTACTAATTATTAGTTCTATATCCCATATTAATACTAATGTATTTTTTGAAGAGTGAGACAAGATGCGATAGAAGCATAGAACAAACAAAGACTAGTCTACACCATATATATGTATCAATGTCACATATTACTTGAATAACATATCTATTTATCACTATATAAGATATGAGTAACTAGAAAGACACGTAAGAAATATAAATAGCTGAACATGGTAGAAATATCATAGAAATATATAAGTTATGATAGTCAAACCTATGGAATAAGATGCCCAAAATATTGACATGGCCAATAGGTACATGAAATTACAACATGTATATGTCCATATATACCTTGTATGTCTTGCATCACACTCATATACTGTGAAATGCATGTGTATGAAAATAATATCATTTATCAAACATTTGATAAATGACATATGTAAATAGTATAATCATGCCATGCTTAGGTCCTTATTTTTGAAGTTTTGAAAAAAATGAATGTTTTTTTTTTGTTGTGTGTGTGTGTATTGTTTTTGTTTTTGTATTGTTAAATTTTTCTTGACACCAATAAGTAATACCATGTAGTAAGGTTTTGAAAATAGAACAATGGAAGGGTTATGAATAATCTAAAACATTTTGAAGGCAAAGCATGAATTATATGTGATAACATGGAAATGTGGAACAAATGAAAACAAACAATATATCCTCACTGTATATGTGAGTCTCAATAATGTAGAATAATAATGTATATGGAGATAAGGATATATAGGCATCTATTGGGGAAAAAATCAATGTGTGTTCGTGTAATATGTAGATATAAATGTATGTGATTGTGTAAGCTCAATTAAGGCCATAGAGTGCATAAGTAGTCAATCTGTAAAAGTGAGTAAGTAATATTCCACCAAGGATGTGCAATGAAATAATTGTAGGATAAGTGTCGTTGATGTCCATATCATGATAAGAATTAAGAGGCAAGGTCCAAGTGAAAACAAAGCCAAGGCCTAGGATAATGGTCAATGCAAACACATATGAACACATATATGTCAAAATAGAAGAACATAATGGATGAGAGTTTCAATAGGCTATGTATAATAGATAATATTGAAAATTAACCACTGATTTTAGTAACAAAATGCTCTCATGGAGTTCTTTCATATAATACATGATCTCATGTTGATTTTTGTTTTAAATCACCAATTGAAATGTGGTGTTGATTTGTAGGTCATGTATCATCTTTTGAATAAATAGTGTATACTTTGTTGGTTTGCTTTGGAGAAGCTCCCTCTATTGAAATGGTAACGACCACATCATTGAATCCAAATGTAACATAATCACGATTCTTACCAAGTGTGGCCCCAATTGTTCTTAGCCATGATATTCCTAGTATTGCATTGCATTGGTAAAAATTAGGGTTAGTATGAAACACAAGAGAACATGTTTTAAGACCAAGTGTTATTGAAAAATTGATAGATCCAATGCAACTCTTAGGTTTAATAATCATGTCTAGATTTTGAATATCATATCCAAGAGATTTTAGAAATGTCATGCTGCATACATTGATTTTGTAAAAAAAAATTAATCTCAACATTGGTACATTTCATGCCATTTATGTAAGGGATAAGAAAGAAAGGCTCTAGATATGAGGAATGTTTTTTAGTTACCTCCTTTAAAACTATGCTTGTGACATTAGTATTTTTAGTTATATATTTAATTTGAGCTTCCTTCTTAATGAACCCTTTCTTAAGGATGCTTTCTTTCTTATCTTGCACTTTTTTTTGCAATCTTTCTTTATGTAACTTTTATTGCTGTAAATTTTCTTGTTGAAACCTTTCTTGTTTCAATTGTTCCTTTTAAAACCTTTTTTTCCAATTGTTATTTTTGTAAAATTTACTTTTCTAACTAATTTTTTTTTGTAATATGTCTTATGCAACATTTATTTTTCTTCTCTTTTTTTCTGTAATGTTTCTTTAGAAGGTACAATCATAGTTTGAGTTGGTTGTTTAATTATAGAATGTGTTCTCGAATCTGGGGGTTGTTTAATGGATGTAGATAATATAGGATCACCACTATCAATGACACTTTGTATTTTATTCTTCAAATCATAAAAATTCTCTATATGATGTCCATGCATTATATGATAAATATAATAGTATCTTTATTTCCTTATAAGATGCATATGAGGCAATGCAATTAAATTGTTTCAAAGCATATCTCTCAAAATTTCACTTGGTTTGTTATGATGTTGATGCAAAAAATTAAACCATTAATTGTAGATGTATTATTTTATTGAGTATCTTCTTCAAATGAAATATTTTAAGGTACAAATCCCTTTAATGGAGATGTAGATATATGATAGACACTAACATGCTTAGGATTTGTTATGTGTAATATTGCCTTCAAGTAATGGAAATTTTAGAATTAGATATTCATTCTGATTTCAAAAATTCTTTATGGATATTATCATGGTAACCATATGTTCTATAAGGGTTTTGTAAGCAAAAACCCTAGACGCCTTTGATTGACTATACATGCAAGAACCATCAAGAGGATTTGTGAGAGGTGGAGGAGGCAAGGAGGAACATGTTGACTATCTCTATTATGGCATACTCTACCTCTGCTACTAGTGACAACATGAATGACATAATCCATTATGGGAAAATAATGGATGTGGGATGGTAGTTATTACAACTTTGATGAGGAACAAATGAAGTCATATATGTCATCTAGTGTCTAGTGGTAAAAAAGGTGGCTCGAATTGGATGTTCAATAATATGATTTGAGGAAGGCCTGGGATTTTTTGATATTAACTTTATCCTTGTTAGTGTTTTTAAATTTGATACATTCGATTATATGATTGATCAAAATGTAACAAAACCAAGTGGAACAATATTAAAATATTACCTTCATGAATTGTATTAAAAAATAAAGACAATGTTCATTCATTATGGTCATGGATAATTTGTATTATTAGGGAATAATTAAAAATCAACTATGAAAATAAAACCCTAAGTTAAAATTTGAAACCCTAAAGGGAGACCTAGAGTTTGAAATGGTTTGATCACTATTCGGGTTCACCAATATGTTTTACCTTAATTTGGTTTTAGAAACTCGAATAAGATAGAAATTAGTGTGTGAATTCAAATTACTAAATATGTATTTCAAACCAGAATATGAAGGTAACAGTTTGAAATAGATTGCAATGATTTGAAAGTGGCATTTGATAAATATAGTAATTACAACATAGGGACAAGTACTTAGCCTTATTTATTGATTTTTTGGCTATGACTATATTTATAATAGTGGAAAATATATTGAAGCATGCTTATGATTTGTCCAAATTTGGAATTGTGTGTGTGTTTATATAGGTCAATTTTATCAACTTTGGGTCAGTATCAACTCTTGATACTAACTTTTGGTCCATAGTGACCTATGGGAAAACTAGGGTCTATGAATGTACAATCAACTTTGTCTATATTTAAAATATTTGAACGTGAAATTTTGAATCTTGACGTTGCACAAAACTCTAAAAAGCAACGTCCACCTTGAAACCTTAGATGTGCTTGTGAGGGATATAAAACTACAAAAAATGGGAAAGTGTAATGTGTTGAGTTGAAACTAATCACCCCCATTGATGATGGAATGTTACCTACATATCTAATACTCCAAGGGGAAACATCAAACCATACGTAGCTATCACACCTAGTGTAATTGTGCAAATGTGATTGTTCACTATATGTATGCAAGTAAAGATTTAGATTTGATACTTGACAATGCTTACTTTGAATTATCATTGGTATGTTTGAGACTTGACCGTAGGCTACTCCTAATGATTAATTTGTGAATTGAGAGAAATGGGATAGTTTTTATTAATGTGTAATAGTGTATAAATGTACATTAGATAATTTCTAACTCCCCTATCAAGTAAAGCCTTAATTTGTATATATACAAGTCTGATTGGGTAATTTTACACACCATTGAAATGTTGGGTAGATGGCCCGACCCTAAGGAAAGATATAATTTTAAAAATAGTTGTTCCTAGGAGAGGGCTATTATTGATAGACATAAGTTAGTAATGATTAATGATATTGACCAAATATGATGGTAGCAACATGTGCACAAGAGTATTAAATTGAGCATTCAAGTATGTATGTGTAGAATAGTATGGAAATTTAAAATAGATAAGATTTTTGTAGGTGTAAGAGTAGAATGAAAGGGTTGAACCCATATAAATATCTAGGATAGCCCGTGAGATGCCGAGTTAGGACCATGTTTATACACATAATTAATGTGCGATAAATATGTGTCAAGTAATTAATACCAGATTTTAGTATCTAAATTTTGTTAAAAAATATTGGAGAAACTTCATTTAATCTTAAGGTATGTCCTTCAATACTAGAAGGATGAAAGATTCAAAATTAGAAAGTTCATATTATGGTTGAATTTTTGGATTGGTGCAAATGTTGACTTTCATTGGCCCTAGAACATGGAACAATATTTTTAAATAGTATTAAAATAGGAATAGAAACTCAAGATACTTATAGAAGTAAATAAATAATTTAAGGATAAAGGGAAAGGTCCTAAAAAATAGAGTCCAAATTTTTTATAAAAGAAGAATTGGAGGAATACAAAAAATATAGGAAACATCAATTCAAGACCCAATAAGAATTTAAGGAGTGAAAATGTATCCAAGTCAAACAATGAAAAAAAGGTTGGAATAATAACAATAACTACAAAAATCATAAATCTAATATGGAAGGAAATAATAGGTCCTATGGGAGGATGTTTCATTTTTGTAGTTAGTCATTATGCCAATCAGTTCCCTAACAAGATAGGTGGATAAACTTTCAAGGCACCTCCATTGCTAATCCAATACCAATCTTTTCAGTAAAGGATTCACGCAGCAATGGACAACCATCAAGTTGAGTTCTAAGTAACACCAGTGGAAGCTTTAGCTAAAAAATTTGGTTATCCTATTACTGTACTTATTGATTATAAAGAAACTAAATGTTTGTAGCATATATAATTTTTAAGAAATTATCCATCAAAGATAGTTTAATGAAAAATAGTTGGACAATTCAATATGGCAACTGAGTAGAATAGAGGGTAGATCACTGTTTATTTGAAACTAAATTAGAGCTTCCTCGATTGAAAACAACATTAAATTTACATATTTCCCATTGGGTTCATATGATGTGATATTAGGAGTCAAATGGTTATGGAAACATCGAGTTCAAGTTGATTTTTATGTCAAGATACTGACATGTCTCAATGATAATGGTCATCTTATGATAGTTTGAGTTAAATACAAGATCAATGTGAAACAATTTCCAGCCATGCAAATGAAAAAGTCTGAAATAAAGGGATGTGTCATATATTCAATGCATATAGATTAAAATTGAAAAGGAACCAACCATAGATGAATATACCTTTCTTTATGATTTCATATATGTTTTTCCTATAGAATTATCAAGACTACCACCTAAGAGATAATTTGATCTATCCATTGATATCTTAACCAAATTAAAAAAACCCTTATAAAATGACAATAAATGAATTTTTTTAGTTGAAATCGTAATTATATGAAATGATTTCAAAAGCTTTAATCTATCCAAGTGTATCGCCGTGGGTTGCACTAATAATTTTTGTCAAGAAGGATGACACTCTTAGATTGTGCATAAATTATAGCATGTATAACAAAACCACTATTAAGAATAGGTATCCCTTTCCATGAATAGATTATTTTTTTCCTCAATTTTGAGGGATTGTTATTTTTTCAAAAGATAGATTTAAGATTAGGTTATTGTCAACTAAGGATCAAAGAGGAAGACACACCAAAAACAACATTTATAACTCGCTATGGGCACTACGAGTTCACTGCAATTGTATTTGGACTAATAAATTCTCTTGGAACATTAATGAAATTAATGAATAATGTGTTTAGATATTATTTGGATGGATGTGTACTAATATTATTATATGACATCCTAGTTTATTTAAGAATAAACTAAGAGCACATGTAACATCTGAAACTAGTTTTGCATCATTTAAGACAACAAAAATTGTATGGTAATTTTTTAAAATGTTCATTATTTTAGGAGAAAGTGCACTATCTTGGCCATATAATCTCAGAAAAAGGGATTTCAATGGACCTAATCAAGATAAGAACCATTATAAATTGGATCTCTCCATGAAATATGAACAAAGTTCATACCTTCATGGGTTTGGTAGAAAAGTACAAAAAATGTGGAATTTTTTTCCAAGATAGGAAATCAAATCACATCTTTACAAAAAAAGGACAAGAAGTTCATTTGGATAGATAAGTGTGAATAAACTTCTAAATTTCTTAAGGAAAAGCTAACCATCAGTCCTATTTCAAATGTTCCTAATACTAATGGATTTTTTTAGTTACTGCATCTGCATCTGGCAAAGGATTGGGTGGTGTATTTATGCAGAATGACCAGGTGGTGGCCTATGAGTCACGAAAACTTAAGCAATATGAGCTAAATTAATCACCATATGATTTGTATCTTGCATCAATTGTTCACATGCTAAAAATGTGGAAACATTTCCTTATAGGCAAGTATTTTGATCTCAGGACAAATAATTTGGGACTCAAATTTATCTTCACTCAATCTAATCTTAACATAGGATAGAGGTGTTGGTTATATTTTTTGAGTGATTATGACTTCAACATTTAGCATATAAAGAGAAAGGAAAACATAGTAGTTTTTTCCCTTAGTTGAAGAAGATATATAAATCCTATGATAATTGTAAGAATCATTTTTTGATAATATATTTTAACTCTTACCATCATATAAGTTCTATTTGAAGTTCAAGGTAGCCTTTGAAGCTGATAGTCAGGATTATAGGTATAATGGCTATCAAATAGAAGAAGGTGGAATTATTTAACTCAATGGCGTAATATATTTACTTGACCTTAGTGATCTGTGTATCATAGTTTTGGAGAAGGCACATGAAACTTCATACTCAGGTCACCATGGTGTGACTAAAATCGTGACAGACCTTAAACAACTCTATTTTTAGTTGTGACACAAAAGATATGTTATAAATTTTTGTGACATGGTATTTAGAGTGTTAGCAAATCCTATGTCCAAGAATAAGCATGATATGATATTGGATGCAGTGGAAAATCTCACCAAGGTTGTAGATTTTATACCTAGGAGTTTGACAAATGATTCACCTATTTGGAAAAAAAAATTGTTTAGGAAGTGTTTAGATTGCATGGAATACCAAAAAAATATCATCTTTGATTCTGATACTAGGCTGAAATATCAGGTTTGGTAGACTTTGCTTGCAACATTGGGAAAAATGTTGAATTTTAGTACAATGTATCCTCCAAATACAAATGGTCAAATGAAGAAAATAAATCAAAATTTGGAAAATTATATTCATATGTATTAAATGGATCCGTAGTATAAGTGGGATGAATAATTTCCTTTGGTCAAGTTTTCCTATAATAACTCATAGTAATCTATTCTTAACGTGACATCATTTGAAGCATTGTACATGAGAAAATGTTGTTCCCCTCTTAGTTGGGATAATCTAGGAGATAGATTTGTAGTTGGACCCCAATTAATTCATAAATGGAAGAACAAATCAAGAAAATATTCACATAAACTCCCAACTAGCAAAAGAGTTATGTAGATAAGAATAAAACTCCTAGAGTTTTTATAGTTGGAAACAAAATCTTCCTTCGATTAAAGCCAAATAAGATCTCTAATAAGTTTGGAAAGTTATCCAATCTAGATTCGAGATATGTGAGACTATTTGATGTCCTTGAAGTAGTCAATCCAATTGCCTACAAAATTGTATTTCTTCTTGTTCTATCACATTTGCATAATTTTTTTCACGTTTATTTGCTTAAATATTATTATGTAGATATGTCTTATGTTATTGATTGAAAATCTTTACAGGTTCAGGATCAAGGAGTGATATTTGTATAACTCCTATGAATCATTGATATTTATAAACTTAGTTTACGAAATAGAGAGGTTTCTTAGTATAAGGTCTAATGGGACTAATACTATGAAGAGAATGCTACTTGGGAAGATCTTGAGGAAGTCTTTAAGGATTTTCCTCATTTATATAATTGAGTTTTCTATTTTACTACAACCACTGGGATGATGTATTTTCCTATAGGGGAGGATGTTACACTTTGTTTGTACTGATAGATTAATAATTTGATTTGTGTTGATGTGGTGTGCCACGTAGACTTATTTAGTTATGAAATTAATGCCTTAGAAATTAGTCATTTCATTACTATATCATGTTTTAAATAAATGGAATGTTTAGTTAGATGCATGTTATTCTATTGTGTGGTTTTGATTATTTTGACAAAAATAAAATATGATTAAAATGCTTGTGAACATGAAATTGAATTGATATGTTTGTCTAATTTAACATCAAATATATGATTTATAGAATGTTAAATAGGATTGATGTGGTTATTTGAATGTTAATATAATTTATGATTTAACACCAAATCGTAATTGATTTGTTTTGTTGTTTAAGTATGAATAAAATGTGACTTGCTTGGGAACACCTACACAAAATGGGTTGAAACTGTTGATTTGCTTACATTATTTAGTGTCAATTTAAATTTTTAATTGATTAGTTTTAATAGAATCAAATAGATTCGATGCACTTTAATTTTTTTATTTTGTAATTTTTTTAAAAGTTTATATTGAAATGTTTTATTTTTAATTTCATATAATATTAGTAACAATAATAAAATGATTATTTTATATCATTTTTATGTAGAATAGTTAAACATAGGCTTCTTATATCATATGATTACCTACCCTACCATTTGGTAGACCACATTGGTAAATATGCACCTTTTTGTTTCACAGCTCTAAGATAGTTGTCTTAATTAAACAGTGTGGTTAAGTTACCTAACGTTAATAATATTTATTCATACATTATAAATTGAAATGCCCTTCAAGGGGAAAGATATATATTAATAAAAGTGGTTCAAACTCTTGAGCTCTTATATCTTACTTCATGGGGAAAATATGTGCCATGTCGAAGGAATTTTCTAACTACTAAATTGATGGTGATTTAAAACTTGTCCAAGAAACATCTCTTCCCTACCAGTAAAATTATGTTGGTATCGACATTAAATTGAAGTATCTACTTTTTTCATTTTAACTTGTTTAATAACATGAGAAGAGTTTGTTATTATTTGGTACTAATATTTTGAGACTTATCAATATTTTATCGATATACCATTCAATATCCAAATCAAACAAACTTTTGTGAGGTGACAAATTTTAGTAAAAAGACATGTTCCTCTCTTTTCATTTAATATGGAGAAGTCCTTGTCTTTAAATAAAATCTGAAAACTATCCACTATATGTAAGGAAACATGGGTTGTGTCAAACTACAATTAATGTAAATAATTCAAAAAAAAATGTTAACTTCTTCCTAGCCATTTGACCATTAATGACTAGGAAGAATTGCAAGGAGTTATACCCTCTATAAAAATGAGATTATCTAAGCATATGGGAACATAGAGAATATTTTAGAGAGTTGTATGGAGCCATAACAAGAAGAGGCTAGAACAAAAATAAAAAAATATGGATAAAGGAGGTTTAGTAGGAGAAGGACGCTTGGGAAGGAAGAATCAACATAGTTTTTTCAGAGCGAATGTTGAAGGACTATGTTAGCCTCAATTTTGAGGTGTTTTCCTTCTAATTTTTGCTTCGTAAATTGAATGAAATTGTGTTATGTTGGGATGTTTCTTGTTGGTTTGTTACATTGGAAAGTAAACCTCTTGATCACACTTGGCTTACTAAATGCAAAGGAATAATTACAATTTATTTTAATTGTATTTCAACATATAACATCATTTAAATGTCTGAAACTAAAGTTTCCCTACTCAAATTTTAAGGATGACTATTTTTGTTATGATACGATCAAACTATTTCATTTTGTATTAGTCTAATCTGAGTGACAATAAGACCCTTTTCCATTCTTAGGCATTTAGGCCTTGAACAATAAAAAAACATTATTTTGAATGCCTAAACTTGTATAAAGATGAGTTATATATACATGGAAAAATAGAGCTTGAATTTAATTGTTGTTGCTACTCATTGAAATATGATTTGAAAAACTATTTTAGGGTTCCATTCTTCTCTTTCTTAAAGGTTCAAAATGCATATTATAAGTCTTGGTTTTGTTAAGGATTGGAAGAAAAAATCAATTTCCTAGCTCATAGATTTAATGATAAATGCAGATGCATGGATTTGTAATATGAAATATATTTTTAATATATATATTTATTTTAAGATTTTAATTTAACAGCCACATGAACGTATTTAAGTTTTCCAAGCGTATATTATGGTTGAAATTATTTAAAGACTAACCTGTTAAGAAATCCTACGAATGTCTAAGTGCTACTACCTAAGTTTTTTTCATAATCTCAATTATTTATCAACCATGAATATGGTGATGGAGACTATTTTTTCCACATATACATTTCCTATTTCTTTATTTATGAGTAGGCAGGGTATCGTAAAAGGGAAGTGTCCAACTTAAGGCTTTTTTTATCTTTGCCATTTTGTACTTTTTATTATTAACATGTATAAATTATTGCCACATGAATATCTCATGAACTTCATCACTTATCTTGTAAGATAAATATGTTGATACTCATGTTTGTTTTCTTCTTTAGTATTTTGGCCTCTATATAGACCAGTTTCCCCCCATATCTTGTCAGCCTTAAAGTGGATTTTGATTTGATAATTTACTTTATATTATCAATGGATCTAATTTTAGCATTTCATTTGAGGCTTAAAAACTTATAGTTTTGAAGTTTTTCCCATGCTAGTAGGTATCAATGATTTATAGGTGCCAAGCAACCTATCATCAGGGTTGCCTATGCCACAACCAGTGTAAAAATGAAGGATGTATCAGACCGTTGTGGACATTCCTTCATATTTTAAGGACATTCCATATCTACCTACTGATCTTGTTTCACTTGGTATTAAGGGTGATGTGACTGGTCCAATACTTGCAACAATAAAAAGATAAATTAGATGATTATTTCAACATAGAGATACAAAATGTAATAGGCAATGTGGTGGAAGAAAATCTTCATCCAACTTGTCTATCTCTTCCAAAAAAATTTGTCAACACCAAAGATAATGCACAGAGGACATAACAAACACAGAAATGGCTAAAGAAAATATTTAAACAACACTCAATTGTAAGAACGTGTTACAATGATCAACAACTACTGCTAGCTCATAGTTATACTACGTGTTATCAACTTCTTTCAACTTGTCCATTCCTTCTTGTAACTATTAACTTCATGTCATAACATAAGATCCTTTCCCATTACCCATACAGTCTCATTAACATCTAAGTGCTTAGTGTTGTCTCCCTCAATATTGCTTCATTTCTTCTTTTGAATGTATATTTAATATAATACAATATAATATATTATTAAAATACTATATTGTAGTGTGTGTGTATATAATAATACATAATATAAAATTGTGAAATAATAATACTTAATATACTACATCTTATTTAATACATAATCATATTCTATATAATATATTATATTATATGCAACATATTATAAAAATATTACAATATATATATATATATATATATATATATATATATATATATTTACTTCCCCATATATTATATATTATATTATATCAATTACAAATATATAATATAAACACGGTTAATATATTATATATTATATTATAATATTAGATCAGTGGTTAGGATTTTGTAATCATGTTTCGATTGTTTGGCATCAATGTCTTTGCACCGTCCATATATACATAAATAAATTGAGTCAATCAAACACAATCCCATGGTAAATGCAATGGAATATATAATAAAATTTAATGTTTATCGCATTAACCATTTTTATTGTTGATACATTCGAAGATAAAATTAAAAAAATTATATTTGCAAGTGCACGTAAGACAATCAAACGTAGTCCCAAGGCAAACGAAGTCACATGCTACACGAGAAGAACCACTAAGACTCTAGAGTAAAATATTATTCTCTAAAGTTAGTACACGTCTGTTAACTCATGTTACCAAGACATCCATCAGACATGTGGACAAATGCTTTTTCATTTATTGTTCCTAAGCTTTGGTATGTAAATACATATACATTGATATATTCTTAATGCATATTATATTGCAACTTATTGCACATCATATATGACTAAATTACATTGTAGACTGACAACTATGTTTTGACATGTAATCTCTTCAAAGTTATTTTCTTTGATAAGTTCATTTTAGTATTTGCTTGAGAATCTTATTTTGGCTTCGATTCTAGGGTGATCTATTACAACTACACAATAAAAAAAATTGTTGTCTAATTTGACCTCATTATCTATTAGGATTGCATAACATCTAAATTGCTATCTAGTTTAACCATAGGTATGCCAGGTGGAAGATGAAGTTACCACTAATAACTTTAAACTAGATTGTAATTTGACTCTACATACATACATACATATATCCCTAGAGTATTTTATGTAATGGACTAAGATTGATGTTTTTAGATTCTGTAACTATAGATAAAGATAAAAGGAACATGCATTAACAATAAACTCATGTAGGCCAGAGTGGTAATAGCGGTCCAGGCAACTCCAAAATGTCTCCAACACTATTTAATTTTCAAGAGACATGGGTTCTTACATTTTCCTTGCATAAAAAACAATCACTTTTTTGGAGGACCATATCAAATACAAGGTGAAAACTTGGATAAAATAAAGTATATATTGCACAACTTAGTTTACTCTTAATCATTAATTTAACTCTTATTTTTTTTAGATCGATACTCATTTTTTATTGGAGCTACCATCGGTTTGGGACATAAATGGGGGCCCAAATCCTTGAGAGAATATCACCATTGGCCAATACCGACATCTAGAGTACCATCAATGACCACAACCGACCTCCAATATACCACCAATAGCCACAACCATCCTCACGTGCCTTAATGAGATTTGAACTTGGGTGGGGCTAGAAACAATAAAGCCATTTTACCAACTTACACACATCTCATCAACTCAAATGTTGGGTGGTAAACACTTTTAATATACATGGGATATGAATCAGAGTAATGGTATAGAGGATCACCTTCTCGAATTGGGACATGAGGGTGGCCCTAGGTTCTTAATGTTCATTAAATGATCTAAATATAAAATGCCCCACTATGTTCTGCTTGGTCCACATAGACAAGTGCAACCCCTACCTCAAGGTGTCAATATGGCCACTTGTTGAAAGTGTCCTCATGGGATCAATGAGAATGGAACTTGGGTTGATGAGTAAAATCTACTTGTACCTCACCAATACACAAAATCCTTGAGTCCTAAAACATTGGGTTACATTTTTAAAATATCAAAGCTTCAAATCAGAGTGATGGTGGAGCACCTTTTTGAAATGGAACATGTGGGTGGGCCTGGGTATATAATTTCTATCGAGCGATTTGAATTTGAAACACACCCTATGTTCTATTTCGTCCACATGGAGAAGTGAGACCCCTACCTCAAAGTGTCCATATGGCCACTTTTTTGAAGGTGTCCTCATGGGCTCAATGGGAATGGAACTTACATTGATGAGTATAAACTAGTTGTACCTCACCAATACACCAAATCCTTTATTCGCTCATTAATTGACTCTTAATCATATAGATCTTACATTTTATAATTTCATTTAAAATCATCATATATATATGGATCTATGCTATATACGATTAATAATTACCTTACTCAATTATAGTTTTTATTCATATTTTCTGGACCTTTACACAAATTTCAATTTCCAGATCAAATTACATATATTTGTATATGGAATGCTTGCAACTATATAAATCAAAATTCATGAAAAAGCAACACTGAAAACATTTTAGATTGGAAATCATATTGATATGGTTGAAATGTCAAATGAAAAAGGTTGAATAGAAGGTCCTTATTTATAGTTTTCATGGCTTTCAAACATATTTGAAGCTACAACTTAAAAATGGTCAGTGACAAGCCAAAAAAGTATACACTAATTGCTTGTAGCCATAAAAATAGACAACATAATTTCATTCAAAATAGAGACAATGCATATTTTCAACACTTTTGATTTTATGAAGCTTGAGACCAAATGTCATTTCGTTTATTTTTTGGCATCATAGCCTACAATATTTTTTTGTCATGTTGAAAATCCAATTTTCAATCAACTATGGAAGGTATGCCACTCTATTTGTTTGACTATGTTATATTGTTTACAAATCTGAATGTAATCTTTAATACTGTGCCACATCAAAATTTCTCTTTTGAAAATTAGCTACAGTGTAGTGGTTAAAAACATAAAACTATTTCTCTTCTAGAAGATGGATCTAGCACATACTCAACAATATGAATTATGCCCATATCAAAAACAACTTTTATAGTGGATGTCTAAATTAGACAAGGCAACATAAACAAAAAAGGCACTCTGAACTCTTGATCCTTGTTAAGATGAATATCATCTTGAACACAAGTATGAAAGATTCAAGCTTCAAGTAATGTTTTTTTTTATATTACATATGACTAACATGTTCAATATTTGTTCATAGGATCAAAAACACAAATGCATTTCTTGGGAATTCTACCATTGAATTTCTCACTACTTTACAACTGACTAGAGAAGGAATTTCCTCTAATCTATTTGTTGACACAGTGGATTGCACCCGGGGACAGGACGCCTAGCTCCTGCCCTTCCACACACAACAATGGAAACTCCCCTCTCGCCTGTGGGACCAACGAAGCTGGAGGGGAGAGTCTCTAGATAAGGGCTAGCTCCCTCTAATGTATCTTTTAGGCCCTGGTTTCTCCTACTGCTAACAAATAAATTAAAAAAAAAAGGGGGGAGAGAGAGATGCTGAAAATAGAACCTAAGCCTAAAAAATGAAAAAGGTGATACACCAAAAAAGTTGACCCACCCAGCCTGAATATACACTTTTCACCAAAAAGAAGCACCCATACACTTCATCTGAAGTGGGAAGCTCTTCTACAACAGTCAACTAGGGGTCCGTGGAAATACAGGGAGGAAGAAACTACTAGAGGCATCCTCAGACACACTTATGGCAGCTTATTCACAGGCACCTACATTCCCCTAAGAACACTTTTGGCAGACCTGCAGAAAAGAGACTTCACAATGCACTAAACATGTTGTAATTGATCTCTGAGAAGCATGAAAGACAATGGCTTAACACAAAAGAAGAACATAGACATATACTTTAAATTGCAAGTCTAGATAGAGGTAAAAATGCTAAGTCTTGATTCAAGGTAAAAATTGGCAGAGCTCTGCCTTACTAGCCCGAGAGATTTTTGGGCAGAGTTTTGCCTTAAGGATAAGAGAATCCCCTTCTCAAATGAGAATTTTTTTAATATATAGAAAGAGGGTAAGAGAACTTGGTGCCTCTTTTGAAAAGACTTTGGCCCTCTTTGACAAGCTGGCCCATGTGCGCTAAAAACATCAAAAAGAGGAAGTCACTGTTACTGATGTCATTATTCTAGAAGAGGCCTGCTAGAACTATGTTGTATAATCACTGAACTTGACTTTGGAATTCAAGCATTAATGTGGAAGCATGGACTGTGCCTTTTTTCTACAAACAGACTGCTCTTTCTAGATATTCACGTGATTTATCCCCTTTTAAATTGCAAACTGGAGAAGACAGGCCACGTCGTTTACTGTTTGCACCATTTGGTGACCACGTGGCAAATAACTCACCTCTCCTCGCCACTTGGACTACTTTGTTTATTCCTGCACTTTGTCTCATCCTGGTTTTGTCTCTTTTTACTCCTTCAGCCCTTGGGGGCTATCTTCTCGCAGGTCGTTGTGTTCCTTGGGTTCTTTTCATGGTTGGCACTCAGGCAATTTAAAAATAAATGGCTATTTCACCGTCTTAAATTTGACGTCCGCGCACCTGTCATCACTTTTGAATTTCCAATGGATAGTTTTCCATGATTAACTTTGACGTCCTCGGGCCCATCACCCTTGGACTTTCCTTCGACTTTCTGCTTCAGCCTTTTTCCCCGCAGCGTTTTTCTCTGTGGGCTTATTTTCCATCAAGCAGTTTTCTTTCAGATTTTTCATGCAGACAAAAAGTCCGCAAGAAATGGTTTCACCACTTTGCCTTTGGAAATATTCTTTCAGGCTTTTAGCTCACGAGTTCCTAAATTTTTTTGGACTTTTTATCCAAAGGAATTCCTTCGGACAAAAAGTCTGAAAGAGTTCATTTGAACGCTTAAGTACTTTCTGTGAGATTTTGTCAGGCAGCCCTTCTGAATTCCTTCGAGCGTTTTGTCTGAAGGAATTATGCCATTGCCTTAACAAAATTCTAAAAATATCTTACCTTTGTGGCTCTTTTTCCTTTGAAGTGCTCCCTGCCCTCCGTAAGGGCTCTTGAACTTGGAACTGCCCTCTGCAAGGGCACTTGTCCTTTAGGAGGCTTGAACCCTTCGCGTTGAACCACTCCTTTGAACCAACTATTGAACCAATTCAATGGTTCAAATGATTGTTGAACCAAGGCTTTTAACTGAGCATTGAACCAAGCTCGTTAAACCGTCTGATGAACTTTGATTGAACCAAAAATTGTTGAGCCTTTTGAATTGAACCGAAGCGTTGAACCCTGCTGATGAACCAAAGCAATGAATCGACTGAGTGAACCAAGAGTGAACCAAAGCCGTTGAACTTTGCGTTTAACTTTGCTGATGAAACAAGGCAAATGAACCAAGAGCGTTGAACCAACATATTGAACCAAGCTGATGAATCGACTGATTAAACCAAGGCTTTGAACCAAGTGATGAACTTTGCTAATTGAACCAAGGCTTTGAACCAAGTAATGAACTTTGGCATTGAACCAACGTATTGAACCAAGCCGATGAACCGACTGATTGAACCAAGGCTTTGAACCAAGTAATGAACTTTGGTGTTGAACCAACGTATTGAACCAAGCTGATGAACCAATTGATTGAACCAAGGCTTTGAACCAAGTGATGAACTTTGCTGATTGAACCAAGGCTTTGAACCAAGCAATGAACTTTGACGTTGAACCTCAGCTGTTTAACCAAATCATTGAACCAAAGCTATGAACTAAGGCATTGAACCGGTTCAATGGTTCAACGGTTCAAAGATGTTAACTCTTTTGAAAGATCATGTTGTTGAACCATTTTAAGCTCAATTTCCTTATGAATTTATTCAAACAAGAGTCCGAAGAAGATTTGTAAAACCTTGCACTCTTTGACTGGTTCTTCATCTGCTGACAGACTACACCTATAGAGTCCGTAGAAATTTTGCAAAGTCCGTAGAAATTGCAAGACTTGTGCAAAATCAAAAGTACTAGCTCAGAACAACATAAAAAAGAAGGGGGACCAATTTTTTGGCCTGTTGAGCAAAAAATGGTCAACAAATTGGCGACTACCAGGGGAAGCATGCTTGCTATGCTTAGAGACTAGTTGCCTTGTAGTCCATTGGGCAAAGAGTCAGAATGTAGCTTTGAAGAAAGGTTAGAAACAACCCCAAAGATCCAAGAATCAAACATGAAGCTTTTTACCCCAAACACAAGCGAAAGCACACACAAGACTAAAAACACTACTTGTGCAAACTGCACTTAGGGAAAGCAGGAAAAAAACTGAAAGCAACTACTATATACAACTAACCAAGTACATCTGCTTCCCTCCTGGATCAAAGGGAAAACTTCTTAAGTCTTCTTCCTGGCAAGGAAACTTATGGTGCCAGATAAGTGGCTAAATGAAATGGAGAGCTGGTGACCCACTCCTCTTGCCTGCCACCTGGGTTGGCTTGTATCCGAGTGGATCATATTCAAACATGCTTCCAACATATATGTATTCTTTTTGTTCCTAGAAGCTTGTTGAATGCTGGTCCTTCATGCTGGTGCATTTCACCAAGAAATTTGTGGCTACTGGCTCATCACCACAAGCCCTTTATAGTGCATGGTCCCTCTGCAATGCATCATGGTTTGACTCGTTCCCTTCTATTTCATTGAAAATCTTGTCAAACTCATCCTCTGCTTCTTCTTGGCCTTCTTGAAGAAGGGTGACTATTGTGATGTCTGAGTAGGAATTACAAACTAATTGCTCATCCCACAGAACATCACCTCTTTGTTCAAAGCTTTCTTCTTCAAGGCTTTCCTCAAAGAAAATCAGCCTCTCCTTTTCTTGCTCAAGGATCAAAGTCTCTAGTTGTTCAAATATATTCTCCTGATCCTCCTCCCACTCAGGCTCCTAGGCGTAGTCATCATCCTCATCGAAGCAACAAGGAAGTTCATCAAACAAAGGGGAAGAGAGCTCACCGTGCTTAAGTTCCTCCTAGTATTGCTGGAACATCTGCATGTATGCATGCCCTGTGTCTTCTCCATTACTGATGAGGTCTTCACAAAGATCATCGATGATGATTTCTTCTTCGTCGTCACTCATGATAGCCTCTTGAGAAACTAAAGATTGGATCTTCTGCTCCTCACTCACCTCTTGCAAAACAGGTTCCTCCTTGAGAAGGGATGAAGTGGAAAAAACATGTGGAAGAGGAGGTAGTCCTTGAGATAGAATCAAATGATTCTCCTCCTTCCATCTAGCTATCACTTCAACAATATCAGGTGTGCCCTGATAGCTCTCTTGGAGGTGTGTAGATGGGGTGTGTTCAGACATGGAATGTGCCATTAGGTCTGAACCGTCCATCACACCTTGGTTGAGGAATCTCTCTCTAGATTCCAACTCTGTAATTCTTCTGGCTATATCCTCTTGGAAGTGCCTTTCTTGGAGGTTACCAGCATTATCATGAGCAGGAGCAGCCTCATCTTCTTCAAGGTTTTGAGCAAAACCTTTCTTCTCCTCCTTCCTGCCCCATGATTCTACTGTTTGCTTCCAGTTCAGGATCTTGGAATTGGAATTTTGCTCCTATGAACAGGCAGCAACTTTGTTTTCTCCAAGGTCCTGGGGCTCCTTCGCAAGGTCTAAAATTTCTATCTCTCTTTCACGAAGCAGTCTCATCTTAGCCTCTAAATCTTCAATTTGTTTGGCTAGATTATCCTGAAAGAGTCTTCCTTGGAGGTCACTAGCATCATCATGTTGAGTAAGAGCAATTTTGAGAGAGATGTGTTGGTTCGTAAAGTTCCCCCCAAAAGAAGATTCATGATCTAAGGAGTTTAGAAGGTTCATCTCCATGGGAGGTTGTTCCAGTTCCCTTTGATGCTTGAAGGCTAGGCATACGAGGTCAAGATAGGGTTGATTGACAGATCAGATGAGCTGGAATGAGTAAGTGCTATCTGATAAAAAGGATTTGGTGTACAAGAGGGGGTTTTATTTAGAATAAGAGGGGGCATGCAAGGCTGACTGCCTTGAATGAATGGATTCCTCCATTTTGTTACCTCCTCCTCCATGGATTGTAAGGCCTGAGCTTGTCTGAACAAACATTCCTCTTTATACATCAGCTCCTGATGATATTCATACTGCTCATCTAGTATGTCTATCTCCATTACTTGCTTCTCAAACTCTAGCGCCACCTCCCTTATCATTGAAGGGAAACTAGGAGAGCTGCTTGAGGGGATTCCCTGAATATCTAAAGCTTGATCATAGTCATATGAAGGAATACAAGGTCCATGATTTTGTGCAAAGGAATTATACATACCAAAAAAATAAGATTTCTTAATGGCACCTAGATTGCTTAACCAACTGATTCAACTCGGAGTTGCCATTGGTGTTGATGCAAAAGCCTCCAAAGGCTGGCTGGTTGAAGAACACACCAAAAATTCTTCAACTCTTTGGACACAACTTGTCCTAGTTGGTCCCACTGGGCGTGCCAAAAACTGTTGATGCAGTGGATTGCACTCGGGGGTAGGATGCCTAGCTCCTGCCCTTCCACATGCAACAATGGAAACTCCCCTCTCGCCTGTAGGACCGGTGAAGCTGGAGGGGAGAGTCTCTAAATAAGGGCTAGCTCCCTTTGATGTATCTTTTAGGCCCTGGTTTCTCCTACTGCTGACAAATAAATGAAAAAAAAGGGGCAGAGAGAGATGCTAAAAATAGAACCTAAGCCTAAAAAATGAAAAAGGTGATACACCAAAAAAGTTGACCCACCCAGCCCGAATATACACTTTTCACCAAAAAGAAGTGCCCATACACTTCATCTGAAGTGGGAAGCTCTTTTGCAATAGTCAACTAGGGGTCCGTGGAAATACAGGGAGGAAGAAACTACCAGAGGTGTCCTCAGACACACTTATGATAGCCTATTCACAGGCACCTACATTCCCATAGGAACACTTCTGGCAGACCTACAAAAAAGAGACTTCACAATGCACTAGACATGTTGTAATTGATCTGTGAGAAGCATGAAAGATAATGACTTAACACAAAAGAAGAACACAGACATATACTTTAAAGTGCAAGTCGAGATAGAGGTAAAAATGCTAAGTCCTGATTCAAGGTAAAAATTAGCTGAGCTCTGCCTTACAAGCCTGAGAGATTTTTGGGCAAAGTTTTGCCTTAAGGCTAAGAGAGTTCCCTTCTCAAATGAGAAATTTTTTAATATATAGAAAGAGGGGAAGAGAACTTGGTGCCTCCTTTGAAAAGACTTTGGCGTTCTTTAACAAGCTGGCCCATGTGCGCTAAAAACATCGAAAAGATGAAGTCACCATTACTGATGTCATTCTTCTACAAGAGGCTTGCTGGAACCATGCTGTATAATAGCTAAACTTGACTTTGGTGTTCAAGCATTAATGTGGAAGCATGAGCTGCACCTCTTTTTTGCAAATAGACTGCTCTTTCCAGATATTCACATGATTTGTCCCCTTTTAAATGCAAACTAGAGAAGACAGGCCACGTTGTTTACTATTTGCATCATTTGGTGACCACCTAGCAAATAACTCGCCTCTCCTCACCACTTGGCCTGCTTTGTCTGTTCCTACGCTTTTTCTCATCCTGGTTTTGTCTCTTTCTGCTCCTTCAGCCCTCAGGGGCTATGTTCTAGCGGGTTGCTACGTTCCTTGGGTTATTTTCATGGTTGGTGCTCAGGGAATTTAAAAACAAACGGCTATTTCACTGTCTTAAATTTGACATCCGCGCACCTGTCGTTGCTTTTGAATTTCCAACAGCTAGTTTGGCATGATTAACTTTGACGTCCTTGGGCCCGTCATCCTTGGACTTTCCTTTGGCTTTCTCCTTCGGCCTTTTTCCCTACAGCCTTTTTCTCTGCGAGCTTATTTTCCATCAGGTGGTTTTATTTTGGGTTTTTCATGCAGACATTTTCCCGTAGATAAAAAGTCTGCAAGAAATGGTTCCACCACTTTGCCTTCAGAAATCTTCTTTCGGGATTTTGGCTCACGAGTTCCTAAATTTTTTTAGACTTTTTGTTTGAAGGAATTCCTTAAGATAAAAAGTATGAAAGAATTCATTTCAATGCTTAAGTCCTTTTTGTAGGATTTTGTCAGGCAGCCCTTTCAAATTCTTTTAGGCTTTTTGTCTGAAGGAATTCCTTTGGACAAAAAGTCTGATGGAATTATGCCGTTGCCTTAACAAAATTCTGAAAAAATCTTACCTTTGCGGCTCTTTTTCCTTTGAAGTGCTCCCTGCCCTCCGCAAGGGCTCTTGAACCTAGAACTGCCCTCTGCAAGGGCACTTGTCCTTCAGGAGGCTTAAACCCTTCGCGTTGAACCGCTTCTTTGAACCAACTGTTGAACCAATTCATTGAACCAGTTCAACGTTTCAAATGATTGTTGAACTAAGGCTTTTAATCGAGTGTTGAACCAAGCTCATTGAACTATTCGATGAACTTTGATTGAACCAAAAACTGTTGAACCTTTTGAACTGAACTGAAGCATTGAACCCTGCCGATGAACCAAAGCGATGAACCGACTGAGTGAACCAAGTATGAACCAAAGCCGTTGAACTTTGCGTTGAACTTTGCCAATGAAACAAGGCAAATGAACCAAGAGCATTGAACCAACGTATTGAACCAAGCTGATGAACTGACTGATTGAACCAAGGCTTTGAACCAAATGATGAACTTTGTCGATTGAACTAAGGCTTTGAACCAAGCAATGAACTTTGGTGTTGAACTAACGTATTGAACCAAGACAATGAACCGACTGATTGAACCAAGCGATGAACTTTGCCGATTGAACCAAGGATTTGAACCAAGCAATGAACTTTGGCGTTGAACCTCAGCCGTTGAACCAAATCATTGAACCAAAGCGATGAACCAAGGCATTGAACCGGTTTAATGGTTCAACGGTTCAAAGTTGTTAACTCTTTTGAAAGATCATGTCGTTGAACCATTTTAAGCTCACTTTCGTTATGAATTTCTTCGGACTCTTTTTGTAAAACCTTGCACTCTTTGACTGGTTCTTCATCTACCGAAAGACTACACCTGCAGAGTCCATAGAAATGGCAAGACTCGTACAAAATCAAAAGTACTGGCATAGAACAGCATAAAAAAGAAGGTTGGCCAATTTTTTGGCCTGTTGGGAAAAAAATGGTCAACACTATTAACCAAAGTTAATTCAATTTTATCTCTGTCATTTCTTACTTAAATTACCGCTTTGAGAATGGTTTTCTATGTCTTAAATACTTTTGCACATTCCATGGGACTTGGAAAGACTCTCATTCCATTAGCTCAATCACCCCAATGCCCTAATAAAAGACAAATCTTAAGCATAACTATGCTTATGTAAGACATTTATGCACTATTTTATAGTTTACAACCTCGATGTAATTTTTATATTCATTGTAATATTAAATACAAAATACATTATGCTTACAACAAGAAATACATTTAATGAAATGTTACATATTTCCTATGCACTTATTATTATCTTCAAGTTTTGACACTGAAATGCTTTATAGATTGAACAAAGCTTAAATGGAAATTGTCTTCCAGTCATTGTCACATACAACAAAAAACAAGCGTTGAAAAATGCATTTTGAAGATGATATCAAATTAAACACTGAAAAAAATGTTTTTGCTTCTCCTAACAAGCTTCAAGATTTTTGTCAAATAAATTAAAAATGACAATGTATTATCACTTTTTCAATCTTCACAAACATGTGGTTTAGAAGACACTTCTACAAATCATGAAATAAAACCACTTTCTTTCCATAATTCTTTGGTTTTACTATATGCCATCAAAAATGACATCACACAAATAAAAAAATGGCATTATAAAGAAACATGTAACATGCACCTACAACAATAACATATAAATAAATTAAATCAATATAACACACTCATAAGATAAGCATAATTGAATATACAATTACATTTTAAAAAAACTATTAAAAAAAAAACTCGTGCAACAATAAAACATGCTCCTGAAAAATGGCAAAACTTGTGCTATAACACAACCCTTGTTTTTCATGTTTTTTGATGCTCCTAGATGTGGTAGATAATTTACAAGGCCACACAAAGTGGGTGAGAACCTAAGTATTAGAAAAAAATGTAATTTTGATTTTTATTAGCATATGAAGAGTAATGTTTAGAAGGGAAACTGTCATAAAAAAATGCAAAACATATAGGGCACCTATAGGTAAAAACTTGATTTATAGGTTTATACAGGGAATAATATGAGTGTAATGGGGTGTATTATAGTTAAATTGATATCAATTAATGTTATAGTGGCTTTGGTCAATTAGTTTTTAAGTTCATTTATCATTTTGGGTCATTTAAGGGTCAAAATTGAGCATTTAATGATTTATATGAGTTTTTTGGGAAATGTGAAGGTCCAAATAGATGGTGTCATACTCCATGTATCCACTTAATTCTTAAATAACTGAAAAAACTGAAATATGGTAGGTTTTTCAGAGAAAAGTCAATTTTCTTAAAGAAAAGGAAGAAAATGGCACTTGTACAACCTCTTTGGGAAGTGTGTCACTTGAAAAAGGTGGAAATGTGAATATTCATCTTCTCCACACGCATATCAATTATTTAATTGATTTTAAAGTGTCATTTATTTCTCAAAACTATTCTGCTCTTTTCTTGGCTTTTTAGACACACAAAAGTGACTTGCAGGTTTGTACTTGGTACTGTCAACACAAGGGGTTTCAAGTAGAATGATTATGGGAGGTTGTTTTAAACTCAAATACATTAATTTTAATATTAATAATTTGAATAATGATCAACTTTGATTTATTAATCATCCATTTGAACTTGACTGTGCAAATTTGTCTACCCATCTGTGCACCCTATCAATTTTCCCTTGGTTTGAATAATTCCATACAAACCACTTATTGATTTTGATTTTAGATGATTTTAAACTCATCCTCACATGTTACCCATGATTTTTTTTCATGTTTCAAGTTGATTTGATGAGCAAATTATCCCAAATTTGTAGATTGGTTTCATTTGAAGACAATATGTATTTTTTTATCATTTGCAGAGTCCTCATGCTTGATCATGGTTTAAAAGGGATGTAATATGTTATTTATCATGTTTTAAACATGATATTTCTCCCCTTCATCTTTTAAAATTTATCTTTCAAGGTAGCTTTCATGAATTTGTAGTCATATGCAATATTCACAGTTTAGCAACCATTGATGCGCATGTGCAGGGGACATAAAAGAAGTGTTCATATTGAAAGGAGAATGTTGGAAATTTTTTATAGGTTATAATAATATAAATCATGCATTTTAATATTTTTAAAATAATTTTGAGCCACCTATGAGGTTCTTTATCCATGTTATTGCTCTACTCCATGCTTACTGTCTACACACAATCCAACACACACAATTGCTCCCAAGAATTCTATCCACATTGGAAAGATTAATTTTAGACTTGTTTTAGGTTTCCATAAGATGAAATAATTCTAATGAAACCTTAAATTTGTGATAATGGTCATGCCACATGCTTATAGTTAATACATTCTTCCTAATGCTCCTGTCTGCTATTGTATTCACATTTGGATACCCCTAATGCATGGTATAGGTGACATATTGGAAATAACATATTTGACAGTGGTATTTAAATCCTCAAGGTTTAAAATATTCATTTGAATATATTTAAATTAATTATAATGGATCAAATGACATTATATCATGGATTGTTTGGAAAATGTTTACATTGTCTGACTGTACTACAGAATGACCACCTATAGGTGGTACCATAGAGCACGAGAAAACCTTTTGAGGTGTTGAAACAAGTGGGGAATAATTATTTGAGATCCTAATATGATAAAGAGACCATGTCAGACCTATTCTCAAGTTAATAAGTAGAGATAAGGTACAAACCATGCTAAAAAGGATCTAAAGACTGATGTAAGGACTCTTTTCCCTAAAAGCACAAAACAGAGGTCCTGAGGTGATTTGGAGATAATATATCACATGGTTGGAAATAGTTTCAAGGAATATATATTATTTAACCATGTTTCCTCTAGTTTAGACTAGACCTGTGCAAATTTTGAAGAGATTATGACTAGACCTATGCAGTAATATCTAGAGGCTTGAGGAGGTAAATGGCCTTTGGTCATCCTAAGAAACAAAATTGAACAAATCCTCATGATGATTAGGTTTCAAATAATTTAATGGAACACAAATGGCCTTGGGGATAGCAAGAGAAGATGGAAACATGGTATTGGAGACTCTAAGACTACCTACAGTTGTCCCTTGTATGGATAAAGTGCACCTATAAGTACAAAGAAGCATGTGTCTCAGTCAAGGGTCAAGAAGCTCAATTTTCAGCCCAAAGAGAGAGATGAAGTGGGAACAAGGTATGAGAAGATGAAAAATGCATCTTATTCTCATATTATAATGTAATGATCATTATAAAACTATAACCAAGCCTCATTGGGGCCCATGAAACCTACAAGCAAATTATAAAACATGGTTGTCTCAGTCAACACCTTGAGAAGGCCCAGTTTGAAGTCCAAGTACATAGGCAAGGTTGGGAAGAGTAACATGAAAAAAATATAAACTAGATAAATTATACATGAATTTAATGAGATTCATAAGCTCTATTCAAGGCAAACTAACCCACAAGCAAAGGTAAAACAGGGGTGTCTCAGTCCTACAACAGGGTATGAGACAGTTACCCCAATCTAAATGCCTTATTGATGCTTTAACATTCTTGAAATATGGATGCAAGAAACCCATGAAATATATGACAAATATTGACTCGTATTATATTTATAAACACCATAATCAAGGTCTCATGATGTTGTTTTAACCTATAGGCATGGTTGTCTCAGTCAAGGTACAATAGGGTACCCAATCTAGACTAAAAAAAGCATATGAAGATATATGAGATTTTGGGACATTGAGAGAGTTTAGAGAATATTCATCACCACTATAGAAACATATTGACACTATCATGATGTAAAATATCCTGATACAAAATCTCAAAACATGCAAAACACAATCCATGTGAGGGGAACCCTACACAGTCTACCTATGAAAAGTACAGTCTTAGAATTTGCCAAATTGAGAGGTAAATCACATGGAAAGAAGCTCAGATTTGGTACATAATACATTTAGGACTTGAATAACCTTTTCAATTATTCAAATTTTTCTAGGAGAATATGGAGTGCCGTCTATTTTGTCTCAGAAAGAGGGCACTCCCCTCATGTGCAATTGATAGGTTTTGGAAGAAAGTAGGTGGTATGGTGAACTAGAGGCTAAGGAGACCCCTTAAAAAGCTGATTAAATATGAAGTGAATAAAAAATAACATGGGATATAAGTCAATAGAGAGGTAACCAAACAGGGTACCTTACACTCCTAAGGTTATAGTCATGCATGATAGGCATTTCTAGGCCTAAAAGACCAAATAAGAGAACAATGATATTTATAGCCCTAGGAGTGATTTCCATATTGTTTGATCATGTCTTTGGGGTGAATTTGGAGGTGTTAAATCTATATTAATTCAAATAAAACCATCAAAATTAATTCTTAGTTCAAGAGTACATGTAATCCTATTAGGCAAAGATGAGGCCTAATGAACAAAGAGGAAGTCATTCACACTTTTTGGCATTAAAAATGATTTAAAACATATTATATCATGTTACTATGGTATATATAAAGGTTTATAAGCTTTCAAAATGCAAATAAAATCAAGGAAAGCCATTTTTAGCTCAGAAGCCAACTTAAACATGCAAAAAGGGCAAGAACAAGCTCGAGTAGGTGAATTTGAATGCTCATTTCTCCTTTGAGGATTTTCATATGGATTAAAGGCATTTGGAGGAGTTTTAAAATGTCCTAGACAACCTTTTTGTGGCATTTATTTGTAAGTTGAATGTGTAATCTTTATGAACAATGCCTAAGACCCAAAATTGTTAAAAAACCCTTACAAACCCTGGTTGGAACCCGATTGGGAAGATGGAGTTTTATAGCTAATATAATTAGCCATTTTGACTAGGATGGAGATTTTACATTGCATAGGACTTCCCAAAGCTAATCCCCATACTTTTTGTTTGTACAGACCTATATGGATGGGGTAAAAAACAATCTTTTATTCACCATTTTTTGTGTTTTCAAGATACAGGAGGATTCAATACATGAAATCAAGTTTGGGAGGAATATTAAGACCTTAAATAAATTTTTATAGCCATTTTATTCCAATAAAAATCTTGTAAGTGTGTAAATAAACTCTTTCAACTTAGCCAGTCAAAACTGGACTATTGGACAAGCTAGTGAGAAGTGTGAAAAATCTAATGGAAAGTGATTTAAAGGTGTCATTAATACTTATAATTCCATATAGGGACTTGACACATGTCATACACTTCTTTTTACAAATTTTCATGGAAAAATTATGCCTTTTTGGAAGCCAAGTGTGCAGGGTGCATGAAAGGAGTTCTTTTTGAACTACAAATGATGATAGTTCCTTTCCAAATGATTCTAGAAGACCAAGTATGAAAACAATGCATGGATATTAATTAATGATGTCACTAACCTAAATTATAATCATCATATCTATTCCTGATAAATTATGGGACGTTCAAACAGAGGCAATCATGAAGGCAATTTTTCTATGCAAAATGAGGAGTTTTATGTCACTTTTCATGAAGTTTAAGCCTTGAATTGGCACTTGTACTTCCAAAAAATTTATGGTTCATACCATATCATTGTCATATGAATAATTAAATAATTATCTTAGCTTTAAAAGTGTCTAAGTGACCCTTGGACTTCTCTCTTCTTCTCTCTCTCTCAAGTTCTATAAGAACTAGCCATTTTGGCCATTGTAGGGATGTTCCACCTAAGTATGAAAAAACCCTGATCATTTGTATACCTTTTGATACATAAAATTACTAAGTGTTACCTCTTCCATGACTTTTCATAGTGTTATTTATTTGAATATTGAATTTTTTTAGTGAAGACTATGGATTCCTTAGCAAGTTGTCACATTCTCTCACCTATTTGCAACTTCTTCTTACAGGGCATGTGATGTGTTCCAGGAAATGTCAAATTTTAAGTGAGTTTTTATATTAATTAGTTCCATTCAAGTCCTCTTTTCTATTCCTCATATCTTTACACATTCATCTATAATCCCACAATATAACATCGATACAAGAAGACATAGATTGGAGAGTGTATGTTTAGTTTGTCCTTTGATTTCAAGTGTAATATATATATGGTTGGAGGTCATCAGTAAATTTTGTGTATCAATTCACTTATATTAGTTTGATTTTAGTTATCATTCTCCCTTTTTACCCCCAATTTTACTAGCATTAGCAATCGAAAGTGGTACATCAAGGGAGCTAGCCCTATCTAAAGATTCACCTCATTCTTTAGGTTGCCCACAAGCCTAGAGGTGATTCCATTGTGCCACTTGGATGAGGAAATATTTTCATCTCCTCAAAGGGTTAAAATCCAAGTGAAAACACATATATCATATAAAATACTCTAATAATAGTCATCCCTAAGGTGGATAAAATCATTCTTGAAACTTGAGCTCAGGTACTAGTAGGAACACACTTGATAAAACAAACATGAGAAAGAGATGTTACATGCTTAATAGATCACTAAAAGTTTCCATTGAAATGTGTTCAGATTTTTATGGGATAAATACATTAAATTTTTTTTTTAAATATATTATATACACATAATATTTTCAAACTTTATCAATTATTGATGTTTTCTCTCTTACAAGAATCCATTGAGTCTTAATATCTCTGAGTGCATGCCTTAAAAGGTGCACTGAGAAAGGGGTGGGTAGACCATTGGTGCTTCATAAGATTGTTGTATTTTATACCACCATTTATAATAAACACAAATCTTCTCCTATACACTTCCCTAAGCTTTGACACCTTAGGCTCTCCTCACAAATGCAATTTTTACTTTATTCTTTTTCACATACTTTGTTCACTCTCTTGGGTTTTTATTTTGTGAGTTGTTGTATAAGACCATGGATAGGACCAAGCCCTCCTCACAAATACCATTTTTTAAATTTTATTTACACCCTCTGGGGTTTCTCTTTTTTGAGTTGTAGTGTAAGACCATTGATAAGACTAGGATCTCCTCATAAAATTACCATTTTATGTCAAAACACCTTCATTCAACCAAGTGTTCCTTTTCTATAATGATACGAAATGGTTACAAGTTTGTGATCCCATATTCTCAGCTTCAATCTTTGATTTTTTTAAGATAAAACTTGCACAAAAAACTATGTTAGCATGTTTCCCTACACTTGCATACATTATTATGATAAGGAATCATACTTATCTATCATTGTATCCCTTTTTCAAAGTGTCACATTTTTTGTGATTTGAATTAATTCAAATTGTTTCATGTTCATTCCCATTAATTTCATTTCCTTTCATTCCAATTTGGATAAAATAATTTTAAATTCAAGATAACACTTTTATTTCACATGAATAAACAAGACTTTTAGAAACCATGCTCTCTAAGTTCTCTTTTCTAGAAACCAAGTCCAAAGTTTTTAAATCATAGTCATTTTTAGCACCCATGTTATCACACTCTCACTCACTATCAAAATACATAAACACATCTAAACTATCCTCACACTCTCTTACACCTCTTTCTTCTCCCTTTAAACAAAGCTAAAACCTAGTTTTACAATGCAAAATACATGCATACAAATCAACCTTGCTTCTAATGACCAAGTATGCATCTCATACTTAAATCCATATTACAATGAGAGAGAAATGAAGGAGAAAAAAAAGAGAGAGAAATAAAATTATCCATACTCTAAGTGGATGCATAAATGGACACTAAATAATGTCTTCCAATTTGTGCATAGTCCAAAACAAAGTGGAAATTATTTATATAAAATAATTTCCACTTCCATGAGACAATATGTCTTTTGTCTTCCACTTTCACATGAAACAAACATGATGCTCCACTCACCCACTAATACCAAAAGATGCACACTCATCTCTTGTCTTTATCCAAGCACTAAGATAGTGGATCCTCCACAAATTGTGCCCCACACATCCACTCATGTATTCCACTCAAAAGAGACACCCCACATGTTCCCCACATGAATAAACAAAGGAAAAACATGTACCTAGTGGATAAATTTTCCCCACATTTCTTTCATACCTTTCCATGAGTGAAAAGATACCCTTTGGGCCATGCTACATCACCTAAGATCCACCACTTGGGACCCACCGTGAACCCACATCCTAAGACCCACCATGGGTCCCACTGCCATGCTCATGAATAGTGTCATGTGAATAGTGTTTGTGTGAGTATTCATAACTTCTCGATGTTGCACCTATTGCAAAAACTTCTCATCCCAATCTTCCTCATCCATGAAGACCAATTAAAGTTGAACAAAATTTCAACTTCACTCTCATGACCACTTTGGTCAACATATTTGTAGGGTTTTCATCTATATGTACCTTCTCCAGTGTTAGTTGATCCTCCTCTAACACTGATCATATAAAGTGATAACTTGATTGAATATGCTTTATCCTAGAGTGAAATGTTGAGTTTTTAGCTAAGTGAATGTCACTTTGATTGTCACTGAAAAGTACCCCTTTTCCTTGTTAGTTTCCCAACTCCTTCCTCGATCTCTATAACCATATCATCTCGTTTGTCGCATCTATAGCCATAACATACTCAACTTGTGTGGTAGAAAGTGCCACCACTTTTTGTAGACATGAAATCCAACTCACCATTGTACCACCCATAGTAAATACATACCCAATAGTGCTCCTCCTACCATCCAAATATCTTACCATGTCTAAATCAACATATTCTCATAGGACAACATCTGATCCACCATAACATAACACTAAATCCATGGTCCCTCTCAAATACCAAAGAATCCACTTAATTATCTGCCAGTGTTCCTTTCCTAAATCACTCATGAATCTACTCACCACTCCCACTACATGTGTAATGTCAGGTCTCATACACACCATAACATACATCAAACTACCCACTAATAATGAGTAAGAGATTTTGTACATGTAATTCCTTTTTTCTTTTGTCTTGGAACTCTACTCCTTTTTCAACTTAAAGTGGCTCACCAAAGGAGTCCTAACAGGTTTTGCATTATAAATGATAAACATATCTAATACCTTCTTGATGTACTCCTCCTGCAACAGTGTCAATGTCCAATTTTTTCTATCTCTATATATCCTCATCCCAAAGATCTTCTTAGCAACACTAAGATCCTTCGTAATGAAAGAATCGCTCAACTTTATCTTGAGTGCATCAATATCTTGCATGTTAGATCTAGCCACTAACATGTCATTTACATAAAAAAGTAAAATAATATAGCTTATATTATCAAATCTTTAGAAGTACACACAATGGTCAGAATGATATCTAGAATAACCTTGTTCTAGCATAAAATTGTCAAACTTAAGGTACCATTGTCCTGGAGCTTGTTTCAAGTCATATAAGGTCTTCATCAATTTACATACTAACTTATCCTTACACTTGACTTCAAAACCTTGTGGTTATTTCATGTATATCTCCTCCTCCAAATCCCCATGAAGGAATGCAGTCCTCACGTCCAACTATTCTAGATGCAAATCTTTCGCTGCAACCAAACTCAAAATAGTTCTGATAGAAGTCATTTTAACAATAGGAGAAAATATTTCATCAAAGTCTATACCTTTTTTTTGTGTAAACTCTTTTACCACCAATCTAGCTTTGTACTTCATCTTGTCACCATCTTCCTTCAACTTGTAAGCCCACTTGTTCTATAATGCCCTTTGAAAGCTCAACCAAATCCCATGTTTGGTTTTCCATGAGAGAGTCATCCTCCTCATCCATAGCCTACTCCTTTCCATGAGAGAGTCATACTCCTCATCTATAGCCTACTCCCACTTCTCCTTGGCATCAACCTACACTACTTCTTTAAATATTTCTAGCTCACCACCATCAATAAGTAGAAAATAATTGAATGAAGGAGAAAACCATTCATGTGGTCTACTTACTCTGGTATATATCCTCACAATATGACTTTAAGGTTCTTATTTTTGTCACACATTCTGCTCCAGTGCCTTTGGGACATTTCCATTCGTGATGTCTTCCAACACTGTGTAATCTTTCTTGGCTTCCTCTTGCTTTTTTTCCTACAACTGATCCCTGTACATGATTTTCTCATTGAATATCACATCTCTACTCTAGATAATCTTCCTATCTTCTTTATTCCACAACCAAAATCCAAAGTCATTAGTACCATAGCCAATAAATGTGCATTTCTAACATTTTACCTCTAACTTGGTCCTATTATTTTTATCAATATAATCAAAAGCTTCACAATCAAAAACTTTCAAAAAAGAATAGTCAACCTTCTTACCACTCCATGCCTCCTCTAGTATCCCACCATCAAAAGCAGTAGAAGGTCCTCTATTAATTAGGTACATAGAAGTATAAAATGCAATGGTAGTCTTACATGCAACCTCATGATCCTAGCATGTTCCATGATTATTCTATTTATTCTATCTAACACACCATTTTATTCTCTCTAACACACCATTTCTAGCTCACCACCATCAATAAGTAGAAAATAATTGAATGAAGGAGAAAACCATTCATGTGGTCTACTTACTCTGGTATATATCCTCACAATATGACTTTAGGGTTCTTGTTTTTGTCACACATTCTGCTCCAGTGCCTTTGGGACATTTCCATTCGTGATGTCTTCCAACACATGATTATTCTATTTATTCTATCTAACACACCATTCTATTCTCTCTAACACACCATTTCTAGCTCACCACCATCAATAAGTAGAAAATAATTGAATGAAGGAGAAAACCATTCATGTGGTCTACTTACTCTGGTATATTTCCTCACAATATGACTTTAGGGTTCTTGTTTTTGTCACACATTCTGCTCCAGTGCCTTTGGGACATTTCCATTCGTGATGTCTTCCAACACTGTGTAATCTTTCTTGGCTTCCTCTTGCTTTTTTTCCTACAACTGATCCCTGTACATGACTTTCTCATTGAATATCACATCTCTACTCCAAATAATCTTCCTATCTTCTTCATTCCACAACCAAAATCCAAAGTCATTAGTACCATAGCCAATTAATGTGCATTTCTAACATTTTACCTCTAACTTGGTCCTATTATTTTTATCAATATAATCAAAAGCTTCACAATAAAAAACTTTCAAAAAAGAATAGTCAACCTTCTTACCCCTCCATGCCTCCTTTGGTATCCCACCATCAAAAGTTGTAGAAGGTCCTCTATTAATTAGGTACATAAAAGTATCAACTACAATGGTAGTCTTACATGCAACCTCATGATCCTATCATGTTCCATGATTATTCTATTTATTCTCTCTAACACACCATTTTATTCTCTCTAACACACCATTCTATTGTGGCATTCTTAGAACCGTTCTCTACCTTCAAATTCCATTCTGTGAATAGTAATCATTAATTAAACACTTTGTTGCAGTATTCTCCACCATTATCTGACCTGAGACACTTGAGCTTTAATTATGTTTCATTCTCTACCAAAGCTCTCCATCTCTTAAAAGTTTCAAATACATCAGATTTTATTTCGATGCAATAAACCCAAATTTTCCTAGTTTCATCATCAATGAATGTGACATAATATAATGAACCACCAAAAGATGATACCTGAGTGGGTCCCCATACATCCATATGCACAAGCTCTAACTTCCTCATCTTCTTTGGCTAGTCCAACTTTCAAAAACCATGCCCATTTTTGTTTTCCATATATGCAGTGCTCACATAGGTCCAATTCTATCTCTTTGAGACTTGGTAATCTTTCCTTTGACTGAAGTGTTTTTAACCCCTCTTCACTCATGTGGTTGAGTCTATAATGCCATATAGTTGCATCTATAACTGAAGTAGCTAGATCACAAGATGAGTTAGCACTAATAGTTGATCAATATAAAGTACCCACATTCTCACCTCTATCTACCACTAGAGCACCCTTGGTAACTTTCCATGAGTCACTAGTAAAAGTGACAACACAACCATCACTTCTCAATTATCTTATAGAAATCAGGTTCCTCTTCAAATTAGGAATGTACTTAACATCCTTAAGCACCCAAGTATTTCCATTCTATAGTTTCACACCTACACTGCCATTTCCAATATTACTGCAAGGTTCATCATCACCAAGATACACATGTCTAAAATCACCTTGAACATAATCTATAAAATAATGCTTGTTAAGAGTGGCATGAAATGAAGCTCCTGAATCTAAAACCCAAGATTCATTATTATTGTCTAAAAAAAGAATCAAGGGATCTTCTAACATATCACCTACTACATTTGCCTCTTTTTTACCTTCATGTTACTCTTTGCTTGATTTTTTGTGAAGAGCCCAACATTCTTCTTTGTGTGACTCAGCTTCCCACAATGCCAACACTCTATTCTTATGGTGTATTTTGACCTTGAACCTTTATTTTATTTCCCATGGTCTACTCATCCTTTGGTCTTAGATCTCCCTCATGTCTCTATGGACAAAGCATTTTCTCATTGAGGATCACACCCACCACGTCCTCAAACTTAAGCTTTGTGTTGTTTGAGACATATTTGCTTACCACCACAACCAAGCTATTTCAACTTTTAGGCAAAGAACACAAGACAATAAGATCCCTAAATTCATCAACAAAGTTAATACTAACAAAATCTAACTGACTAATAAATGTATTGAAATCATTTAAATGGTTAGCTATTGAACCATTTTCATCCATTCTTATATTAAATAATTTTTTCATGATAAATATTTTGTTAGAGGCAGAAGGTTTTTGGTATAAATTTCCCATGGCTATCATAAGACTCTATAGTCTTTTCCTGGGATATGTTGAAGGTTATCATTGAACCCAAGACATAACCAGATAGTCCTAAGCATTTTTCTATCTAGAAACTCTCATTGCTCATCCGTCATTATTATAGGTTGTCTTGATTTTCCTCCCAATGGTAATAAGAGGTATTTTTGGTAAAGGTAGTCCTCCTTCTACATTTTCCACAAATCAAAATTTTGGCCATTGAATTTTTCCACCTTTGATTTTCCATCTTCTGCCATAGATCCCACTCAAGCTACAATCCCTTTAGCTTCCTGTAACTTAACCTCAACAACAACCACCTTGCTATAATACCACTTATTAGGATAAATGCAAATACAGAATTATCCTTTGATTAAGTTGTAATGAAATATGTGGAGAGATTATGTAAACTATAAATACAACTTGCAAATCAAATATAAAATTGAAAATGAAAATGGAAATGAAAACCACAACACCAAGATAACATGGTACACCCAATTTGAGATACATTCATAGAGAAGCTTATAGCTCTTTCTTATTGTATCAGAATACCTGAAGAATACAACTGTGACACAAAACTATCACTCACTATCTTCACACTCGCTTACACTTCTTTTTTCTCCCTTCAATACAAAGTTAAAGCCTAGCTTTAAAATGCAAAATACATACATACAAATCAACCTTGCTTCTAATGACCAAGTATGCATCTCATACTTAAAGCCAAATTACAATGAGAGAGAATTGAAGGAGAAAACAGAAAGAGAACTAAAATTCACCATACTCTAAGTGGATGCATAAGTGGACACTAAAAAATGTCTTCCACTTTTTTCATAGTCTAAAACAAAGTGAAAATTATTTATACAAAATAATTTCCACTTCCATGAGACAATATATCTTTTGTCCTCCACTTTCACATGCAAAAAACATTATGCTCCACTCACAAAATAAAGACCAAAATATGCACACTCATCTCTTGTCTTTAGCTAAACACTAAGACAGTGGATCCTCCACAAATTATTCCCCACACATCCACTCACTTATTCCACTCAAAAGGGACACCCCACATGCTCCCCACATGAATAAACAAAGGAAAAACATGTGCATAGAGAATAAATTCACCCCACATTTTTAAGTACGTCATACCTACACATTTCAATTATTTTAACTTTCTTGTATTTGCTTGTTTTTGCTCTCTAGTTTTGTATCCTTGGGTTTGTCCAAATCAGTCTCTATGCCATTCATAATTAAAACTAAAAACACATCAAACAACCATTTAAGGATAAAGATAAGTCTAGGTACACATACATTACTTTTAGTTATTTTATGCTTTAAAATATTGCAATTTATTTAGCTTCAATGTTGTGTGTTGCTATGTATTTTTTCAAAGCACCATCCCCTGATGCACCTGAGTAACACATGATTAGATTCAAGTGGGGAATATATATACACATAATATTTCAAACTTTATCAATTACTGATGATTTCTCTCTTATAGGAACCCATAGAGTCTCAATCTCTATGAGTGCACATTTTAAAAAGTGCACCAAAAAAGGGGTGGGTAGACCATTCGTGCTTCATAAGATTGTTGTCTCTTGTACTACCATTTAAAATCAACATAAATATTCTCCTATACACTTTCCTAAGCTTTGACAGCTCCCTTACACACTCTTCCAAATAATTCACCACCTTAATCAACTTCTACTTAAGCCAAAAACCCTTTTTAACGTTTATCAAATAATGTTGGCCTAGGCCAAACTTGTATTCAAATTAATATTATCACATTATGGGTCTAGGTCAACCTTAGTCGACCTAGACCAGGACCTCACTTGCTTTTATCAATTAATGATATAAGGTCTAATTGGGCTAACACTATCAGCTAAAATTTTAAAAAGGTTTAGCATTAGATTCAGTTATATATACACATCCTTTTTGCCATTTCTTAGAGAAGGTGAGAGTTGATTATTCATTTATGCTTCTTTACAATCTGACCTTCCACCATTCTATTTGAGGAGTTATTTGCTTAGGTTTTACACTTGGAAAGAATAACTTTTTCTTATGAAAGCTTGAGATTCACTAGGACATCCTTAGCTAGACTATAGTCCATTGTCCATCCTTATCTTCTTCAATAATACACAACAACCTCTTCAAAGCACCATTAGTCAAGGGAGAGATTGAATCTTAACGGGTTCATCTTTAAGGTAAGTGTCTCTAACTTTGCTCCTCTATTTTAGTAGATAGAAGTAACGTAAGTAATGGATTTTGAATGTATTTCTCTCTTCATACATTAGGGTTATATCTATACATATATTTTTTAAAATTATTTTATGCATGTTTACTTTCATGTTTAATACCCCCATTTTGTGTCACAAGCTTTAGTGAGCACTAGGTTAGTTTTTACTTTACTATATTTTATGAATATATAGAAAATATAGGACCTAGCTAGGGTTATTGCATGGTGTTACTTGACTAGAGGCTTTGGAATCATCTCTATTAATGTTATTATGATAAGAGACCCCTTGGTTAGGTCTAACGGATCCATCTTGGTCATGACCCTGATTGTCTAAATGTATCAACAAGTAAAAGTGTAAGTATGATTTATCTTATCTGAGATAGGATTGATTTATAGATCAACTACATTTTCCCTTGTATACACAAACATTTATTTTTTTGCTTTAAAATTGTGAGGAATAAGGACTTTGTGTTATGTTGGTGCATGACAAATATGGTGACATGGGTTGTGATAGATGTTTCAAAAAGTTGTAGGTGTTTCCTACCATATGAGAAAGAGCCTAAATAGAAGGTGAAAACACTTCCCAACTCTACCTGAATAGATTTTTTTTTTGGGTAACTATGTTATTTAATAAATAAAATCTGCATCAATAGCATTAAACATCATGCACACAAGTAATGATGATGCACTAGAAAATGAGAGGTGCAAGGGTCTGAATTTCAAGATCTTTATGGTTAATATGTTTGGTTGGTAAAATTTGACATCGGATAAGCCATCAACATGGTTGAGCTTGTTGGTTAGAGTTAGTTGTAATGGTGTACCTTTTCATTGTGTGACAACTCTAGTGTCCCATGGTGCAAATAATATACATAGGCGACATCTCAATGAAACATCCATATGACAAAGTGTGGTATTGTAGACCATTAGGTTTTAAGGATGAATTAAAATAAAATCATTTCATTTCATTCAATTTGAGTTGAGCATGAGTCACTCTTGAATCTTTAGAACTAAATTTGATATTCAACCCTTCCCATCATGAATTTTTTTGATGAAAATTATTTATTTAACATTTCATTTCAAATATTAGTATATTTCATATAAAAAAGAAACATTATATATATATATATATATATATATATATATATATATATATATATATATATATATATATATCACATGAATCTATTGTAATTGCCTCAACCAATTAATTTACTTTAGACAATGTCCAACCAATAGTAGAGTATTTTTTTATATTCTTAGCTTTTGACATTAGATTTGGAATATCCATGCTATAAAAAATATAAAAATAATTAATTTATTATATTTAAATTGTATAAATTCAACAAATATGACTAATAACTTAGGGAAACTCAATATTTTTTAGATTAAAAATATATATTTTTGTATAGTAAATGAAAAAATATAAGGACACTACAAAAATGATTTCTAACAAAGAGGGTTGTTATGGAATTAAATAGGCACAAAAAGCCACCACATACATCAATATTGGGTGAAATCATTTGTTACATGAAAACCAATTGACTGAAGAAGTGTCTTCTTCATTATCTAATTATTCATTTCTATAAATATTAGATTTAAGTCTGAACTAGTTAACAGGGCAAATTCCATGGGAGTTCGATGTCAAACTCACCAACTTGAGTGATTTAAGTTTATAGGGGAATCAAATAAGTGGAAGCATATGAAATTCAATTGAAAATTATTCCAATCTCACACAAATGATTTTAGGATGAAACAAGTTAGGCAAAAGTGGTCCAAATAAGCTTTGTAAGTTACTTCTACTCACAAGACTATACATACACATTAATTTTATTGGAAGTGGCAACAATATCACTTTGCCCATTTTCAATGCTCTTATAAATTTTTATTTGTCACAATAAATAATATTAAGTGGAAATAAATTGATTAAAATTTTACCTCATGGCATATGCTTGCTTTCCCCCATAGTGTCTTACTTAGATTTATCAATCAACAACATAGCAGGGAGCATACTTGATGATATTGGTAACCTTAACAATTTCACAATCCTAAATTTGAGTGAATTTTCTTCAATGGAATCATCCATACATCATTGAAAAGACACAAAGTTTTGGAAAGATTAAATTTAAAATACAATAGTTATAAATAAGTGTTCCTAATGACTTTGAGTAGCTAATATGTCTTGGTAAGTTGGCTATTGAAAATAACATATTTTTTGGGAGTATTCTAGTTTCTCTTTGTTTTTTTCCCACAACTAGAATTTATCTTCAGAATAATCTCTTATTAGGAACCATACCTTCAAATTTAAGGGATTGCAAGAACTTGGAACTTCTTATCTCATAATAGGCTAGAGGGATGCATACCACAAGATGTTAATAATTTTCCTAACCTACACTTTTATCTAGATTTATGTTAGTCAGCAGGGCTTAATTATTCAAACCTACATTTATTGTAATTAAATAGCACATGATTGATCAAAATGCTTTGTTTGAATGACAAAAATAAAAATATTGTTCCTACATGTAGTGAAATATTATTGAATAACATTAGAACCCAACTGTCAAACTTAAAAAGAATGTCTAATGATAACTACCCCTTATCAATATCCTTAAACATAACACATCATACAACACCTTTATTCCATCCAATATTAGTAACATCGATATAGGTTGCATATCTGGTAGCCAAGCGTCCACCCTTCAAACTAATCGACCCAATTTTTTGCCCCTTGGAACCAATCCCCACCTTCAAATAATTGTATTCTGAGCTGAAATAATACATAATTTTGACCCTGAGTGTCATTCCCATGTTAATGTTCATAAACATGTGGGGTATAAGTGATCCAGATTTAGAAAAGGTCTGAAAGTTGATATTGTTTATTTGTAAGCAAACAACTTGGATGTGAGACTGAGAGTGCCAAAATAAAAAAAGGGTGATAGATATGAAGAAGGCCACAAAGATGCAAAGAGTGCGTAACGATGGAAAATATCAAGTAAGATGAAGCCCTTTCCTTTTGGATTTTAAGAATGATGATAAGGCACTTTTTATAGATTTTATGTTACAACCCCTCAAGCTATACCTAGAAAAGTAGCAGATTTTTTCTTAAACAACTTACTTTCACAATCAATCCATAAAACAAAGCAATACAATAAATACCAAAACCATAACTAAGAATAAAAGTACTTCTTAATAAATTACTACATATAATTTTAATCTTATACAACTCCAAAGAAGTAAATACCACATGACACAGCTATGGTTGGTCTCACAATATAGTAATTTTTGTTCAATATATAAATACAATTACATAATACCATTACATTCCTTTAGTCATACATCTTAATACAATAACATATACCAAGCTCTCTGGAGTTCAAGTCAATCCAAATCATGTATCTTTGATAATCTCAAGTGTCATCTCTAGGTAGTGTTATAGTAGAAGAGGGAGAGCATCATCTGAGTGCTTTACCACACTAAACACGAACCAATCATCCCCCACACAATCCTTTATCATGAAATATCCCTCACTTCATGGATAGGTAGATAGAATAGTGTAAAAATCCAATGAGATGTGCTAATACCCATGTGCTTGTAAGATTTCTAATAACATGCAGTGTACCATAAAAAAATTATTCTAAGATGAAATCGCACAACATGAAAATCAAACATATGAAATGACAATATATATATATATATATATATATATATATATATATATATATATATATATATATATATATATATATATATAATGTATATCTAACATTAATTTGGCCAATATTTTTAAATAACATTCAACTAATAGATCAATCAATTTCATCATACACCACTTGATTGGATTATCCAACATTGGTGGTGTTACGTAGGCTAGTGGATTCCATCTCACTACCTATTAACACCACCAATGCAAACTCTAATAATATAACATAGTATATAATTCAAATACTCATACTTATTTCATTCTCCTAGTAATAATATCACATCACATGCTATACATAAGAATAAACAAAGTATACCTTTATTTCAACCACACATGAATGAATCATGCATTAATTTAACTCATGCAGGAATAAAACCTACAATTCATACCACCCAAGTATGTTTCACATTCATATTAAATTTCATATCTAAAATTACTACAATAGATCTAAACAATAATCCACATGACAATCTATATCATCATAGTCTAGGGTTCTAAGGTACAACTACTAGTTTTTCTATAATCAGCCATACTAAGTAGTCATAAAATCATGGAAACATACACGTATATTCATTCAAGCATAACTATAACAAGCAAGTCATACAATGCATATAATTTTTTTTTAACATTCATTTTATCTCACAGATTTGTATGCACGTAATTTTTATATCTTTATAACTATTATTAAACATACTTGTCAAATTAACAACCAACACACATATAAATACATAAGTGTGGGTTTAGATATAACTAATATAGTATATACCATTTGAGTAATTTTCATACTGTAGAACTTTTTGACATCCCATAATATCATAGGTCATTGTGCTTAAGCATCCAACTCAAATATGAGCAATCAATCTTACGATGTAATTATTAAACGAGCAAATACAAGATTATTCCACTGGATATACCCTAGTTCATACTGTGCAATAATAAATAGATGAAAACATAATCCCTAGGTTCACATTAACATTCTCACAAAATATATTTCACACAATAGTTTTCATCATTTCATTATGCTATGATTATGACTCTATCAACATGTTTGTATAACACTATAGTGCTACATATATACTATTAGTCTCTACTAGCATTCTAAGCAAACCATTGGTACAGATTTAGATCACATAAATTTATCACAAAGGATATAGTATTTAATCAAATAGAAGTATAATAACATTACCAAAGAAATATCTATCTTTGCCATCCAAATATCAAAACAATGATGCCTCTTAAAATGACAAGTCAACACATCATAAGATTAATGCCATTACCATTTAAACCTTTAAGTTAAGTCTAGTGTCAAAGATTATTGTAGCATTTTAATGAATTGTTGCACCTATAAATTGATTTACTATTTTTATCAATATTTATTTCCACATGCAACTTCGTGTGTTGGCTCATTTCCCAAGTTAGTTTTCTCTGTCAAGTCTGTTATAAATATCCTTTAGGGCTGTAATATATTGAGTCTCTTTAATACTATTAATTTTAATCTACAATTTACTAAATCTCAGATGGATTTTAATTTAAAGGTAAAATTTTCTTTATATCAAAACGTAGTCGTAATAGGTAAAACACATCTAAATTATAGGTATAAACATTGCCCTTAAATATTCCTATTGCCACTATGCATCCTTATTTTGGAACCAAAATCCAAAAATTCAAGGCAAAATAAAGTTCCACCCAACATTCAATCTTGTAGTTATCGTTGCACTTTAGCATTTTATTTGGTTCCATTTCATATTAAACTTGTCGATTAAATCCTAAAACTTGGCATTTCACTTAATATGCATTGACATAAAGCATTTCACTTTTATTAACTCAGCCTTTCAATTAAATGACACTAGTTTTTTTAATATTTAAACTTGGAATTCTATTCAAAGTTTCAATGCCATTGTAGAGTTTCAATGCATTTTATTTAAAAAGACTCAAAAAATTAAATAAGGCAATGGTTCCTATTTAATAAAATGGTTTTTCAAACATTAACCTGGCAATTTCAAATAGACTTCAGCTTATCATAAATGGCTTAGCTCTCAAATTATGATGCAGGTCACAAAGTTAATTATGAGGCACTGCCCATCAACACATTCTTGAAAAATAAATGTGGTGCAAGGTAAATATAAGGAAAATAATGCAGGGTTAAATAGTTAGAAGCGTTACCTTGTTGTAATACTTAGGCTTTTAAATCTATACACAGCTCTAAATAATTAGACGCTGCCAATAATGAATTTAAATGTAAGTCTCTATATTATGCTATAAGACTCTGAGACACAAAAAATAAGGAATTAAAACACAACCTAATATATATTTTGATGTTGTTCACTTCAAGTGTTGCCTTCTTGGATTTAAAATGCCACCCAAAAGAGTAAGACACTGCCATGGAATATATTACAATCACATGCATAAAAAAAATAAACATAATAGCACATTAGGTTTATATATAGTTTAAAACACACCCCCGTAGACTAATGCATAGGCTTTAGGGAAAAGGAGTGTAGACGTATTAAAAAAATAATGCACGGCCCACTTAGTATAAAGCACAGGTTTAAAAATTCTAAACATAGTTTAACATCTTCAAGCGCTAGAAATTTCTTCAATAGATCTAAATGCATGAAAATACAATGCTACATAGACCTCTTCCAAAATAATTAAAACATTGCCATTAAAGTTGGTAAGTAGGTCTAATAGAGATATAATGCAGGGTTCTAAGTAATTACTACATCATTCATAGTTGGAATGCAGACTCGAGATTACCATGCAAGTCAAAAATTAGATGAGACTAAATTACAGACATAGACACCAAATTTAATTAATTTAGACATAGCTCTTAAAAGACTCAAGTTCAAAAAAATAAAGCATAGGCCTTCGCTAATACTATATAGGCCCAATATAATAAATAATAAATAAACAATTTCATCCTATTTAACATACATAAAACTTAATCACAAGTCTAACCTGGTATAAGCACCTTTTTCTTTGTCCACTCCTTAGCTTCTTCCCTCTTTAGCTTCTTGTCTTTCTGCATGTATCTCCTTGTGTATTTTCCAATTCTTCTCTTCCTCTATTTATAAATATCTTTTCCCTTCATATGATGTGCCACCCACTTTTGCATGCATTCTCTCTTTCACTTTGCTATCCATGCGTAGTCTTTTTTTAATTTATTTAATTTTTTACTTAAGTTGACTCATTTACTGACTTTTAATTTAATTTTATGCATGTATCTAGAAGGCTAATTTAACTCAATAATGAATTATATCTATTTTTTAATTTTAAAGTAAATTCCTCCATGTTATTCAAGATTGTTTTATCTCTATTTTAGAATATTTAAATAATTCTAATTTCATGCAAATAATCTTTACTAGGATAATTATCTTTTTTAATTAATATTTATTTAATCATTAATTGTTTTTATTGTCAGACAACCGTATCTACAATTTTAATACCTTTATAACAATTAATAGATTTACTAGATTTAAACTCCAAAAAATCTATTTAATTAGAAAATAGATTTAATGCATATTAAACTAATTCCACACACACAAATATAATCATAAGCAATATGCACTAACATTTTTACACAAGTAATATTTAACAGCTATTGTGTGTGTCTGTATGATCACTAGCATTTTTTACTAATATTCCTTCAATCGCTCCATCTAGCCAATCCTCTCTGATGATGATCTCCTTCATCAAAATATGAGGATATGACCTATCTTGTATTCATATCACAATAAGTAGGTAGTTAGTGTGAGTCATTATTAATATCTACCAATGACATAAGAACTAATGGATACATATCCACAATATAATAGAGTATAAAATATAGTTATCGCAAGATGCATACTAATCAACAATATCACTGCCTCATTTCAATATGTGTCATAAAGCTCAAAATCAAAGTAATAATAATCAGATATTAACCATTTTAATCCATGGATTAAATATTATAAGTCATAGGGTAAAATCAAGATATGACAACCTACCCCCTAAAACTGATCTTCATCCTGATGACTCTTATTTAAACAAAAGTTTCAATTACCAACATAAAAACATAGTATCAAGTATCAAATCATGATAATGAATAATTTTTTTTACCTAAATAACTCATACTAGTTCTCATAATTAGCACTATTCTTAGAGAATTAGTCCTATAAGACCCTACTTTGTGACATTTCTTATTCTGCAAACAAGTTCATTGAAATCACTTTATGTTGATTGGTTCTATCATGACCACCCTGGGGTCTTGAACCACAAGAAAATTCTAATAATAACTCAGAAAAAGTTTCACTGCTAACTTAACAACACATGATATCACTATAAAAGTCAAAACAAATAATCTTACGACTGAATTTGATAAGTTTTGCCTGTCAAATCTTGGATTTGACTAGTCCATCTATCGAATCCAACTCAGTAACAACTGAGTCAATATGAGGCTAAGTAGGATACCATCCTATCACTTAGAAATCATGTTCCTAATTCACCAATCATCCCTTATATCTCCATGATTCGAGAAAGCTTTAAAAAGTCTACATGGTTCTATGAAACACAACTCTATACTAATAGATCATAAAAAGCAATTCTTTATACTAAATAATTTTAGATGTACTAACATACATACAAGAAAAATCATACAATCATCCTAAAATTGTATTAAGTTGTTATTAATCAATCATAACTAGTATCATATCCTGCAACTTAACCTATAATATTATTTCATAGTTAAGAGATAATAATTAACAAAACATACTAAGGATAAGGATTATACTATCCTTAAAACCTTATAAATGAGGCAATGTCTCTTTACTTGCATGACTACCACACAACAAATTAAAATGTTCTACACACCTTATACCTTACTTACTCCCAAAGATAGGTACACATATAACTCTTCAAAATAATATGCTTCAATAAGAGAATAATATCAGTCTAAACAAATATATATAACATAAAAATTATAATCAACTAGAATTAATATAAATTCAATGTTAGCCACTCCTCATGACCAAGTGTCAAAGGTTATATATAATAGTAACTCTAAAAATTTATGCATATAAATTAAATAATTGACATCTCATAAACCAAAACTTCCTACATACCCTCATATGGTAGAAGGAAACATCGCAACCCCAGTTGCCAAATCACTATTCACTTACCAAACTTGTAAGTGTAGTATCATCACCTACTTCCATGATTGGAAATAAAATATGAACCAAAAGGAATGATCACTCCTTTCAATCCTTAAATTTTTCTCAATGAGAAATAGTGACACTATCCCATGAACTCAAGGGAATAAAACAGTAAATCAGAAACAAGTTTTTCCACTAAGGGAAACTCTAAATCCACATCCTGAAAAAAAAATAATGTAAAAGGAGAGTGAGAGAATAAAAACTCGCCTCTAAAATAATTAAAGAGAGATAACACTTCATCTCAAGTATAAATAAATATAAAGGATGTTCATCCACAAAGAAAACTCCTAACACAAAAGAATTTCCAAAATAAGATAAATATAAAGGATGTTAATCCACAAAGCAAACTCCTAACACAAAAGAATTTCCAAAATAAGATATATATATATATATATATATATATATATATATATATATATATTATTTTGGAAATTCTTTTGTGTTAGGAGTTTGCTTTGTGGATTAACATCCTTTATATTTATTTATACTTGAGATGAAGTATTATCTCTTTTAATTATTTTAGAGGTGAGTTTTTATTCTCTCACTCTATATATATATATATACAACTACAATAAAATTTACACCGCATTAGGTGGTGCCAAACTAGAATGGTCTTATAATATTCGCACTCTTAGGATCTATGTAATGAAGACACAACTAAGCATAATTACTTAAGTCATAAGCACTTCATGATTTTAAAACACTCACAACATAAAACACAAATGGTGAAGGTGATTCAAAGAAGACATAATCACACTCAAGGTGTTCAATCTAAAGATCAAAAATATGGTAGATAACTTTTGTTCATGACTTATGAACTAAACTATGTACTCACCTACCCATACACCTTATAAATCTATCACTAATGAGACACTCGTTAACCAACCCTTTAGCAACTCTAAAGGGGTATGAATGCTCTAAGGGTACACACCCAATGTACCATGCATACATTCTCAATTCTCTTTTTGATAAGAAGAAGGATATGAAAATACTAATGGACTCATTAGGTCATAGAGTTTGAGCCATAAATCTGATACCACATGTTACAACCTCTCAAGTTATACTTATAAAAAGTAGTAGATTTTTTTTAAAACAACTTGCTTAACAATTAATCCATAGAATAAAATAATACAATATATATCGAAACTATAACTAAGAATAAAAGTACTTATTAATCAATTACTACATATAATTTTAATCTTATACAACTCCAAGGAAGTAAATACCATAGGACACAACTACATCTGGTCTCACAATACAAAATTTTTTATTCAATATATAAATACAATTACATAATACCATTATACTCCTTCAGACATACAACTTAATAAAATAACAGATACCAAGCTCTCCAAAGCTTGATTCAATCTAACTCGTGTATCATTGATAATCTCAAGTGTCGTCTCTAGATAGTACTATAGTGGAGGAGGGAGAGCATCATCTAAGTGTTTTTCCACACCAACCATGGACCAACGATCCCCCACACAATCCCTTGTTAGTAAATGGCCCTCCTTTCATGGATAGGTAGATTGAATGGTGTGAGAATCTTGTGAGATATGCTAGTACCCCGTATGCTTGTAAGATTTATAATAGCATGCAGTGTACCATAAATAAATCTATTCTAACATGATATCGTATAACATGAAAATCAAACATATGAAATGAAAATGTATATCTAATATTACTTTGGTCAAAGTTTTTAAATAACATTCGATCACTAGATCTATCAATTTCATCACACACGACTTGATCGGATTATCTGAAATTGATGGTGTTACCTAGGCTAACAAAATCTATCTCACTACCTATTAGCATCATCAATGTGAACTCTAATATATATAAAATAGTATATAATTTGAATACTCATATTAATTTCATTCTCCTAGCAATAATATCACATCACATGCTATACATAAGAATAAATAAAGTATACCTTAATTTCAACCACGCATGAATGAATCATGCATTAATTTAACTCATATATGAATAAAGCCTACATTTCATACCATCTGAGTATGTTTCACATTCATATTAAACTATAGATTCAAAATTATTACCATAGATCCAAACAAAAATCCTCATGACAACCCATATCATCATAGTCCAGGGTTCTAAGATACAACTACTAGTTTTCCCATAATCAGTCAGACTAAGTAGTCATAGAATCATGAAAGCATACACTTATATTCAGTTAAGCATAACTATAACAATCAAGTCATACAATGCATATAATTATATATTAACATTCATTTGTACTCACAAGGTTGTATGCACATAATTTTTATATCCTTCTAATTGTTATTAAACATACCTATCAAAGTAACAACAAATATGCATATAAATACATAAGTGTGGGTCTAGATATAACCAATACAGTATATACCACTCGGGTACTTTTCATATTATATAAATCTATGACATCCTATAATATTATAGGTCATTATGCTTAAGCACCCAACTCAAATATGAGCAATCACTCTTACGATGTAATTATCAAACAGGCAAATATAGGGTTATTCCACTCGGGTATACCCTAGTTCGTACTGCACAATAATATACAGATCAAAACATAATCCTTAGGTTCACATTAATATTCTCACAAAATATATTTCATATACTAGTTTTCATCTTTTCATGATGTTTTAATTATGACTCTACCGACATGTATGTATAACATTATAATGCTACATATATATTATTAGTCTCTACTAGCATTCTAAACAAACCCTTGGTATAGATTTAGATCATATAAATTTATCACAAAGGATATAGTATTTAATCAAATAGAAGTATAATAACATTACCAAAGAAATATCTACTTTGCCATCCAAATATCAAAACAATGATGCCTCTTAAAATGGCAAGTCAACACATCATAAGATTAATGCCATTGCCATTTAAACCTTTAAGTTAAGTCAAATGTGATAGATTGCTATAACATTTTAATGAATTGTTGCACCTATAAATTGATTTACTATTTTTATCAATATTTCTTTCCACATGTAACTTTGTGTGTTGGATCATTTTCCAAGTTAGTTTTCTCAGTCAAGTCCATTATAAACTTCCTTTAGGGCTATAGAATATTATAATATATAAAGTCTTTTTAATACTGTTAATTTTACTCTATGATTTATTGTTGACCAAAGTTGAATTTTAGTCAAATTGGGTCAACCCCTACATTTCTAAACTTGTTAGAAGTTTTTACATGTCCTATAGGGGTCTTATATTGGTCTAAATGCTTTACTTATCCCTAATCTAGCCTTGGTCTAAGCCTAGGTTCCTTGTACTAGTCAAGTCAATCAAGGTCAATCCTAGTCAAACTAAGTCAAAGGTCCAAATTGTGTTGGTTATGTCCTAATGTGGTTTTAGACATGTTTTAAGATGTCTTCAGGGCTTTAACTCATCCTTTATAATGTTTCATGTGTTAAATATGCCTTTTGGCCATTTTTTTAGCATAATAAATGACTTGTACAGATAGGTTGAGGGAGAAATTTTTTTATCAAGCTAGAATTCAATGTGGGGAAGGTCTGAGAATGTCAGGAGTGGTCAGATGATAGTCTAAAAATCAGTTATGTATAGAAAGAGGTAGTTTCTTCTTGTTTTTAGACCCTTTTGGGCACTTGCACAAAATTGATGATCTCATTTTCAGGTAAAAATGTGAGTTATGTGCCTCTTCACCTCCTTACAATCATTTCCATGCTTGGTGTGTAGAGAGTTCATAAAAAATTTCAATTCCTACTTTTTTTCCTTCCTTCTTGTCCTTGCAAGCCAAAAAAGATCAGTTTCAAACACTTGGTGTGGGCCATACATCTAGAGTTGGGAAGAATGATTTTTGGAAAGAAAAGGCTCTAATTGTACTACAAATTCATATAAAGAAGTTTTATTTTGGTGGTTTATCCTTTATGAACCATTTCTAAGATGTCAAGCAATTTTTTATGTACTCACATCCTTAGGGGGTCACTGTTTGCACTTGTTTAAAAAAAAATTTACTTTGTTTTTATGGATTTGAGGATTTATTATGTTATTTAGGTACTTTACATAATTTATATATTATTATTTTGGTTTTTAAAGTCTCATGAAAACAAGAAACCTCTCCTAGTCTTATCTTTGCTTACAATTACTCTTTTGCAGTTTCAGTTGTCTCAGGTGCCATTAAGGAGTTTTTATACATTAATATGAGATCATGAAGGTTGATTCAGATGTTTGAATCCATGAAGATTATTTTTAGGTGTATTTTATAAGTTTTGAGGTCATGAAATGCCAAAACAATACTTAAATGACTAGGTTTCCCATCACTATTAGTGCTTACAATGGTATGCATTCTAATGGTGCCCTGAGCAGAGATTATAAAGGTCCCATGGAGAATTTAAAACATTTGAGTATCCTTTTTTGTCTTGATGCAGCATATACCTTGGAAAATTTATATTAAAGAAGAGAATTCAATTAACTGAGCAAGAAACCTTCAAGTACAAAAGTGATTGAGTTCCGACCTCTGATCCCAAAATGGACAAAACAGAAAGCTACAAGGTTTGAGGGAACTTTATGAGTTGATTAGAATGACATTTGAAGCATAAATATTGGTGAACCTTATTACCCCTACCATTTTAAGACCTTCACCAAATTTGATGCCAAAATCCTAAGGGGATAAGGGTTGTTTAAGGTCTCAAAGTGACCTCTAATTATGTTAAATTCATTCAATGTCACCTACAGATTTGAGCCTTAAAAGGACTCCCTTCACCCTAAGTTGAAAATTCTGATATAAATAACATGAATATATGTTTTAATTAGGAAGGGGGAGTTTATTTTGACCCAAAATACATCAAGGAACTCACAACCTTACTCTATACCCTCATGTGTTGACCCTTTGTCCGTACACAAAGCAACCTCCACCTACAACAGGGGTATCAAACAGTGAGGTAGGAGGTTGATGTTTTGAACTTATCTTGAGTATGAAAGGTGATTATAAGGTATAAGTGTGTTTTAATACTCCAATACTTTCATGAAGATTCAAATCATCATCAATCTACTTAAGAACACCACCATGACAACCCACAATAGGCCTGAAAAATTGCATCTACAGGCAGGGTTTTAAGAAATGTTCTAGTAAAAAAGGAAGGCATTGTTTTGAGTCATAATTGGAAATATAATTATTATAAAATGAAATAAACATTGTGTAACCTCATATAATTCTTAAAATATTCTATACATGATGACAAGCTATTTAAGAAATCAACACCTACAGGCAGGATTGTGAACACAATAATCCAGGTTAAACAGTAATCACAAACTCCATATAAGAGAATATTTTGGAGACTCATAAGAGTGAGTATTATTTGAATATATATTAAATAGACATAATGTGAGTTAATGGTACTCCCTATGCCATAAACAATCTCAAAATAGGTCAAAAGTAACATACAGGTAGGCCTAAATAACCGTCTCAGTCCAACAGTGACTCAGTTTGAAGTATAAAGGGTGTTTTGAAGGATTTTAAGGTGTAATCAAGGTCAAGTGAAAATATTGTGACCTCAAGAGATTTTTAGAAAATTTACATACACCCATAAACAATATATTCACACTCTTTCCACCTACAGGCATGACTGTAGGATTGTCTCAGTCTAGACAGTTATAGACCTAGTCTTGTGTTGCAAGAACATAGAGGTGTTTTGAGAGATTAGGGTGTTGAAGAGAGACTTGGGAGTAATTATCTTTGATATATTAACATAAACATTTCCTTTTAATATAAAGACAAATTCAAGTAATCTCAAACAAATTAAAAATATAATCCATTTCAAGACACCCCTGCACATAATGTTGTTTTTATAGGTCTATCTTGAAGATTAAGGAAGTTCAAGGGTCTAAAATCCTTCACATGAGATAAATTTTTGTTAAATAATCCTTTGGACATATATAATCTCCTACAACACTTGGTTTTTCTAAGAAAAGAGTAAAATATGCCTGTATTTTGTCTCAAAAGTGGTGTACTTTCTCCATGTCCAAACCCTGCAAATTAGATGAAAATAATGAGAAGATAGACCAAAATAATAAAATACATCCTAATATTATTTTTAAAGTAGAATAACATCCATTCCAACCTTAAAAACCTTTCTATAAGGTTTGATGGCAAGTAGGATGCCCTGGGCAACAAAGGTTGCAGTCAACCCCATAGGCATAATTGAGGCCAAGGAGCCAAAAGGGAAACCATATTCATTACCAAGTTTATTAAAGTTTCCCAATTGATTGGTTCATATTGGGAGAGATATATTGAATGTATTTAATTCATCAGGGAAAGGTCTTTTGAACCTAAGGTTGCAGGTAGACCTTTTGAACAAGGTCTAAGCCTAGTTCTAAAGGATAATCATTCTTATTATTAGCTCTTGATGAGCACTCCAATGAGTTTTAGGATGTATATTAGGTATATAAAGACATTATCAAGCTTGAATATTTCAAATCATCCATCAAGAAGCTATTTTGTGACTTAAAGTGTATCCATACCATACAAAATGTAGGGAAAGTGCTTAAATGCCAACTTGGAGTACCTGAAACTTTCATGAACCTTTGCATGGTACGCTGAGGTGTTTGGGGATGATTAATAGGGGCCTCTTGAAGCCTTCAATGACATTTTTTAAATTTCCAATGTTTTTTCTTTATGAGCAAATGTTAAGACCTGAGACTACACAAAACCCTTCTAAACCCTCCATAAGGACCCGATTGGGAAGATGAGGCAAATGAAGTATCCAGAGGGGGTGGAAAGGACATGAAACTAATTATGATGTAGAGGACTCTTCATGGATTATCCAAATGTGACCGAGGTGTATGATACTTCTATGGATGGTGCAAAATAGAGATCTTTTTGACATTTTTATGTGTTTTATAGGTTTGAGAAGACTTTCAAAAGACCAAATCACCTCTGATAGGTAGTGTTAGACTTATTATAATTCCTCATGGTCATTTAATAAAGTATAAGAGCTCCTAATTCTATCTTCCATCTCTTTCATTTTACCCAATCTAGTGGGCAGATAGTGAACACTTGGGAGAAAATGGTGAAACTTCAATTTGAAAACCTTTTAAGGCTTGTTTATTGAAATTGATGATATGAAAACCCTTGACACATGTGATCCCTCTTTTTTCATGGATCAGATTGTAGACTTGGGAAGGTTTTAGGTGCCAAGTTTGAGAGGTGCATGGAGAGAAGTCATTTTATGACTGTTTGAGATGATTTTGCATGGACAGAAGAATAAGAATGATCAGAGGCCACTCCAATGAATTTGATGGATTATGTTTAAACCCATCCCACTTATATCCATCATTATACCTTGTTTTATGTAGTGATGAGGTAGTTTTGGAAGGCAAATCATGAAGGGCAGTTTTTAATCCAAGGAACTGAGTTTTTAGGCCACTTTACAAGAGTTGGATGATTTGAAATGACACTTGTAACTCTTAACATTGCATTAATCACCCCATATCTCTATGAAATTCACAAATAACTGATATTTTTAGTTAGTACAAGTGTCTAATGACTCTTGAGTTTCCCTTTCTCTCTCTCTTCTCATATTTTCTATAAATTATGGCCTTTTTGGCATTATATTTCATCTCTCCACCTTGGTATGGTGAAGCCCTACCAAATTTTTTCCTTGAGATAATAAATATAGTTATTTTTACCTAATTAAATATGTCACAAAGTATACACAATGGTTTTTTTCTTGTGCAAGTGTATCTTTGTTTACCTTCGCATCTTACTCTTCTTAGTACCTTGTGTTTTGTAATCTCTCTTTTGCAGGTCAAGAAGAAGTGGCTATTGTTGATATTGCAAGTGTAGTGAGTAGTTTATTAAATAGTGCATCTTAGAATGCCTATTTTATAAGTCCTCCTAGCCTAAGCTATCTTCAAGAACCCATGCTTGAAACATTGATGTGAGAGAGAAGATTGTCATTGGATGAAGTGTATGTGCAAACTTCTCCTTAGTTCCAAGTGTAGGTTAAAGGGTGTGAGTAGAGAATATATTTGGTGTATCACCTCCCATAGAGTAGATTTTTTTTAATCTATTCTTATCCATTTTCATCCCCCCAAGTGTTAGTAGTAGGATTGAGCTTTAGTGATGCATCAAGGGGAACTAGCCCTTGATCAAGAGATCGACCTCACATTTGGTGACCTACAGCCTTGAGGTGATTCCACATTGTTTCAATTGAATGAGGAGAGACTTTTCATCTCCTCATTGTGTGAAAGTTCAAGTGATAAAAGTTTTTGGAATTCCCGATGGGATTCTTTTTCCAAGAGATTGAGCAATTTTGGTGTTCTCCTCAAGATACCAACCTTTGGAGGTAATTTCACTAAGCACCAATGGAAACTCCAAGAATAAATATATTGGTTAAGTAGTCCAGGTATTCTTATTGAAGTTGTTTTCTTTTTCTACACACTTGTCACAAGTTTCATGGATTATTTTGATGTTGAGTTTTTCCCAACACAAGTTGAGGAGATATGTCTTGTTTTGCCTATTCCCCCTTAATATGAACAAATCTTTGTCGAAACTTGTCATGATCCATATCAATATTATGTTGCCTATTATTAGCCCTATCAATTTTGTGCTTCACCTAGTCTACCTAGTTCTTCTTCATGTCATTCCATTGTAAGTTTCAAAAAGACTCTCATTGGTTACCAAGACTACATGTTAGACCTTGATACTAGATATGGTTATGGTCAAGTTATCCCTAGTGTTTGTATCAATAGTATAAGGGATGATTTGGAACAAGTCGAGAAGGAATGGATGCTTATAGAGAGATCTAATTGGAAAGGTCTTACCAATGAGATGCCTTATGTTTGTGGCTTAATTTTCCATCTAGAGGAGAGGTTGAGAGCTCATAAACCAACTCATTCTTGGCAACCCCAATATACTTCACATCAACCTTTAAGTGTGTCAACCTTGCCCACTCAAGATGCTAATCCAAGAGAGCAACCAAAGGAATTAGGACATCATGGTTGAGCAGGTTGATGTATTTGGAGAAGATTGTGAGAAAATAAGTTTGGGTTTTGAGGCTCATCTTGAAAAGGAGATTTAATTGGCCAATCAGATTTTAAGGCAATCCATCATATCAGTAGAAAATAAACTCTCTAAGCCTACTTTTCCATGTTGAAATCAAGATTCCAAGCCCAAGGGAACTCTACATTTCCTAAACATATCATTCACCCCTTCATTAGCATCTCATCCCCATGAAAACATCTCTAAGCCTACCTTCCCAAGATGGAAAGAAGTGTTGGCAGCTTGTGAAGAAAAGAACAAATCATGTTTAAGTGGAGAAGTTATAAAGGGAGAGAAAATCAAAACCCCTGAAATCCCTCCCACCCCTCCTCAAGAATACATTGAACACATATTTCCACCTCCTCCAACTGATCAATGTTTCCCTTCTAATGTTGAGGATTGCATTGCTACTTGGGAATCTTCTTTGGCTAAACATCCTATTTTTGAGATGCCTAATATTGACTTAACTAAGAGGGAGGAAGAGATAGAGATATCAGATTGGCTTAATGATGAGAAGGAGTTGACTCCTTGTGAAGATGATGTTCCTTGTGTTGAAGAAGAGGTCTTAAAAGATGTTCTTTAGGAAACCAAAGGAGAAAATAAAGGAGTTCTTTTGGATTCTAAAGAGGAAGAGTTTTCTCTTGTTGTTGCACTTCATAATGCTCATCAAGAGAAGGATGATGACTTGTGCCAAAAATTTGAGGACATATGCAATGAATTTGAATCCCTCAAGGAGCCTACAATTCCTTTGGAGCTGACTATAAGCCATGACAAGCAAGAGGTTGTGTCTCAAAAGGAAGACATGTGCACACCTATATGCAAATGTTCCAAGAGTATGAAGAATGTGAGAAGATGAAACTCCTAATGAAATAAGTCCAATATGCTGTAAATAAGGCATATATTGAGAAGCATCATCAACAAGAGAACCTAGCTCATGATGGGGCAATCTATGATGATCTTGGACCTTTTGAGGATAGTTCAAAAGTTGATTTTCGGCCTTTTGAGGGTGATTTGAGGGTTGATTCTACAACCACCTATGAATCTTCCCCCACCAACATTAAGGAATAATTTGAACAAGAAACACTTCCAAATTGTCATGATACAACACTTTTTGAAAGATTTGAAGAGGTTGTAACAAGTGAGAATAATGATGAGATCCTTCAAGAAGACATAAACTTGCAACAAGTTGTCCCATTCATAGATATGCAAGTCTATCGTGAGGAGATAAAATGAAAGCAGTATGAATCATATTTCCAAGTTCAAGAGGACTCCATCTACCTTAAAAACTTGTGGGATATGACTCCATTAGATGGCATGCCAAGCCAAAGAGTAAAAAGAAAACATGAGTCATCTAGCACCACAACTAAAAGGAAGCATACTTATCATCCTCATTCATATAATGAGGAAGAAGATTCAAGATAATTCCCTTTTGATCCAAGAAGGGAAGTATGATCAATTTGAATGTACATAATTTGTTGCTTTCATTTGTGTCTTGTGTTCCCTAAGTGCTTAGTAGCACAAGTGTGTCTTTGCTTTGGTGTTTGCTTGTCCTTTTTATGTGTTGTTCTTTCCTTTATGTGTTTTGAGGTAAGTCATATGTTTGTTAGCCAAGTCAAGGTCTGGTCCACATTATTTTAAGTGCATTTGACTCCCTTTTACCCAATGGATAGGATAAGGCTACTAGTCCTTAACATAAGCAAGCATGTCACCCCTAGAAATTACTAAAAGTGTTGATCAAATTTAACTTTTAGTTAAATTGGTTCAACCCCTACATTTATAAACTTTTTATAAGTTTCTACATGTCCTATAGGGGTCTCATATTGGTCTAAATGCTTTACTTATCCCAAGTCTAGCCTTGGTCTAAGCCTAGGTTCCTTGTACTAGTCAAGTCAGTCGAAGTCAATCCTAGTCAAAGTGGGTCAAACTTGGTCAAAGGTCCAAATTGTGTTGTTTATGTCCTAATATGGTTTTGGATATGTTTCAAAATGTCTTTAGGTCATTAATTCATCCCTTACCATGTTTCATGTGTCAAGTATGCCTTTTGGCCACTTTTTTAGCACAATAAATGACTTGTACAGATGGGTTGAGGTATAAAATTTGTTATCAAGCTAGGATTTTAACATGGGGAAGGTCAGATAATTTTAGGATTGGTCAGATGATAATCCAAGAATCAATTATGTACAGAAAGAGGCAGTTTTTCCTTGTTTTTAGGCCCTTTTGGGCACTTATACGAAATTGATGATCTCATTTTCAATTAAAAATGTGATTTATGTGCCTATTCACCTCCCTATAGTCATTTTCACACTTGGTGTACAAATATTTCATAAAAATGTTCAATTATTGCTTCTTTTCCTTCCTTCTTGTCCTTGCAAGCTAAAAGAATCAATTTCAAACACTTGGTGTGGGTTGTACAGCTGGAGTTGGGAAGAATGATTTTGGGGAAATAAAGGGCTCTAACTTTATTACAAATTAATAGCAATAAGTTTCATTTTTGTGGCTTTTAATTTATGAACCATTGCTAAGAGCTCAAGTAGATTTTTATGTGCTCACATCCATAGGGGGTCACTGTTTGCACTTGTTTCAGAAAAGTTTGCTTTGTTTTGATGGATTTGATGATTTCCTATGTTATTCAGGTCCTTTACATAGGTTATCTATTCTTATTTTGGTTTTTAAAGTCTCATGAAGAAGAGAAGCCTCTCTTAGGCTTATCTTTGTTTACAACTGCGCTTTTGCACTTTCAGTTATCTCAAGTGCCATTAAGGAGTTTTTATACATTAAGATGATAGCATGAAGGTTTATTCAGATGTTTGAATCCATGAATATTCTTTATAGTTGTTGGTATTAGTTTTGAGGTCATGAAATGCCAAAACAATACTCAAATGACTAGGTTTCCCATCATTGTCAACCCTCACAGTAGTATGCATTCTACAGGTGCCTTGAGCAAAGGTTATAAAGGTTAGTATGCATTCAAAACATTTGAGGATCCTTTCTTATCTTGATGCAACATATACCTTGGAAGATTTATATGCAAGGAGAGAATGTAGTTATCCAAACAAGAAACCTTCAAGTACAAAAGTGACTGAGTTCAGACCTCTGATCCCAAAATGGACAAAATAGGGAGCTACGAGGTTTTGAGGGAACTTTATTAGTTAATTAGGATGGCATTTTATGCCCAAATATTGGTAAACCTTGTTACCCCTAGCATGGTCAAGACCTTCACCGAATTTGAGTCCAAAATTCTAAGGGGATAAGGGTTGTTTAAGGTCTCAAACTGACCTCTAAATACACTAAATTCATTTAGTGTCACCTACAAATTTGAGCTTTAGAATGACTCCCTTCAACCTAAGTTATAAACCCTGATATAACTAACATGCATGTATGTTTTAAGTAGGTTATGGGAGTTTATTTTGACCTAAAATCTATCAATGGACTCACAACCTTTTTCCATACCCTCATGTGTTGACCCTCTATCCGTACACAGAGTAACCTCCACCTACAATAGGGATATCAAACAGTGAGGTAGGAGGTTCATGTTTTGACCTTATATTGAGTATGCAAGGTGAGTATAAGGTATAAGGGTGTTTTTTTACTCTAATACTTTCATGAAGAGTCAAATCATCATCAATCTAGTTCTAAACACCACAATGACAACCTACATCAAGCCTAAAAAGTTGCATCTACAGGTAGGGTTTTAAGAAATGTTACAGTCAAAAGGGAAGAGATTATTTTGAGTCATAATGGGACATATAGGTATGATAAAAATACATAAACATTGGTTAACCTTATAACATGCCTCAAATATTCTATACGCCATGACAACCTATTTGAGAAATCAACACCTACAAGCAGGTTTGTGAACACAGTAATCTAGGTTAAACAGTAATCACAAACTCCATATAAGAGAATATTTTGGAGACTCATAAGAGTGAGTATTATTTTAATAGATAGTACATAGACCTGAGATTATTTTAATTTACTCCATACACCATAAATAATCTCAAAATAGGTCAAAAGAAACATACAGGTAGGCTTAAACAACTGTCTCAGTCCAGCAGTGACTCAGTTTGAAGTCTAAAGGGTGTTTTGAAGGATTTCAAGGTGTAAGATAGGTCAAGTAAAAATATTGTGACCTAAATATATTTTGAGATAATTTAAACACACCCATAAACAATATTTATCACACTCTTTTCTCCTACAGGCATGACTACGGGATTGTCTCAATCTAGACAGTTATAGACCTAGTCTTGTGTTGCAAGAACATAGAGGTGTTTTGAGAGGTTAGGGTGTTAGAGAAAGACTTGGGAGGAATTATGTGTTATGGGAACATATAAAATTCCTTTTAATATTAAAACAAATTCAAGGAAGCTCAAACAAAGTAAAAATACAATCCATTTCAAGACACCCCTGCACACAGTGTTGTTTCTATAGGTTTATCTTGAAGATTAAGGAAGTTGAGGGCTCTAAAATCTTTTAAATGAGCTAATTTTTTTTAAAAATAATCCTTGGGACATATATAATATCCTCCAACAATTGGTTTTTCTAAAAAAAGAGGACAATATGCCTTTGTTTTATCTTAGAAGTGGTGTAGTTTCTCCATGTCCAAACCCTGTAGATTAGAAGATAATGATGAGAAGATAGACCAAAACAATAAAATAATTCCTAAGATGATTTTTAAAGTATAATTACAAAGGTTGCAGTCAACCCCATAGGCAGAATTGAGGCTAAGGAGCCAAAAGGGAAACCATATTCATTACCAAGTTTATAAAAGTTTCCAAATTGATTTTTTATTATTAGGATATGTATATTTGATTTTTCCAATCCATTTAATGTAGGTAATTCATCAAGGAAAGGTCTCTTGAGCCTAAGGTTGCAGGCAGACCCTTTGAACAAGGTTTAAGCCCAGTTATAAAGGGTGATCATTCTTATTTATAGATCTTTATGAGAAATAAAATGAGTTTTAGGATGTTTATTAGGTATATATAGACATTATCAAGCCTTTATATTTCATATGATCAATTAATAAGCTATTTTGTGACTTAAAGTGTATCCATAGCATACAAAATGTAGGGAAAAGGCTCGAATGCCAACATGGAGTACTTGAAACTTTCATGAACCTTTGCATGGTAGGCTGAGGTATTTTGGGATAATGAATAGGGTCCTCTTGAATCCTTCAATTACATTTTAACAAATTTACAATGTCTGTTCTTTATGAACAAATGTTAAGACCTGAGACTACACAAAACCCTTCCAAACCCTCCATAAGGACCCGATTGGGAAGATGAGGGAAATAAAGTATATATATGGTGTGGAAATGACATGAAACTAATTTTATGATGTAGAGTAATCTTCAGGTATTATCCACATATGAATTAGGTGTATGGCACTTGTATGAATGGTGAAAAATAGAGCTCTTTTTGACAGTTTTGTGTGTTTTTTAAGGTGTGAGAAGACTTTTAAAATACCAAATCACATTTGGGAGGTAATTTAGGACTTATTATAAGTAATCATGGTCATTTTATGAAGTATATAAGCTCCTAAGTCTATCTTCCATCTCTTTCATTTCAGCCAATCTAGTGGGCAGATAGTGAACACTTGGGAGAAAATGGTGAAACTTAAATTGGAAAGCCTTTTAAGGATTTTTTATTGAAAATTATTATATGTAAACCCTTGAAACATTTCATCCCTCCTTTTTCATGGATAATATTATAGAATTGGGAATGTTTTAGGTGCCAAGTGTGAGAGGTACATGGAGAGAAGTCATTTTGGGACTGTTTGAGATGTTTGTGCATGGACAAAAGAATAGGAATGATTAGAGGCCAATCCAATGCATGTGAGGGATTTTTTCTAACCCCTCCCATTCATATCCATTATCAGACATAGTCTTCTTCAGTGATGAGGTACTTTTGAAAGGCAAATCATGAAGGGCAATTTTTTTTGCAAGGAAAGGAGTTTTTAGGCCACTTTTCAAGAGTTAGATGATTTTAAATGAAACTTGTAGTTCCTAAAATTGTATGACTCACCCCATATCTATCTTGAACAAATAATTTATATTTTTATTTGGACAAGTGTCTAATGACTCTTGAGTTTCCCTTTCTCTCTCTCATCTCACATTTCTATAAATTTTGGTCTTTTTGGCATTGTATTTCATCTCTCCACCTTGGTATGGCAAAGCCCTACCAAATTTTTTCCTTGAAATAATAAATATATATTTTTTTACCTCATTCAATATTTCATGAAGTGTACACAATGGTTGTTGGTCTTGTGCAAGTGTAGCTTTGTTTACCTTTACATGTTACTCTTCCTAATACCTTGTGTTTTGTAATCTCTCTTTTGCAAGTCAGCAAGAAGTGTCTAATGTTGATATTGAAGGTGTAATGAGTATTATATTCAATAGTGTGTCTTATAATTCCTCCTATCCTAAGCCATCTCCAAGACCCCATGCTTGAAACATTGATGTGAGAGAGAAGATTGTCATTGGATGAAGTGTATGTGCAAACTTCTCCTTGGTTCTAAGTGCAGGTTAAAGGGTGTGAGTAGAGCATATATTTGGTGTATCACCTCCCATAGAGTATATTTTATTATATTTATTCTTATCCCTTTTCATCCCCCCCAAGTATTAGTAGTAAGATTGAGCTTTAATGATGCATCAAGGGGAACTATCCCCTAATCTAGAGATCCACCTCACATTTGGTGACCCACAGCCTTGAGGTGGTTCCATTGTGTCACTTGAATGAGGAGATACTTGTCATCTCCTCATTCTATTGAAGTTCAAGTGACAACATTTACTAAATCTCAGATGGATTTTAATTTAAAGGTAGAATTTTCTTCATATCAAAATGTAGTCATAATAGGTAAAGCACAACCAAATTATAGGTATAAATATTATCCTTAGATATTCATATTACCATTATGCATCCTTATTTTGGAACCAAAATCAATAAATCCAAGGCAAAATAAAGTTCCACCTAACATTCAATCTTACAGTTATCATTGCACTTCAATATTTAATCTAGGGCCATTTCATATTAAACAACTTGGAAATTAAATCCTAAAACTAGGCATTTCACTTAATATGCATTGACATAAAGCATTTCAATTTTATTAACTCATCCTTTCAATCAAATGACACCATTTTTTTTAATATTTAATCTTGGCATTCTATTCAAAGTTTCAATGCCACTGTAAAGTTTCAACGTATTTTATTTAAAAAGACTCAAAAACTTAAATAAGGCAACGGTTCTTATTCAATAAAATGGTTTTTCAAATATTAACCTAGCAATTTCAAATAGACTTTAGCTTATCTTAAATGGCTTAGCTCTCAAATTATGATGTATGCCACAAATTTAATTATGGGACACTTCCCATCAACACATCCTTACAAACTAAATGGGGTATAAGGTAAATATAAGGAAAACAATGCAAGGTTAAATAGTTAGAAGCGTTTCCTTGACATAATACTCAGTATTTTAAATCTATACACAGAATCTAAATAACTAGACACTGCCAATAATAAATTTAAATGTAATTCTCTTTATTATGTTATAAGACTCTGAGATGCAACAAACAAGGAATTAAAACATAACCTAATATATATTCTGATGTTGTTCACTTCAAACATTGCCTTATTGGATTTAAAATGCCACCTAAAAGAATAAGATGTTGCCATGGAATATATTACAATCACAGGCATAAAAGAAATAAATATGGCAACACATTGGGTTTATATATAGTTTACAACTCAACCACGTAGACTAATGCATAGGCTTTAGGGAAAAGGGGTGTAGACTTATTTAAAAAATATCACATAGTCTACTTGGTGTAAAGTGTAGGTTTAAAAAGTTTAAACATAGTTTAACATCTTCAAGCACTAATAAAGTATGAAATAGATCTAAATGCATGCCAATATAATGCTACATAGACCTCTTCCAAAACAATTAAACCATTACCATTAAAGTTGGTATGCAGGTCTAATAGAGATATGATGTAGGGTTCTAAGTAATTGCTCCATTGTCCAGAGTTGGAACATAGACTCGGGATTACCATGCAAGTCAAAAATAAGATGAGACTAAATTACAGACATAGATGTTAAATTTAATGAATTTAGACGTAACTCTTAAAAGACACAGGTTCAAGGAAATAAAACACAGGTTTTCGCTAATACTATGCAGACCCAATATAATAAATAATAAATAAATAATTTCATCCTATTTAACATACAAAAAACTTAATCATAAGTCTGATTTGGTGTAAACACCTTTTCCTTTGTCCACTCCTTAGCTTCTTCCCTCTTAAGATTCTTGTCTTTTTACATGTATTTCCCTAGGTATTTTATAATTCTTCTCTTCCTTTATTTATAAATCTCTTTTCCCTTCATATGCCACACCACCCACTTTTGCATGCATTCTCTCTTCCACTTTGATATCCATGCGTAGTCTTATTTTAATTTCCTGAATTTTTTACTTAACTCATTTACTGACTTTTAATTTAATTGTATGCATGTATTTAGAAGGCTAATTTAACTCAATAATTAATTATATCTATTTCCTAACTTTAAAATAAATTCTTGCATGTTATTTAAGATTTTTTTATCTCTATTTTAGAATATTTAGATGATTTTAATTTCATGTAAATAATCTTTACTAGAACAATTATCTTTTTTAATTAATAGTTATTAAATCATTAATTGATTTTATTGTCAGACAATTGTATCTACAATTTTAATACCTTTATAGCAATTAATATATTTATCAGATTTAAACTCTCAAAAATCAAGTTAATTAGAAAAGAGATCTAATGCATATTAAACTAATTCCACACACATAAATATAATCACAAACAATATGCACTAACATTTTTATGCAAGTAGCATTTAATATCTATTGTTCATGTGTGTAGGGTCACTAACTTTTTCCATTGATATTCCCTTAATCTCTCCATCTAGTCGATCCTCTTCGATGATGCTCTCTCTCATCAAGCTTTGAAGGTAGAAACTATCCTGCATCCACCTCGCAATAAGTAGGTAGTTAGTCTAAGTCATAATAAATATCCACCAATGATGCAAAAAACTAATAGATACATATCCATAACGTAATAGAATATAAAGTACTGTTGCAAGATGTATACTAATCAACAATATCACTATCTCATTTCAATACGTGTCATAAATATCAAAATCAAAGCAATAATAATTAAATATTGACCATTTTAATCCATGGATTAAAAATTATAAATCATAGGATAAAATCAAGATGTGACATTTTCAAGCCATGAAATAATTAGATTATAAGAACCACTCTCAAAATAATTAATTTTGATGAAACAAAAATGTCGAGTAGAATGATTTTATGGATGAATTATTTTTGTTGTATATACATGTTATCATATATACTCAACTACAAAATTAGGGCTTTACCTCTCTTAGTTGAATGCACATACTTGAATACCTAGTTGCTTTTTGTCCTTGTCATAGTGGCTAACCACAAAGACACTTCCCCTGCTCGTTTGACCTCAATCTAACAAAACTTAACTGTTGCATAGAGAGTGGAAAAACATGAAAAACCACATAAGTGAAAAATTTAGAAAACATTTAAGATTACAAAATAGTTGTTGATTTTTTCTATTAAAAAAACTATAAATATATCTATGTTAGCTTCATGCTCGAGGAAAAAAATTAAAATATATACACTATATATTAATGTGTAAATTCTAACCAAAGATGTGCATTTCATACGAAATTTTAGATAATGATTTGTTGAAAAATTGGTAACTAGTAATTTTAACATTGAATTTTTTTTAAAAAATAAGTAAGTTTTAAAAGAAAAATAAGAAAACAATAATAAACAACCTGAATCATAAAATAGAGAAATTTACTTTAGAATTTTTTGTGAAAAATAAATAATTGGTAAAAGAAAAATACTAAAACAATACTAAGCTTTCTGAATCATAAAATATAGAAATCTATAGAATACATAACACAGAGAAATAAAAAAAGAAAAAGATTTAAACAACACAACGTTGTAAAAAGAGCAATTACCCCCTGGTCACCATTGAGCTACATGTTAAGAATTGCCTTCAAATTATCTTCTAAGTGTAAACTGCCCCTGTGATAAGATTGCATCATTTCATCTTAATAATGCACTTTCATTAATGTCTAAGTGCTTAAATTTTAATCATGCCCTACTTCTCTCGATCAAATATTTATTTCATTTTTAATTTTTTTAAATATCATATATTAATATAATTTATATATATATATATGATATCATGAAAATATAATATATATTACAAAAATATAATAATATATGATATATTACAATTATGTAGAATATTGTATACGCTAATATACTATACAAATATTATATTAGTATTACTATATATATTATAATATATATTTTAAGTGTTATTAAGATTTTTCATATAAAAATAAATATTAATTTTAAATATATATTATAAATATTTTTAACATATTATAATATTATTTATAGTATATTAAAATATTGAATCAATGGTTATGATTTTGTAATCATGTCTTAATTATTTATACTTTATTTTCCTGTAATGTCTACCTACACACGAACGAGCCAAATCAATTAAATGCAATTGTTTTTTCAATATTTTTCAGATTACAAAGTTCCTCATCTTAACGTGTTATATGGCATAAGTTAATTTTCCTTGTGTTTGTGTTTCTATTGAAAAAATTCTTCACATTCTAATACCTAAGAATTGCACCATTTGCACTTGAAATATTATATATTGAGTTTTTTAAATTTAATTAGGTAGCATAAACAATTTATGTTTACATTAATTTTTGTTATGCATGTCATACATAATAAACACAATGTATCGAAAATAACATTCTAGCTAAATTCAATATATATGGAAGCAAAAAATATATATTTTTCATCTTTAAATTATTATTGTTATGTTATCTTGTTGAAATGATGGGTAAATTTGATGACCATATGATTGTGTTTTGAGAATATTAAGTGTTGGAGCACATTTCTCCTTCGTTTTTAGTGAATTCAATTCTTTAACTATAGGAGACTTTAACTTGTTTTTTTGTGATTTCCTTGAAAATATTTGAATCAAAAGATTGAATATATTTACCATTATTGTTATTGTCACTATCATCTTTCTCCAAGACAACACTCCACACAGTCACTTTAAATGTTCTTGTGGGCTCATGCGATCTATTAATCTCTATGACTATAATCAAAGTCTTGACACTAATGAACTCTAAATATTCCTCTTAACAGAAGGTACTAAGGCCACATCACAACACTTGTGTAAATTATATGCTATGTGGATATCTCATGAACCACATCATTACTAACTTTCTAAAATAATCATAATATCATGTTGTATAGGTTCAAACATCATCTTTACAGACCAAAAAAATGCAATAAATGGTCCCATTATATTATTTTTTATATTATTCTTTTTAACTCCAAGTACTAAAGTCACATCATGGGATATTATTTTAATTTGGGGCCATTGCAATTCAATCCTAAAAGGTTATTACACAACTCATATATTTAGACAAAGTTGTTACATTTCAAACCATTAGGATGACATAAATTTTATTTTGTGTAAGGCCATGCAAAACTTGCAAAGACTCATAAATTTAATAACAAGTGACATGCCTTGAGCCAAAACCCTTGAAACCTATAGTTGGGTACCAAAAACACACTATAGTATCTCAATGTATGGAAATTATGAAACCTATTATTGGGTACCAAGAACACACTACACTATCTCAATGTATGGAAATTATTATAGTGGCTAAGTAATTTATATTTGATGCCATCACATGGCTTTTGCACACTTCAAAAAAATAAAATACAAACTATATTTTCTAATGCATCTATGCACATAGGCCACATGTGTCACAACAACAATGATTACAATATCATAAACTCCACAAAATTTAAATTTAAAGAAATGATTCTTTAATTTCTTTGGACAATAAAAAATTTATTAGTCTCTGCGTTACAAAGGACTAATAAGAATCACTTTACAATTAATCAATTTTTTTCAAACAAATTAATTGATAGGAATATATATCACAATAAAAATACAATTTTCTTCTAAAATTTAAAACATAAATAAAAACATATTCCACTTAAACATATTGTAAATTTATTATCTATAACCTGAGGGCAATGTTTCATTTATTTATGAAGGTACGTGTCAACAAAGTTTAGTAGTAGGACACACTAGTGGGATGCTTTTCATGATAGCAATCATTATAAAAAACCACATAGTTTCCTTTTTATGATAGGAAGAAAGGGGTGATTGAGAGTGAAAGGATCTCCTTCTCCATCTCTGCCCTATGTATCTTATTCTTAGAACTCAAGGCCTCTCTATTGACCAGCCTCATGACATAGAAGGGTTTCCAGATCTTCTCAATTAACACAAAAAACATTAGGTAGGTTGCACACCAACTTGAAATGCCTTGTTGGGGTTTTTATTGTTATTATTACTTTAGCGCTAAATTTTATCCCAATGATCTAGCATTTTGGCCCTTTCACATAAGACTATGGTCTTACGCGCTCACCTGAAGCACGCAGCTAGAGACCAGTTCCTACAAGTTTTGTTGCACAATAATATCCACTTAATCATATTCTTCCTTTCTTATGTGATTAAACAAATACTACATAAAAGTATACGTAAAATAATTTGATTATAGGATTACTAAGCTCATCCACCATGATTATGCAGACTAATGTCATTTCAGTTTAGAGTTGTTACTTTAGAAAAAGAAAAGATAGGTTACAATCCATACTAAGTTCCAATCTCTATGCTGGACTCAACACAACATAACCATTCATCATGAACACAAGAAGATATATAATATCCAAAATTCATATATTACGTATAAGCATCATAATAAGCAATAATCCACCATTGTATTACTTTACAATAAGGGTCTTTATACTTGTTTATCCCTAGCCAAGTGTTTACAACGTTAATGAAAAGAGTGATTATCCAACAAACTCTCAATAGACTGAGAATCATGGTGCATCGTGGTGATTAACCAACTCCTCTTAAGGGCCCAGGCCTTTGCACCCCCTTTATACTCGCACTATGTTGGATCCTTGCTACCATGTGTTCATCTCCTTATGGGCTGGTGCAAAACTTTTGAAGAAGGAGGTATGGGTGACCCTTGTGAATTGCTTCTTAACCACGCTCACTTCCCATGCACTCCCCATGTCTTCTACTATCATTCAAACTCCTATGCTCTCAGGTTCCTTGTGACCAATTCTCTTATGCTTAGGCCCTCTTGTTCTGGTGCTTTCATACCTTTGTCCTTTCGTGCCTTATAGGTTTTGCACCATGGTGATTTTTTGCCCATTAAGTTCTACACCATAGACTTTTTGTGCTATCATCCTTCCACATTGTACCATTTTTGCACCAAAATGGATAAAAACTTAGCCAAAATTTGGGGCCAACATCACCCCACACTACACTCTTAGTCTACCCTAGACTAAATCTTATTAGTGGCCTCTACTAGAAACTCAAGCCCCATTTACTTGATCTGCTTATTGGCATTATCCCAATGTGATAATGTATCGAGCAGCTTGGTTGTTATTTCCTCTATGACCTCCTTAGACTTCTTCATCTCCTCAGATGGGCTAGATATATTAGTGGCCTTCTTGAGAAATTCATCCAGGGATTCGGTGGCATCCTTTTGGATGTCTTTATGTTTTGAGACTTATTTGACAGCCTATCTTTAGAGGCATGTAAAACTAACATTCAGTTGTTGATGATGAGTGTTGATATTTTCCTCCATCGCTCTACGTCTTTAAATGCTTTAGTACACTCAACATGATCCCTTATTAAAGTGAAACATCAGCCATCTGCTACCTTTGGGCTTATTTTACTTGGATTCGAGCCTCCAAGATCTTATTACAGCATGCCAACTGCTCAAAAATTCCATCAAAAATGGGGATCACTTCGCCAACTCTCTTCGAGGCATGCTTGCAGACTTCTACTACCTCTGTGAATTACTCTACTATCTCCAATCCCTTATATTTCAATATAGTTTGCTCCTTGTAGTGCTTCAACATGAGACTTACCAAGGTTTCTAATTTACCTATGGCATCCCCATCGAAAGGTACATCATCCACCAATGCTGACTCTTGTTCTAAAATTATTTTGCAGAGGTTCAATGTTCTATCTTTTGCCTCTATATCCTCTTTGACCTATTGCTTCAAAGCATACAATTCCTTGGTGAGCACCTATTTGGAAGCAACCTCTTTATTATACATACCCACTAATTGGGTATGTTTCTTCCCTATGTTGCATGTATCAAAATTTGACAAAATGTTCAAGTGCATGAACTCCATGGCCATCTTAAAAAATGTTGTGCTCGCTTCAAGAGGGGAGATATTTTGGGGATCCACCCATAGTGGCTTAGTTATCACATGAGAATCATGTCCCAAAGAGAGGTTGTCTTAGGGGAGCTCAAATTCACATTCCTCATTATACATGTCTAGCAAAAAGGACACCTATTTCCTTATCTCCAAGGTTGCATCACGGGGAATAAAGTGTGGCCATAAATATAACATCTTATCAAGGATGCCAAATTGATAACAATCACATGGATTGGTAGAGGCATCAATGTCAGTCTCTTTCATAGACCCAAATGGTTCCATCTATTTATTCGGGCCATGCTCTAATTTAACCTCTACGTTGGTAGCCATAGAAGTGTTACAAATGGCCATTTTGCTCATTTCTTCTTCCTCACCATCTCCCTCTTCACCATAGAGTAGCTCAGCATCAAGTAGCAAGTCATCAGAGGTGGCCTCCTCCTTTTGTATCAAGGAGGGTGTATTTTTAGAGTTAGAATATGATGATTCCACCTATATTGCAGAGACTTCTTATTTGGGTGCTTGTTCTATGGCTTGCTATTGTGCATCTCCTAAAGTAGACACTTTTGGGGGAGATGGTGGAGTTGTTTTAGGGGGTGATGGCAGAGTTGGAGGAATATGTGGAGGAGAAGGTAGAGGTGGAGGGACTTATGGTGATGGTGATCTGGGTGGAGACAATCAAGGAGGTGAAGGGAGTGGTGGGGATGGGCATGGTGGAGATGGGAGTGGTGGAGATGGGTATGGTGGAGATGGTCAAGGAGGTGAGAGCCCTATTTATGGAACTTGGGAAGTATTTTGTTACTTTTGTGGCACATACTGACCAATTGTGAGAGCATCATGCTCAGATCGCTTCTTCTTCTTCAATAGAGGTGCTGATGGGATATTTTTTAAAGTTCCCTGCCCTTTAGATCCTTTCTGGGTTGGAGCATATAGAATAAATTGTGTACTTATTCTCCCACCATTATTTGCTTGACTTTTATGTTTGTCAAGTCCATCTCCCTCTTCTCTTGGTATGCCTTCTTACTTGGATAGACAAACATTTTTTAGAGGATAGGAATATTGAAATCAATCTTCTCAGCTTCCAAGGTAATGGGCTAGACGTCAAAGATCTGGTTCACAGAGTTGGCAAAGTACCACACTGATAAGGTATATGGTAACTTCAACCATGAAAAGAAATTTTTGAAATGGATCATCCTTGATGCATTTGAGGGAGAAGTGATGCTTCACCACAAACTATGTTTTTTCAGCAGCCAAACGGGGCAGATGTTTTGAGATGTACCATTCATTCCTGAACACTTCCTTCATGCCACCAAACTAGTATTTCATCTTTATTTTGTAGGAGGGAGTGATGTGTTATGGGCATGTGAATGCCTTGTAGCTCTTAGTAGGGGACCTATGCTCAGGTGAGCATGCCCACTTAAATTCTCCTAAGGTGTAGTTTGGTACACCAATCTCATCAAAAACCATCAATAGAAAGAATGCACCCCATGGAAACATATGGTTGGGTACCTGATCGGTCTTCTCAGTATCCTCAATAATCTTTCAGCTAAAATACATAGCCTAATTGTATTTTAAGCCTTGAGTGACTTGGTGGTCAATGCATAAGTTCACCATGTCGACCTCCTTCCAATGATTGATCCCATCAATCTTGGTCATGATGATCTGCACTACTACTTGAAGGGTGGGATCCTGTAGGTTTTTTATATGCATGGCATGACCCTAATTTTGATACATCAGCACTGTGGTGGTCCTTTGGACCTCCTCGATGTTTTCCATGTCATTGACCACATCCAATCCTAAGTACTATATTCTTGATACCTTACTTATTATTTTAGGTGTGATCTTCATACTTCACCTAACAAAATAGATGTAGTCCTCATAGACATGCAAAATAAAGAACTTGATCACCTCCATAGGTTTTCTAAAATAAGGCAAGTTAAAGAGCTAGAATAACTCAATAATGTCTAATGCATTGAAGATCTTCAAGTCATACACTGAGTAGTTTCTAGTGTTTTGGTGCTCGACCCTAATATCATTTTGATGTTAAACCTCGTTCCCAGGTTAACGATGGTTGTAGTTGAAGATTGTGCAGGAGTGTACCTTGGAGATCTAGTTCTCCACATGTAACACCGATTCTAGATACTACATTTTCTCAATTAGTAAAGGTAGGGGTGGGGATGATTGAGTTTTCTTTTCCTATCATGTCATACTTGCTTCTTCCCTTTCCACACATTGAGCTTGTTCTTTTGGTGTCTCTTCTCTAATAAAGATTAGTTTTCTTCCAATTACCTCCTCTTCCTCTGGTATCATAGGTAATGAATAAGCTCTTAGGGCTTTTTTCTTAGGCTGCATCACCTTTTGAGGAGCCTGAAGGTTGATGCATGGTTGTCTAACATTTCCAAATGAATACATGATTACAGTTGAAGACTTCAAATTTTTGAGCTTGAATGCCCTCTAATGGTAGACTTCTACAACCTGCAACCTGCAAGCTCTCTCTGTCATGGTTGTATCTTGAATCTCCCCTATGTTTTCACTTGTTGGAGTGGATTGATGCTTGCCTCAATACTTGTCTCAACCATGATTTTTTTTATTTAGCTTTGGATTCAATCATTCACTCTTGGATCTAGTATTCTCTTTATATTTAGCTCTTGTAATTTGTAAATAAACACTTAGGTAAACCATAAAAATTAGCTTACTTCTCTATTTATAGGCTCAAGAGGGTTCACCGCAATTACTATTCCTTTCCCTTCACCCATCACTTATCATCATAAATGCATTCTTTAATGGTTGATGCTCTTTGATCATTGCATCTAGAAATTAATGCATTTAATGGTATTATCATGTCATGCCATTAGCATAATTCTCACCATTGCTATCATTTTTTGCATTAATGGCACATCCCATCTTGCACCTTCCTTTGAAGTGGAACACAGTTGTGTCCCGTGCTTTTCTTAGAGTGGAAGACAATTGTGTTTTTCAAAACTCAAACTAATGATAAGAACACCTTATCATTAGGCTATGCAAATTATGTGCCTTAAATGACTTGCATGACTCAAGCACGTTGTGCACCCTAAGAAACTTGCACACCTATGTAATTCATGCACCTAAGTGACCTGTGCTCCTATCTTTAAATTAAGAATTAATAATTTAGATCTCTTACCCCACACTAAAATTGAGTCATAGTCCTCCATGAAAATATAAAAAATAAACTTAAAGAAAAAGAATACATTAAAGAAACATTGTACGCAATAAATGAAACGCATTTATTGAAAATAGGAAATCCTAAACTAATGGAAAAATCCTTATTGATTACAATATTAGAGCTATTTAGAAGTGAAATACGGCTGGAACTGATTTCTATTGTAATGCCTAGGAAGGAACTAGCCATCCAACCTTTGTAACCGACATGCTCCATAGGTCGAATGTTATGAATGATGAAGGGACCATCCCAGTGAATCTAAAGTTTTCTAGGATGGCATGTGAAATTAGAGTTGTATAGAAAGACTTTCATGCTTGGAGTAAATTTTTTATGCTTTATGTGGTTATCATCCCATGCTTTCTATTTGTGCTTTTCCACATCCTAACTCCAATGAGCGAGGAAATGGGCTTCGTCAAGTTGTAACAAAGTATCTAAACATGCTTTTAAGGTTGACTCCTCATCTAATTATCCTACACATGTTATACAGAGAGATGGTACTAAAAACTCAACTAATGGAGCATCTCTTTATCGTATACCATATTGAATGGGGTGTTTTTGTTCAAGCACTTGTAAGTTGTTCAGTAAGCCCATAGGACTGCAAATACCCTATCATCCCAGTCAGTTCAGCCAATATTACAAATCTTCATCAAGGTGGTTCCTAAGATCTTGTTGAAGGCCTTGACAGTGCCATTGGATTAAGGGTGGTACGATGTCATTTTGTGGTGTGTAATCATGAACTCACTCAATAAAATGCAAATTTTTTAATTTAGGAAATGGGTTGTGCGATCACTAGTGAAACCTATTGGGCATCTAAATCAAGGTATGGTATGCTCCCAAATGAATCACATAGTAGTAGTAGCAGTACAATCTTTTGTAGGTGTAGCTTTAAACCAGCATGTGAGGTAGTTAATTATTATGATGATATATCGAGTATCTATTCTTCATCTAGTTAGAGTGATGGGTCCAACAAAATCAATGGCCCCTTTCTCAAATGGTTCTTGAGAAGGAATTAGTCATAGAGGCATGGCATCTCATTAGTTAGGTTTTCCTACACACTGACATATGTCACACTATCTAACATATGCCTTATCATTTTAAAAGAGTAAGGCCACCATAATCCATCCAGTAAAACTTTACACACGGTAGCCTCTCCAGCATAGTGTCCTTTGATAATACCTTCATGAACTTCTCTAAGTACCTCAAGATGCTCATGTTGCATAACACAATGTCAAAGAATCTAATCATGACCAAGTTTGTAAATATCCCCTCCTATGAGTTAAAACGGTGTGACACAGATCACGAGTTGTTTTTTGGCCTAAAGAGTAAAGAAATTGAGCATTGAACTAGTGGTCAGAAAGGTAGAAATATCCTCCAGATCTTTGGGTACACGAGTAACACAGAAGAGTTGAACATTAGGTAATTCATCTTCAATGGCATGCAATGGTTCTCCATACTTAATTTGGGATAGGTGGTCAGGTCCATAATTGGCTTTCCCAAGCTTTACCATGATGGAAAATTGAAACTCTTGGAACAACACTATCTAGCGGTAGATCCATCCATGTAACATAGGTTTATTTATGAGGTAATTTAAGGCCTCATGATCTATATAGAAGATAAAAGGAGTGGCCAATAAGTACTATCTAAACTTATATAAAGCATAAACCATCGACAATTATTTGCACTATGTAGTGGTGTAATTTCTTTCTATTGGAGTGAGTTTTTTCCTAGAAAAGTAGATTGGATGATCCAGGTAACCTTCACCTTATTATGCAAGGGTTGTAATAATGGCCATTCCAGATGCATCAATATGGACATGGAATGGTTTCATCCAATTAGGAAACTGGAGGGTAGGAATGGTGACTAGTTTGTCCTTTAGTGTCTCAAAATCTTCTTTATAGGAGCAAGTCCATGTGAAGTGTTCATTATGCTTTAAAAGTTTCTCCAGGGGCATGGTAATCTTTGCATATCTATGGATGAATTTTCTATAGTAACTAGTATGGCCAAAAAAGGTGTAGATCTCATGTTGAGTCTTGGGTATTGGGAGGCGAATAATAATAGACACCTTTACCAAGTCCACCAAAAGTCCTTCCTTAAAAATAATATGTCCTAGGAGCACACTCAAGGGTGTAGTAAATAGTAACTTCTTTACATTCAATGATATTTGTAAGACCTGACAGCGCTCAAGCATAAGCCTCAATTTGGAGTAATGGTCCTTAACCAAGCCATAAACTATCCAATCATCCAAGTATACTTGAAGAAATGTATGGATGAAATACTTAAAGGCTTTAATAGTTACTCATGAGAACACAGCTGGAGTGTTCTTCAACCCAAAGGGCATGATAGTATAAGTGAAGGATCCCCATTCAGTTGCAAATGTAGTCTTTGGCTGGTCTTCTTCAACTATCTAGACCTGATGGTATCCCAAGAATCCATTTGTGAAGGTATATATCTCTCATCTAAAAACACCTTCAAATATTTCCTTCATAAAATGTGTTAGGAAGGGATCAATGACACAAGATGCATTAAGTACTCGGTAATCCACACAAATACAGATGCATCTATCTTTCTTGATACGGATCACCATAGGACTAACCCATTTAAATTCATAAATGGAGGTGATTAATCTAGTATGAAACATGTCAATTTCCTCCTTGATGTGCACACATAGATTGGGATTCATTCTATATGGTTGTTTTCTAACTGGTTAAACACCATCAATTAGCTTGATATGCATCTTTCCTAAGGATGGATGGACTCCCTTTAGTTCATTATAGTATCTTGGAAAGACATCCTAATATTCTTGTAAAAACTCAAATATTTTTGAATTTTAGTGTCAATCCAATAATTTCATACCATGGCGATCTTTGGTTCTTACTCCATGTCGATGTTACATTGTACAGTCTAAATGGGCCCATTATAAGGGTTACTTATATCAACACCTATATCATGAATAGTTTGTGTGCCAAATTTTGTAAAAACATCTAAATGATTAGATAGAGGGTTAAGTGGATTGTATCCTTCATCATCTTCTACTTGAAATACTAACTTTTGTTTCCCCAAATGAATCTCTTCACATTGGTCTTGATCAAGAACTAGTGGTGGTACAAAAACAAGTTATGTCGATGTTTCATTAAAGAGATGTATAGCTTATTTAGGTTCATGATGGATATTTCATAGGTGATCTTCAAGGGGACTTGGGTCTCTTACAACCACTTCATGCATGGCCTAGAGAGTGAGGCACAAATCCATCCTTGATGAAGAATAGGATAGTGTCAAGTTCATGTTCTCCTTCAAAAGATGCCAAAACCTGATAACCATGTGTCACTCTTCATGAACATACCATGCCCATGCCTAGGTGCATAAATTCCCATAGAAGGCATGCACCCATAATTAATCCAGTAAGTAGGACTCATCATCTCTCCACATTGCTTTGTAGGCTTCTATGTGGGGCTCAAGGGCTTGTACTCCACTGTAACTGATTGTTCCCTTTACTTTATTGTCATGATGAAACTAGTGATATAAGGCCAAGTGTATTTGATCCCACTAGAGGACCTATTCATTATGGGTCTGCCACCATCTTACAATTGTACCATCAATAAGATGAACTAAAGATCGAATATAATATATGTCAGTGTGGTAAAACTCTTCAAGGCATTAGACAAAGTCTCGAAGTTCCATCTAGCCATGGAAATGTGGAGTCTCGTCAAGTCTTTCAAGAGGTACTTCTATGATTAATCCCCTCATCACTTGGCTAGTGATAAGGTAAATGAACTTGTGTCATTTATTGAATTGGAATGGAACATTCTCCTAACTATTAATGGTACTACACACTCTTTCAATGAGGTCATAGTCACCATGGGCCCAACAATTATAAGCATTGCTTATAGTGTCAGAAAGGGACTGAGTGTTCGACCATCTAAGAATGCCAATAGGAATTGGATATCTTAGGTCATCTTTCTTGGTAGTGACATTATATATGTGGTTAATTTCCTCTTTCACATTGATAGGTTCTATATAAGGGGGCCCCTGTTGGGTTATTTTAGTTAATTCCAACTCTGGCACTGAGGTCTATCCTAATAAGCTAGTGCACTTGCCTTATCACATGAGAGTTAGGTCTCACACGCTCACCCAAATCATGCAGCAAAAGACCAGTTCCTAAATGTTTTGTAACACAGTAATATATGCTTGTTCATCTTTTTTTATGTAGTTCTAAACAAGGATTATTTAATAACACAAATATACTATTACTATCCTTCTAATCCCATATGCAACTATTACTATTACAAGGATCACCATCATTATATAACGTTAATGACTCAAAAAATAAAAAGATACCAATAACAATATTAATAAATAAATCATATCCATTTCTAGCACTTAGTGTATTTCATCATTCAAAATACAATTCACCAAAAACTGATATCTCCCATTATGTGCTTAATGAATCACAAGGCAAAGCTTCATTATCTATTCTCCAAAAATATCACCATTGCAAAGGATTACAAAAGGGGTGTTTATACTTATTTTTCCCTAACCAAGTGTTATTATCATTAATGATTTAAGTGAATGGCACACAGACTCCCAACAGACTAAGAATCATGTCACTTTACAACAAGATCTTCTTAAGGACCCGGGTCCTTGTGCCCTTACATCTTTCCTCTATGATATATAATGGTGTCCATGTGTTTTGTTCCTAAAAAGATGGTACAAAAACTTTAATCAAAAATGTCAAAGTCTCCCATATGAATAGTTCTTATAATTTCTCCTGCTTCCCATGCACTCCCCTAGTCGTCTACTTTCATTTTCAGTCGAACGTTCTTGGGTTCTTTATGACTTGTTCTCTTTTGACTGGGTCCTCTCACACTGGTCCCTTCTACATCATTATCCTCTCACAACATTGTCCTTTTGCACCCAATAAGTTTTGCATCATGATGCTTTTGTGCATGGTAGTTACATGTCATAGTCTTCCTGTGCCATGGTCCTTCTGTGTCATGCCAATTCCATACCAAAATAGGACAATACTTAGTGAAAATTCTAGGGCGAACATCACCCCACACTACACCTTTAGTCCATCCCAGACTAAGTCACGCTAGCATCTTTCAAAAATTTAGGCCCCTTCTGCTCGAGTTCCTTTTTTAGACCATCCCAATGGGACAATACATTGAAGACCTTTGCAATTATTCTTTCAATGGCCTCTTTTGATTGTTTCAACTCCTCAAGTTAGATTAGAGTCTCAGTATTTTTCACATGTTCTTTTAGAGCTCCTTTTTAATGTCTTCTAGTGCAAATACATCCTTATCAACCTATCCTCAGAGGGTGGTAAAACTTACATTTAGCTATTGATGATGGTTATTAATATCATCCTCCATCATTTTTACATCTTTAAATGCTTTCACACACTCAACATAGTCTTTTATTAGGAGGGAAACATCAACTTACTATTGCTTTAGGACCTCTTCAGCTTGGAGTCAAGCCTCCAAGACTTTATTAGGACATGCTAGGCATGCAAAACTTCCAACTAAAATGGGGATAACTTCACTAACTCTTTCCAAGTCATGCTTGTAGACATCAATAACCATGGTGAACTGTTTAACAATTTATCTCCCCTTGTCTCTTGATGTGGGTCACTCCTTACATTTCTTGAGCAATAGTTTAACTAGGGTCTCTAAATTTCCAATGGCATCCCCATCTAGAGGTATGCCATATTCAAGTGTTGGGTCATCCTTTAAAATTATTTTACAAAGGGTTAAAACCTTTATTGTTTGCCTCTGTGGCCTCTTGGATCTTATGTTTCATAAAGGCCACTTCTTTGACGAGTGCTTGCTTCTTTGCAAGCACTTTATTATACATGTTCACTACTTTGAAATGTTTCCTCTCCACTATGCATGCATCAAAATCCAAAAAAATGTTCTGACATATTATTTCCATACTAAGTTTCAAAAATGTAGCACTAACTATCAATGGGGTGAGCTTTTATGGATCAACCCTCATTGATTCTAGTAATGCTCGAACATCCAGACCCAAGGAGATGTTATCCATCGAGAGATCAAACTTGTGCTCCTAATTATACATGTTGAGTAAGGACACTTGCTTCCTCGTCTTAGGAGTCACTTCTTTGGGATGGAAGTGTGTCCAAAGATAAAGTCATCTATCCTCTATGTTGAATTGGTAATATTCATACATAGTGGTTACCATTCCTGCATCTTTCTGCTCTTCTAATTCAGTCGATTCCTTCCCCTTATTGGGGTCCCATTCAAGCTCAGCCTCCTGATGGCTGCCAGTGGCCATCTCACTATCTTTTGCATCATTATCTTCATCATTGTAGTCTATCTTAGTGTCAAACAGGGAGTAATTAGATGTATCCTTTTCCTACATCAAGGAGGGAGTCTTCTCGAAATCTGGTCCTAATCTATGGATCTGCCCCTAAGGGGACTCTTATCGGGGTGCTTGTCTTCAATGTGGTTGTGGGGAAGCTCTTATGGTAGTGGTACTTGGGGGAGATGGTGGTAGGGGTGGAGAAGGTGGGGGAAGAGAAGGTGGAGGAGAAAGGGGAGGAGTAGGCTAAGGGGATGATGGGTCGAGAATAGATGAGTGTAAAGGTGTAGAGTGAGAAGGGGATAGAGAAGTGTGAGGAGATGGAGAAGTGTGAAGAGGGGATGAAGATGGATGATGTGGTTAAGGTGAAGGGTAAGGTAGAATCAGAGGAGGTATGGAAGGACAGGAAGTAATAGGTATTAAGGGTTGTGTCTCTACCATCCTTTGCCTCTTTTGTGGGGCTTGCTGCCCACTTGAGATTTAACCCACATCTGATCGTTTCTTCTTCTTTGGTTGCATTACTTGGGGGAGTATTTACTTAGGGTCTCCTCCCTATGGGTTCTTTTAGGGGTGAACCATGTAGAATAAACTATGAGTTTACTCCCTGATCAAGGTCTACTTGACCTGTATTCGAACAATTCCATCTCTAATCTCTCCACATAGACCTTTTTGCCTAGATATACATAGATTTTCTAGAGAGTGTGGAGCTTCATGTCAGTCCTTTTTGCCTAAAAAAAGATTGATTGTGCATCATATATCTGATTAACAAAATCTATGAAGTACCACATGAAGAAGGCATAGGGTAGCTTGAACCATGTTGAAATCTCTCCTGATGGACTCATGTAGATCTAGTGAGGGAGAAATGTTATTTTACAATAAATTATGCTTGATCTATAGCTAGAGGTAAGTCATTTAAAATGTGCCACTCATTCCTAAATTCCACCTTCATCCCATCAAACTAATACCTCATCTTTATCTTGTATGAGGGGGTGATATGTTGGGGGTAAGTAAAAGCCTTGTAACACTCGATAGGGGATTTATGAGTGAAGGGTACACCCACAACACACCCAAACTATAATCTGGTACCCCAATCTCATCAAAAACCATCAAAATGAGGATTACTCCCTAGGGGAACCTGTACTTAAGCATCCAATGGGCCTTCTCGGCATCTTCAATAATTTTATGGATAATGTGCAAGGCCTAGTTGTATTTTAGTCCCTGAGAAACTTGGTGAGCAATATAAAGGTGGCACATATCCACCTCCTTCCAGTGATCAATCCCCCCAATCTTTATGGAAATGATCCACATCATGACTCAAAGGGTAGGATCTTATAGATTCTTGATGTGCATCGTGTGCCCCTACTTTTGATATATTAGCATCATGCTGGTCTCCTATATCTCCTCTATGTTGGCTAAGTCATCAATCACACTCAACCTCGAGCACTGAAGTCTCGTGACTTTGATAATTCTCTCTAGCTTGATCTTCATACTGTGACCCATGAAGTAGATATAGTCTTTGTGGACACGTGAGAAGAGGAATTGCACTACCTCCATAGGTTTACCAAAATAGGGCAACTCAAAGAGTTGGAAGAGCCACGTGGTGTCCAACTAGTTCTTAATGGATAAGTCATAGACCACTTTATTTTTTGTGTTAGTGGTCTTAACATGGTATTCATTTTGGAGATCCACATCATTTCCCAGTTGGCAATGGTTATAATCAAACATGGTGGCAGTTGATACTTTGGAGGCCCAGTTCTTTGTGTACAAGACCAAATCAGGTTATTGCATTTCTTCTATCAAAAGAGATGAAGGCAAAGATGCTAGTGCATTTTTGCATCATTGATGTATGTGCCTACTTCCCTTTCTTTACCATCTTTCCCCTTTCTTCTTCCACATGTTCTCTCATTTCTCCTTTCATGCACTGTACTTGTTCTAGTCTCTGCTCTTGGTCCTCTTGAGTCTCTTCTCTAATGGGAAACCAGTCTCTTCTACTCACCTCTTTTTCCTCTGGTATAGTTGGTAGTTTTTTGAGTCTCTTGGCCTTTTTTTTAGGTCACATTACACTTCATGGAGATTGAAGGTTAATGGATGGCCATCCCAAATTCCCAAATGAATACATGGTTTCAGATCAACGCACTCTAGCTCTTTGAGTTTAACGCTTCATCAATGGTGAACCTGCAACTTCAAAAAAAAAACTTCCAATTCTTTCCACCAATCCAGACTTAACATCTCTCTTCTCACCTGGGTAAAAACCTTTATGACTCACCAAGGATATAAACACTCTACTCTACTTAGGAATTGATTAATTTGATTCTCGTGTGGTCACTTATTTGTTGGCTCTAGTTTGTTGTTCATCCTTAACACTAGCAATTCCAGAATTGACACAATGTATGGCATAAAAAGACTTTAACATTCCTATTTATAGGCTTTATAGGGGAGGTTTACCCTCATTAATTCCTTCCCTCTCCCTGTCACTTCATATAATAAATGCAAATATGTTAACGATCATCATGTTTCAAACCTTGACTTATGCAATTAATGCCTTAATGGTTTTGTCCCATCACATCATTGGCACACTTTTTGCCATAACTAACCTCGTTACATTAATGACACACACATTCTCTCACCTTGTCTTGGAAATGGGTGACAGATGTATCCCACCCTTTCGGGGTGGTGGAAGACAATTGTCCCATTTTAAATTTCTAACATAAGGTGGGAACCTTACCCCTTAGTGCCTTAAATGATTCCCATGCCCTTAATAACATGCACACCTATAAAACATGAGCGCTGACATAACTTATGCACGTATTTAGCTTGTGCACTTTTTATTTCTATCCTTTCATGTATGAATTCTTACCCCACACTAAAACGGTTCATGGTCCTCCACAAAAATAAAAACACAAAAAAATAAATTATCATAAAGAAAGAGTTGAACGCAACAAATCCAACACTTTTATTGAAAGCAAGAAATCCTAATCTAATGGCATAAGCCTTACTAAATACAAAAGTTTTAGTTATTTTGATGTGAAATATGGCCGAAGCTAACTTATATTATAGTGCCCTAGGAGGAACTGACCATCCATTCTTTATAACTGGCATGCCCTATAGGTCAAATACTATGTATTAAAAATGGTCCATCCCAATGGATGCAGAGATTTTCAAGATGGCATGAGATCTTAGAGTCATATAGCAAGACATTCATGCCTGGAAAATAAATCTTGTTCTTGATATGGTGATCATGCCATTCCTTTTCCTTGCATTTTTCTACATCTGGTCCAATGAATGAGGAATTGGATATAATCTAATTGCATTAAAATATCCAAACTTGATTTCAAATATGCCTCATCATCCATTTGTCCTACACATGTAATATAGAGATATGACACTAAGAACTCTATTGGTATCATTGTTTCCTTTCCATACACCAAGTTGAATGATGTGCTTTTGTTTAGGCATTTGTACGTAGTTCGGTAGACCCAAAGTACTACAAATAAAAGTACTACAAACACCCTATCATCCTAGTCAATCTGACCAAAATTATATATTTTTGTTAAAGTGGCACCTAAGATCTTATTAAAAGATTTATCAATTCCATTGGTCTACAGATGGTATGGCATTGTCTTATGGTGGAAGATCATGAATTTGGCAAGCAAGATGCAAATAGTTTCATTCAAAAAGTGGGTTCCTCAATCACTAGTGAAACTCAGGGGACACCTAAACCTTGTTATGACATTCTCCCAGATGAATGATGTAGTAGTAGCTATGGTATAATCCTTTGTTGGTGTTACTTCAGCCCAGCACGTAAGTTAATCGGTTGCTAAAATGATGTATCAAAAACCCATTTGTCTTCTTGTTGGAGTGATGGGCCCCACAAAATCAATAGCCCATTTTTAAAATGGTTCCTAAGAATGGATGGGTCACAAAGGCATAACATCTCTTTTGTTAGGTTTACCTATGCATTGGAAGATATCACATTGTCAAACATATGCCTTTGCATCTTGGAATAGAGTTGGCCACCAAAGCCCAACAAGGATAACCTTGAATGTGGTAGCCTCTCCAACATAATGTCTACCTATAATTCTTTCATAAACTTCATGAAGTGCCTCAGGGCACTCATGTTTCATTACACAATGGTGAAGTACCTCATCACAGTCCAATTTGTAAAGATCACCTGCTATGAGTTGAAAGGGTGTGGTGCGGACCACAAGTTGATTTTTCTCTTGTGATAAGAGAGACTCAGGCACAGAGCTAGTATTTAAAAATGTTTCAATATCTTTCAATTCTTTAAGTACCCATGCAACTTGAAAGAGTTGTACATCAAGAAGATCATTCTCTATGGTGAACAAGGGTTCTCCATTCTCAATCTAGGATAGGTGATCAGGTCCGCAATTAACCTTCCCCAATTTTACCATTACAAAAAAATAGGAATTTTTGGAATAAAACTTTCCATCGTAATATCCTCCCGTGTAACATTGGTTTATTAACTAATTACTTCAAAGCCTCATGATCTGTATAGAAAATAAATGGAGTGGCTAAATGTATTGTCAGAACTTTTGCAAGGTGTAAACCATGGACAAGGCTTTGCATTCCATGGTGGTATAGTTTTAATCAACTGGTGTGAGCTTCTTGTTGGCAAAGTAAATGGGGTGATTCAGGGGACCATCACCTGATTGTGCAAGGATTGCACCAACAGCCATACTAGATGCATCCACATGGACATGAAATGGCTTTATCCAATCGGGAAACTATAAAATAAGAGTAGTCACTTACTTTTATTTGAGTGCTTCAAAGGTTGCCTTACAATAATTAGTCAATATGAATTGCTCATTATGTTTTAACAGTTCTTCCAGGGGCACAGTAATTTTGGCATAACCATGAATGAACTTTTTGTAATACCCTGTGTGCATGAGGAAGGCATGTACCTCATGCTAAGTCTTGGGCACTGGTAGGTAAATGATCATATATAATTTTGTTGGGTCCACCAGGTGTCCTTCCTTATAAATAATATTCCCTAGGAGCACACCAAAAGGTGTCATGAATAGGCACTTATTCAATTTTAAAGATATTTACAACACTCGACAATGCTCAAGCATGATTCTAAGATTAGCAAAATGGTCCTTGACCAAACCATATACCATCTAATCATCCAAATAGACTTAGAAGAACTTGTGAATGAAGTCCTTAAAGGTTTCAACTGTTATGCACAGAACATTGATGAAACATTTTTCAATTCAAAGGGAATAAAAGTATATGCAAATGAACCCCATTTGATGGCAAATGTTGTTTTAGGCTGGTCTTCTTTAGCTATTTGGACTTGATGGTACCCTAAAAATCCATCTATAAAGGAGTATACTTCACAACTAGTAACACCTTCAAGGATTTCTTTCATAAATGATGTTGGAAAGGGATCTGTCACACAAGATGCATTGAGTACTCTGTAGTCCACACAAATATGGATACCTCCATCCTTTTTGATACTAATCACCATGGGACTGACCCAATCAGATTTGATAATAAGATTTATTACTCTAATGTAGAGCATACTGTCAATCTCTTCATTAATGTGTGCCCAGAGATTAGGATTCATTTTGTATGGTCATTTTCTCACTAGTGTAGCATCATTGACTAGATTGACGTGCATTTTACCTAAGGATGAGTGGAATCCATTCATTTCACTATAGTTTCTTGAAAACACATCTTGGTATTCTTTCAATAACTCAAATATTTATGAGATCTCTGTATCGGTCCAATAGTTTCCTACTATAGCCATCTTCAGTTCTTACTCTGTGTTGATGTTACGTTGAACAGTCTGAATATGTCTATTATAGGGGTTATCCATTTGAAGACTTGTGTCTTGAATAGTTTATGTACCAATTCTTGTAGAAACATCTAAATGGTTGGTCAAGGGGTTGAGTGAAGTAGATCCTTCACCTTCATCTACTTGAAAGATGAAATTTTGCTTTTCCAGGCAGATCTCTTCAAGTCATTCTTCATCAAGAACTAGAGTAGGTGCACAAGCTAGAGGTGTTGAAGGTTCATTAAAAAAATTTAAAGATTCCTCAAGTTCTTGATGGATACTCTGCAGGCGGTCTTCTAGAGGACTTGGGTCTTTGAGAACTACTTCATGCATGGCCTGTTGAGTGAGGTGCAAGTTCATCCTTAGTGAGGAATAGGAAAGTGTCAAATTCATGTTTTTCTTCAGTAACTGCCATAACTTGGTTCCCATGTGGCACTCTTCATCAATGTATCAATGCTGTGCCTATGTGCATAATGTACAATAGAATGCATGCACCCATTGGTACTCTAGTCAGTATGTTTCTTCATTCCTCCATATTATTTCACAAACTTCAATGTGAGGTTTAGGTGCCTGCATGCCACTAACTAAGTGTTCCCCTGACCTTATTATCATAATGGAATCTATGATGCAAAGTAGATCAGAGTTGATCCTAGTACAGAAGGTGTTCTTTATGGGTATGCCACCATCTTATGGTAGTACCATCAAAAAGTTGATCTAATGAACTCATCCAGTCATTTTCGATATCATATAACTCTTAGAGATGCTATACAAAGTCACGTACCTCCATTTGTCCTTAGAATCATGGGGCTTCATCAAGTCTTTCCAGTGGTGGTCTTGTAAATGGCCATCTCATTATTAAACCCATGAGGTAGACAAAATTGTGATGTTTATGGAGTGGGTTTGGGAGGTTCTCACGATAGTTGATGGTGTTACCTACGTCTTAGTGAGATCATAATCACCATGAGTCCAAAAATTACAAGCATTGCTTGTAGTGCTAGAAATAGGCTGGGTGTCCATCCATCATAAAATACCATCTAGGGTTGGATCACATTACTAATCATTCTATGTTGTGTCATTATATAAATGGTTGATGTCTTCATCAACATTGACAGGCTCTATATAGGGAGGTCCTTGTGATTGATCCAATGGTATAACCACACATTGATTAGTATTCTTGAAGTTAATATAGTGATTTTTAAATCTCAAGTCTGCATTGTTATCATAACACCAAGGTCTTCCTAGTAGATTTGGGTAGTTGTCAGCTTTAACCAACTCTAGAACCTCAAATCTACTTTGAAGTGTACTCTAAGTATGTCAACCGTGGCATTTTTGAGGACCTTAATTAGGTGAGCACAAGTCTTATTTGCCATGAATAAGACATGAGGTGAAGGTTGTAATGTTAGACTAGACATTTTGTGTCAAACATCATTGGTGAGGATATTAACTTCTATGTCAGTATCCACTAAAATGTCCTTGATTACCCATTCGTCGATGGTAGCGTTAACCAAAATTTCTCTATCTTTCGAGGGAGTAGATGAACTAGGAGTGTCCTGGCATTGGGCATGATTTAAATAATGGTCTTCACTTTATCAAATGATGTGAGGGTGAGCTCCATTTGATATTTGGGCTTGACTTTTAATCCAAGCACTGAGATGTGGGATAATATATGCATCCAGCATCCACTTACATAGTTCCTCAAAGTCATCTCATGTCATAGGTTGGAGTTCAGCTTCCCTTTACATAACAGTACGTTGCATTAAATCTTTGTATTTGAGGAATTTAATCTCACCCTAAAGTTCTCATATGAGTGCCATTGTACCCTGGAGGACATCCTTTTATTATAGAACATTACGGTACTTTTGAGCTTGTGGTTGTTCTTGTTGTACCTTCTTGATCATATTAGTTATCGATAGGGTTTGTCCCCCACTACAGATGGTGATGTTTAATTATTAGACTATAGGGATGGCTGGGCATGCACGCCATTGTGGTTTATCAATCCAAATCATATCGGTGGCAATTTCATTTTGCTCCTTGGTGATAGCCACATATAGATCAAGACACTCTTTCAGTCGATGGTCCTTTTTGTAGAAGGTACACATCGAGTACTTGGGGAAATATATTTGATAATGGTCTATAAATCCACATTTGTAATAGGTTATAGCTAGGAACCAACCACCTCCTTGGCCTCATCCTCTCCCTCATCCATGGTAGCTACCATTGTCTTGAGTATTATCAACTGAGGTTTGGCAAGTGCCACGTGCTTGAGCTTCATGGATATCATTAATCAATCGACAGTCATTGGTGTCATGAGTGTAGGCATCAAAAATTTCACAATACTATGACACTTTAGTGTGTTTAGCCCACTATAAAAGAGGATAAGAGTGGAAATCATGCTCCTCATGCTAGATTTCACATGTTTGTTTTAGTACCCCATAGATGTTCTTGCACAGGCAGTTGTTCCTCATATGCCCTTCAGTTTCACATCCAGTACACTAGACACCACTACATGTTTTATGTGCATTGTTAGTTGTTAAGTTTTCTATCTGTGATGTCGTTGAGGCTATCTGGGCCTCCATAAAGGGACTAATCCTGGTTTCAATGCTTCTAACTACTTCAACATGGAGAGCAACTTCTAAGGCCTCATGTGGGTTGGTGAAGATCCATTGTGACAAGGTCCGCTAGAAAAGTAGTAATAATCCTCTCACAAACCATTATGCATGTTAGATGGCATTAATTTCAAATAATAGTTTAGACAATAAGGTTTTAAGCCTTGTATCATACTCACATACACTCTTTGTAAGTCCTTGCTTTATGTCCTTCAACACTATTATACTCTACTGCTCAAATTCAGGAATGTCAAACTCCTAAAGGAATGCTATTTTGAGTTGATCAAAATCAACCACCACTTGTTGAGGGTCAAACTTTTGGAACCACTTATGCACATTCTCTAAAATCATAGTTGTGAACTATGTGGCCTTGGGTTTAGAAGATGTGATACCTCATGCTCTCCAAATCAATTCACACTTGTGGACATGCTCAATGGCATTCTCCACCCCTCAGTATTCAGTTAAGTGTAATGTTATCTTGAAGTATACTATGGTCGGTTGAAGTGTTTGGGCAGGTGGTTACAAGGATTTTTAAGCCCTGATCCCTTGATATGGGAGCCCACTTCCTCCTGTGCCACCACCTAGTCCTCCTCCAATGCCTTCAATAGTAGTACCCATGGTATGAGGCATGATAGCTAGTTGGTTAACTAAGGTTGGGCCTATATTTTATCCTTGAAGACTAGTTCCACTAGGCATCCCAAGTTGTGCCATAGAATTCCCTTACAGAGGTAAATATACTGTTAAATCTAAATGCACCTCAACTGGCTCAGTTTTAATATTCCTTATCGATTCATCTTCTAACTTTGAACTATTTATATCCCAATCTCAAATATGTACTCTATCTGACTCAAAGGCATGAGCATGCATGATGTTGGGGGAGTCAGGTTGGTTCAAACTCGGTTCCTCAATTCTTATCATCCAGCTAGTTTCTTTTTCATAAAATAGAAGTGGCATAGAATGTAGGTTGAGAGTGATGGGGTCCTCGTGCTTTTTTGCATCCTTACAGCTCCTAACAGTACTCTGTGAGTCCTCTTGGTCCTCCCTACACCACTAACTCCCATTATTTTTTATCGAGCTTCATAATATTTCTATTTTGTAGTTCACGTTGGTTGGCTACCATTTTAAACCCACAATCTTTAACCTCTACCCTGCCCTTCCAAATGTGTGCCTCATGCACAAGAGGATTCAGCTATCCATTGGTATGGTTTCCAGTCTAAGGTCAACAATTAATTTCTTAATTTTGAAAGCCAAGAGCATTAGATAGTGACCTCGTGGCTCTCGAATGAATTAGAATTTAGCTTTTTCAAGACATGAATAGGTGGTCACAACATACTCACCTAAAGCATGTAGCGAAAGATCGATTCTCGAAGGTTTTGTAACATAGTAATATATGTATATTCATCTTTTTTTATGCAGTTCTACACAAGGATTATTTAATAACACAAATATACTACTACTATCCTTCTAGTCCCAGATGCAACTATTACTATTATAAGGATCACCATCATTATCTAACATTAGTGACTTAGAAAAGAAAAAGATACCAATAACAAGAAGAAATAAATTATATCCATTTCTAGCACTTAGTGTATAGTGTATTTCATCATTCAAAACACAATTCTGCAAAAGCTAATATCACCCATTATATGCTTAATGAATCACAATGCAAAGCTTCATTATCATTCTCCAAAAGATCATCCCTAAAAAATATTATAACAGGGATATTTATACTTATTTTTCCTTGACCAGGGGTTATTATCATTAATGATTTGAGTGAAAGGTGCATAAACTCCAAACAAACTGAGAGTTGTGGCACTTTACAACAAGTTCTTCCTGAGGACCCAGGTCCTTGTGCCCCTAGATCCTCACTCTATGATATATACTGGTGGCCACGTGTTTTGTTCCTTGTAGACCAGTACAAAACCTATGATCAAAAAGGTCAAAGTGTCTCATATGAATCATTCTTCTAACCACTCCTATTTTCCATGCACTCCCCTAGTCTTCTATTTTTGTTCTAAGTCCAACATTCTTGGGTTCTCCATGACTTGTTCTCCTTTGACTGGGTCCTCTCACATTGGTCCTTTCTGTGCTATTATCATCTCTCATCATTATCCTCTTGTACCCAATAGGTTCTACATCACAATGCTTCAAGCTTCGTAGTTACATGCCATGGTCCTTCCGTACCATGTCGATTTCACGCCAAAATAGGATAATACTTAGTCAAAATTTTAGGGCCAACACGTAATCTAGTTCATGAAATATTGAGACAAGATAAAGAAGAGAAGGCTCAATAATTCTTTTTCTAGACCTAAACATTCATAGAAATAAGTAAATATGCATATTACTAGCAAATAATTCAATTTTAAGTCAAGTACTCAGTTTCTATTTTATAGCCTTTACCAGATGAATATGTATTCTCTCACCTTGATATATAGGTGAATTTTTCCCATGTTAACCTAAATGAAATTTTAAGTCATCTCATCTCATAAAACCTCATCTCGTAAATACACATAGAGATATACAAACATATATATATATATATATATATATATATATATATATATATGTATGTATGTATTTGTATACATACATATACATATATGTATATACATACAAACATATATGCATGAATACATAAATAAGTATAAATATGCATGTATACATGAATGTATAAACATGCATGTATATATAAGAAAATGTATGCATGTGTGGACAGCTAATTTTTGTACAAGGGTTGTTACTAGTTGTACAATTGTATTTTTTTATGGCACTTGTGTGCTTGTTGATTATCAGTTCATAAAGAATTATGGCACAAGTGGATGAACATATGAGACATCAACCTAACCTAATCTCCAAATTGTAACAGAGAAAGACTTGTGTGAATGAAAATTTCAAAATGGTAATGTGGGGGATGGGGATAAACAAGAAAAGACAACACTATATTTCAATATTCAACCCGACTTATGAACATAATGAAAAAATGTTTATAGGGGCTAAAATAATTTGGAGGGAAGAGATCCTCATTGCTCAATTATGAACTAACTCTCATAGGATCTGATGGGAGACAAACATATGGACTCCTAACAAGTAGAGGGGCAAGAGGGTTTGTGTTTCTTTAACCACAGGCGTAGTCGAAATGGAGGACAAATTCATCCTTGAATGTCCTCAGTACACAGACATAAGAGTGAAATATGTGGTAAATTTAAGAGTTGGTTGCATGGTAGATATATTTGAGGAAAAAGGATTAAAAATGTTAGGGCAAATGCTAATCCAGTTCAATAAAAGACATGACAGTGTTCTAAAAGATACCTTAGGTCTTGAGAATCTTTGAGTAGTTGGAGCAATCGATGTAAATGGTGGTACCGTAGACTATTTAGTCTTGTGAAAATAATTAAAACCATTTCATTTAATTTCATAATAGGCTCTTACTAGTGTTTTTTCCCCATGCTTCTACTTGGTTTCCTACCTTTCCTTTCCTCATTTTTCTCTCTATTCTTTCTCTCTTTCTCTTCCTATTTTCTATGGCATTTGGATTTTTTACCCATTGTCAATTATAGGGATTTCTCCATGTTTCTAGATATATCCATGCCTTTTCACTCCTCATCCCTCTCTCAACACTTTCTCTTTCCTCCTTGCCCTATTTTCTATGGTTTTTGGATTTTTCACCCAAAATTGTACATAGGGTGGTTCAAGGGGCTAGAATCGTGCAATGTATAGTCCTAGGGCAGGGCCTAGTGATCCTTGTTTTGAGTCTCCCATGCCTTGTGCTCCTGATTTGTTCATCTTTCTCACTTGTTGGTCAGTTTGTGTGCCAATTAGGTCCTAGTTTGAATTTGAGAAGTATATAGATACAAAGGTGCATTAGTACATATAGGGCATGAATAAACACAAAATGAATTAATGGAATCGATCTAGAGATCAATTGTGAAATGCAGTAGCAGTAAATTCAAGCATGTAGAGCAAAATTCAAGTAGATTTAAAGCATTTATTTATTTGTCATGCATTCATTCTAGCACAAAAAGTCATATAGGGCCTGTATTCACTAGACAACTTGTTCAACATGATCTATATTTGAGTGTTCATTGCCAACTTTGTAAAAGCACCTTGAGGGGGACTGAATAATTGGGGTATAACACATATCCCCAAATACACCCCCCATTTTTTGGTCTTTCTAGGTGTTGTTTCCCGAATAAGGTTTTGAAGAAGGAGATCAATTTTCAAGATATTTGCAAAGAATTTTGAAAAAGCTGGCAAGTTTTGGAAGCCCTAAAGCTCACAAACAAGATCGCCAAATTATATTTTACCTAGGCACCAGTTGCCACAACTATAACTTGATAGTTTCAAAAGATTACACTGATATTTTCAGAATATTGCACTAACAGTTTTAGGGAGAAGACTCTATTCATTTTGATTTTTTGGGGTTTTGTGTGCCTCGCTATCTAGACCTACTCTACGATGTCTATTTCTAATGATTGTCTCCAGATTCACAATAAATCATATATCCTTCTTAGACTCCCTCTTGTCATTTATTACTACATCAAGATATAGATTTACTTTGCATGTTGATGTAAAACTACTTTTCCATAAAATAGTATGTATATATGTATGTTTATTTGTATAAATACATAACATGTATATGCATAATAATGTATATGTATAGATACATGTATATATAAACACATTTACATGTATGTATGTGTATATATATATGCAGATGCATTTGTGTATATAGACATACACACACACACACACACACATGAAATGAGGTGAGGTTAGATAAAATGATGGTTTTGAAATGTCATTTAGGTTAGTGCATATGGAATTCATCAATATTTATAAATATGTATATGTATCCATATATAAATATATGTATGTATAGATGTATATGTGTATTAGCTTAATTTATGTATGTATATGTACATACACATGCATATCTCTAAATGCTCTGTATGTGCAATGTTGAACCCTGATGTTGCACATAACTCTAGAAATCAGCCTCCACTTTAAAACACTAGGTGTGCTTGTTAGAGTATAAACCTACAAAAAACCGATAAAAAGTAATGAGTCAAGATAACCCCAATCACCCCCATTTGTTGATTGACCACTACCTACATATTTGAGACTCCAAAGAGGAAAATCAAACCACAAGTAGTTCTCCCACCTAGTATGATTATGTGATTGTACTCCTTTGCTATATGTATGCAACTAATGTTTGGCTTTGATACTTGACAATGCTTGCCTTGACTTGAATTTGGTATGCTTCAAACTTGGCTTGTGATTGCTCCTAGTGATAGATTCATAATTTGAAAAGAATATGGCAAATTTGCTCAACATGCAATAGTGTATAGATGTGTACCAAATAAGTCCCAAGCCCTATATTAAGTGAGCCCTTGATTTGTTTATATATGAGTCCAATTGGACTATTTCTCATGCCACTGACAAGCTAGGCAAGATGGGTCGACACTAAAGAATGGTTTGATTTTAAAAAATAGTCATTATTGAAAGAGGATCAGTTCCAATCAGATCAGGGTAATATCGACTGGTGATAGTGGTGGAACCAACTTGTGCATAGACGGACTGAACTAAAGGTCTAGATATGTTTGTTCAAGGTATTAAGTAAGTTTGAAATAGATAATGAGGTTATTGTAGGTGTTTAATAGCCAAATGAAAGGGTCAAACTTGTAGGATAGTATGTAGGTGTGAGAGAATGGCAAGTTAGGACTATATTTCTGCTCTCAAGTCATGCATGGTAAATGTGTGTAAAGCTTGTCATTGTCAAGTACTTAATTCTAGATTATAGTATCTACAATATGTATGTGTCCTGACATACATAGACATACATCTCTATGTATATATGTACATACATACACACATATACATACATGCATTACATACACACATTTGTATGCATATATACATATAGATGTGTGCATGTAGATGTATATATGGATGTGTATATGTGTGTTTAATGTCCCTTTAGGGCAAAATTAGAACCAAAGGGGTTTCCCAACAAACCTTAACAATACGTACAAATTTCTAAATTTCTTTTCAAACCTTAAACACATGAAAATTACAAAATTTTGAAAGTGCTAATTTAGGGCGCGGAAACAATATTTAATTCCTCAAATAATTACCAAAATTAAGAAATATTACAGCGAATCATTATCCATTTAAATCTGATTTTTAACCCAATTATATGACTGGGAAAATATGATAAAAAATACCAAAAATACTTTATTACCTTCAAACAAAAATTAAACTTGAAATCAATAGATATTAAGTTTTCATCAATAAATATTGTTTTAAAGGACACACCCTGAACATGTTTGATATATGGCAAAATACACAATCATTATATATGCTATCAGAGTGATATTTTATTTTATTGCTTATTATAACAAATCATTGCCCAAAATTCATCATTTCGTAACATTTGTGATTGACGTATTTGAGTTGTTATTTTGGTAATTGAAAGAAATTTTACTAATAAAAGGGGGAATGCCCCCCCATCTTAATGGTGTTTAATGAATGAAATATAGACATTGAAAACATTTGTAAATACATCATTTACAAAGGAGGACATTTTTGTGGATATTCCATTGAAGAATTGTTTCGTGAGCAAAACTTGTTTTGCAGCCTAGTCTACACAGACATTGAAAAATTAGTTTTAGTGAAATTATTTGGCTTGTGGTGATAAACCGTCTCACCTCACGGTTTTGAGGCTTTTAAATATTAGATAGAGAGAAATAGCGTTGAGATAATGAGTGGAGCGGACCATGTTTAAGATGACTAATCTCACCTAACTCTACAAACCTAACATTCTATCCCACGGAGAACGTCAATTAGATCATGGATTGAGTCTAGTTGGACTTTTTTTCAATAGAGTTGGGAGCCTTTTTTATCTCTCAATTAATTACTTTATAATTATAATTGTTTGCTGATTGAAATTGGATGGGTGGTGATTTATTATTGGAAATCTAATTTTTAAACTTCCAAACTTAATTTATTGGTACCAAAGCATATGATTTTTAAATTTATTACCAACTAATTTACATTTGAGTTGATGTTGTTCATCTTTAAGAGCTAGTTTTTATTCAATCACATATAAAATAGCTTTGGAGTCCATAATTTTAGTGACACGTGTACTTCATTTATTCTTGTCAATCGAAGTGCAACTATTTGTTACAAATTTTCATCACCGAAATGTTGGATGCATAAATATCCTTCAACTTGAAATTCAGGCCATATGCATATGTATGCATGTATGAATATATGTATAATCTGTATGTCATAACATACATCTATACATACATCAATACATACATGTGTATGTTATAACATACATATACAAATACACGTGTACATATATACATCATTACATTCATACATATGTTATGGCATATGTATACACATGTATATATATTCATGGATGTATGTCATGATATATATATACACACATTGTAATGCCCCCTTTTCTAAAAAATAAAATAATATTATTATTAAAATAAAAATTATTTTTAGATACTTTAAATAAAAGTAATAATATACCTTAGTTGCTAAAAGTGAATATGTCGGCAATTCCTTCCTATTTTTAATTTAAGAAGGGGACTTTCAAAGGGTCATAGGCAAGATTAGCCTTTAAGTGAATTTATAAGGAAGTCTTTTGATTATTTGAATTTTCCTTCCAAGTGGAATGCACCCCTTTGGGGAAAGGATATAAAAGGGAAAGAGGAGTTTATTTTGGTGACTCATGTTATGTTTATGAATTGAAATCACAAGTTTAAACATGATTTGCTTAACTTCATCCATTGAAAATGGAAACCTTCAAGGGAAGGCTGAAGTAAGGATGAAAACCTTACCTTTTAGTTGGGCAACCTTAAATCAAAGGTTGTATCAAGCATCATTGGTCATTTTGAGGAGTGTAAACACCAATTTTGGTTTCAACGCAACAAAAAGAAGCTTCAAGGAGTGTGGCAAGCAGGTTTGGAGGGTTGGTGAGTTGGTTGAGGAACCCTAGAAGGGTAACGAACTACCTAGGGTGGGCAGTGAGCCTCTTTGGAGGGAAATGACCCCCCTCTTAGGGTTGGACGTGGCACTTCCAAGGTTGACTTCAAGCCTAATTTCTGTTTGAAGGCAACAAAGCATTTTTGGTATTTTTTATCATATTTTTCCAGCCATATAATTGGGCTAAAAATCATATTTAAATGGATAATGATTCGCTGTAATATTTCTTAATTTTGGTAATTATTTGAGGAATTAAATATTATTTATGCGCCCTAAATTAGCACTTTCAAAATTTTGTAATTTTCATGTGTTTAAGGTTTGAAAAGATATTTAGAAATTTGTATGTATTGTTAAGGTTTGTTGGGAAACCCCTTTGGTTCTAATTTTGCCCTAAAGGGACATTAAACACACATATACACATGCATATATACATCTACATGCATACATCTATATGTATATATACATAAATATGCATATAGATGTTTGTATGTAATACATGTATGTATATGTGTGTATGTATGTACATATATACTTATAGATGTATGTCTAGACGTATGTATGTATATGTATGTCACGACACATACATATTGTAGATACTATAAATGGTATTAAGTACTTGACAATGACAAGCTTTACACATATTTACCATGCATGACTTGAGAGCAGAAATATAGTCCTAACTTGCCATTCTCTCACACCTACATACTATCCTACAAGTTTGACCCTTTCATTTGGCTATTACACACCTACAATAACCTCACTATCTGTTTCAAACTTACTTAATACCTTGAACAAACATATCTAGACCTTTAGTTCAATCCGTCTATGCACAAGTTGGTTCCACCACTATCACCAGTCGATATTACCCTGATCTGATTGGAACTGATCCTCTTTCAATAATGACTATTTTTTAAAATCAAACCATTCTTTAGTGTCGACCCATCTTGCCTAGCTTGTCAGTGGCATGAGAAATAGTCCAATTGGACTCATATATAAACAAATCAAGGGCTCACTTAATATAGGGCTTGGGACTTATTTGGTACACATCTATACACTATTGCATGTTGAGCAAATTTGCCATATTCTTTTCAAATTGTGAATCTATCACTAGGAACAATCACAAGCCAAGTTTGAAGCATACCAAATCCAAGTCAAGGCAAGCATTGTCAAGTATCAAAGCCAAACATTAGTTGCATACATATAGCGAAGGAGTACAATCACATAATCATACTAGGTGGGAGAACTACTTGTGGTTTGATTTTCCTCCTTGGAGTCTCAAATATGTAGGTAGTGGTCAATCAACAAATGGGGGTGATTGGGGTTATCTTGACTCATTACTTTTTATCGGTTTTTGTAGGTTTATACTCTAACAAGCACACCTAGTGTTTTAAGGTGGAGGCTGATTTCTAGAGTTACGTGCAACATCAGGGTTCAACATTGCACATACAGAGCATTCAGAGATATGCATGTGTATGTACATATACATACATAAATTAAGCTAATACACATATACATCTATACATACATATATTTATATATGGATACATATACATATTTATAAATATTGATGAATTCCATATGCACTAACCTAAATGACATTTAAAAACCATCATTTTATCTAACCTCACCTCATTTCATGTGTGTGTGTGTGTGTGTGTGTGTGTGTGTGTGTGTGTGTGTGTGTGTGTGTGTGTGTGTGTGTGTGTGTGTGTGTGTGTGTGTCTATATACACATGCATCTGCATATATATATACACATACATACATGTAAATGTGTTTATATATACATGTATCTATACATATACATTATTATGCATATACATGTTATGTATTTATACAAATAAACATACATATATACATACTATTTTATGGAAAAGTGGTTTTACATAAACATGCACTACATTAACCCCAAAAACATGCAAAGTAAATCTATATCTTGATGTAGTAATAAATGACAAGAGGGAGTCTAAGAAGGATATATGATTTATTGTGAATCTGGAGACAATCGTTAGAAATAGACATCGTAGAGTAGGTCTAGATAGCGAGGCACACAAAACCCCAAAAAATCAAAATGAATAGAGTCTTCTCCCTAAAACTGTTAGTGCAATATTCTGAAAATATCAGTGTAATCTTTTGAAACTATCAAGTTATAGTTGTGGCAACTGGTGCCTAGGTAAAATATAATTTGGCGATCTTGTTTGTGAGCTTTAGGGCTTCCAAAACTTGCTAGCTTTTTCAAAATTCTTTGCAAATATCTTGAAAATTGATCTCCTTCTTCAAAACCTTATTCGGGAAACAACACCTAGAAAGACCAAAAAATGGGGGGTGTATTTGGGGATATGTGTTATGCCCCAATTATTCAGTCCCCCTCAAGGTGCTTTTACAAAGGTGGCAATGAACACTCAAATATAGATCATGTTCAACAAGTTGTCTAGTGAATACAGGGCCTATATGACTTTTTGTGCTAGAATGAATGCATGACAAATAAATAAATGCTTTAAATCTACTTGAATTTTGCTCTACATGCTTGAATTTACTGCTACTGCATTTCACAATTGATCTCTAGATCGATTCCATCAATTCATTTTGTGTTTATTCATGCCCTATATGTACTAATGCACCTTTGTATCTATATACTTCTCAAATTCAAACTAGGACCTTATTGGCACACAAACTGACCCACAAGTGAGAAAGATGAACAAATCAGGAGCACAAGGCATGGGAGACTCAAAACAAGGATCACTAGGCCCTGCCCTAGGACTATACATTGCACGATTCTAGCCCCTTGAACCACCCTATGTACAATTTTGGGTGAAAAATCCAAAAACCATAGAAAATAGGGCAGGGAGGAAAGAGAAAGTGTTGAGAGAGGGATGAGGAGTGAAAAGGCATGGATATATCTAGAAACATGGAGAAAGCCCTATAACTGACAATGGGTAAAAAATCCAAATGCCATAGAAAATAGGAAGGGAAAGAGAGAAAGAATAGAGAGAGAAATGAGGAAAGGAAAGGTAGGAAACCAAGTAGAAGCATGGGGAAAACACACTAGTAAGAGCCTATTATGAAATTAAATGAAATGGTTTTAATTATGTTCACGAGACTGAATAGTCTATGGTACCACCATTTACATCGATTGCTCCAACTACTCAAAGATTCTCAAGACCTAAGGTATCTTTTAGAACACTGTCATGTCTTTTATTGAACTAGATTAGCATTTGCCCCAACATTTTTAATCCTTTTTCCTCAAATATATCTACCATGCAACCAACTCTTAAATTTACCACATATTTCACTCCTATGTCTGTGTATTGAGGACATTCAAGGATGAATTTGTCCTCCATTTCGACTACTCTTGTGGTTCAAGAAACACAAACCCTCTTGCCCCTCTACCCCTTAGGAGTCCATATGTTTGTCTCCCATCAGATCCTATGAGAGTTAGTTCATAATTGAGCAATGAGGATCTTTTCCCTCCAAATTATTTTAGCCCCTATAAACATTTTTTCATTATGTTCATAAGTCGGGTTGAATATTGAAATATAGTGTTCTCTTTTCTTGTTTATCCCCATCCCCCACATTACCATTTTGAAATTTTCATTCACTCAAGTCTTTCTCTGTTACAATTTGGAGATTAGGTTAGGCTGATGTCTCATCTATTCATCCACTTGTGCCATAATTCTTTATGAACTGATAATCAACAAGCACACAAGTGCCATAAAAAAATACAATTCTACAACTAGTAACAACCCTTGTACACAAATTAGTTGTCCACACATGCATACATTTTCTTACATATACATGCATGTTTATACATTCATGTATATAAATTCATATATACATGCATATTTATACTTATGTATGTATACATGCATATATGTTTGTATGTATATACATATATGTATATGTATGTATACAATTACATACATATACATATGTATATGTTTGTATATCTATATGTGTATTTATGAGATGAGGTTTTATGAGATGAGATGACTTAAAATTTCATTTAGGTTAACATGGGAAAAATTCACCTATATAGCAAGGTGAGAGAATACATATTCATCTGTTAAAGGCTATAAAATAGAATAGTGAGTACTTGACTTAAAATTTTATAGTTTGCTAGTAATATGCATATTTACTTGTTTCTATGAATGTTTAGGTCTAGAAAAAAATTCTTGAGCCTTCTCTTCTTTATCTTGTCTCAATATTTCATGAACTAGATTACGTGTTGACCCCAAAATTTTGACTAAGTATTATCCTATTTTGGTGTGAATCCGGCACGGTGCGGAAGGACCATGGCACGGGATGACAATGGCATGTAACTGCCAGGTGTGGAATCACCGTGGCATGGAACTTATTGGGTGCAAAAGTACAATGACCTGAGAGGATAACGATGTAGAATGAACCAATGTGAGAGGACCCAATCAAAGGAAAACAAGTCATGAAGAACCTGTAAATGTTGGACTCAGAACGAAAGTGAAAGACTAGTAGAGCATGTGGGAAGTGGGACCGGTTAGAAAAATGATTCATATGGGACACTTCGACCTTGTTGATCAGAGGTTTTGTACCAGCCTACAAGGAATGGAAAACATGGCCACCAGTATATAGCATAGAGCGAGGATCTAGGGGCACAAGGACCCACATCTTTAGAAAGAACTTGTTGTAAAGTGCCATAACTCTCAATCTATTGGGAGTCTGTGTGCCATTCGCTCAAATCATTAATGATACTAACACTTGGTCAGGGCAAAACAAGTTTAAATACCCCTATTGTAATATTTTTCTGGGACAATCTTTTGGAGAATAGATAATGAAGCTTTATCTTGTGATTCATTAAGCATCTAATGGGAGATATCATTTTTTGCCAAATTGTGTTTTGAATGATGAAATATACTAAGTGCTAGAAATGGATATGATTTATTTCTTCATCTTGTTATTGGTATCTTATTCTTTTTTGAGTCACTAATGTTAGATAATGATAGTGATCCTTGTAATAGTAATAGTTTCATCTGAGACTAAAAGGATAGTAGTAGTATATTTGTGTTATTAAATAATCCTTATTTATAACTGTATAAAGAAAGATAAACATACATATATGTGTTACAAAACCTTTAGGAATTGGTCTTTTGTTGAACGCTTCAAGTGAGTGTGTGAGACCTAACTCTCACGTGATAGGGCCAACGCGCTAGCTTATTGGGATAGATTTCAATGCCAGAGTTGGAATTAACTAAAATAACCCAACATTTTGGTTTCGTTATCAGGACCTAAAGCACCTAAAGTACAACTATGGGAAAATTTTTGAGCGTATTATGCTAGAATATATAGAAGAATGGGTTATCAATATTGAAGATAAATTGGCAATTCTGTATCTTAGACTAGGAATCCCTACATGACAATGGGTGGAGCAAAATCTCTATAGTCCCTTATATGAAACCTTCTTTTTAGAGCTCCCAATTCTCTTACATACTTGGCTACTCGTATATGCTCAAAGATTATCAAGGAATCTTAGACAGAGGTTGTCTTGGGCACTAGAATGGTAAAGTACTCTAGCATGACTTGGAGTCCCATGGACACACGCAGTCAAATTTTGGTGGAGAGGAGTTCGAAACAACTACATTCTAAAGTACGTCGTGACCACCTATTCATGTCTTGAAGAAGCCAAATTCCAATTCCTTCAAGAGCTGCGAGGTCAACATCTAACACTTTTTGCTTTCGAAATTAATAAATTAATTATTGACCTTAGACTAGAAATCATACCAATGGATGGGTAAATCCTCTTGTACATGAGCCACACATTTGGAAGGGGAGGGTAGAGGTTGAATATTATGGGTTTAAAATGGTAGCCAACTAGTGTGCACTATGGAAATAAAAGTATGATGAAGCTCGATAAATAATAATGGGAGTTAGCGATGTAGGGAGAGATCAGGAGGACTCACGACATGTTGTTAGGAGCTGTAAGGAAGCAAAAAAGCATGAGGAGCTCATCACTCTCAACCTAAGTTTTATGCCACTTTTATCTTACGAACAAGAAACTAGCTGGATGACAGGAATCGAGGAACCAAGTCTGAACTAACCTGACTCCCCTAACATCATGCGTGTTCATGCCTTTGAGTTAGATAGAGTACACATTCAAAATTGAGATACAAATAGTTTAGAGTCAGAAGTTGAATCAATAAAGAATATTGAAACTAAGTTAGTTGAGGTTCATTTATATTTAACATTATCTTTCCCTCTTCAAGGGAATTATATGGCACAACATGGGATGCCTAGTGAAACTGGTCTTCAAGGATAAAGTACAGGCCCAACCTTAGTTAACCAACCAGCTATCGTGCCTCGTACCACAAGTACTACTACTGAAAGTGATAGAGGAGGACTAGGTGGTGGTGCAGGAGGAAGTGGGTTCTCACCTCAAGGGACTAGGGCTGAAGGATCCCAGCAACCGCCCACCCAAACACCTTAACCAACCACAGTCTACTATGAGATGACATCACACTTACCTGAATACTGAGGTGTGGAAAATGTAGCTAAGCATGTCCATAAGTGTGAATTGATTTAGAGAAAATGAGGTATCACATCTTCTGAATGCAAGGCCACACAGTTTGAAACTAAGCTTTTAGAGCGCATGCATAAGTGGTACTAGAATTTTGACCCTCAACAAGCGGAGGTTGACTTTGATCAGCTCAAAACAACATTCCTTCAGGAGTTAGACATTCCTAAATTTGAGCAACAGAGTATAGCATCACTGAGGGACATAAAGTAATGACTTACAAAGAGCATACGTGAGTATGATGCAAGGTTTAAAACCTTGTTGTCTAAACTATCTTTTGAAATTAATGCCATACAACATGCACAATGGTTTGTGGGAGGACTGTTACTACCTTTTCGATAGACCCTATCACAACAAACCTTTACCAACTTGCGTGAGGCCTTGGAAGTTGGTCTCCACATTGAAGTAGTTGGAAGCATTGACACTAGGATTAGTCCTTTTATGGAGGCCTAGATAGACTCAATGGAATCACATCTAGAAAATTTAACAACCAATAATGCACATGAAACACACAGTGGTGTTTCATGTACTTACTGTGAAACTGAAGGGCATACAAGGAACAACTACCCACATAAGAATATCCATGCAGTACTAAAACAAACATGTGAAATTTACCATGAGGATCATGATGTCCAATATTTTCATCTTTTATAGTGGGATACGCACACTAAAGTGTTAGAGTATTTTAAAATTTGTGATGCCCACACTCATGACACCAATGACTGCCGATTGATCAATGATATCCATGAAGCTCGAGTGTGTGGTACTCGCCAAACCTAAGTTGCTATTACTCAAGACAATGGCAGCTACCATGGATGAGGGAGAGGATAAGGTTGAGGAGGTGGTTGGTTCCCACCTATAATGTGTTACAAATGGGGATCTCCAGACCACTATTAAAGAGATTACCTCGAGTACCCGACATGCATCTTCTGCAAAAAGGACCATCGACTGGAAGAGTGTCCTAATCTATATGTGGTTATCATGAAGGAGCAAAATGAAAAGGGCACCAATATGATTTGAATTGATAAACCATAATGTTGCACACGCCCAACCATCTCTATATTCCAATAAGTAAATATTATCACCTGTAATGGGGGACATACCTACTTGATAGCTAATCTGATCAAGAAGGTACAATAGGAAGAACCACGAGCTCAAAAGTACCTTGATGTTCAAAAACAAAAGGATATCTTCTAGGATATGATGGCACTCATACGATAACTTTAGGATGAGATTCAGTTCCTCAAAGACAAAGATGTAATGCAGTGTACTACTATGCAAAGGGAATCTAAACTCAACATGTGGCATGGGATGACTTTTAGGAACTATGTAAGCGGATGTTAGATACAAATATTGTCCCATAGCTCAGTGCTTAGCTTAAAATTCAAGCTCAACTATCAAATAGAGCTCACCCTCACATTATTTGACAAAGTGAAGACCACGATTTAAATCATGCTTGACGTCAGGATACTCCTAATTCATCTACTCTCCCAGAAGATAGAGAAATTTTGGTTAATGTTGACTTCCATAGATGGGTAATTAGTTACATTTTAGTGGATATTGGCATAGAAGTTAATGTCCACACTAAGGACACTTGGTGTAAAATGTCTAGTCCAATGTTAGAGCCTTTACCTCATTTTTTATTCATGGTAAATAAGACTCACGCTCACCCAATTTGGGGTCCTCAAAAACACCACGGATGACATACTTGGAGTACCATTCAAAGTGGATTTTGAGGTTCTAGAGTTAGTTGACGCTGACGACTACCCAACTCTACTAAGAAGACCTTGGTGCTATGAGAACAATGCAGACATGAGATTTAAAATGCACTATATTAGCTTCGATAATATTGATCAATGTGTGGTTATACCATTAGATCAAGCATAAGGACCTCCTTATATAGAGCCTGTCAATGTTGATGAAGACATTAACCACTTATATAATGTCACAGCCTAAAATTTTGAGCAACATGATCCAACCCCAGATGGTATTCTATGATGGATAAACACCCAGTCTATTTCTGACATTGCAAGAAATGCTTGTAATTATTCGGCTCATGGTGATTATGATCTCATTGGGAGAGTATGTATCACCACCAACAGTTGTGATAACGTCTCACACCCACTCCATAAATGTCACAAGTTTGTCCACCTTATGGGTTCAATAATGAGAGGGCCACTGACAGGACCACTAGTGGAAAGACTTGATGAAGCCCCATGATTCTAAGGATAAATGGAGGTATGCAATTTTATCCAGTGTCTTGAAAAGTTCTATGATACTGAAAATGATCAGATGAGGTCATTAGATCACCTTTTTTATGGTACTATCACAAGATGGTGGCATACCCATAAAGAACGCCTTCTATATCAGGATCAAGTTCGATATGTTTTGCACCATAGATTCCATTATGACAATAAGGTTAGGGGAACAATTAGTTACAATGGTGTGCAAGCACCTGAACCTCATATTGAAGCTTGTGAGACAATATAGAGGAACAAGGAAATATACCTACCAAAGTACCTATGGGTGCATGCATTTTATGGGACATTACACACATGGGCACGGGCCTAGTACATTCATGAAGAGAGACACATGGGAACCAGGTTCTGGCAGTTACTGAAGGAAAACATGAATTTGGCACTTTCCTATTCCTCATCAAGGATGGACTTGCACTTCACTCTACAGGCCATGCATAAAGCAGTTCTCGGAGACCCAAGTCCTCTAAAAGATTACCTGCAAAGTATCCATCAAGAAATCAAGGAACCTTTACACTTGTTCAATCAACCTTCAACACCTTTAGCTCGTGTGCCTACTCTAGTTCCTAATGAATAATGATGTGAAGAGATTCATCTTGGAAAGCAAAAGTTCATCTTTCAAGTAGACAAAGGTGAAGGATCTACTTCACTCAACCCCTTGACCAACCATTTAGATGTTTCTACAAGCATTGGTACATGAACTATTTAAGACAGAAATCTTCAAATGGATAACCCCTATTATGGACCTATTTAGACTGTTTAATGCAACATTGGTATAGAGCAAGAATCGAAGATGGCTATAGTAGGAAACTATTAGACTGATACAAAGATCACATAAATCTTTAAGTTATTGAAAGAATACCAAGATGTTTTTTCAAGAAACTATAGTGAAATGAAGGAAGTCCACTCATCCTTAAGAAAAATACACGTTAAGCTAGTTGACGATGCCAGACTAGTAAAAAAATGACCATACAGAGTGAATCCTAATCTCTGAGTGCAAGTTAAAGAAGAGATTGATAATATGCTCTGTAGCGTAATAATCACTCATATTGCCAAATCTGATTAGGTTAGTCCAATGGTGATTAGTATCAAAAAGGATGGATGTATCTATATCTGTGTGGACTATAGAGTGCTTAATGTGTCTTATGTGACAGATCCCTTTCCGATGCCATTTATGGAGGAAATCTTTGAAGGTGTTGCTTGTTGTGCAGTATACTCCTTTACAAATGGATTATCAGGGTACCATCAAGTCCAAATAGCTGAGGAAGACCAACCTAAAACAACATTCACCATCGAATGGGGATCATTTGCATATATTGTTATGCCCTTTGGATTGAAAAATGTTCTAGCTGTGTTCTCATGCATAGAAGTTGAAGCCTTTAAGGACTTCATTCACAAGTTCCTCCAAGTCTATTTAGATGATTGGATGGTATATGGTTTGGTCAACGATGATTATGTTAATCTTACACTCATGCTTGAGTACTGTTAGGTGTTGCAGATATCTTTAAACTTGAAGAAGTGCCTGTTCATGACACCTTTTGGTGTGCTCTTAGGGCATATTATTTGTAAGGAAGGACTCCTGGTGGACCTAGCAAAGGTATATGTGATCCTTTACTGTTCAAATCTCAAGACTCAGTGTGAGGTGCGTGCCTTCTTCGGGCACACAGGTTATTATAGAAAGTTCATTCATGGTTATGCCAAAACTATCATGCCCCTGGAAGAATTTTTAAAGCACAATTCTTATAAGGCAACCTTTGAAACACTTAAAGAAAATTTGGTCACTGCTCCTATTTTGCAATTTCTTGATTGCACAAATCCATTTCATGTCCATATAGAAGCATTTGGAATGGATGTTGGTGTAATCCTTGCACAAATAGGTGATAGTCACCTGGATCACCCCATTTACTTTACCATCAGGAAGCTCACACTAGCTGAACGAAACTATACCACCATGGAACATGAAGCCTTGTCAATGATTTACGCCCTGCAAAAGTTTTGGCAGTCCCTTTTAGCCACTCCATTTATTTTCTATATAGATCATGAGGCTTTAAAGTACTTAGTTAACAAACTAGTGTTGCATGGGAGGATTTATCACTAGAAAGTGTTGTTCCAAGAATTCCAATTTTACATAATGGTAAAACCTGAGAAGGCTAATTGTGGACCTGACCACTTGTCTCAAATTGAGAATGAAGAACCCCCACATGCTATAGAGGATGATCTCCCTGATGTATAACTCTTTCGAGTTGCATGGGTACCTAAAGAACTAAAATATGTTGCAACATTTTTGAACACTAGCACTGTGCCTGAGTCTCTCACCTCATAGAATAAAAAGCAACTTGCAGTCTGTGTTGCACCCTTTTAGCTCATAGTAGGTGATCCTTACAAAATGGACCATGATGAGGTGCTTCACTGTTGTGTAATGCAACATGAGCACCCTGAGGTACTTTGTGAGGTTCACAAAGTAATTACAGGTGAACATTATACTGGAGAGCCTACCGTGTGCAATATTTTCCTAGCTTGGCTTTGGTGGCTAACTCTATTCCAAGATGCTAAGGCATATGTTTAGAAATGTGATATATGCCAGCACGTAGTTGAACTTAATAGAAGAGATGTTATGCCTTTGTGACCCATCCCTTCTCATGAACCTTTTGAAAAATGTGTTATTGATTTTTTGGGGCCAATCACTCCAGTAGGATGATGAATGGGTTCTTGATACATCATTACAGCCACCAATTACCTTACGTGTTAGGTTGAAGTAACATCGACAAAGGATTATACCATAACTACTATTGGATCATTTATTTAGGAGAACATCATAACATGGTTTAGGTGTCCTCTGAGTTTCACTAGTGATTGAGGAACCCACTTTTTGAATGAAGCTATTCGCATCTTATTAATCGAGTTCATGATCGTGCATCACAAGACAACACCATACCACCCACAACTCAATGGAACTATTGAAGCTTTCAATAAGATCTTAGGTACCAATTTAAAAAATATATGCAATGTTGGCCAGATTGACTGGGATGATAGGGTGTCTACAATACTTTGGGCCTACCGAACTACCTACAAATCCTAAACAAAAGCACACCGTTCAACTTGGTGTATGGCAATGAAGCAGTGATGTCATTAGAGTTATTGGTGCCATCCCTCCATATTGCACGTGTAGGACAGCTGGATGATGACACATCATTGAAAATGCATTTGGATATTCTAATGTAATTAGATAAGACCCTATTCCTCACTCATTGGAGCCAAGATATATAAAAATGCAAGCAAAAGACATGGCATGATCACCATATCAAGAACAAGATTTTTTATCCAAAAAAGAAGGTATTGTTATGACTCTAAGTTCACATGCCACCCTAGAAAGATCTGTATCCATTGGGATGGCATGTTTGTAATACATAGCATTCGACCTATAGGGGCATTTAAGCTACAAAGAATGGATGGCTAGTTCCTCCCAGGGCACTATAATGAAAGTCAGCTTCAACCATATTTCACATCAGAATAACTAAAACTTTTATAATCAATAAGGCTTATACCATTAGATTAGGATTTCTTGCTTTCAATAAAAGTATTATCTTTGTTCTTTATAGTAATTTGTGTTTTTATATTTTTGTTTTCGTGGAGGACCACGAACTATTTTAGTGTGGGGAAAGAAGTTATACATGAAAAGATAGAAATAAAAAGCATGCAAGATAAGTGGGAGCACAAGTATTATAGGTGCGCAAGCTATTAAGGGCATGGGAGTCATTTAAGGCACTATGGGGTAAGGTTCATGCCTTATGTTAGAAATTTAAAACGAGATAGTTTTCTTCCACCACCTCGAAAGGGTGGGATACAATTGTCACCCATTTCCAAGAAAAGGCACGAGAATGGACGTGCCATTAATGTGACAAGGTTAGTTATGGCAAGAAGCATGCCAATGACGTGATGGGATAAAATCATTAAAGGCATTAATTGCATAAGGTAAGGTTCAAAATATGATGACTGTTAATAGATTTGCATTTATGCTACAAAGTGATGGGTAGAGGGAAGGAATTAATTAAGGTAAACCCCCTCCCCCTACCCGCCCCGCCCCACCCCCCCCCCCCACCATAGAGCCTATAAATAGGAAGGTTAAAGTCATTTTACGTTTTACATTGCATTAATTCTCAAATTGCTAGTGCTAAGGATGAGTGACGAACTGAAGCCAAAAACCAAGCGACCACATCAGAATTGAATTAATCAATTCTTGGGCAGAGTAGAGTGTTTATATCCTTGGCAAGTCACGAAGGTTGATTACCCAGGTGAGAAGAGAGATTTTAAGTCTAGATTGGTGGAAAGAGGTGGAAGTTTTTGAAGTTACAGGTTATAGGTCTACCATTGACGAAGTGTTAAGATCAAAATGCCAAAGCGAGTTGGTCTACAACCACATATTCATTTGGGAACATGGGATAGTTGTACATTAACCTTGGAGCTCCATGAAGGGTAATGTGGCTTAAGAAAAGCTACCAACTATACCAGAGGAAGAAGAGGTGAGTGGAAGAGACCAGTTTCCCATTCGAGAAGACTCTCCAAAGGACTAAGGGTAGAGACCAGAACAAGTACAACACACAGAAGCAGTAATAAAAGAATGTGCAAAAGAAGAAAGGGGAAAGATGGTAAAGAAAGGGAAGCAAGTGCAGACATCAGTAGCACAAAAGGCCCCAACATCTTTGCCTCCATCTCTATTGATAGAAGAGATGCAATATCCAGATTTAGTCTTATGCATGGAGAACTAGGTCTCCAAAGTATCAACTGCCATCATGTTTGATTATAATCAGCTCCAATTGGGAAATGAAGTGGATCTCCAAAATGACTACTAGGTCAAGACCACCAACACAAGAAATCAAGTGGTCTATGACTTAACCATTAAAAACTAGTTGGACGCCACCAAGCTCTTCCAACTCTTTGAATTGCCTTATTTTGGTAAACCTGTAGAGGTAGTGTAGTTTCTCCTCTCACACGTCCATGAGAACTATATCTACTTCATGGGGCGCAGCATGAAGATCACCCCAAAAAGAATTAGCAAAGTCACGGGACTTCAGTACTCCAGGTTCAATGTGATTGATGAATTGGTCGACACAGAGGAGATATAGAAGACCATCACAATGTTAATATATCAAAAATAGGGGCACGTGATGCATATCAAGAACCTACAAGATCCCTCCCTATAAGTCATGGCACAGATCATTTCTACCAAGATCGAGGGGACCGATCGCTGAAAGGAGGTGGATATGGCCCACTTTTATCTTGCTCACCAAGTCTCCCAGCGACTAAAGTACAATTGGGCCCTGTACTTTGTCCACAAAATTATTGAAGATGCGAAGAAGGCCCATCAGATGTCCAAGTACAAGTTCCCCTGGGGAGTAATCCTCCTTTTGATGGTTTTTGACGAGATCGGGGTGCCGGATTACAGTTTGGGTGCATTGAAGTGGGTGTACCCTCCCACTCATAAAGCCCCTACCTAGCACACCCTATTAAAGTCTTGGAGGCTTGGCTCCATGCTGAAGAAGTCCTAAGGAAATAATTAGCTAATGTTGTGCTCCTAATAAAAGGCCGTGTTGAGCGTGTGAAAGCATTTAAAAATATAGAAACAATGGAAGATGCTATTAATAACCATCATCAACAGCTAAATGCAATTTTTTCCACCCTTTGAGGATAGGTTGATAAGGATGTCTCCACACTAGAAGACATCCAAAAGGATTTTAGTGCAGCTTTGGACGAACAGGTGAAAAAAACTAGGACTCCAACCTAACCCGAGGAGTTGAAAGAATCAAAAGAGGCTATTGAAGGAATAACCATGAAGCTCCTCGATGCATTGTCCCTTGGGACGGTCTGAAAAAGGAATTCGATCAGAAGGGGCCCGAATTTCTGGAAGACACTAGCATGGCTTAGTCCGAGATGAACTAAGGGCATAGTGTGGGGTGATGTTGGCCCCAAAATTTTGACTAAGTATTATCCTATTTTGGTGTGGAACTGGCACGACACAAAAGGACCATGGCGTGGGAAGACTATGGCACATAACTGCCAGGCATGAAAGCACTGTGACGTGGAACCTATTCAACGCAAGAGGACAATGGTGCGAGAGGAAAACGATGCAAAATGGATCAACGCTAGAGGACCCAATCAAAGGAGAACAAGTCATGGAGAACTTGAGAACATTGGACTCAAAACATAAGTGGAAGACTAAGAGAGCGTGTGGGGAGCGGGAGCAGTTAGAAGAATGATTCACATGGGACACTTCATCCTTGTTGATCGGAGGTTTTGTACTAACTCGTGAGGAAAGGAACACATGGCCACCAGTATATAGCATAGAGCGAAGACCTAGGGGCATAGGGACCCAAGTCCTCAGGAACAACTTGTTGTAAAGTGCCATGACTCTTAGTCTATTGGGAGTCCATGTGCCATTTGCTCAAATCATTAATGATAGTAATACTTGGTCAGGGCAAAACAAGTATAAATACCCCTGTTGTAATCTTTTGTGGGGACGATCTTTTGGAGAATAGATAATGAAGCTTTGTCTTGTGATTCATTAAGCATCTAATGGGAGATATTTGTTTTTGCCGAATTGTGTTTTGAATGATGAAATACACTAAGTCCTAGAAATGGATATGATTTATTTCTTTGTCGTGTTATTGGTATCTTTTTCTTTTCTGAGTCACTAATGCTAGATAATGATGGTGATCTTTGTAATAGTAATAGTTGCATTTGAGACTAGAAGGATAGTAGTAGGATATTTATGTTATTAAATAATCCTTGTTTAGAATTGCATAAAGAAAGATGAACAAACATATATTACTGTGTTACAAAACCTTCGAGACCCTGTCTTTCACTGCGTGCTTCGAGTGAGCTTGCGATAGGGCTAGTGCACTAACTTATTGGGATAGACTTCAATGCCAAAATTAGAATTAACTAAAATAACCCAATATTACGTGTGTAATATATTTATGAAATTGTGAATGATGTCCATTTATAACATGTATGTTATTTAAAACATTATTTTTCCACCTTATTCAATCTACATATCTTACAAATTCTTTTTTATCGAGATATATTTTGGAGGGTCTAATTGTAATATTTGACTCTATCATATTAGAAAACATTTCTTCATGTCTTCTCTGATTATCTTGTCTTAATATTCATGAACTATATTACGAGTGCCATATATACATGAAACTGTGAAAAATGTCCATATATAATGGGTATATTACAAAAATTATATTTATTCTACCTTATTCAATCTACATATCTTACAAATTAATTTTTACAAAAGGTATCTTTGGGAGGGTCGAATTGTAATATTAGACTGAGTTGGTTCTTAGCTTTGGAGTCACTATCCGGTTTTGAATCTGGTTAATCATGTGCGAATAAGTGGGATGTTCTAGTTTGGGGTTGATATTTTAACGATACCAAAGTTTTGTTGTTTTTTATTGTTCATAGTGTTAAGAGGTTATCAACTTTTCACTGATATTGGTTTGAATGTATGATCTGAAATTTTATAATCATGTCAATAATAGGTCATCACCGATGTCACTGTGTTTCAATCATTTATTTGAGTCCCTTTGCCAACTTAGATTGGGTAAACACTGTGTTGCAGGAAACGCCCCCTGCCCACCCTTCCTGTCTGGAAATGTTGCTGGTATGAAAATGCTCCAGAAATGGCTATAGGTGTTAAAACAATCCATGCAATAAATAACACCACAGATTCCTAATTCATTTCTTTCTTGTTCTGAGAAACTTTCCCCATAGTTGCGGTGCTCAATAGTGGAGTGAATATGCTAGTATGACACTAGTTACAACACAACAGGGTATTCAAAATTTCTTGTCAGGCAGCTGTTACAGCACCAAATATATTGTTCATCCCTAAATTGAATCATAAGGTACAACATAACAATGAATGGATGAACACTATGTATTTCAAGTGTTTTTTTAAAAAAAAGTGTAATATTCATCGTTTATATGTATATAATAAAAATGTACAGAAGTTTCCGCACCGTTTCCAAATCAACAGGGTAAACACTATTGCTAGCCAACGATGAAGACCTAGTGTGTCAACCATTTATTTGAGTCCTTTTGTCACTCATATTTTTGTAGATGGGGTAAACACTATACGTTGGGCAATGAAAGCAAGTCTATCTTGTCCAAGTTTAGGGAGCTTCTGTTTGTAAGAAATGGGAGCTTTTAAGTGTAGTATTATTTAATATTGCATTTTTGTTGAATTTTTAACGATACAACAGTATTTAAAGGCTTAAAAAGTTAAATATACATATTATGTATATTTGTTGCAAACTGTTTAATCTAAGCCCAAGTACTCCTTCTATTTTAATGCTTTAAAAGTTGGATATCTGCTCCCCTAAGATGCTATTGTAGTAACTTAAAATGGCCCTATGGCCTTTATTAAGTGTTAATTTATGTTTGTTTTACATGTTTTTCTATGTATAACTAATTTGGTTTAAATCAGGAAATTTTAATACTTTGATCAACTTTCGAAGCTTGAAAACTTTTTCTAAGTCCCCCAGGATAGCCTCCATTTGACCTTTCTTTACCTCTAAACCTGTTGCTTGGACCGTTCTGTACAGTCTTCATTGCTTGCTAGGACTATTTGGTACACTCCTTGTAGTTTTTTTATCCCTTTTCTTTTGGCCATCTTTCTTGAATCTTATTGTTGTAAGTCGGTGCGCATGCCAATATTGCCGAATTTGAATTTAAAGTCAGCTATAAATAAACAAGTGTTGTATTTCATTTGATTATCAATTACACAACTAACATTGAACATTTTCTTAATACACAAGGCATATTCTAGTTTTCCAAGGTTCCTAATGATTTCATTGTTCTACTACATGGGCTCTAATTGTTAGAGGGCTAGTTAGTGGACACTAGTCACCCATACCCTATTGGAGTCCTTGATTTGTTCTCCTTGACACTCTAGGTTAGAAAGATTTAGCTTATCGTAAGAACACAAGAGTTGCAATGCACTTATTAAGGACAGGAAAGTGAAGACCAAGAACAGGGGAACATAAAATGTCAAATTTCAGTATGTAGACACTAGACTTTTTTCTCCTAGCAACCTTATTCGATTAGATCCAAGTTTCATGGCAAAATTGTTGATGTCACTGGGTGGGCATTTCCATGTTCAGATTTCAGTGACAAATCTCCTACAATGGTCTACACAAGATACATTGTTTTTGTCACTCTCTGTTTCTTGTATATCTATTCCGTTTATTAATAATGTATTTTTTTTGTATTTTACATCTATTTTGAATAATGAAATCTTAAATAAATGTGATTCATTTATTTGCATTACAACTATATTATCAAGTTCTGCCTTTCTTATGCATGTCATTGCAATTAGATTGATATGTACACTTTTGATAGGTTCTACAAACCAATTCGTCCTAACCAACGTTAATTGTCATCTCATCTTATATATAACTAGCAATTGCACCCTTAGTTGCAAAGGATACCCCAGTAAGCTAAGGTAGAGGTCAATATAGTAGAGTGAAATCCTCAACTATTGATATGCCACTTGGCTTGTAGTTAGGAACTTGTCAGTTGATAAAGACCACAAGCTAGAGAAGCTCTGTAAAGCATGATTTCGACACTATTGGTGATGTTTAGTAGGACGAGGAATAAGCTAACCTATATCGGTCTTTTAATCATCTAACCTCTTTCACCATTGGCAATGTTTTTGGCACTGGTAATACCTTATAACTAGCTTTCATTTGCCAAAACAAACAGGTATTCCAAGAAAATCATGAATAGTCCAACTTAAGATACCGTAACAATTAAATAACCTTCTACCAATTGGTTTCAAAGGTCATACATCATAATGCCATGCCATAATGCTTGCAACTCATCATTTAGAGGTTCAAGGTGTCTAGACGCCCATATTTTCTACATGATGTTTATCAGATCACTAATAATGACAACATTAAATGTTCCTTATGAATCATCAGCAATGGAGGAATATTATAATTTATCAACTCTACTGGATAAATGAAGTAAAGTTATATATTTTTTAATAAATGATGATCATTCATGGAGGTCATCTTGAGACAACTTAAAATAGACACAAGTCAAATCCCACAAATTAAAAATCTAACTAAAAATGCACGTGGAAGCTTTCAATTACTGAACACATACACTATTGGGTTGTAATTGGGTTATACTACATTGATAATAATTATGAGAAAACACTTACTTATAAAGCGTCACATGTTTTAAAAGTTTTGCCAATGAGAAACAAGGCTAGAGGGTGAAAAACTCAAAGGAATGGATTACATTCACCATTCTTCTCTCATAGTAACAAATGTCTAAAAGTGCTTTTGTGCTAAAAATGTCATTAGTGTAATATGGAGGTCATCTTGAAGTTACTTAAAACATGCACAAGGGTGACTTAGATATTGGCAAAAAATGTGTTTGATAGATTTTATATGCTTATCGTTTTGGGCTTAGATAAAGAAAAATAAGAAAATTCTATGAAAAATATAGACACGTTTAGAACACTCATTCTACATTTATGAGAAGCAGAGAGTGGTGTCTGTGGTTGCACACTTCAAGAGCAGGTCTGTGTTGTATTGACCATTTTGCCTTTTCTCTAATCTAATTAATCTGTTACAGGCATGTGCTAAGTGTAACAACGCTTGTTGTGGATTAGATCAGTTAATTAAGTCGATAGATATTCTACAATGGTAGTCGAGGGTGTGGTGTTGCACTGTAATGTTTGTGAGTTGTTAACAAACTAATGGTCACTTTAAATTTGACATCCATTTGGCCACCACAAGATAGTTTCAACCTTAATTGGATATCCATTTGATCATCACATCGCTGTTTTTTCTTTTTACTAGTAGAAGTTGAACGAAAAATCGTAATATCTCGAGCATATAATGGAGTTTGGAGCCCCCTTCCCCTCCCCCAGAAAGAAATTTTCAAGCTCTACAGTGGTGTAGCTAGATTGAGGCCATCTATCACTAGTTAAAATAATAATTTCTGAGAAGATAATAGAGTCATTAATCAATGTGGTATGTGACAAATCTAAGACAGGTGCTTCAAGATTGACATCTCTGTGTTTTGTAGATAGATGTATTTAAAATATCTGTATTGGTTAATCTTTTTTTCTAATGCTATCATTTTTTGGTCAGCTGTTTAGTTCAATTCTCACTGGGTTTTGTTATGTATGACCTCTAAGGGTCATTCTATGGATTCATTGCTCTCCTTGGATGAGTGTTCTAGGGAGTTTTGAGCATGTATGTGCAGTAGAGAGTGCATTGAAGCAATTTTCAGAGCATGACAAGGCATAAGGATGATGCTGATGTTCTTTGGTGTTTTGGGCCAGCTGTTCTGTTCAAATCTCGCTGAGTTTTGTTAGTTATAACTTCTAGGGGTCATTCGATGGATTCATTGTTTCTTGGTTGAGTGTTCAAGGGAGTTGTGAGCGTGTATGTGCAGTTCAGAGTGCATTGAAGTAAGTTGCAAAGCACGACAGGACGCAAGGATACTGCTGATATGATGTAAATGTCGCTGGGGGCCTCAAGAAGGCAGTAAATTTGTAATTTTGCAAGTAGATAGTGGCAAGAGAAGGCCAGTCCTTACTCGTCCGGTGTTTTCCGGAGTAATAATCCCTTTGTTGTGACTCATGAGCTCTGTTTTTGATGGGTTTCAGTTCCTTCCTTGTTTGATTTGATGCATACTACATTCTACATGAACTACAACACATGGCGACTGTTTTCTTAAACAACTACATAGGAAACAACATGCGTAATCAACAAAGTAAATTGTACATTGAATAAGATTTGTGTTGGTGAGTTAGCTATGGAACATTTATGCTAATTATGATTCATAAATATACGTTGATTCATAAAAATATGTTGATCTCATTCCAATGATTAACTTCAAAGGGCATGCAATAGTGTGGAGATCACCACAATGTTTAAAATTGACATCCATTTGCTTGTTTCTGATCCTTTTACTTAATGAAAATTGGCCAATCCAAATTAAATAAACTTTCATTTATTATATTATATATATGTACATAGATACATTTTTTATGATGATTATTAGTTACAGATTCGAGGCTTCCTCAGTTCATTTATTTATAAAAACACACAAGATTCCTGAATATAGATATATTGAACTTGAATTGTATGATTTGAGAATGGTTTACAACTTTTGACCTGATAATCATCATTATACAGGTATCTATGTACGGTTAGACTCAATTTGTTTCTCCATTTGCCTAATATTGTGCAGATCCCTGGTGTATGTAATGGTGTAGATTCATTCACTTCCCACTAAGAAGGGGTTTCCTGATAGGAATAGGTTATTGTTAGAGCTTGCACAAAATTTTGATACCCTATTCTTATATCTTGATATGATTCCTGTCTGATCACACTCTGGAGTCTGGACACTTCTCACATATTAGTTTGCAAAATGACTGTTGTGTACATGCTGTCATTAAACAGTTGAAAATACACATACAAATCCTGCATATATGTTTTTTACTCTTGCATTGCATGATATAATTCTCCACAACTATTGATCTCATAATAGGAAAAAAGGATCTGCAGCACGAGGGGCTTTTTCTTTGGCGTTTTTGCTTGATTTTCACGTGATTTTTTCCTGATTTAATTTGATGAGTTTTTGCCTTTTTTTTAACCCGAGTCCAAGTCTAACCTCGAAATCGGCCCGCCTAGTCTGATTACAATACCATGGACTTCGGCGTTTTTGCTTGATTTTCACGTGATTTTTTCCTGATTTAATTTGATGAGTTTTTGCCTTTTTTTTAACCCGAGTCCAAGTCTAACCCCGAAATCGGCCCGCCTAGTCTGATTACAATACCATGGACTTCATCCTGTAGGTGTTGCATCTTGTGACTCAACTATACATCTTTAGCCATTGTACACGTGATATTAATTTTAGCTAATCTGACAGGCCCAAGTGTTTTATCTTTCGGGTCTAATCCAATTGCACTTTGCCACGTAAAATCTACATAGCTACCTTGTTTACCATTTTATAGTAAGTGAGCTAGTTTCCCACAAGTTAGATGTATCCAACTCTCAAATAGTAAGTGAGCTAGTTTCCCACAAGCTAGATGTAATTCAACTTTCAAGAAGGGAGACCGACAAAGATCTTAACAATACTGAAATGGATAAGTAATGGCATCAAGCAGGATGAATCCAGAAGACTTTTTCAAGTTAGATGTAATTCAACTCTTAAAAAGGGAGATCCACAAAAATCTTAACAATATTGAAATGAATAAATAATAGCTCCAAACAAAATTAATCCAGAAAACTTTTTCAAATCACATACATCATGAAAGCCTAACTAATCTCATACTTCATACAATTGTATGAGCATGTGAGAGAACATTTTGTATTGACCTATCTTCTCTGACTTACACGATAACAATGTCATATGTATAATTATGCACCTAATATATGCAAATACGATGTATATATATATATATATATATAATATTTATTACAAACTTGCAGGTTATTAATGGAATGCTTTAGGAGGGTATCAGTGTTTAAAATCGATGCCTGCTTCAACGCTTTTGGTGCTTTTTACACTAAAATATTGGAAGATTTGATGGAAGAACATATGGGTTTGACTGCACTTCATTCTATAACCTGTCAAAATAACCGAGGTTAAAAATCAGAACGTATATGATCTATGAAATTACATACATTATACATGATGACTGTGCTAGGGAAATCACCAGTAATGTAGACTTATGTTGCTTAATTTGCTGCAAATACTTACCGTGCCAACTGTACAATAGTATTTACTATATAGAATGGCTATAAATTATAAAGCCTCGGGCATTGTATAATATTTGTCGTGTATACATGTATGGTAAATGGTTGACATGTAAAACCTAGAAAAAAGGTGTATGGTGAAGGGCAGTTTTGGAAGATTTTTTAAACACCATCATTCAAAATTTGTTTGACATGCAGATGCTCCCATCAAATGTAAAGCTTGAGGGTAAGATGAGAACAGAACACGGCCTTATCATGTGAGTGATTAATAGCATATTAGAATGGGGGCCAAGGACTATGAGCATCAATTTTTTATTTAAGAGAAAAGTGACAAATGTACTGCCGCATAAGACACGAGAAATAAGTAGCATCTTAGAGCTTCTGTACGTGCAAATTGTTGGAATTCTTCATATTTGGAAGCCAAGTGAGTGTTGACAGTTTTAACTTCAGAGGGCAAATTGTCACCCCTATTATTTGAAACTTTGCATATTATGTCAGTTTGTCTTGTGAGTGAATAAGTTGACCTTGAGAATTCTTTAATGTGATTATTGAAAACTACACTGTCATGGCACAACATGTAAGGATAGACATGTCAATTAGGTTGCACATTTCATAAATGTACTTGGAAATCAAACAACGCTAAACAAGTACATGAAAATAATGTATTTTGTGCCAAGGCCATTCCCTGTAAGTTTGGTGTCTTGATGAGTTTTCTATCTCAAGATACAAGCTTTCAAAAATGCTTTGGTAGTGTGGGACATGCTCGGGGACGTCAAATTAAAGCCACATGTAGTAGCCGTTTGGATTCAAAAAATCCTCAACAAGTTCTAGGTTGAATGCAAAGTCGACAAGTGGCATGATCTTGGAGGTCAACAGAAGCAGATCAATGGCACGCAGGCAACCTCACGAAGTCAGCAAGTCAAAAGATCTTGGATCAAGATCGACGATGCGTATTCTTGCATACAAATCCCGATCGACGATCCGCATTCAAAGCTATAGTCAATGGGTCCAAATAAATCAATGACGTGCGTTAAATTGAGCAATCAAAGATCAACGGTGCGCACAAGGTCAAAAGGTCAAAGGACCCTGAGGATGAACACGAAGGTGCCAAGTGTCTCAATCACGGTGACTTTCGAGTAGATCGATGGCTCGCAGTCGATCGTATTGTTCAAATGAAGATCAACGGTCCGTGTTTGATCGTCGGACCAAGATCGACGAAGCATGTTAAATCGTGCATGAGCAGATCGACAGTGCGGATCAAAGTCAAGAAGTCAGCGAGCCCAGAATGCATGTGAGGCTGCCAAGTGGCAAAATCTAGAAAGGAATCAGTAGATCAACGATCAACGTGGAAGTCAAGCCAAGGAGACTCCCAAGGAAATCAACAGAGCAAAATTGATTAGGGTCCAGAAGGGCGAGAGAGGAGGACATGTGTCCAAGGTGACGACAGTCAGGTTTTAAAATGAAACAAGCAACCCGATGAGATGCCACTTAGGTAGACACGTCAAGATCAAAAGATCTCGCCACCCAAGCACACAAATGTGTAAATGCAAGATCATACATGATCACGAGTCACCAGAGCAGACATTATAGATTCACGGGTCACCATTAAAGTTCAGTTAGGACCTCTCAAAAGCTCTCAGACGTGAGTTTCAAGTCTTGTTCATGATCAAGAAACCCTACCCTGCAGATCTTTCTCGAAATTATGACCATATGATAACCAATATAAGGTGATTGGTTTTCATCTACGGTGGACCTATGTTCAAAGTTTGGAGTAATGGTAGCATGGTGACTGTGAAAGGAATGTCAGAGGGGACACTAGTGAATGAGTGATTCTCTGAGAACGTAAAGAGCATATCAAGATAAAGCATGGTGTTGTAAGCTCATTAAGAAGATGGAGAGTTCGGAGGTCGAGAAAGGTAGGTGGAACATTCAATATTGATCATGACTCATCATCCTCAGCAAGTTCTTGCCTTCTAATATGTCTCTAAGCCAATGAGAAAGCTTAAAAAGCTATTTAGTGTTAACTTGTAGAGGCAGGGTTAATGCTAATTGATCAAAAAATAGTTGAGCCTCATTTAATGAGTTTTGTTTGCTCACTCCCCTCTCCCTCTTCCCCTTTTCTTATATATCTCTCATTTCTCCCTAGAAAAAGGGACTCTTGTGCTTTTGGCATGCCCAAGATATGCCAATTTTGTACTACAACACCTATTTGATGCAATCAAAGACTGAATTCCTCCATTTGCAAGCTGAATTGAAGTGTCTTACGAATTCATTGATGTGGTTAAGGGAATGCATGCTTTCCTTTGCCTCTGTCTGAGTTTTCTCACCTTCATGAAGTGTTTTGTAGCTCTCATAGGTCATTCTAAGTGCCATAAATAGTTCATTGGTTAGTTTGGAAGTGGATAACTGCCCTTCCAAGCTAGATTGATAGCTAGTTAGTGCCTTTTTGTGAAATAATTATATGAAAACCGATCAAAGAGTGAGTGAAGTGATGTTTGCAGTCTTGAAAGTGTTTAATAGTGTGTCTCGTGCAATTGTAAGTGTTCAAAAGATTGGTGCATCACCTCCTTTTACATGTTTTCATGTATTATTGTTTATTTCTCTCCCTTTTCCAAGCAAGAAATTACTTTAAGTGATAGATCCAAAGGAAGCTGGCCTGGAGGTTTAACCTCACTATAAGATACCCTCACCCTGAGGTTGTCCCCATTTTGTGGCTTAGTTGGAGGGACACTAAAGAACCCCCTCCAGGGGTGCAAATTAAGACCACAACACGGAGCATTTTAACTCCTTTCGAAATATGAGTAAAAGATAGCATTTGAATTTTTATGAACAATAAGTTTTCGTTTACCCTTCTCTAAATGGCTAATAGCCTTGGAAGGGCTGTGTGAATATTGCAAATTCGAAACCTAAGGGAAATGATGGGGCAGGTGTTTGAGGCATGAAGGGGCAGAAGAGGGATGGAACTGGGGAGCAGGAAATTGTCATCCACACTTCAATCTCCTACATTCCAAATGCTGTAATGCAAAAGAACTTTGTGTTACAGTCCACCGTTTTTGCAATAACCTGATATGCAATCTATTGTGTTTTTATTGCAGGTATAGGCTATAGCCCTTTGTTGTTCTGCCATACCACAAACCGCTCACCATTGCTTCCAAGTAAACAACTGTTAAGCCTAAACGCAACACTAATAACATTGAATCTGTTATATTGGTCAAGGGAAAACTAACACAAGTGCAGCTCTGCTCCCTGATTGTGTTAGCAATGATACATGTTAGGTTGTGGAGCTAAAAGATTCACTGATGCAGGCATGGAGGAGGTTGCAGGGGAGTTGCAGAAGTGTCAGAAGTGTTTGGCGTTGGTCTGGCCAACCGGCGTCGGCAGGGTAAGACAGGAAGGCAACCGACGTCGGTCATGGATCGGCCGGCGTCGGCGACCCCCAGGCGGACAGGGACCGACGTCAGTCGCCTGTGTGGTTCGGACTGCGCTTGTTACGGGCAGTTAGCTAACGAACCATATGTTTGCATGAAGAGAGCTATTTTTAGACTGAGAGCTGCGGATCTAATTATGGTAATTAGATGTCTAATCATTGTTTGGATGAGATCTATATATATAGACTCATGGTTGTATTGAAAAAGTGTTCTAGTTTGAGTTGTACAAAGTTTGCTCCTTCTGTGTGTGAAGTGAGTAAGGGTGCTCCTCCTAGTTCCCTATCAGTGCCAAGCTTGGTACTAGTTGGAGAATCATAAGGACTTGGTGAGGCAAGGACAAGGGTTCTTCAGGGTGTAGAGTGATCTACATGGTAAGTAAGATCGTTGATCTGCAGGTGTATGTGTGTGCAAGGTCAAGGTTCACAGGGGAGCAGAACCGTTGTTTGATTTGCAGGTGTGCAAGGTCATATAGACAGCAACACAACAGGGAGCAGTATCAGGCAGGATCTACTTGGAGTACAGGTGTGTACTCGAATAGAGCAAGAGAGGAAGGCAAGGGAGTTCCTTCCATAAGTATGGTCTGTTGAACTGCAGGTTGTTGCAGGTTCATGGGAGATCTACTTGAAGTATGTGGAGTACTTGTTTGAGTGTGTGGAGCACTTGTGGTGTGCGTGGAGCACGGGAGGTGAACACCAACTCTGTATTTGAGTTGGGTGTTGGGACCTGAGAGGGAGAGCTTTGGGGAGGAGAATTACTGTTCACTTGAGGTGTGGGAAACCTCTGTAAGGTGGTGGAGAAGAAGTGGCATCTTCTTTATTGTATTCTTTTCTGTATAAAGTGTTAATACAATTTGTGTATTGTCTCTCATATCTTGTGTTATTCTGAATTCTAGTTACTTGGTGAATCTGGTTAATTTCCGCATATTAAGTTGCTTGGTATTGGTAATCAATTGTGTGCTTCCGGTTTACTTATCTCCCAACAATACAGATTCTCTTGGTTCCCTTTTGCTCTCTTTCTGCTTCTGTTTTCTTCTGAATGTTTTCCATGGTATACTATAGGATACTGTAGGGTATGATCCAACTTTGATAGAGCCTAACCGCCCCTTTGTAGTATCTGTGTTTCAGCTATTATGTGTTATTACTTTGGTTGTGTTTCCAAATGGTAAAAGTGTGATCTTGTTGATGCATTGATATAGTGTCTGTTCAAATTTCAATGCAAAATAAATGCATATGGATCTATGTGTTCAGTAAATGCAATATACCATAGAGTATGATCCAACTTTGATAGGGCATAAGCGCCCCTTTGTAGTTTCTGTGTTTCAGCTATTCTGTATTATTACTTTGGTTGTGTTTTCATACAGTAAAAGTGCAATCTTGTTGATGCATTGAATATGGATCTATGTGTTCATTGAATGCAATCTTTTGTATTAAGAGTTTGTATGAGTTATGACAGTTGAATCTCTTCTTCAAATTGTGCATTCAATACTCTTCAGGTAGGAAGCCTTTGTCTGGACACTGTTAAGATGAGCCTAACACCTTTGCCATTTTCCGCAGGTGCCTTCACCTTAAGAAGAAAATGTGCCCAGCTGGTGTATTGAATGGCTTACATCTTGAATTGTTATGAACGATCAATTGCTATGGTGTAGTAGAGATAGGTATGCTTTGTAAGATTTCAACGACTTTAGCAATGGTAGCTTTAGAACCACACTCAATTTGGCCTTATAAAATAACTGTGCCACTGCCACAATATTGCATGCGAATTCTCTCTGTCCTTACTAGGTGATATTAAAAATGCATTTTGTATTTGCAGCACTGTTTACAGTTTGTGCTCCTTTTAGTCCTGCAGTTTTTTCTTTGCAACCATATGTTAGGGAACGTGGTATTTTTTGGAGGTATTGGGACTCCTGAAATATAACATGGAAGCAGATATTTTCTGTCATGTTTGTAATAGATTGTTGGTCATAGTTTGCTCGGTACTTCACATTATTACAACCAAAAGCTAGAGAGATCCACAATGCATGACCGCAAAACTGTTTGCAGTGTTAATAGTGAGGAGAAATAGCCTAAATTATTTTGTTGTTTTCACCTTCTGGCCTCCTTCCTCATTGGCAAAGATTCCGGTACTGCTAATGCCTTGCTTTCATCTTTCACACACACAATAAGGAGCATTTAAGAGCTATGTTATACATTTTTAATAAAAGATGACTATTTAGGGAGGTCCCCTTGAAGCGACTTAAAATACATGGGGCAAATCCTTAAAAAATAAAAGATGGAAATAAAAATGTTTGTGGGAATCTACATTTACCTAAGACAAATATATGATTGGGTTTTAATTGAGTTAAAATTCTACATTGGTGAGAATTGTGGGAAAATGGTGAATGATAAGATATTTTATGTTTCAAAAAATTTGTCAATGGGGAGAAAGGCAAGAGAATAAAAAATCTAGTAGGCAATTCTGTTCATTATTCTTCATAGTGTGCAAAAAATGTCATTAGTGTATTATCACTAAAATAAAAAGTATTTCTAAATATTTAAAATAAGGTAATAATACTCTAATTTGCTTTTCATTTAAGTTGAGACCTTTCGAGGGTCAATGAGGACACTTAAGGCCTAAAAGTGAATTTTATAAAGAAGTTTTATATATTATCTTTTTAAAAGGAAAAGGTAAACTCTCCCTCTTTATTTGGCGATTATATTTAGAGGAGGGATATAAAAGGTAAGGAGAGCCTCATTTGGAAGGGTTATGCATTTTGGATATTGAAATTGATGATCAAGTATGTCAAGTTTGTTCATTACAATTTGAGGATAAAAACCTTCAAGTGTGGCATGGGTTTGGAGACGAAAACCTCCATTCTTACATTCAGAGCAACTCTATTTAAGGGTTGTAATTACACTTTAAATTTGCATGATTGCATGCAATTGAATCTACAAAAGTATTTTATAACACTACCTTGTTCGAACACAAATTGAATACCTTAGAGAGTTGTTTGTATTGATATCTCATTATTTGGTTGTACAATTGAGCTTCATTTTCAGGTTTGGAGGAATCTAGGGCTACAACTAGGGTTTTTGGAATTTTGGGACAACCTTTTTGAAGTTGCTATTTTTGTTATTATTTTGAGCTAACTTTTGCAATTCTAAATATTTTGGAAGATACAATTTTTTGAAATTTCCATTGATTGAGGCAAATAATAAATTAGAGCGTTGGAATTAAGGAAATTAATTCAAAAAATTATTTGTATAATTTGCTGAAGTGGGGTGAATTGTTTGGGGAGCTTGAAGACCCCTTTTGAAAGCTGGTGTGCAAGAGAAACCCCCTTCTAGGGTTTGGTAGTATTTTATTTAATTTATTCTAGTTGAGGCGATTTGTATTTGAGTAGTTTTGTAGGTGTTTGAGGGCCATTCAATATTCTAAAAACATTCAAAAAATTACTAAAATATTTTACAACTTGGGCGATTCACTTGGAAAAGTTTTAGGGTGGTTGTGGAAGTGGAAACGCAGTTGTACCTTCACTCAAAATAAAAATATTTGTAGGGTTAATTTTCAACCTCCTCGCCAGTATCACTTGGCAAAAAAAAGGTACTTGTTTTCAGTTTATTATTCAACATTTTTTTTTGAACTATTTTGGAGTGTGTTTTTGCTTGAAAATTCTTCAAATTTTCCAGCTAGGGCTCGTTGGTTGTGGATCAGATTTTACTTTAACAATTTTATCTAAGGGTTTGTTGGAAAACCAGAGCTTGGTCTAATTGTTCCATTTGGGGGCATTACAGTGGTATCAGAGTTAATTTTTTGGCCATTTGTGGGATGGGAAGGTTATTGTCAACTAGGGATATGGACAATGCTAGGTTTGAGAGGCTTACTCAAACTCAAGAGCGGTTGATGGAAACTATGGCCACATTTATTCAATCAGTGAAGGGCATGAAAGGGGACCAAACCCTTGAAATAAAAGAAAAACAATCCTTTATTAGTTGGGAATTGGTGGAATATTATGATGAATACTTGGAGTGCACATCCTGAGTCAAGAGGACAATGAACTTCAATAAGATTGTAGCTTGGAAACATGGAAAGAGGCACCATGCGCAAGTGGTTGTGCATGATGACTTGGGAAGGATTGTTTTCCCTACCTTTGATGGGGACCTAGGTATTTCAGTTAAAGTCAGGGTGGACAAAGTTAATGAATACTTTGATTTGAACTCTAGGGGTGAAAAGAAGCCCTAAATTTTGTCATACAACACTTGGAAAGAGTTGCCCATGATTGGTGGTATTTTGGGTAGAGGATCACAAGGGATGACTACATTAAAATATATTAGGAACTAGGTGAGAAGCTCATTAAACAATTTGATAAGAATATGGAGCCTCCAAAATTTGAAATCATGAGCATACCTAAGAGGGACTTTCACTTACACGAGGGGCAGCTATTAAAGCAACCAAAATTGAAAGTTTGTGAGCAGCCAAAAATAAAATTTCAGACATACAAAGAGCAACCAACACATGGATTTTTTGAATTGAAAAAATAAATAAATAATTTGGGGAAAGAAAAAGAGATGTTTTAGCTAGATAAAGGGCAACCAATAATTAGATTTTCTGAGCCACAAAAACCATAAATTCAAGGGCTGCCTAGTGAGGGTTTCCCACAAGCTATGGGGTAGCCAAGGGGGTTGCAAATGGTAGGTACTAAGGTGAAGGTAACAGAAAATTCAGATCTTTCAAAGGTAAAGCAAGGAGAAGTTGTTCAACAACTTCATGAGCAATCAAAAGATTAAGAAGAAAGCTTGGGTAGTAATACGGAAATCACAAGGGAAAGTTATGTCATGAAGATTTTTTTTTCATTATATCTAATCATAGGTCACTTTCTTTTCATAATTTTAGATTTCATTAAAAAAATCTTGGGAAAGATAATTGTTATTAGCACTTGGAGAGGAAGCACAAGTCCTAACAAGGGTGGACAAGGCAAAGGGATTTCGTGAAGGAGTGATGCCAAATAGGAAGAAAGAAGATGTCATTTTGCTAATATAAGAAGGAAAATCAGATTTGTGTGTGGGTAAATAATTGCATTGTCATCGTGGTAAGTGCACATTGATTTTTTTTATGATTGGTTATATCGTTATCTTGGTTGAAAAACTTATGCTATCACTAAGGTTGAGGTGAAGGGCACTCAATGGGGAAGATAATTCTTCTAAATAAATGAGCACGTCAAGTATCCATCATGAATATGGGATCTAGGTGAGCACTACAAAGGTAACATTGCTAGTGGGTCATGTTGGGCCAACATTAAGAAAGGAGTAGGAAAGGATTATCATGGCCGTAGGATCATGGTGAGTGTTGTTCTTAACATTTTCAACTTGTTCTCCTTAAATTTTGTTGTTGTTATAGGGATTATGGGCACTAAGAAGGCGTGTGTCTCACACCTCAACACCATGGTGGTGGTCTAAGTAGGTATAAGTGGATTTCCAGTCACTAGATGGTGGAATTGGAAGAGGGAAAAGATTTGATACAACCATGATAAGGAAAGGTTAAAGCACCAAAAGAGAACCCATACTATGCTCATAAGGCATGATGGAGTGATTGTAAAAGTGTTGTTAAACACTATTGTTTTTGCTAATGTGTTTGCTTCATGTGTGGGATCGCCATACGGATCGGTTGTCATAGCAATAAAGAGTACCAAGAAGGCTATAAATTCTGTGCATGGGCAACCACCTAGACTTTGTAGAAATCATTCAATTTGGTGCTTGAAGAACGTTGGAATTACTATGAAGAAGATGCAAACTCAAGGGGATAAGTGCACCCTAGACTCCAAAGTTTGTGGGGCAACGATTTTTGAAATTGATGATGAGTTGAATGTTGAAGGTAATATGCAAACCCAGTTGGACATCTATACAAAAAATTTTAAGTTTTTGAGAAATAAGGATCCACTGGAAACTACATCAAGTAGCATGATAGGTATTGTCTACATGAGCTTGAGGGGAGCAGGAGGATGTAGTAGGGAAGAGGTTGTAAATTTTGAGCATAAGCAACGAATAACTCCAAAAAGGTATGCCCTACTATGAAATTGGTATGGCCAGATTTGGAATTTGTTGTGCTTTAGTGTGAAAAATAAATAGAGAATTCAGTTTGCACAATCAACTTCTAACTTACAAGGGGAAGCACCATATTCTAAGTTGTAAAGAAGGTTGTATGGAGTTAGATAAGGGCATAAAAACTCTCTCGGTTTAGGCAAAAGTTGGGATTGTGAACAACAATATAGTGTGGAAATCTTTGAGGAGTTTTTTGTCAAGAGCACACCCAGAAAATTTTGAGTTTGCATGGCCAAAGCCACTACTTCCTACCATCATGGAATTCACTTTATTTGACATGCTATAATAGGTAGGAAATCAGGTAAACATTAATGCAAGGTCTAAATTTTTTCACTCAAAATTTTATGAGTTATGGACGTAATCACAACCATTATTTATGAGAGAGATCGCTCTTATTTTTTACAAGGTAAGTAGGATAAAAAGAGGAAGATGTTGCCTAGTCAAGGAGGTCAATGAAGTGGTAAAAAATCAGCCTTCAAGGTACATAAGAGAGCATCTAACTTAATTTTGCATGAGCTTGATCCAAAGATATGAAGGCAGATTTGAAATTTGCCTTGAAGATCAATCTAAAAGATATGAACAAAATTCAAAATTAATTGTGAAGTTTCAAAAAATTTCAAGCTTTGAAATTGATGAGTTAGAAGGGCCAAATTAACTATTTATTGAGGTCACAAATTCTAATTTGTTGGGCATACTGCAACCCCTAACTAGTTTTTGAAATGTATATGAAGAGTCAGATTTCTTGTTCTATTTTACAACTACTAACAAATAATGAAAATGCCTATGCTCGAATGTACAACTTGCATGATGAAAGGATAAACAATAAAGGTGGTTTTGTATGGCATAAGGGAGTAAATGTGAGAGACAATTGTCACACCTTTAATTATCATACTTATGACAAATCCAACTCTTTTAAGGTGATGCATGATTTCATTTTTGTCCCTCTTAAAGTTGCACACATGAGTGACACATCAAAAGGCAAGAGGAAAGTGGGAAAGGGGATCTTTGGGAGTAATTGCATGGTTGTGAAATGCAAATACAACCCTCTAATAATCATGTATGGGTCTTCTTGAAAAACATTATATCCTAACAACAGAAGGCCTACGAGCATGAGGGCCATGGATTGGATGACCACCATGGGGAGGAAGTTTCTAGCCCAAAAGGAGAATGCAACAAGAAGTTTGGGGATACTTCCAGCCCTTTGGATTGAGGAATTTATGAGTTTTAAAGTTAGTAAGGAAGATGGGGACTGTTGTTGTACCATGTCCAAAGTGCACAAACAACCAAGAATATCTAGGACCAACAGGTGTTTGAATTGGTCTTTGCACAAACTCCTTAATTTGGCAGGCATGTGAGCTATATTATGTAAGCATTTCAGCATGATCTTCCACCTTGACATAAGGGCACATGGAAACGAGAGTTTGTAATTGTTTGAGGGCAAGCAATTTCAAGAAGGGGGGACTGTAATGTCTCCATTTTTAAAATTAAAATAATATTATTACTAAAATAAAAAGTATTTTTAAATACTTAAAATAAATTAATAATAGTCTAATTTGCTTTTCACTTAAGTTGGGACCTTGTGAGGATCATGGGCACTTAAGGTTTAAAAGTGAAATTTATAAGGAAGCTTTATATATTATCTTTTTAAAAGAAAAAGGTAAACTCTCCCTCCTTATTTTGGGCACTACATTTGAAGGAAGGGATATAAAAGGTAGGGAGAGGCTCATTTGAGAGGATTATGCATTTTGGATATTGAAATTGATGATCAAGTATGTCAAGTTTGTTCACCATAACTTGAGGATGAAAACTTTCAAGTGTGACAAGGGGTTGGAGATGAAAACCTCCATTCCTACACTCATGATAGCTCTACTCAAAGGTTGTAACTACGCTTCAGATTTGCATGATTTCATGCAATTGAATCTACATAGGTGTTTTATAACACCACATTGTTCAAAAGCAAATTGAATACTTTGGAAAACTATTTGCATTGATTTCTTATTATTTGGTTGTGTAATTGAGCTCCATTTTCAGGTTTGGAGGAATCTAGGGCTATAACTAGAGTTTTTGGAACTTCGGGACAACTTTTGAGGGACTTTCCATGGAGGGAAATTTTTGTTTCTATTTTTTTTTTAAAGCTACTTTTTTGTGATCATTTTGAGCTAACTTTTGTATTGAAATTTCAAATATTTTGGAAGATAGGAATTTTTGAAGTTTTAGTTGATTGAGGCAAATAATAAATTATTGAGGGATAAAATTAAGAAAATTATAAGTTTCCCAAGTGGGTAAATTGTTTGGGGAGCTTGAAGACCCCTCTTGAAGGGTGGCATGCAAAAGAAACCCTCTTCTAGGGTTTGGTAGTATTTTATTTAATTTATTTCTGCTCGGATGATTTGTGTTTGAGTGGTTTTGCAGGGGTTTGAGGGCCATTAAATATCCTAAAAACATTTAAAAAATCACTAAAATATTTTGCAACTTAGGCAATTCACTTGGGAAAGTTTTAGGGTGGTTGTGGAAGTGGAAACGTAGTTGTACCTTCACTTAAAAATTAAAATATTTGTCAAGTTAATTTTCAGCATCCTTGCCACTATCACTTGGCAAAAAAAAAGTACTTGTTTTCAGTTTATTATTTAGTATTTTTTTGGAACTATTTTGGAGTGTGTTTTTGCTTGAAAATTCTTCAAATTTTCCAACTAAGGTTTGTTGGTTTTGTGAATTAGATTTCAATTATTTAACAATTTTATCTAAGGGTTTGTTGGAAAACCCTAGCTTGGTCTAATTGTTCCATTTGGGGGCATTACAGTTAATCCCACATGGAGAAGAATTGTTACCTTACTAACAAATTCAGCATCTTTGCTTTTCCTTATTTAAAAGAGGATTTTGTTGGTCCAAAAGCAATGGGAAAATGGATAATCATGGCTAAATTTATGCATATTTTTACCGCCCCATAAATATAACTTCCAAAACCCCAATCCTCGGGACTCAAACCCATGACTTGCATAAAACAAGAGATAAAGCAGGAATAAAAGAAGCATGATCAACTTTTGACAGAAAGAGTAATTCTCCCCCTCACAAATATGAAAGGATGACTAATGTACATTGCAGTGGAACACATACCTACATTATAAAATCATGATGTAATGGTTAGATGGGAAGTTAAAATTATTCACGATTAATATTAATGGGTTTGAGTCAAGTGGGGCATAAAAATATTGGTGGTAGTGGTTGCATGTTGAATGGTATAGAAAAAATACAGAGGTAAACATAAACATTAAGAAGAATCAAGCTGGTGATATAAGTACACTTTGTTGTTGAAACGAGGAGAGCGTGAAGTTTTTGTGTACTCATTTTGGCTCTTTTTGAATATTATTGGGTATAAGTTTTGTGCCAAGTTGCCTTTCTATTTTTTGAAATCTCTCGTAATGCTCAACTACGTTTGGAACCCTTTATAATAGAAGGTTGGTTTTGTTAGTCTAATAAATTTTAACTTTTAGAGTACAATGTCCAGGCGAGGCAAGTGCATCTTCCTCCTTTTGCATTCAGTGTTATTTGTTTTTCTCTATGCATGTGATGCCTCTTGGATCTTCAAATCTAGTGTGGTCTCTCAAATTCCATCACAATTTAGGAAGATAACATTAAAAAATCGTGTAGAGAAAATTAACTTGCGTAGGTATATTTAAGTGGTAAGCCGTTTGCCATAATAGTTTATATCTCATAGAGTTGTTTACCATCTTGTGACATTTATAATGGAGATGAAGGAATAAAATTTAAAAACATTTATTTATGATAGAGAAAAATAAATTAAAATTAAAACCTAACAATGATTTTAATAAAGTTACCTATCACATTTTACGTTATTATTGGTGAACTAATAATAATTAAAGTATGATAATTCACAAAATTAAAATTAAAACCTAAAAATAATTTTAATAAAGTTACTTATCACATTTTACGTGATTATTGGTGAATCAAAAACATTGGTAAATGATGTTGCTACTAACAAATCAAATTTTTTTTCCAAGACTAGTAAAAATTAAAACCTAACAATTTTTTTAATAAATTTGTCTATCACATTTTACATGGCTATTGGTGAATCAAAAACACCACCATTAAGTGATGTTTCTAATAACAAGTTAATATTTTTTCAAGCCTAGTAACTTTATTAGAGTGCATGACAAAGGTATACCTACTCGCCAAATACTGCCATTACTTTCATATTTATTAGTAAACCACAAATGGATGGCAAAATCTAAGTTAAAGTTGTGGGCCGAGGGAAAGGAGAGAAGTATTTGGGGCCACAATTTATGTTTCAATTTAAAGGACCCTAGAGAAAAGTGAAATTTTGTGGATTCTCCCTCTCGCATTGTCATCATATTTTTTTCTATAAAAGTGAATCATTATAACCATCATTGAATTATGAGCATACTAGTGAGAGGAATCACACTATTAGTGAATGTCAGGAATCTAGAACAACAAACATGCTCTGATACCACTCGTTAGGATCTTGCTCCTCAGAAAGAGCACAGTATGATTACCAAATATAAGCAATTGAATATGCGGAAATAACCAGAAACACAAGTAACTAGAATTCACCAATATCACAGAATATGAGAGACAATACACTATCTTGTATTAACACTATACAGAAAAGAATACATCAAAGAGCCGCCACACTCTTTCACCTTATAGAGATTTGCCACACCTCAAGTGTACAGTAATTCTTCTCACATACACTCTCCTACACAAAAATGGTCCCAATAACCAACTCACACACAGAATTGGTGTTCACCTCACCAACCAGTCAGTAATAACCCTGCCGGTACACCAAGCACTATATAGCACTTCAAGCTGATCTCTCATGAACCTGCAATTCAAAGACCAAACTTACATGTAGATCCCCAATGAGCTTGCAACAACCTGCAACTCACAGATCTTACAACTAGAAGGAACTCTTCCTTTCTATCTCATGCCTTAAACAATACATGCCAATGGGTCTATAAATAGATCCCTAACTCAAACAATAACTTAGACTCTTAATTTAGACAATTATCCTCGCAGCCCAAGACTCTGGCTGGTCTTAACATGCAAACTCATCGTTCACTTAACTAACTGTCCGTGAAACGAACACTTCGGGAACACACAGGCGACCGACGCCGGTCCCTGCTAGTCTGGTTCTGCCGACGTCGGCCGACTTCCTGCCGTCGCCGGTGGCATTCTGCACTGGACTCTGTCGACGTCGGTCCTGCTGCCGACGCCGGTTCCTGTAGAACTCAACAACCATCTGTTCCTCAGTTTTCAAAGGTTGAAGCTTTTAGCTCCACAACCTAACAATCTCCCACTTGGAGATAAACAACTGCAACCTGTACCTGTACCTGTACACCGTCTAGTTTGTTTCCTTGGCTTTGTATCCCTCCTCAAGATCACTCTTGAAGACCAACCACCACAAAATCCGTGGTGCAAAATCTGTCATCCAAATTACCTGCCACGTCCGCATCTACAACCATGTAGATAAAGAACTTGACCCTGCATAGCATGTGCACCTGCTGCTGGTCCCACTGAACTGCCCTTCAGTATTACTCTCCCGGATTGACTCCAAACTTGTGACAACTCCCACTGCTTGGGAAAACTCAGGTTTAGTACATACCATGCACTCAACCTCATTATGTGAATCAAGACACCTGTTCTATGAACTGTCTAACCATCGGCGTGCTAACCGGTTTCACACAATCATCCTGAAACAAAGTCAACAAGACCTCCATGTCTCTAGAACACACTCATGCCAAAGAATCTTGCTGCTCCCGGATTCTCCATGACAAACCCCTGAACTAGCTTTACCTTTAGTTCAGCAATACCTGTATATGTAACCCTGCAACAAGCACATCATACAGAAAATAGGATAATGTAGCTAATATTATCCAACCTGGTAGAGAGAAACACAATGATCAAACCTCCATTGCCCTGCAGCTAAAACAAGATCATATACCCTGATCTTCCATCTCACGTATCCATTTCCGCTCTTCTTCATCCTCAACATCCATTCGTCTCTCAGTGCTTACTTCCAGCTGGCAACACTACCCAAAACACCTGTTTGGTTCTCCTCCAAGGAATCACATCCTCATCCATGCCAAGCTCCCACTGTTTCCTGGATCTACCTGTTCTGCTTCTTCAACAACTTCCTGGTCCTATGCCATAAGTGAGCAACAAGTAGTGTAAAGAAGGGAAATGACGAATTTAAGAACTTACTTACACCTTCAGTCCTCCATATGGGCGCTTGAGACTCCATGACAACTAGCTGTCCACCCAAAATTTGTCTCAGTAACCGATGCCGGTCACATCTCAGTCTACAGCCGACCGATGTCGGTTCCCTGCGACTGCGTCCTTGTCGACGTCGGTTTCCCCTGGCCGACGCCGGTCTCTTTTCTGCCCTGAGTCACTGACGTCGGGCTGCACATAGCCGACGTCGGTCCCTGTCTGGACACCGACGTCGGTTTTCCTGCCGACGTCGGTCTCTGTGTTTTTCTTGTGAGACCTGACTTTTTCCCGCGAGCTCTTTTTGGATCAAAACCTTGTCCAAATCACCCTTGCTCTGCTCAGAATTCCTCTGCACCTTATGCTGAACTCTGTCCGTCACTTTCTCCTTGAAAACCAAGGCTTTCCCGTTCTTGTCACTAACATCGGATTCCTCAAGAGACCTCACCTTCTTCTTCTGCATACAGAAACCACGATCCATGCCTTCCAAATCCGAAAGCATATTCTTTGACTCAAGAACCAGCATCTCCTTCTTATCTATGTGACCAAGCCTATCAAGCCACATCTCTGAATCTACAGCTGAAGTAGATAACCCAGAAAGAGAATCAGTAAAACAAGTAGATAGATAAAGCGTACCTACTTTCTTACCTCTAGCTATAACAAGTGTACCCTTGGTAACCTTCCAAGAGTCCGCTGTGAGAGTTACTGTGCAACCCTCTTCACCCAAACTTCTAACAGAAATCAGATTCCGCTTCAAAACTGGGACATGCATGACCTCCTTTAACACCCATGTGTCACCTGTCTGCAATTTCAGCTTCACTTTGCCTTTGCCAACAATCTGACAAGGCTTACCATCCCCTACACAAATTTCTCCAAAGTCTCCCTGGACATACTCATGAAAAAATTCCCCATGTGGGGATGCATGAAAAGAGGCACCATAATCTAATACCCAAGATTCTAATTTATCCAAAGAACATACCAGAGCATCCTGTGCAACGTAACCCGCAACATCTGCTTCTTCTCCATGTTCTTCATGATGATCTTCACCCGATCTGCAATCTCTCTTTAAGTGCCCTTGCTTTCCACATTTCCAGCAGGTTATTCTGCCATACCTGGACTTGGATCTTTTGCCTATCTTCGACCTTGATCTCCCACGCTCTGTCTTCTCTCTTGGCTTTCCTCTTCCTTCAACACTCAAAGCATCTCCAGATGATTCACCTGTGCTTTTTCTGCGTATCTCTTCATTCAAGATCACACTCACAACATCATCCACTTTTAAGACTTTTGAAGGAGACACAGTATTAGAAACTGCCATTACCAAACCTTCCCAACTTTCAGGTAATGAACACAAGATTAAGAGAGCTCTAAGTTCATCATCAAATACAATATTAACTGAACTTAACTGGTTTACCAAACCATGGAAATCACTAAGATGGCTATGAACAGATCCACCTTCCAACATTTGCAAATTAAATAAACGCTTCATAAGAAATACCTTATTAAAAGCCGAGGGTTTTTCATACAAATTTGCCAAATATTTCATCAACTCCACCGTTGTCTTACACTGTGATAAGCTGGAAATCACAGATGAATCAAGACTCAATCTAACGGATCCCAGAGCCTTCCGATCAAGAACCTCCCATTCTTCATCTTTCATATCCAAGGGTTTGCTAGCAACCCCACCCAACGGTAAGTACAAATCTTTCTGATACAGATAGTCCTCAATCTGCATCCTCCATAATTGGTAGTTCTTGCCATTAAACTTTTCCATTCGTAGTTGACTATTTTCTGCCATTGCTCAACTCCCACTCAAACAGAAACCCTTTGAGTAACCTGTAATCAAAACACACTACCCAGATCTACACCAATCTGTTAGTATCCCAACCAAAAGCTCTGATACCACTTGTCAGGAATCTAGAACAACAAACATGCTCTGATACCACTCGTTAGGATCTTGCTCCTCAGAAAGAGCACAGTATGATTACCAAATATAAGCAATTGAATATGCGGAAATAACCAGAAACACAAGTAACTAGAATTCACCAATAGCACAGAATATGAGAGACAATACACTATCTTGTATTAACACTATACAGAAAAGAATACATCAAAGAGCCGCCACACTCTTTCACCTTACAGAGATTCACCACACCTCAAGTGTACAGTAATTCTTCTCACACACACTCTCCTACACAAAAATGGTCCCAACAACCAACTCACACACAGAATTGGTGTTCACCTCACCAACCAGTCAGTAATAACCCTACCGGTACACCAAGCACTCTATAGCACTTCAAGCTGATCTCTCATGAACCTGCAATTCAAAGACCAAACTTACATGTAGATCCCCAATGAGCTTGCAACAACCTGCAACTCACAGATCTTACAACTAGAAGGAACTCTTCCTTTCTATCTCATGCCTTAAACAATACATGCCAATGGGTCTATAAATAGATCCCTAACTCAAACAATAACTTAGACTCTTAATTTAGACAATTATCCTCACAGCCCAAGACTCTGGCTGGTCTTAACATGCAAACTCATCGTTCACTTAACTAACTGTCCGTGAAACGAACACTTCGGGAACACACAGGTGACCGACGCCGGTCCCTGCTAGTCTGGTTCTGCCGACTTCCTGCCGTCGCCGGTGGCATTCTGCACTGGACTCTGCCAACGTCGGTCCTGCTGTCGACGTCGGTTCCTGTAGAATTCAGCAACCATCTGTTCCTCAGTTTGCAAAGGTTGAAGCTTTTAGCTCCACAACCTAACAGTGAAGGGTAGAATATTGGAGGATTGGGAAACGCTGCCTAAATTAAGTTAAGAATTATAACTCTCAATGAGGATATTCGCTTTTAGGTGGATAAGAACCCCAAGATATTATACTGGACAAGATTGTGGATAAGATAACCCACGACTCAGTATAGAAACCTTTAAGAAATAGATGGAAATATAATTGGAATTTTTGTGCATGCTTAATTCATTTTTTTAATCTCAACAGTACTTTCAAATAAAATTTTGAAAGGTAGAAGGTCAAAAAAGTTTTCTAGGAGGAACTTGGCTCTTTAAAAATGGAAGCTTTGTATCTAAGGAATTGGTCCCCCCATTTTAATCTAGTGGAGGAATTGATCAATGAAGTTTCATTATGGGTTTTGTTGTACAAATTACCATCAAAACATTGGGATGAAGTTGTCTTTGAAAGCATAGCGATAAAAAATGGTAAGTTCCCTTGCCTATGATTCTATCAAATAAACAATGTTATCTACTTATGCTAGGGTATTTGTGTTGATGAATTTGGCTAAGTTGATCTTGGAATCCATTAGAATATCTTCCGCCATTGGTGTGTGGCACTAGGGGCTTTGATTATGAGTGCTTTGCCTTTAGATGCTATCATTTCAAAGAAATTGGGCATACAAGAAAGAGTTTCCCTCTACTAACCATTATGGGGGGAAGGTCAAACTTAGAAGAACCATTAAATTTATTAAATAATTAGAAAACCCCAATTATTAAAACTAGTTTTAAATCAGGGCTAGTAAAGTGCATTATGAACATAAAGAGATGTACAAAAATTGCAACCAAAGTTAACTTCAGAAGAGAGGAAATTAGAGTTTAAATGGACTCTAGTGAAATCATGACCAATTTTTTAATCTTAAAATATCTTCAAGAGTAAATAAAATGTCCCCAAGAAAAGATGAAACATAAGCTTTGAGTCACAAACCAAGTAGCAAGATTAAGAGAGAAGCACAATAGAGAATAGCCCCTCAAAGGATGGCCAAGAGAGGCTAGAACTTAGGAAAAAGTAGTGAGTGAAAACATATCCTTGAGCCCAAAAAGAAAACTAGAGACCAACATGGAAAAAGAGAGCCTTTTGAAGGCAAAGGTGCTTCGTTTGTAGGAAGAGGATGAAATTTCAAAATGTAAGGAAATAGGTAAGGATATTACTCAACATAGGAGTTTGATCTAGCCTTGAAGGATAAGTTCGAGAATTTGAAAGAAGCTATAAAAGATCAGACCTTAAGGGAGAATGTGAAAATAGGTAATAAGAATGTTGACCCAAGGAGGATTAGAGAGAGAATCTCAAAAAAGGCGACATTGACCATTAATATCCACTTTAGATGTTGGGATCTCTAGTAGATAAGTTACAACCAGCAATCGGTCTTGCAAGGATAAGGGGTAGAAAACCAATAAAGGAAAACATTTAGAAGAACACCCAAATTGACATGGACAATGGTTGGAAATGAAAAATCCTCAAAGGATGGTCAAAAGAGGGAAGAATTTAAAAGAAAACGAAGTGAATGAAAACATATCCTCGAGCCCAAAAAGGAAATTTAGAGATCAACCACATGGAAAAAGGGAATCTTTTGAAGGCAATGACACTTCTTTTTCAAGAAGATGAAATTTTAAAAAACTAAGGAAAGAGGTAGAATTAACTCAACATAAGAGTTTGATCTAGCCTTGGAAGGGTAAACTCGAGAATTAGAAAGGAGCTATAAAAGAGTAGGGCTTAAAAGAATATGAAAATAGGAAAGAAGAAGATTATTGACCCAAGGAGAATCAAAGAGAATCTTAAAAAGGGGGCATTGACCATTGATGTCCACTTTGGATGTTGGGATCTCAAGCAGCTAAGTCTCAACCAATGTCTGGGTTTATAAGGAAAATGGTAGAAAACCATGAAAGGAAAAAATTCTAAAGGAAACCCAAATAGACTTAGACAATGGTTAGTAACAAAAACTCACTGATATGATTTTGGTTGGGTGGAAGGGAGAAACCTTCCACTGAGGCACAAGGATGGTAATAAGTTGTTATCATAGTATTGAGGGACTGCAGATTTATGAAAAAATCACATAGTCTTACACTGAGTGGTGGCTTGTGAGTTTTCAGTGCTCAACTCGACTAACGCTTAAATTTTATTTTTCACAATGTAATTATTATTACATTATAAATACATCACTTTAGAAATAATATTTTAAACAATATTACAATCTTTTCCCATTAATATATTTGGTTCTTTTTAACTACTTATCATTTTTCGTGTTCTAAAATTTATTTTGAAAAAACTTTTATTGAGTAGTTGGCCTCTATATTTATATTTTATAGTTTGATATCTAGGTTAAATTAATTTAAGTAATAATATTTTTATTAATTGTTATATATTAATGATATTATTTTTCTGTAAAATGCTTAAAATTTATTTTATTTTAAAATTTATGATTTTTTTATTTTACGTAGTCTTAATGAGTTTTTGCCCTTTTTAATTGAGTATGAGTCTAAGCCTAAAATGTACTTATTGAATCTCATATGAGTTGAATCTCAATAATATGGTTGGGATGTTAGAGGCCTAAACGCTTTAGACAAGTATCACCTTATTAGGCAACTAATTGAGGAGAAACATAAAAAACCTAATCTTTTATTATAGAAAACAAAAATAAGTGGATCAATATGAATATTTAGTGAAATATATGTGGAAGAATTAAGAATGGATTATTATGGCAGCTGAAGGGTCAACAAGTGGATTGGCTAAACTATGGAACTATTAATAGGGGTTCTTGGAAAATCCATCAGAACATATTAATATAGCGATCACTATGCGAAGTTGGATCAGAATCAAAATGCAGACATGATCACAGATTGAACAAAGTTATTATTCAGTTAAAGTTGGTGTATTTACAATTTTTTATTTTACCTAGTCTTAACAAGTTTTTGCCTTTTTTAATTGAGTACGAGTCCGAGACTAAAACGTGCTTATTGAATCTCATATGAGTCGAGTCTCAATACTATGGTTGGGATGTTAGAGGCCTAAACGCTTTAGACAAGTGTCGCCTTATTAGGTAACTGATTGAGGAAAAACATAAAAAACCAAATCTTTTATTATAGGAAACACAAATAAGTGTATCAATATGAATCTTCAGTGAAATATATGTGGAAGAATTGTGAATAGATTGCTATGGTTGCTGAAGGGTCAACAAGTGGATTGGCTAAACTATGGAACTGTTAGTAGGGGTTCCTGGAATAGCCATCAGAACATATTAATATAACGATCATTGTGTGAAGTTGGATCAGAATCAAAATGCAGACATTATCACAGATTGAACAAAGTTATTATTCAGTTAAAGATGGTGTATTTATGCATAAGAACACAATCTTAACAAATACAAAACATTCAATATTATTCTAAATGATTAAACAAATTTAGAGAAATAGAACATTCACTATGCACAAAACAATGATAAAATACATTTAGAAAAAACTATTACATAACTTTATATTAATTTTGAGTCTTTTACAATATAATTGAGCATTATATATAGAGTTTTTATAAGACATTTAATATTTTAGCCTTTCGTAGTAAATAAAAGAAAGGGTTTGCATTATTAGGATTCTTTGACATGCTTTCAAGTGCCTAATACATATAAAAGACAAAATAATACGAGTTGTGCATGTGTCCACCAATTACAATATGATTTTGTAGTCCTATTTACTACCAATATTTTCTTGGACTTAAACAATGGTCTCGTCTCAAGACAAACTTGCAGGGAGTGTGTCTTGTGTTGAAGTTGAAAACTTTGTATGCTTTGAGGAAGTAATCTAGAACTATAAGTTGTGGTGATCATTTAAAGTGTTATTTATTAGTTGTCATGTCTTACGCACTACTTAGTCACCCTTTTAGGTTTTAAATTAAGTAGCATACTAATCTATTGCCTTTTCAGATTTTTAATAGATTATCGTAATTAGGTGGTCATCATTTATGGGTTTTCAATGAACCTAGCCCTGCCCCTAATGTTGAAGGTCATCCTACGACAAAATGTTTTTCAAATTACAAAACTGGAGTGTGCATAGTACCTATAATGGTGATAGCATGGATTGTGTTGGTTGCATTAAAGGAAGCTACGAAGATGGTTCTATTTGAGATGTTGAAGAAGACTTTATTGCATAATCTGTTCATGGAGATGATTGTTATGGTTGAGGCACTGACTACGTAGCTGTAACAACCTTTTTTTGGTAGAGTTCTTACTATAATTGGTTTGGAATAACAAACTGATGCTTTTAGATGATCTTTGTGATAGATTTATCTGAATGAGGGATTTTTTGAAGACTATCTAATCCGTGATAGCTTCTCTAACCATATCAATTCTAGTACACAACAACATTTGGTACTTGACCAAAATTTGGATATCCTCATCTTTTGTCATTAGGATTCTAGCCTACGCATTAGATATTTTCAATTTAATGTCTTGGGATAACTCTTCCATCTTATCTGCATGCCTCTACATTTGAATATTGGTAAATGTATTACACAACATTTCATTTTGTCAAGTTTGCATCTTCAGCATGACACTATCTTCAAATTCAAGAGATTGTTTGAGTGTGATGTCCAGTGCATCTGAGGTAGCAAAAAGGTCTTCTATGGTAGCTTTGGCTTTATCAACCTTTGTGAAATCTGGCTTGGCCGCCATATATGTGTTAGACATTGCTTATTCCAATCAAGCATGTTTTGAGCTATATTGTGAGTTTGATATGTAGTCATGTTGGGTACTTGTTCATATTTCTCAAGGAGCTCAAAAATGGTTGATGTCTCAGTGTTGAGATTATGTTCGTAGGTGCAAAAAAATTATATCTTCTACGCAACGAGCTAATATTTTGTGAGTTGAGAGAGGAGGGTTATGAAATGCTTGCCTTTTGACATGACTTGGTCTTCCAAAATTGGAGTGGCCTAGGTAGGATATGTAGCATCATTTAACTCATGAGATTTGGTGAGGTGGAGGTTTATATTTGTATTCTCCCTGAGTTGTAACACCTCTTGTTCCAAGGCAGATGCTTTCTACATGATGTATTTTTGAAAAATATGTATTCCCTCAATTTATTTGGATAAAGGTAGCTGCAAAACATCAAGTGATGTTACCTATGCAGTTATATCCAAGGCCAAAGTCAAAGTCATAGTTGTCAAATGTGTTTTCTTGATCTGCACCATGGGTAAAGAAAATGTTGTGTGATGCACGGATGGTGTAGGGATATCCCATAACCATTGGTTAGATATTTGGGGCCTGTTATGCAAAGCTTCCTCTTGTGCACCTTGTTGAGTAAAATTTAAGCCTTGAGATGTCGATGATGGTTGTTGGGTCTTGAGTATCTACACCATCTTGGTGGTCTTTGTTTCTTGTTTCTGTTAGGTTGTGGAGCTAAAAGTTTCACTGATGCAGACATGGAGGAGGTTGCAGAAGAGTTACAGAGTGTCACAGACACCGGCGTCGGTCAAGCCAACCGACGATGGCAGGAAGGAGATAGGAAGCAACCGACGTCAGTCTTAGATCGGCCGGCGTCGGTACCCCCAGGTAGACAGGGACCGACATCGGTCACCTGTGGTTTGAGCTGCGAGTATATTACGGGCAGTTGGTTGACGAACCAAGTGTTTGCATGTTTAGAGCTATTTTTAGACTAAGAGCTGCGGATTTAATTATTGTATTAGATGTCTAATTATTGTTTGGATGATATCTATTTAATAGACTCATGATTGTATTGTAAACGTGTGCTAGAAAGCCATAGAGCTTTTAGAGAGAGCTAGTGTAGCTCCTCCTAGTTCCAAAGGGGTGCTGAGTGTGTATGATCAGGGAGAGTTGCAAGGTCTGCAAGGTCAAGGAGCTGATCCACCGGGGTACTGGTTGAAGAATCATAAGGACTTGGTGAGGCAAGGACAAGGGTTCTTCAGGGGTGTAGAGATATCTACATGGTGAGTAAGGTCTAGTGATTTGCAGGTAACAGCAGAGAGTAGGGGATCTACTTGGAGTACAGTTGTGTACTTGGTGAACTGGCAGCATGTTACTGACTAGTTGGAGAGTTGAACATCAATTCTATATTTGAGTTGATTGTTGGGACCGAGAGAGAGAGGGAAGAAGGTCTTGAGGCGTGGCAAACCTTTGAGGTGGAGGAAGAAGTGGCATCTTCCTTATTGTATATTCTTCTGAGTGATTATTAATACAATTGTGTATTGTCTCTCAATTCCTGTGTTGTTTCATATTTCTAGTTACTTATTGATTCTGGTATAATTCTGTGTTTAGTTGCTAATACAAGAAGTAATCATATGTGCTCTAATTGGTAGAGCAAGATCTTGACTAATTAGGCATCGGAGCATGTTTATTGTTCTAGGTTCCTTGACAAGTGGTATCAGAGCTTTTGGTTGGGTTACTAACAGGTGGTTTCAGATCTGGTAGTGTTTGTTGATTACAGGTTACTCACAGGGGTTTTTGATTGAGTGGAAGTATAGCAATGGCAGAAGGAAGTAAGCTACGAATGGAGAAACTAAATAGCACGAATGGTCTGATTGATGGAAAGAAAGAGCAGGGAAAAAGATATTGTTGGTTGGTAGCAGATCAGCATGAAGGAACTGAAGATGCAGATGTTGCAGGTGTTGTTGCACAGGATGCTTTGGGAGGTTTCTTGGATGAAGTTTAATATTGGATAACAGATCATGTTGCCTCTTTCCATGCAGCCCCAGGGAGAGGAGCTGGTGAGCCTTGTCAAATGATTGACAAAGGGGAAGTGAAGCTGAAATTACAGATGGACGACACACAGTGGTTGAAGGAAGTCATGCAGGTACCAGTCTTGGAGATGAGTCTAATTTCTTCAGGAAATTTGGGTGATGGGAGATGTACTGTAACTCTCACAGTAGATACACTTGAATTAGATGGTGGTAAGAAAGTAGGTATCCTTTATCTATCTACTTATATTACTGATTCACCTTCTGTTACAGAGATGTGGCTTTGTAGGCTTGGTTACATATGTAGGAGGGGAATGCATGTCTGAAGCGGAAAATAGATGTTTTTGACAAGCTAAAGAACTGGAAAGCCTTGGTGTTCATGGAGGAGATGAAGGACAGAGATCAAGTGAGGAGACTGAATTATTCTGAGTAGGGCTATGTTGATTTGAACAAGATTTTGATCCATGGAGAGCTCGCGGGTAAAAAGTTATCACTCACAGACGAACACAGGTACCGGCATCGGTCAGACAGTAACCGACATCGGCAACAAAAAGACCGACGTTGGTCATAAAGAACCGACATCAGCAGAAAGATACCAGTGTCGGCTAGGGAAATGACGTCGGCAGTCAAGGTCAGTGCAGGGAACCGACATCGGTCGGGAACAGACTGGGAGATGGCCGAGATCGGTCACTGGAACGGATATTGGGCAGACAGCAAGCTGTCAACAAGTCTCAAACGCTCATGTCGAGGTCAGAAAGGGTAAGTGAACCTCATATTCGTTGTTCACCTTCTTTATATTGCTTATTGATGGTCAAGAACCAGGAAGATGTGAAGAGGCAATGCAGGTAGAATCCAGATACAGTGGGAGCTTGGCATGGATGAGGAGTGTGAGTCCTTGGAGAAGAACCAAACAAGTATTTGTTGGTAGAGTTGTCAGCTGGAAGAAAGCACTGAGAGACGGATGGATTCCCATTTTAGAGAAGAGAGTGAATAGACACAAGAGACAGAAGGCCAAGGCATATGGTCTTGAAGAAGCTGCAGGACAGTGGTACAGGTTTTGACAAGTGGATGACTAAGCATGGCTTCAGTCAATGTCAGTGTAACTATTGTGTTTGTTCTTAACAAGTGGATGATGAGTCGCGACATTATCCAGTTACTGTATGTGGATGGTTTGCTAGCAGGTTTTGTACATACAGGGATTTGCTGAGCTAAAAGGTAAGGTTAGTTCAGAGGTGTGTCATGAAGAATTTGGAGCAGCGAAATTCTTTGGCATAAGAGACATGGAGATTTTATCTCTAGTGGGAGCTGATGTGAAGACGGTGTTGGCGAGGTTCATTACGTAGGATGCAGAATCAGTAAGCACACCAATGGCTGGACAGTTCAAGCCTAGCTTGAAACAGGGTTCAAAATCACATGAGGTCTATTGTAGACCTGAATTTTCCCAAGCAGTGGAGGTTGTCAGAAAGTATGGAGCCAATTCGGGGAAGGAGTACTGGAGGGCAGTTTAGTGGGACTAGCAGCAGGGATTCTTGTTATGCAGGGTCAAGTTCTTCACTACATGGATATGTAGGTTCGGATGTGGCAGGTTACTTGAATGACAGGTATAGCATCACAGGTTGTGTGGTGGTTGATCTTCAGGATTGAGCTTGAAGAGGGATACAAGCCAGGAAACAGATTAGATGGGCTACCGGTACAGGTACAATGTAGCTGTTTATCTCCAAGTGGGAGATTGTTAGGTTATGGAGCTAAAAGCTTCACTGATGCAGACATGGAGGAGGTTGAAAAAGAGTTGCAGAGTGTCACAGACACTAGCATCGGTCAGGCCAACCGACGACAGCAGGAAGGAGACAGGAAGCAACTGACGTCATTCTTATATCGGCTGGCGTCGGCACCCCCAGGCAGACAAAGACCGACGTCGGTCACCTGTGGTTCAAGCTGCGAGTATATTACGGGCAGTTGGTTGACGAACCAAGTGTTTGCATGTTTAGAACTATTTTTAGACTAAGAGCTGTGGATTTAATTATTGTATTAGATGTCTAATTATTGTTTGGATGAGATCTATTTAATAGACTCATGATTGTATTGTAAACGTGTGCTAGAAAGCCATAGAGCTTTTAGAGAGAGCTAGTGTAGCTCCTCCTAGTTCCAAAGGGGTGCTGAGTGTGTATGATCAGGGAGAGTTGTAAGGTCTGCAAGGTCAAGGAGCTGATCCATCGGGGTACTGGTTGAATAATCATAAGGACTTGGTGAGGCAAGGACAAGGGTTCTTCAGGGGTGTAGAGATATCTACATGGTGAGTAAGGTCTAGTGATTTGCAGGTAGCAGCAGAGAGCAGGGGATCTACTTGGAGTACAGTTGTGTACTTGGTGAACTGGCAGCGTGTTAATGACTGGTTGGAGAGGTGAACATCAATTCTATATTTGAGTTGATTTTTGGGACCGAGACAGAGAGGGAAGAAGGTCTTGAGGCGTGGCAAACCTTTGAGGTGGAGGAAGAAGTGGCATCTTCCTTATTGTATATTCTTCTGAGTGATTATTAATACAATTGTGTATTGTCTCTCAATTCCTGTGTTGTTTCATATTTCTAGTTACTTATTGATTCTGGTATAATTCCATGTTTAGTTGATAATACAAGAAGTAATCATATGTGCTCTAATTGGTAGAGCAAGATCCTGACTAATTAGGCATCGGAGCATGTTTATTGTTCTAGGTTCCTTGACAGTTTCGTTGCACCTTTTGTTCAGCCTTGCACTATGTTATTGTCTTGGATTTAGAATTTGTCTCGATCTTGGATTTGGTAGTTACATAAGTGTTGTTCTCAGCTCTTACTCTTGAGCCTATTTCTCTACTTATTATTCTTGAGTGGTCAACTCTTCTTTTTCCTTCTCTTTTTTAGCCCTTATTATTGCCTCAGTTTCATTTTTTTCATGTTTCCTGCATTTTTTAAGTTACTTGCTCTTGTTGTTTCTTTGAAGCTTATGCCTCTACTTTATTTTTCACCTCCACTTCCTCAGCCCTTTTCTTTTTTTTGCCTCAATGTCCATCACCTTATCCCTAATTTCCTCCTCTTACTTCTTTCCTTGCTCATCATCCTTGACAACCTTGTGTTTTGCCTCTTTCATTCTTTCTCTCTGTCTTTTGAGCCTTATTCGCAGTTGCCATCTGTGCTTCTTATTGTTGTTATTGTGTAATGGTAACTTGTTCTTGTGTTATGATATTTATTTGTTCACTTTGTTGTTTAGGCTATGGTGGTGTTATCTCTTTCAATTATTACATAGGAGTTGGTGAAGCAAGTACTAACTATAAACTAGATGATAAAGTTGATTCAATCATAGTGGTTCTACATATTGATGCCTTTTGTTTGGAAGATGGAGGAGTCATATTATTCTTCAATCTCTTGTAATCCCAAACCATCTCTTAAGGATGTAGTTTGGATCCTTGGAATTTTTGCATTTCAAATTTCTCTGATGGATCTGTAAAGGAAACCATCCCTTCTTTGATTGTTGGGACACTCTGGACACAAAATGGGTCATTTGCTTGCACACCAGTACTGGTTGTGGACTTTCTTGCAGTGGTGAGGGTTCTGCTTGCGCATCAGAATTTATTGCACCTATATCCCCATGAAAGAGATCAATTTGAAGGCATTTATGTGATACTTACTATCTTATAGTATTTACTAATATTGGAGGAGGTTGAGTGATATCAACTCACAAGTCTTTTCACACTTGGTTTTGCACTTGGCATGTGTGTACTACCTTCTATAAGATTTCTTATTGATTATAGACCTCCTTGGATATGTCTATGAATATTAACTATAAAAATTCCTCTTCTTCAACATCCAACTCTACAAGATTGTATTTTGCGATGATTTTTAGAACATACTTATTGTTTAGTCAAGATTTGGTGTTATGGGTCCTCTTCTTTGGTGGTGTTGGTGATGTTCGTTATGTTGGATGTCTTATGTTTGCTCACAACAGTGTGAAAGGGAGTTGCTCATGTCTATAGTGGTCTATGTGCTTGTGCCTAAAATTATGAAGGTGATTATTTTTATGAACTCAGAGGCATAGACCGCAAGGTTTGCACTGATATGAAAACCAAGGTTTTTTTTTGTAAGATTTCTGCCTTGCCATCCAACATGGTATGAAGAATGGAAATGGAGTGGTGGTTACTTTGAGTAGTTCATAGACTTTGATGTGAATCCCATCATGAAAATTTATGATAGATGCTTGTTGTCATAGATATTGTAAAACATCTTTTGGTACTCTAGGGTGTGATATGATCAGGGCTTGTATTGTAACCCACTATTAGTTTAACTTGGTCAACTGATTATAGTATTGTTTGGTCTTGGTTCAAGAAAGGTTGACAAATATAGTCATATGACAAAAGTCTTCATCTAGGTTGACTAGACCCTCTGGCGAATTCCACTATGTAAAACAAAGTAGGAGGACCAAAAATTGGTATAGAACACCTATGATATTCCAGTGAGGACCTTCTCAAAATTGGTTATAAGTTTGGAAGCCAAAGACTCAAGCCAATTAAATTTCTCATGAAACCAAATTATTTTATAGGTAATGTCAATGAACCTTGTTGTTGCCTAGGTGCAATATGATTAGTGATTGGATCTCAACCCACTATTGGTTAAAATTGGCTAACTGATTCTAGTATTGTCTAGTCTTGGTTTAGGCAAGGGTGGTAAATATAGTCACAGGGTAAAAGTCTTCATCTAGTTTGACTAGACCCTCTGATGACTTCCATTATGTAAAATAGAGTAATAAAACCAACAAATAGTATTGAAACACTTGTGATGTTCCAGCAAGGCCTTCTCAAAATTGTTTGTGAGTTTGAAAGCCAAAAATTTGATCCATTTAAAGTTCTCATGCAGCCAAATAATTCAATTGGCAATGTCAATGACCCTTTTTGTTGCTTGTCGCACATTTTTGGTGGTCTACCAGAAACGCTTGGTGATCCACTTAGAGAGAATGTGCATCAAAATGTCTTTCATCGTGTCGATAAGGATCTCCCTGGATGCCCTATTATACTTCTCCTTTGTATCTAAACGAATTGGGGGACCCTTGGTTTTGTAGGACAAAATAGATTTGCCCTAGGTTGAGTCATGTTGCTCATGCCATGGTTGTATTGGTGATGAAAATGGTGACATGTTGTGAGAGATGGATTTCACCCTCATTATATCTAGTAAGTATTCTGAGCATCACCTAATCCAACTATTTAAAATTAATAAGCTTGATGAATTACTCAGTATTAGAGTCTCATAGAGGGTGTTGGAGTGTTAGGGCTCATGCTTATGCTTTTGTTGTTTGGTTGTGGTTGAACATATTGGTTTTAGAAACATTGATGAATTCAAAGGGGTTTATATCATGGTATATGGTTTGTCTATGTGCCAAACCAATCCCCATTTCCTCTTGCACATTTGTGAGAGGGATTCAAATTTATGCACGATCCATGTTTTATGTTGTAGTTGTGTTTGAAGAAATTATTTAGCTGTAGCAGTGTTATCAAGGAAAATATGCATGATTGATTAAATTAGACTCATATCACAGAGCTCTTTTATTTTCAATAGTGTGTAATGTCCTTGTGTTTATTTTGCCCCTTGTTATATTATTTTTATCGACAAATCTATCTGATAAAATGCTTTGAATGCGTCAAATTGGTTGCACACAAATTTGTCTAGTGAATTATTGTCAATCAGTTGTTGGTGATGTGATGTTTGTTATTCTATGTCTAAAAATATTGATTCATCCAATGGTAGATGTTGATGTGACACTGTCTTCTCACTGATCCACTTTATTTTATTATACATCCTTTAATTATGACATTCAATCTATTTTGAGAAAGATGCAATGTTTCAAGTGTTTCATCATTAACAATTTTTGAATGATCATTGATTGTCCTTTATTCATAAATTAGTTGTTAGAGCCTTGTTATGATCATAATTGATGGTCCTCATGTAACCATTACAAGTTGATTTCCCTTCATGTTGGGTTTGTTCAGAGATCATACTTTGTGACTTTGACTTTTCAACCTTAGTTCCAATGTTCTGTGATATAAAGATCACACTGTACAAATACACCCACACTTAAAACCAAAATAAGAAAAATCTAAAAAATCTAAAATACATGGTGTTACTCAATACTCTCATTTTTCTATGAGAACTGATAGAGATTATTGACAATAAGGTTTAAACCTATAGTCATTTACATGTCTTGATAGAAAGATTCAATGAAGATCATTTAAGACAATTGTTCCTTGTTGCAAGACATCATTGATAATGTAATGTCATTTCCATCTAATGCATAATTTATCTAGAAATGTTATAAATTGACTATCATATAATAAGACTGCTTATCTGGAAAAAAATCTTTAAATCATAGGTTACGATCATTGTTGGGATCTTACAGATACAATTGATTACTTTTGTGTAAGTAACTAAACATGGAATTAAACCAGAATAATAAGTAACTAGAAATCAGAATCAGCAAAGAACATGAGATACAAGAAATAATGAAAACTTGTATTAAACTCTTCCAGAAGGAAATACAATTGAAGAAATCACACTTTCTTCCACACCTCTCAGATGTACAGATCTCTTTCCCTCAAGAGTTCTCTCTCACAATTACAAACACAATTCAACTACTTGAATTGATTCACCCTTTTTCTCACACACAAGCTATGAAGATCTATCCCTATTATATAGAATTAGGGATCATGAGCTATGCATTCTCCACCGTCAGATACACCTCCTAATCAAAGGTTCAAATCAGTCCTGCCAAAAATAGAAATACGGACTCAACACTAACAGTTAAACTTATCATGCAAACAATCTGTTCATCCACGAAAATAGACTTCTAGAATGCACAGGTGACCGACATCGGTCCCTATCTATCTGCACATGACCGACGTCAGCCGATCCATAACCAACGTCGACAGCCTCTAGTTGATCCTTGACCGATGTCGGTGACTGTGTAAAACCAGTAACCTTGCATTTGCTCATTTGGTGAAGCTTTTAGCTCCACAACTTAACAATCTCCCACTTGGAGATAAACAGCTACACCTGTACCTATACAGAAACATCTTCTAGTTTCTCCATCTTCAAGATCAATCTTGAAGACCAACAAAAGTTGAATGAAGATTCAACTTCTCCTCTGTTACCGGCTTTGTTAACATATCAGCAGGGTTCTTATCTGTATGGATCTTTTCCAGCTTCAACTCACTATCCTCCAATACCTATCTAATGAAGTGGTACCTAAGCTGTATATGTTTGGTTCTTGAATGAAAGGTTGAATTCTTTGCCAAATGAATTGCACTTTGACTATCACTATACAATCTAAAACTCTCTTGTTCCTTTCCCAACTCTTCCATGAACCAAGTCATCCATATCATCTCCTTGCTAGCCTCTATGACTGCAATGTATTCTGCCTCTGTAGTAGACAAGGCAACAACCTTCTGTAACTTTGAAATCCTGCTAACTGCCATACCACCAACAGTGAAAACATAACTTGTGGTGCTTCTCCTGCCATCCAAGTCACCTGTCATATCCGAATCTACATATCCATGTAGAGAAGTGTTTGACCCTCCATAGCACAAATGCCTACTATTGATCCCTCTCAGATATCTGAGAATCCACTGAACTACTTTCCAGTGTTCCTTTCCTGGATTGGCCATAAACCTGCTGACAACTCCCACTGCTTGGGCAATATCAGGTCTAGTACATACCATTGCATACATTAAGCTCCCAACTGCGAAAGCATATGGAACTCTACTCATGTACTCTACCTCATCATGTGAATTAGGACACTGTTCTTTGCTCAACTTGAAGTGTCCAGCCATAGGTGTGCTTATCGGTTTTGCATCTTGCATATTGAACCTCTTCAACACCTTGTTCACATAATCCTCTTAAGACAAAATCAAACAGTTATTTTTCCTGTCTCTCTTAATACTCATGCCAAGGATTTTCTTTGTTGTTCCCAAATCCTTCATGGCAAATGTGTGAGTTAATTTTACCTTTAGCTCAGCAATATCCTGCATGTGTGAACCTGCAACCAACATATCATCTACATATAGTAACAGGATAATATATCTACCATTATCCAATCTCTTAAAATAAACACAATGGTCAGATTGACATCTACTAAAACCATGCTCAGTCATAAACCTGTCAAACCTCAAATACCATTGTCTAGGAGCTTGCTTAAGACCATATAAGCTTTTCTTCAACCTGCACACAAGTTTCTCCTTACCTTTGACCTCATAACCTTCCAAATGTTCCATATATATTTCTTCATCCAAATCTCCATGAAGAAACGTTGTCTTAACATCAAGCTGCTCAAGATGCAAATCCTCAATAGCAACTAAAGACAATACAGTCCGAATAGAAGTCATTTTTACTACAGGAGAAAAAATTTCACCAAAATCAATACCTGGTTTCTATGCAAATCCCTTTACTACCAACCTGGCCTTATGTCTCATCTTTCCATTCTCACCTTCTTTTAACCTGTAAACCCATTTGTTTTTCAGTGCTCTCTTACTAGCTAGCAACTCAACCAAATCCCACGTTTGGTTCTCTTTCAAGGAATCAATCTCCTCTTTCATGCCAAGCTCCCACTATTTCTAGGATTCTACCTGCATTGCCTCATCAAAACTTTCTGGTTATCTACCATCTGTGAGCAACAAGTAGAATAAAGAAGGGGAATATCGAATTGGAGGTTTACTTACCCTTTTTGACCTCCTTATGGGCATTTGAGACTCATTCATAGCTTGTTGTCCACCCAAATTCTCTATCAGTGACCGATCTCAGTCATCTCTGGGTCTGTTCCTGACCGACATCGATTCCACCTGACCGACGTCGATTCTTGTGTGACCGATGTCAGTTACTGTCTGATCGACGTCAGTTCCTGTATGACCAATGTCGGTTCCTGCCTGACCGACGTCAATGTCTGTGTTTTCCTGTAAGTGATTATTCTTTCCCCTGAGCTCATTTTGGATCATCACCTCATCCAAATCAACATTACTCTGCTCAGTATTATTCAGCTTTTTGAGTTGATCACTGTACATCACCTTTTCATTGAAAACAACATCACGACTTTTAATTATTTTGTTTGTTCCTAGATTCCACAACTAAAATTCAAAATCTCTAGAGCCATAACCAATAAAAGTGCACCTCATAGATTTATCATCCAGCTTCTTTCTATTTTCTTTATCAACGTGCACAAAAGCTTCAGAACTAAAAACTCTAAGAAATGAAAGATCTACCTTTTTACCTGTCCAAGCCTCTTCTAGAATTCCACCATCCAGAGCAATAGAGGGTCCTCTGTTAATTAGGTAAACCATAGTATCTATAGTTTTTGCCCAAAATTGTAAGGGCAAACCAGCATGCAACCTCATACTCCGTGCACACTCCATTATTGTTTTGTTCATCCTTTCAACAACTCCATTTTGCTGAGGTGTCCTTAAAACCGTCCTTTCCCTGTGTATTCCACTCATAGAACAGTAACTATTGAATTTATAGATGCAGTACTCACCACCATTGTCAGATCTAAGGCACTTCAATCTCAAACATGTTTCATTCTCAACCAAAGCTTTCTATTTTTTAAATGTGTCAAAAACATCAGATTTCTTCTTTATGCAATAAACCCATACCTGTCTTGTAGCATCATCAATAAAAAAAACATAATATTGTGATCCTCCAATAGAAGCTACCTGAGCTGGTCCCCACACGTCTATGTGAATAAGCTCTAACTTGTGCTTCTTTTTTGTTGACCCAGTTTTGAGAAATCTCACTCTCTTCTGTTTCCCAAAAATACAATGCTCACAGAAATCTAGATCTATGCTTTTCAAATCTGAAAGCTTACCTTTTGACTTAAGAATTTTCATTCCCTTCTCACTCATGTGGCCAAGCCTACAGTGCCACAACTTTGCATCTACATCTGAGGTAGTTAATACAGAAGGAGAATAATCAGTAATACAATTACATAAATAGAGAGTACCTACTCTCTTACCTCTGGCTAATACAAGTGCACCTTTGGAAACCTTTCAAGATTCAGCTGTGAGAGTTACTGTGCAACCCTCATCCCCCAACTTTCTTGCAGAAATCAGATTTCTCTTCAGGATGGGTACATGCATGACATCCTTCAACACCCATGTGTTGCCATTCTACAATTTCAGCTGCACTTTTACTTTGCCAACAATTTTACAAGGCTCATCATCCCCTAAATAGACTATTCCAAAATCTCCATGGACATAATCATTGAAAAAATTTCTATTTGGGGTTGCATGGAAAGAGGCACCAGAATCTAAAGCCCAAGATTCTATTTTATTATCAAATAAAAAATAAGAGCATCTTGTGCAACAATACCTGCAACTTTTGCTTCTTCTTTACCTTCATGCTGATTTTCTTCTTTAACCTTCAACCAGCAGTCTTTCTTTACATGCCCTTTCTTTCCACAATTCCAGCAGATTATATTTCTTCCATTCTGGATTTGGATCTACTTTTCATCTTTGACTTTGACCTTGATCTCCCTTGCTTGCCCTTCTCTTTTTCCCTTCCCCTACTTTCAACACTTAAAGCATTCCCTGATGATTCCCCTATGCTTTTCCTGCGAGTTTCTTCATTCAAGATTACACTAACAACATCATCTACTTTCAAGATATTTGAAGCAGATGCAGTATTAATAACTACCATTACCAAACTATGCCAACTTTCAAGCAAAGAGCATAATATTAAGAGAGCCTTAATTTCATCATCAAAAACTATTTTGACTAAATTTAACTGATTTACTATTGCATGGAAATCATTAAGATGACTAGATACAGATCCACCTTCCTAAATTTGCAAATTAAATAATTGCTTCATAAGATATACCTTATTTGAAGCTAAGGGATTTTCATATAAATTTTCCAAAGTATCTATTAACTCTACCGTTGTCTTTGCCTGTGATAAGTTGAAAATCATAGAAAATGCTAGGCTCAACCTTATAGATCCTAGAGTCTTTCTATCAAGAACATTCTTCATCTTGCATATATGTGGGCTTGCTATCAACCCCACCCAATGGTAAGTAAAAATATTTCTGATACAGATAATCTTCTATCTGCATCCTCCATAATTGATAATTTTTTCCGTTAAACTTCTCCATTCTTAGCTTACTTTCTTCTGCCATTGCTATACTCCCACTCAAATAGAAATCCCTGTGAGTGACCTGTAATCAACACACACTAAATAGATCTAAAACCACCTGTTAGTGTACCCAAGCTCCGATACCACTTGTTGGGATCTTACAGGTGCAATTGATTACTTTTGTGTAAGTAACTAAACACGAAATTAAACCAAAATAATAAGTAACTAGAAATCAGAATCAGCAAAGAACATGAGATACAAGAAATAATGAAAACTTGTATTAAACTCTTTTAGAAGGAAATACAATTGAAGAAATCACACTTTCTTCCACACCTCTCAGATGTACAGATCTCTTTCCCTCAAGACTTCTCTCTCATAATTACAAACACAATTCAGCTACTTGAATTGATTCACCTTTTTTATCATACACAAGCTATGAAGATCTATCCCTATTATATAGAATTAGGGATCATGAGCTATGAATTCTCCACCATCAGATACACCTCCTAATCAAAGGTTCAAATCAGTCCTACCGAAAATAGAAACACGGACTCAATACTAATAGTTAAACTTATCATGCAAACAATCTGTTCATCCATGAAAATAGACTTTTGAAATGCACAAGTGACCGACGTCAGTCCATGTCTGTCTGCACATGACCGACGTCGGCTGATCCATAACCAACGTCGGCAGCCTCTGGTCGATCCCTGACCGATGTCGGTGACTATGTAAAACCAGCAACCTTGCATTTGCTCATTTGGTGAAGCTTTTAGCTCCATAACTCAACAATCATGCCATACTTTTTGATTTAGTTTATTAACTTCATGTGTCTATTGTGCCCTTTGTTTTTTTTCTTTTATTATTGTTTAATCCATCAATCATAACTATAGAGAATCTCAATCCCCTAGTCTCATGATCATTGAAATATGTAGACTAGGAGCGATGTGTTCCATGGGTATTAATGCTTCAAAGTCATAGACTAGCTGAAATGACATGAAACCTGTCGCACACTTGTAATTTGTTTTATACGTCCATAAGATCACAAGAATGCAATTCTCCCAATCATCTCATTGGACATTTCATATCTTTGTGAGCATTTTTCCAATGTCTTTATTTGATACTTCTACTTGTCCATTTTATTGCAGATGATATGTTATACTTTTGTGGTGTGGTATCATAAAATCTTTTATCAGAGTCTTGATGATGTTATTTAAGAAATGTGTGCTTCTATCACTGACCAGGTTGATCGAACACCCAAATTTGGTTATAATATTTTCATACAAAAACTTGATTGTGTCTTTAGTACTGCATCTTGGTGTCATGACAACTTCCACCCATTCGATGAAGTAGTTCGTCACTATAATGATGTATCTTGCACTACTACATTTACTAGGTAGATTGATTGGACCTACAAAGTCAATTCTCCACTATTAAAATGAATGTTCCATTAACATGGGATTCAATGGCATTTCGAAGGGCTTGCCCATTCTTTGATAAATATCGTAGTGTTTTGCTACTCATTATGCATATTGAAATAGAGTAGGCCACCATAGACCCCAATCCTAGGTTTTAAATCAATTTAAGAGCTTGTTCATTTTCTATTCATCAAGAATGGTTTTGGAAAAATAGATTTTCCATAATACTAAGAGAAAGTCTCAATGTCCATCATATACAAGTCAATAACTATCAAGTCATACACAAGTTAAATATTGCAATGAAGTTATTTCATAGTGGTGGTTCGACAATCACTAATCTTTCCATTTTTTAAGGTAATGACTCAACTTCATATATGTAGGCTTTTGGATGGAACCAAGTTCTATCCCTAGGTCTATAAATATGAAACTCTAATCTTTGCCATCATATACATTCAATTTTATTTTTTTTAAAGTTCATCATGTTTATAGGCCTATGGATGTAACCAAGTTCCATCCTCAGCTCTATAAAGATGAAACCCTAGGTTTTATCTACAAAATATACCATTGCATACATTCAATAAAATACATTTGCAACCATATCAAAGAAACATATTCTATTGTGTTCCTTATAAAGACTCTATAATTAACTCATAATTTCAAACTCAAAGTTCAACCGACCTGGTTTTACAAATGTTGTCGCTTAAATGTATGGAATGGTAGATTTCGTACCTATTTTATAAGCCTCCTCTCCTTTTTTCATCCCAAATTCCCCTCTTTTTCTTCCTCTTATCTTTTTTCCAATCCTCACCATGTTTTTGCATGGTCATTCCACTCTCTTACTAAACTGCTTGTGTTTCATTATGAACTCGCCTTCACTTAAGTTTGATCTGCATACTTTTATTGCTAATTCACAATCCATTACCCTAATTTTGAGCATGGATTCCACATGTAACTTCTTCATCATTATGAAAATGGCCAAATCAAACACAACATAGCAACTAAAATTTAATTTCTTCTCATTGTGGTAATTTGTTATTAAAACTTTTACCAAATCAAAATCCAAAGTTCCAAGTCCTAAACTATTTTAATTTAATTTATTTGGGTAATTTTACCCTATTTCATCCCCCCTAGGTCACCAAAAAGGAGAATAAAGGTATACAATGTACTCAAGATTCATAAACACCCAAAACTCTTATAAGCCAAAATGCATCAATGGATAAACACAACATAGTTTAGTACATATTGAGGTTTTAAGGAAACACAAACAGTCAATACATAGACTTCATGTATATATGCTAATCAAGACAAGTAATGAATTCAAAACAAATGCAAACATGTTTTACTAATTGTAATGATAGACAATGCAAAGCAACACAACATTTTTATAGAATATTTATTATCATTTGTTTCATTTTAAGCAATCAAGAGTATATTGTGTGTGTGGGTTAGATTCAGTTCTGTCTATCCCCAATGTTGATATTTTAATCCTCCTCCTCTATGATACTTTCCTTTTGTACCACTCTATGAGGGTGAGATAGTTCTGTGACCACCTCAATCAAACAAAAGGTAGTTAGTCCGAACTTATAACAAAATAATCAAAAACTCAAAATATGTAATTATCAATGAACTTCTATAATGCAAATAAAATATACAAATGAAATCACAATCAAACATTATCATAGAACATAATACATTCATAAGCATATAAAAATGTCCTCCAACATAGCCGATCATGAAAACAAATAGTATAATTGTCAACCATACAGTATAAATATCTAGATATACTACAAAAATTAGAAACTACTAATTATTAGTTTTATATCCCATATTAATACTAATGAAGTTTTTTAAGAGTGATACATGATGTGATAGAAGTCTATAATAAGCAAAGACTAGTCTACACCATCCATATGTATCAATGTCACATATTAGTAGAATAACATATCCACGTAGCACTATATAAGATATGAGTAACTAGAAAAACGTGTAAGAAATATAGATAGCTCAACATGGTATAAATGTCATAGAAATACATAATTTGTGATAGTCAAACCTATGGAATAAGATGCCTAAAATATTGGCATGGTTGATAGGTACATGAAATTATAACATGTATATGTCCATGTATACCCTGTATGTCATGCATCACACTCATATACTGTGAAATGCATGTGTATGAAAATATTGTCATTTATCAAACATTTGATAAATAACATATGTAAATAGTATAATCATGTCATGTTTAGGTCTTTATTTTTGAAGTTTTGAAAAAAATGAATGTTTTTTTTTTTTTTTTTGTGTGTGTGTGTATTTGTATTGTTGAATTTATCTTGACACCAATAAGCAATACCATGTATTAAGGCTTCACAAATAGAAGAATGGGAGGGATATGAATAATCAAAAACATTTTGAAGGCATAGCATGCACTAGATGTGATAGCATGGAAATGTGGATCAAGTGAAAACAAGCAATATACCCTCACTTTATATGTGAGTCTCAGTAATGTGGATATAAGGATATTCATGCCTCCATTGGAAAAAAAGTCAATGTGTGCTCCTGTAATATGTAGATACAAATTTAAGTGATTGTGTAAGCTCAATTAAAGTCATAGAGTGCATAAGTAGTCAATATGTAAGAGTGAGCAAGTAATATTCCACCAAGGATGTGTAGTGGAATCATTGTATGATAAGGGTAATTGATTTCCATATCAAGATAAACATTAAGAGGCAAGGGCCAAGTGAAAATAAAGACAAGGCCTAGGATAATAGTCATGTAAACACATATGAACACATGCACATCAAAATATAAGAACAAAATGAATGAGAAATTCAATAGGCTGTGTCTAATAGATAATATTGAAGCTTAACCACTGATTTTAGCAAAAAAATTCTCCCATGGAGTTCTTGCATATAATACATGATCTCATATTGACTTCTATGTTAAATCACGAATTGAAATGTGGTGTTGATTTGTAGGTCATGTATCATCTTTTGAAGAAATAGGTTCTACTTTGTTTGTTTGCTTTGGAGAAGCTCCCTCTCTTACCAAGTGTGGCCCCAATTGTTCTTATCCATGATATTCCTAGTATTGCATTGCATTGGTAAAAGGTAGGGTTAGTATGAAACACAAGAGAACATGTTTTGAAACCAAGTGTTATTGGAAACTTGATAGATCCAATGCAACTCTTAGGTTTAATAATCATGTTTAAATTTTAACTATCATATCCGAGAGATTTGAGAAATGTCATGCTGCATACATTGATTTTGTAAAAAAAATTAATCTCGACATTGGTACATTTCATGCCATTTATGTAAGGGCTAAGAATGAAAGGCTCTAGATATGAGGAATGTTTTTTAGTTACCTCCTTTAAAACTATGCTTGTGACATTAATATTTTAAGGTATATATTTATTTTGAATTTCTTTCTTAAGGAACCCTTTCTTAAGGATGTTTTCTTTCTTATTTTTCACTTCTTTTTGCAATCTTTCTTTATGTAACTTATCTTGTTGTAACTTTTCTTATTCCAATTGTTCCTTTTAAAACATTTTTTTCCAATTGTTACTTTTGTAATCTTTCCTTTTCTAACTATTTTTTTTGTAGCTATGTTTTATGCAACATTTATTTTTCCTCTCTTTATTTTTTTAATGTTTATTTAGAAGTTAAAATCATAGTTTGAGTTGGTTGTTTAATTATAGAAGGTGTTCTTGAATCTGGTGGTTGTTTAATGGATGTAAATAATGTAGGATCACCACTATCAGTGACACTTTGTATTTTATTTTTCAAATCACAAAAAACATTTGTATGATATCCATGCATTCTATGATAAACATAATAGGATCTTTAATTCCCTATAGGATGCATATGAGGGAGTCCAATTAAAATTATTCAAAGCATATCTCTCAGAATTTCACTTGGATTCTAATGATGCTTATGCATAAATTTGAACCATGAGTTGTAGATGTATTATTTTGTTGAATATATTCTTCAAATAAAATTTATTAAGGTATAAATCCCTTTAATGGAGATGTAGATATATGATATACACTAACATGCTAAGGATTTATTATGTGTAATCTTGCCTTCCAAGCAATGAAAATTTTAGACTTAGATCTTCATTTTGCTTTCAAAAAATCTTTATGGATATTATCATGGTAACCATATGATCTATAAGGGTTTTTTAAGCACAAACCCTAGACACCTCTGATTAACTATGCATGTAAGAACCATAAAGAGGATTTGTGGGAGGTGGAGTAGGTAAGGAGGAACATGTTGACTATCACCATTATGGCATACTCTACCTCTCCTACTAGTGACAACATGAATGATAGAAGCCATCATGGTAAAAGAATGGATGTGGGATGGTACATATTACAACCTTGAGGAGGAACAAATGAAGTCATGCATGATGTCTAGTGTCTAGTGGTAAAAAATGTGGTTCGAATTGGATGTTCAACAATATGATTTGAGGAAGACTTGGGATTTTTTACTATTAATTTTATCCTTGTTAGTGGTCTTAGATTTTATCCATTTGATTATATGATTGATCAAAATGTAACAAATCCAAGTGGAACAATATGAAAATATTACCTTCATAAATTGTATTAAAAAATAAAGACAATGTTCATTCATTATGGTCATGGATAATGTGTATTATTAGGGAATAATAAAAAATCAAATCTGAAAAATAAAACCTTGAGGTTGAAATTTGAAACCCTATAAGGATGAAAACTTAAAGGGAAATCAAGAGTTTGACATGGTTCAATCACTATTCGAGTTCACCAAAATGTTTTACCCTAATTTGATTTTAGAAACTTGAAAATGATTTAAATTAGCATGTAAATTCATATTACTAAATATGGAATTCAAATCAGAACATGAAGGTAAAAGTTTGAAATAGATTGCAATGATTTGAAAGTGGCATTTGAAAAATATAGTGATTATAACATAGGGACATGCTCTTAGCCTTTTTTATTGATTGTTTGGTTGTGACTATATTTATGATAATGGAAAATATATTGAAGCATGCTTGTGATTTGTCCAACTTTGGAATTGTGTGTGTTTATCTAGGTTAGTTTCGTCAACTCTAGGTTAGTATTAACTCTTGATACTGATTTGTGATCGATAATGACCTGTGGGAAAACTAAGGTCTATGAATGTGCAATCAACTTTGTCTATATTTTAAATCTCTTAATGTGAAATTTCAAACCTTGACAATGCACACAACTCCAAAAATTAGTATCCACCTTGAAACCTTAGATGTGCTTGTGAGTGATAGAAACCTACAAAAAATGGAAAAGTGTAATGCATTGAGTTGAACCCAATCACCCCCATTGACGATTGATTGTTATCTACCTATCTAATACTCTAAGGATAAAAATCAAACCACACGTAGTTCTTCTACCTAGTGTGATTGTGCAATTGTGCTCCTTCACTATATGAATGCAACTAATGATTTGGATTTGATACTTGAAAATGCTTACTTTGAATTGTCTTTGGTATGCTTGAGACTTGACTGTGGGATAATCCTAATGATTTATTTGTGAATTGAGAGTAATATGATAGTTTTTCTCAATGTGTAATAGTGTATATATGTATATCGGATAAGTTCTAACTCCCTTATCAAGTGAGGCCTTAATTTGTATATATACAAGTTTGATCGGTTAATTTTACACACCACTAACATGTTAGGTGAATGGCCTAACATTAAGGAAAGATGTAATTATAAAAATAGTTATTTCTAGGAGATGCCCACTACTGATAGACATAGGTTAGTAATGATTGATGATATTGACCCAGTATGACGGTAACAACATGTGCACAAGAGTATTAAACTGAGCATTTGAGTATGTATGTGTAGGATAGAATGGAAGTTTAAAACATATAATAAGCTTATTGTAGGTGTAAGAGTATAATGGAAGGGTTGAACCCATATAAATCACTAGGATAGGGTGAGATGGTGAGTTAAGACCATGTTTGTACACTTAAGTAATGTGCAATAAATACATGTCAAGTTTGTCATTGTCAAGTAATTAATACTAGATTTTAGTATCTAGATTTTGTTACAAAATATTGGAGAAACTCCATTTAATCTTAAGGTATGTCCTTCAATACTATACGGATGAAAGATTCAAAATTAGAAAGTTCATATTATGGTTGAATCTTTGGATTGGTGCAGATGTTGACTTTCCTTGGTCCTAGAACATGGAACAATATTTTAAAATAATATTGAAATAGGAATAGAAGCTCAAGATCCTTATAGAAGTAAAGAAATAATTTAAGGATAAAGGGAAAGGTCCTAAAAAACATAGTCCAAATCCTTTCTAAAAGAAGAATTGGAGGAATACAAAAAACATAGGAAACATAAATTCAAGACCTAATAAGAATTTCAAGAGTGAAAATTTCTCCAAGTCAAACAATGAAAAAAAGGTGGAACAATAACAATAACAACAAAAATGATAAATCTAATATGGAAGGGAAAACTAAGGAAATAATATGTCAATCAGTTCCCTAACATGACAAGTGGATAAAACTTCAGGGCACCTCCATTGCCAATCCAACACCAATATTTTCAGCAAAGGATTCATGCAGCAATGGACAACCATCAAGTTTATTTCTAAGTAACACCAGTGGAAGCTTTAGGTAATATTTTTGGCTCCCTTATTACTATACTTATTGATTATAGAGAAACTGAATGTTTTATAGCGTTTATAATTTTTTTTTTAATTATTTGTAAAAGATAGTTTCATGGAAATAGTTGGACAATTCAATATGGCAACTAAGCAGAATAAAGGGTAGATCAATGTTTGTTTGAAACTAAATTAGAGCTTCTTGGATTGAAAATAACATTAAATTTATATGTTTCCCAATTGGGTTCATATGATGTGATATTAGGATTCAAATGGTTATGGAAACATTGATCTCAAGTTGATTGTTATGTCAAGACACTGACATGTCTCAATGATAACAGTCACCCTATGATAGTTTGAGTTAAATGCAAGATAAATGTGAAACAAATTCTAGCCATGCAATTGAAAAAGTATCAAATAAAGGGATGTGTCATATATTCAATGCATATAGATTAAAATTGAAAAGGAACCCACCATAGATGACTATCCTTTTCTTTATGATTTCATGTATGTTTTTCCTAAAGAATTATCAAGACTACCACCTAAGAGATATTTCGATTTATCCATTGATATATTAACCAAAGTAAAAAATGCCCTTTAGGATCAAAATAAATGATTTTTTTAAGTTGAAATCCTAATTATATGAAATGCTTTCAAAATCTTTAATCCATCCAAGTGTATCCTCGTGGGTTGCACTAATAAGTTTTGTCAAGAAGGATGACACTCTTAGATTATGCATAGGTTACAGGATGTGTAACAAAGCCACTATTAATAATAGGTATCCCTTTTCATGAATAGATGAACTTTTTTCTCAATTTTGAGGGGTTGTTATTTTTTAAAATATATATTTAAGATTAGGTTATTGTCAACTAAGGATCAAAGAGGAAGACACACCAAAAATAACATTTATAACTTGACATGGGCACTACGAGTTCATTGCACTTGTATTTGGTCTCGTGAATTCTCTTGGAACATTAATGAAATTAATGAATAATGTGTTCAGAGATTACTTGGATGGATTTGTACTAATATTATTATATGACATCCTAGTTTATTTAAGAATAAAGCAAAAGCACATGTAACATCTGAATCTAGTTTTGCATCATTTAAGACACCAAAAATTGTATGGTAATTTTTTTAAATGTTCCTTATTTTAGAATAAAGTGCACTATCTTGGCCATATAATCTCAGGAAAAGGGATTTCAATGGACCCAATCAAGATAAGAACCATTATGAATTGGCCCTCTCTACAAAATATGAACAAAGTTCATAGCTTCATGGGTTTTGTAGAAAAGAACAAAAAGTGTGGAAGGATTTTCCAAGATAGGAAATCAGAGCACATGTTTACAAAAAAAGAAGAAGAAGTTCATTTGGATGGATAAGTGTCAAGAAAATTCTTAGCTTCTTAAGACAAAGCTACCCATCGGTCCTATTTCAAATATTCCTAATACTAATGGAAAAATTTTAGTTACTATAGATGCATATGGCAAAGGATTAGGTGGTGTATTTATGTAGAATGACTAGGATGATGGCCTATGAGTCACAAAAACTTAAGCTATATTAGCTAAATCACTTACCATACAATTTGGAGCTTACGTAAATTATTCATAAGCCACAAATGTGGAGACATTTCCTTATAGGAAAGCATTTTGATCTTAGGACAAATAATTTGGGACTCAAATTTATATTCACTCAATCCAATCTTAACGTAGGATAGAGGTGTTGGTTAGATTTTTTGAGTGATTATGACTTAAACATTGAGCATATAAAGGGAAAGGAAAACATAGTTGGTGCCCTTAATTGAAGAAGATATATAAATTCTACGATAATTGTAAGAATCAATTTTTGATAATAGATTTTAACTTGGTTACCATCATATGAGTTTTATTTGAAGTTCAAGGTAGCCTTTGAAGTTGATAGTCAGGATCATAGGCATGATGGCTATCAAATAGAAAAAGGTGGAATTATTTAACTCAATGGCATAATATATGTTCTTGACCTTAGTGATTTGTGTATCATAGTTTTCGAGAAGGCACATGCAACTTCATACTCAGGTCACCCTGGTGTGACTAAAATCATGGAAAACCTTAAAAACTCTATTTTTATTTGACACAAAAGATATATTATAAATTTTGTGACATGGTATTTGGAGTGTTAGTAAATAAAAGCTAAGCACATGCACCCAACATATTATTTGTACCCTCATGAGGTTTCAGAATGAAAGTGGCAAGTTATTAGCTTGTATTTTGTTCAAGGACTTCCTATGTCCAAGAATAAGCATGATATGATATTGGTTGTAGTGGAAAATCTCACCAAAGTTGTAGATTTTATACCTAGGAGTTTGATTGATGATTCACCCATTTTAGAAAAAATATTAGTTTTAGAAGCTTTTAGATTTCATGGAATACCAAAAAATATCATCTCTAATTATGATACAAGGGTAAAATATAAAAGATTTGGTAGACTTTGCATGCAACATTGGAAAACATGTTGAATTTTAGTACAATGTATCATCCAAAGACAAATGGTCAAACTAAGAGAATGAATCAAAATTTGGAACATTATATTCATATGTACTATATGGATTAATATTATAAGTGGGATGAATAATTTCATTTGGTCAAGTTTTCTTATGATAAATCATAGCAGTGTACTCTTAATGTGACACCATTTGAAGCATTGTACATGAGAAAATGTTGTTTCCCTCTCAGTTAGGATAATCTAGGAGATAGATTTGTAGTTGAACCCTAATAAATTCATAAATGGCATAACAAATCAATAAAATCAATAAAATATTACATAAGCTCCTAGCCAACAAAAGAGTTATGTAGATAAGAAGAAAACTCCTAGAGTTTTTGTAGTTGGAGACAAATTTATCCTTCAAGTAAATCCAAACAAGAGCTCTAACAAGTTTGGAAAGTTATCCAAAATGCCTCTAAGATATGTGAGACTATTCGATGTCCTTGAAGTAGTCAATCTAATTGCTTACAAACTTGTATTTCTTCATATTCTATCACATTCGCATCATGTTTTTCATGTTTATTTGCTTAAATGTTACCATGTAGATATGTCCCACGTCATTGATTAGAAATCTTTCCAAGTTCAAGATTAAGGAGTGATATTTGTATAAGTCCTATGAACCATTGATATTTGTAAACTTAGTTTATGAAATAGAGAGGTTTCTTAGTATAAGGTCTAATAGGACCAATACTATGAAGAGAATGCTACTTGGGAGGATCTTGAGGAAGTCTTTAAGGATTTTCCTTGTTTATATAGTTGAGTTTTCTATTTTGCTACAACCATCGAGATGATGTCTTTTCCTATTGGGGAGGATGTTACACTCTATTTTTTTGATAGACTAATAATTTAATTTGTGCTGATGTGACATGCCACGTAGACTTATTTAGTTATGAAATTAATGCTTTAAATTTTGGTTGTTTCGTTATTATATCATGTTTTGAAAAAATGGAATCTTTAGTTAGATGCATTTTATTTTATTGTGTGATTTTGATTATTTTGACAAAAATAAAATATGATTAAAATGTTTTTGAACATGAAATTGAATTGATATGTTTGTCTAATTTAACATCAAATATCTAATTTATTGAACATTAAATAGGATTGATGTGGTTATTTGAATGTTAATAGAATTTATGATTTAACACCAAATCGTAATGTGACTTGCTTGGGAGCACCTACACAAAATGGGTTGAAACTATTGATTTGCTTACATTATTTAGCGTCAACTTGAATTTTAATTGATTAGTTTTAATGGAGTCAAATGGATTCGATGCACTCTAATTTTTTTATTTTGTAAATTTTAAAAGTTTATATCTATACATGTTTCTTCTTATAAAAAGAAGGAGGTTATCATCAAGGAGAGAATTATAGATATGATTTCTAAGGAAAAAGAGAATATTTTGTATACATGTCTAAGAACTATTATTGATAGTGAATCTTACGATATGACCTTTCAAGCACCCTTGGAGATGGGTAGATAGTTCTATTGAAACCTCGTCTTATTTACTTCGTTTATTTTATATTATATTATCAATAAATGTCAAACATATCATATTCTCAACCTTCATATTCTCACTTTTTAAAAATCTCTTTGTGGACATGAAATCAAGTTTTGGGAATGATTCTTTTTTACTATATGCCATTTCTATAAAATTTGACAATATCGGCCATATTTGTGTGTAGCCTTGTATGCTTCATGATGTGGGCTAGGTATCAACCGAATATGAAGTTATATTCTCCCATATTTATCATAAATTACTATAATTATTTTTATTTTTTCTTGGTTAATGATAATGAATAAAGGTTTATGTGGAATGACTTAAAGTTATTAAGAAAATAATAATATTAGTAACAATAATAAAATGAACATTTTATATCATTTTTGTGTAGAATAGTTAAACATAAAATTATTATATCATATGACTACCTACCCTAACATTTTGTAGACCACAATGGTAAATATGCACCTTTTCATTTCTCAGCTCTGAGATAGTTATCTTAACCAAATAGTGTGTTCAAGTTGTTTAACGTTAATAATATTTATTCATACATTGTAAATTGAAATGGCCTTCAAGGGGAATGATATATATTAATAAAAGTGGTTCAAACTCCTGAGCTCTTATTTCTTACTTTATGGGGAAAATATTTGCCATGTCAAAGAAATCTGCTAACTACTACATTGATGGTGATTTAAAACTTGTCCAAGAAACATATCTTCCTTACTGTTAAAATTATGTTGGTATCAACATTAAATTAAAGTATCTATTTTTTTCATTTTAACTTGTTCAATAACATAGGTAGGGTTTGTTATTATTCTATACTAATATTTTGGGAGTTATCAATATTTTTTTGATATATCATCCAATATCCAGATCAAATAAACTTTTATGAGGCGACAAAATTTAGTAAAAAGACATGGTCCTCTCTTTTCATGTAATATGGAGAAGTCCTTGTCTTTAAATAAAATCTGAAAACTTCCCACTATATATAAAGAAACATGGGTTGTGCAAACTACAATTAATGCAAATTTATTATTTTTTTAAATGTTAATTTCTCCCTAGCTATTTAACCATTAATGACCAGGAAGAATTGCAAGGAGTTGTACCCTTTAAGTATATGGGAGCATAGAGAATATTTTGGACAGTTGTATGGAGCCATACCAAGAAGAGGGTAGAGCAAAAATAAAGGACATTTAGTAGAAGAAGGATCAGGGTATTTTTTTTAGAGTGAATGTTGAAGGACTATGTTGGCCTCAATTTTGAGGTGTTTTCCTTCGTAAATTGAAATAAATTGTGTTATATTGGGATGTTTCTTGTTGATCTATTACATTAGAAAGTAAACCTCTTCACCAAACTTGGCTTAATAAATGTGAATGAATAATTACAGTTTATTTTAATTGCATTTCAACCTATGACATCATTTAAATGATTGAAACTAAAGCTTGATTACTCAAATTTTAAGGATGTCTATTTTTGTTATGATCCAATCAAACTATTTCATTTTGTATCAGTCTAATCTGAGTGACAATAAGGCCCTTCTCCATTCTTAGGCATGTAGACCTTGATCAACAAACAACATTATTTTGAATGCCTAAACTTGTATAAAGATGAGTTATATATACATGGTAAAATAGAGCTTGAATTTAAATGTTGTTGTTACTCCTTATTGAAATACGATTTGAAACACTATTTTAAGGTTCTATTCCTCCCTCTCTTAAAGCTTCAAAATGCATATTAGAAATCTTGGTTTCATTATGTATTGGAAGAGAAAATTAATTTCCTAAATCATAATTTTTAATGATAAAATGCAAATGCATTGATTTGTAATATGAAATATATTTTTAAAATTAATTATTTTTAGGATTTTAATTTAACAACCACATGAACGTATTTAAATTTTCAAAGCATATATTATGGTTGAAATTGTTTGAAGACTAACCCTTTAAGAAATCCTATGAATGTCTAAGTGTTATTGTTTAAGTTTTTTCAGAAACTCAAGTATTTATGAACCATGAATATGGTGATGGAGCCTATTTTCCCACATATATTTCCTATTTCTTTATTTATGAGTACATAGGGTACTGTAAAAATAAAGTGTCTAACTTAAGGCTATTTTTATCTTTGCCATTTTGTACTTTATATTATTAGCTTGTATAAATTATTTCCATGTGAATATCTCATGAAGTTCATCACTTACCTTGTAAGATAAGGATGTTGATACTCATGTTTATTTTTTTCTTTACTATTTTGGCCTCTCTCTAGATCGGTTTCCCCCTCATATATTGTTAGCTTTAAAGTGGATTTTGATTTGAGAATTTCCTTTATATTATCAATGGATCTAATTTTAGCATTTCATTTGAGCCTTTAAAAAAATATAGTTTTGAAGTTGTTCCCATGCCAGTAAGTATTAATGATTTGTAGGTGCCAAGTAGCCTATCATCAAGGTTGCCTATGTCACAACTAGTGTAAAAATCAAGGATGCAGGGGACCATTGTGGACATTCTTTCATATTTTAAGTACATTCCATATCTACTTACTGATTCTATTTCATTTGGCATTAAGGGCTCAATGAGATTACTATAATATTTACAACAATAAAAAGATAAATTAGATGATTATGTCAACGTAGAGCTATAAAATGTAATAGATAATGTGGCAAAAGCAACTTTTCGGCCAACTTGTCTATTTATTCCAAAATTTTCTATCAACACTAATGATAATGCATAGATGACATAACAAACATAGAAATGGCTAAAGAAAAAGAAACAACACTCAATTGTAAAAACATGTTACAACGATCAGTGGCTACTACTTGCTCACAATAATACTATGTGTTCTCAACTTCTTTCAACTTGTCCATTCCTTCTTGTAACTGTTAACTTCTTCATGTTGTAATATAAGTTCCTTTCCCATTGCCCATACACTCTCATTAACATCTAAGTGCTTAGCTCTGCCTCCCTCAATATTACTTCATTTCATTTTTTAAATGTATATTTAATATAATATAATATATTATATTATATAAAATACTATATTATAGTGTGTGTGTGTATATATATAGTAATACATAATATAAAATTATGAATTAATAATACTTAATATACGAAATCTTATTTAATATATAATCATATTCTATATAATATAATATATTAATAAATATAATATATCATTTGTAATATATTATAAAAATATTATAATAGTATTACAATATATATATTATAATATTTACATTTACTTCCCCATATATTATTAATATTATGTGTATAATATCCATTGTTAATGGGTCAATCGTAGTCCTTGGGGAAAAAGGTAGGAATGGAAATTGGAATTCACCTCCTGCATGTTGGTTCAAACTTAATTTTGAGGGAGCGTACAGGGGAATCTAGGAGCTTTTGGGGCTAGATGTATTATTCAAGGTTGTGGTGGATCTCTAATTTGAGCAATGTCCAAAAAAAATTAGGATGGCACAAACAATGAAGCAGAAGCTCAAGTGCTTGCTAGTGGGATTGAATTAGCAATCCAATGCAATATCCCAAAGTTGATTATGGAAGGTGATTCACAAGTTATTATTTTTGCACTCTAAAATAAGGCAGCCACCTCTTGGCACTTAGAAAACATCTTGTCAAACACCTGAGAGAAATTGGAGACTTTCTCTTCTATGGAATTCAACCATTGCTTCTGTGAAGCAAATTTGGCAATAGATTTCCTTGTGAATTGTAAAATTGATCAAGTTGAGGTTTGTCGGATTGATAATGTGAGGGAAGCATGGGAATATTTCCCATCCCTCTCCCTAATTGATATGGGTTGATCTTTAGTCACCTTGCTCCTTTTTTGTATTGTTTTTTCTTAAAAAGCAATCTCAAAAATGCCAGGTTTAGAGGAGAGCCTTTTTGGCAGATTTTGATTATCTTGGTAGTGTCCGTAATGATGGCTAATACCCCAGATAAATCCTCCATCATTATCATGCTAAATCTCCCATCATAAATGATTATCAATTTCAGATTAAAATCATAAATGCAATGGTGGTTGATTGATTGGGCGAGATAGTGGTTGTACATGACACGAGAGAGTCAAGAGACTTCCCTCTTGCATCATGATTTCTTGGAATCCTTGATTCTTTTTAGCAGGCCAAAGGGCATGTTTGTTGTCACTTTTCCATTAACAGATCTTTATTCCTGGACATCATGCTTTTTTGGTACTCTCAAAGGTTCTAGTTATGGAGAATATCATAGAAATTACTATTGTTACCCTATACATCTATGGTGAAAGCAATATGCGAGAGATGGATTTTGATGGCCCGATTTTGAGAGCTCATTTGAAAAATATTTTTTGGATTCTTTTAAAAGAACTATTTGAAGTGGTTTCATGCATCCTAGGACTAGATTTTATGGTGCAAAGTGTCCATTACTATGTTAATTATGAGATAGTAGCAGTCTTTGCATCAAACTTGGTGATATTGGTCTCTGATTTAAAGGTGGTGACGAAGGTGGTTTCCTTCTATGTGTGACCTAAGCACTAAGTGGGGCTAGTGAAGAAAATCATTATACATGACTTATCTCCCCATCCCAATGTATTGTTTTTGGGCATGGATGGCCTTGGTCTTATTCTCACATCAGCTTTTAGAGCTTTGGAAACTTGTTTCATGGTTCTCTTAAGTTTTGTGGAAGAAATGAGGAAGAAGGTTTGCTCATCAGACCCTTTGAAAGGGAATTTCATATCCATACCACACATGGCTAAGTTGTAGAGCTCGATTTTAAAGATATCTCAATTAAGGGCAAACTGCCATGACAAGACATGAGTTGCAGTTATCAAGAAATTGGTGAAATGGGTTTCTCATGGTCAGATGGTTGCCTCATACTAGTTTAACAAGTCATTGAATTTAGAATTTAGGTATGATACCCCTATCACCACCGTCTCACAAGTGCTCAAAGTAGCGTGTAAAGGCCCAAGGAAGTAGATTAAGTGTGAGGTCATGGGTGAAGTGGAATAAAATGTCTACAAAAGTAGAGAGATCATTTTTTTGGATGGCATTAACGATGAGGCGCAGGCAGGCGTTAACCTCTAAGCCTTGTATGCATATTTTATATGTTTTGTCCTTCTTGTTGGTCCTTTGTAGGTCTTGTATGGTTATTTAGTTTTAAGGTAATGGTTGAATGTCTCCCCTGGTGTTCTTAGGGTCTCTAGTTTGGTCATTTATTATCGATGGCCCTTTTTCAGTTATTCTAGTGTTTGGTATATGCCAGTTGGTTATTCTTTGTAATACTTTTTCCTTTTTGGCTAGGGGCATAATAAAACCCTGTATCAATCCAAAAAAATATTATATGTATCAACTATTAATTATAAATGTATAATATAAACATGGTTAATATATTATATTATAATATTAGATGAGTGTTTAGGATTCTGTAATCATATTTCAATTGTTTGGCATTAATTTTTTTGCACCATCCATCTACACATAAATAAACTAAGTCAATCAAACACAATCCCATGGTAAATGCAATGGAATACATAGTAAAATTTAATGTTTATTGCATTCACCATTTTTATTATTTTTACATTCAAATATAAAATAATATCTACAAGTGCACGTAAGATAATCAAACGTAGTCCCAAGGCAAATAAAGTCACATGCTACATGAGAAGCACCACTAAGACTACAGAGTAAAACGTTATTCTTTGAAGTCAATCACAACTCTGTTAACTCATGTTAGCAAGACATCCATCAGACATGTGGACAACCACTTTTTCATTTATTGTTCCCAAGCTTTGGTATGCAAATACATATACATTGATATATCTTAATGCATATTCTATTGCAACTTATTGCACATCATATATGACTAAAGTACACTACAGAATGATAATTGTGTTTTCACATGCAATCTCTTCGAAGGTGTTTTCTTTGATAAGTTCATTTTAGTATTTGCTTGAGACCCTTGTTTTGGCTTCAGTTCTAGGGTGATCTATTATGACTGCACAACAAATAAATTTCTATCTAGTTTGACCTCATTATTTTTTAGGATTGCATAGCAGTTAAATTACTATTTGGTTTAACCATAGGTATGCCAAGTGGAAGATGAATTTACCACTAATAACTTTAAACTATATTATAATTTGACTCTATATATATATATATATGTATGTATGTATGCACCTAAATTTGCTCGTCTACATTATTGTCACTAGTATTCCTATTAGTTGACACTAATTCCTCTTATTTAATTTATTCAAATTTATCTCGCTAATTTATCCTCCCTTCCTAATCATTTATCTAATGTTCCCTTTCTATATTTCTTCATTTATTAACCTTATTTATCCCCACCAATTAATTAATCTATCCTAAATCCCAATTATCCCATCTTAATCTTATTTATCTATTATTTAGGAATTTTAAATTCCCATGACCTCACGTAACCACCTACACTAGCCTATCCCTAGGATCTCCTAGACCCCTAGTCCCTAATCCTCACATAATCCCTATCTAGTCCATCCCTAAGCCTAATTAATCCTTGAGAGGATTCTAGAATCCTCTCTAACCTAGCCTCCCTCTCTAGAAGCCTCTAAATCTAGAGGCTTCCATGGAATTTTAAAATTCTTGGATAATCTCCATCTATTGATCTCCTTCCTCTAAGTTTGAATCTCAACCATAACTATACCCACCCTTCCTCTATTTAACTAAGGCTATTCCTCCATTAGAGCCAACAAGATTTTCCATAACATCATCATGCCAATCTAATCTCTCAATCAAGCATCTATCATCTAACTTCCAAGCAACATCGTAATGTCAAAATCTGAGTCAAGGTAATCCTAATCCATTCTCTTTGTTTTTTAAATCTATTCAATCATGGTTTAAAGCATTTAGGATTTAATATTTTAGTGTAGGATTGAATAGTTATTTCATCTAATTGCATTTAAGTCTTAATGTCTTTAGACTTTGCTTAGTGGTTTAAGATTTGAGTGATTGAATTGTATAGTTTAATCCTTTATGCTCAAATTTTATGCTACATTTTGGTGACCACGGTGGGAGCAAACCCACAATCTCTTAATTTAACCCATTTGAGTTGAAGTGTGAAGATAACCTTGCAGGTTACTAAAAAAGAAGATAAGCAGCCATATATCCAAGAATCTTTATGAATAGCCAGCTTCAGGCATTGAAAAGAATGCAGGTTGCCTTGTATCACTTCATGGAACAAATGGTTAAAGATTAAAATCAATCAAACATATTAATCATCTAACTTGTAAGTTGACCAATTTTGGAGTCGAATAAAAATTATTTTTAAATCATTTGTCTAAATTTTGCCTGTTGACACAATTGACATGTGTTTGTAGGTAATACAATTATCAAAGGCAAATTATTTAAAATACTCACATTTTGTCTTGCAAGCCACGTCTTTTTGAGTGCCAAAGTTAAACTACTAACCGTGTGCTTGCAGGCCACCTATCAAAGAATCCTTTTGGCACTTTGAAAATCATTTTTGAATCATCTTGTATATATCATTTTCAATCACTTTGTCTTGTAAATATCATTTTCATCATATCTCTTTGTTTGTAATTTCTTGTCTTTCATCTTGTAAATATCACACATCTTAATCTAATCAGTCAATTAATCTTTTGTCTACATGTTTGTCTCCCGAGGCTATGGTCAGTGTATGCTCTCCTCCTTATGTCCTTATGGTAATTCTTGGAGGATCAAAAACTACCTAAAAACCTCTCCCTTTTTTATTTTCTAGGGGGTTGGTAATGTGGATTTCATAACCATGCACTAATCAAAATTTGTGCTCTGACGAAGCCTAAAAATTAGGAGAGTTGTCATTAGGCACCTAAGAAAAATTTCCCATAAAGGGCTCCATGGACTGAGGGGAAGTTAATATCCAAGATATAAAGTAGTCAGGCACCATCTTATATAGACTTAGGCCCAACTGTACCTTTACGTATATAAGGGATGCACATATAAGCCTTGTGTAAACTTAGCATAGGATCCTTCGATTGTAACAGGTGCCACTATAGGATTCAGTATTATCTCCAAAGTAGCCAACGAGTGCAAGTGGGGTTGAGAGGGTTCAGTCGATACTATAATAGATCACCAGCCTATAGCCTCACCCGTGAAACCGTTGGATGGTGCAGGCATTAGGTTACACACCCTTAATTTTACTAATTGTAGTATTATGGTTTGCTTGTTTGGGTGTGTGTTATGTTAGACCTGTGTTGTTTGTGAGCCGAGTCAGCCTTCACCCAAACCTATACACACCTATCTAGGCTTTTGAATAATCCATCATCTTGTTTATACTTTCTTCATCATTTTATCATCATCCTCTTGCACATACTATCTTGTATATCCTTATATTATCCTATCTCCCATCTTGTCTTCATCTCATCTTAGTCTAGTCATCCCCACTCATCATTGATCATACTCAATAAATCACATATCCTAATCACCTCTAGTTCTCCACACCTTGTCCCAAGACCACTTTGTATATCCTTACTTTTTGCACATATCATTTCATGCACATCTCATCATCCTCTTATTGGATTTAGCCTATCTTATCTCTCATTTTGTCCTCATCCCCTTCACCATTTTTCATATCCATTCATCATTGATCATTACCTCATCGATCACATATCTGAGTCATCATCTTGTATATCCTTATCTTACCCTCTTGTAGATATCTTCATCCTCTTGTACATCCTCCTAGTCACATCTTATCACTAGAACCACCCATCATTAGTCACACCCACATCACCAACATATTGTCTTGAACATAATTACCCTTTTATATATCCTTTTATCTTATATTTTCCTTATCATCATCCCATTATATAATTTTTTGGCCTATCCCAAATACCATCTTGTCTTAACCCCCTCCTAGTCGAAACATCTCCACTCATTGTCATCATCCTCTTGTCTACATTGTCATTGTATATCCATTTTATCTTCACTCCATCTTAATCTAGTCATGCCATATTCTCCTCTCTCATCATTAGTCACACCTCCATCACCAACATTTTATCTTGTACATACTTGACATCATCTTGTATATATTGTCCTTGCCTTACTCACATCCTAGTCTAACCATATCCATTCATCATTAGTCACCTCCCCATCTACCTACAAATTCTAATCACATTTTGTACATCCTTATCCCATCATCCTTTTGTACATATCATCCTATACATCCTTACCTCACTATCATCCTTACATATTATCCTTTAACACATCTCATACCATCTCCCAGCACCACCTTGTTCTAATATTGTCCAAGTCTAACTATATCCACCTTATCATTCACATATTCTAATCATCATCTTGTATATCCTTGCCTTACCCTCTTGTGTATATCTTTTTTGTATATCCCTGTAGTCACATCTTATCACTAGATCCATCTGACACCCTAATCACATTTTGTCTAGTCATCCATATCCTATCTTAAGTCCACCCTATCCATCATCAATCCTTTATTTTGACCTTGCATTCATCACCCATCTAATCTAACCTCATCATCATCTTTTCCTAGTTGGATCTTTAGGTCACATATAGGTCCAAGCCATCCCTATCTTATCCACATTCCCATTTTTTTATCATCACCCATCATCTATACTCATCCTTATCACATCATCCTATCACATTTATTACATAATCTTATCTCATCTTAAGTAAATTGATCTAAGGTCTCAAGCTAGTCTTATAATCCACATCCCCTATCTAACCTAGTCCATTGTGATTCATCATTTGGTCAGATCTCATACCCTAGTTGATATTTTGATATAATTTTATTACCTTGATGGTTTCAATCTAACAACCCATCAATAAACCTAATAATCTATAGTTTAGTCATCTTGCTTGTTCATAACTAGCACCCATCACATCATCCTCTTGCTAGTTTGAATCTAGGCACCCATCAAATCCCTAATCCTTTTGCTAGATTAACAACTAGGACTTGTTGATAGGTCAATATCACCTATTACACTATCAGTCTAAAATTTGACTCTGGTCCTATATCATCTTTTATCACCTCGCATCCTCATCCTCGTCTATCACACTAGTTTGGTCCTTTGGACCTACTTGGTTCAAGAAGCCTTCTCTAATCCTTAGTCTACCCTCATCAACCCCCCATCATCATCCATCATTTATCACCCATCCCCATGGATTTGGACCCAATTCTCTTAGAACAATACATCTTGGCCAATAAGGATGAAGTACTTTTGTGAGCACTAGAGATGGGTGCCCACCTACCATCTGGCCTTGATCCCATTCATCCTAAACCAACATCCCATCCACAATCCCCTAGATTGTCAAAATCAATAGCAAGATTACCTTATGTGGTTACCTTAATCAATGAACACATCAGAGAAAACAAAGATGAATTCATCTTGTGGCTATGGAAGATGGGTGCCCATTTTCCTAATGATTTTGACCCCATAAACCTCAAGTCACCTCCTAAATAAGTCACCATCCAACCTTATTATCATCCCATCCCATACCCTTCCACCATCCACTCACCCTATCCAAATCTCCTTAGCCCCAATTTATACCTATCCATAGTCAAATCCTCCATCTACTAATCATAATCCATCACCACTCCCTCATCCTTTATTACCCACCACCACGAAGCTAGACCCCACTCTCATCGACCAATACATAGCTGCCAACAAGGATGAGATCCTCTTGCATTTTATTATGATTTGTGTACCACTTCTCAAAGGTATTGACCCCCTTCAACTTATTACACTTCCAACACAAACCCCTTCGTGTAAGTCCCCTTCCAATCCTGCATCCACTAGTCATAGCCAATCATCTACCCCTTCCCCCACTAAAAAAGGGAATTCAATCTTGGCTGCCTCATCTACTTCCAATCCATCCACCCAGTCGCATCACCAAACATCTAATCTAAATTCCAATGCTTCCACATCTAAGTCACAAAGTAAAGTGGGTCCTTATATTCCCCTTCCCATGTCCTTGGAAGCCCTTTTCAAATAACTTGTCATTGCTAACATGATGGCCTACCCACCCATACAACATCTTGATCCCACCAAGCCTAAGCCCTCCTGGTATAAATCAAACTAATACTCTGAATATCTTCAAACTTGGGGGCATTCTAATAAATGATGTCAAAAATTTTGAGATTATGTCTAAGGCCTCATCAATAGTGGTGACATAGTGATCAAGGATGAATCAGATGAGTCTTTCTCCTTGGGTGAACAAGAGGAGGAATGCCAAGATTCCATTCCTGATCATGATCAAGCCCTTCCCCTTCTAAGCTAAGGTTAAGACATCCTATCCATCCTCTATGATCCCCCCGTATTTGACCACCCATCCATTCAAAATAAGTCTATTCCCTATAAGCCTCATCCCCCTATATCTCATGAATCCTTTCATGGCCCTCTTTTTGCTCAGTACATTATCCACCCATCATCTCCCTCACACCCATCACATCAAATACCCCATGATGAGAGGACAATTATGGACAATCATTCTTATACTAGCAACATCACGTCTTATCCATTGAAGTCAACATCAGAGCCACTATAAGGATCATGTGTAGCACCAACATCTACATCAGATTCCTCATCAGAAACATTATCCCTCATCAATATTAAAATAGATGATGATCATGCCTACTCTTTTGAAGATTCCCACAATTTGGATGATAATTAGTCACCAGGCATATCTTTTAATCCTAATCAGGATGATGAAATCATAACAGAGTTTTTACAAGCTCTATCTATTGAAGATTTTCAGAGTGGATCTGATCCAACCTCAGATGCATGTCTTAGTGATCCTTTTGAGATTCTTGAATATACTTTCTCAAATGTTGAGTTAGAGGCTCCTAATGACCTTTATGAGGACTATGCTACCTATTCTTCCCTTAATCCATCACCTAACATTAATCATCCCACTTGCCTCCATAATCCCTATATCCCACTCCATGAAGGGAATAAACTGGAACATGCATTGTCATATTCCCCTTTGCATTCAACATCGTGTGCCACAAATATAAAGATCTAAGACCATCATCCCACAATCATAAGTCATGATCAAATCATCTTTGATCCTATCAGTCAAAATCAAGCAAAATCAAATCATCAGCCTAATAAAGAAATATCTTCTCCTAGTGAAGCACAAAATCAGTCACCAGGGGCATATCAAATTCAAAACAATCATTTATCAAGTCAAAAATCAATCTCCTCTGGTGAAGCCAAAAATTAGGCACCAAGGGGTAATCAAAGTCAAATCCAATCAGTAATTCAAAAGAAAGTCAAAAATAATAATCACAGGGCAGATCATCCCTTTAATCTTTGGGTCAAAGAATCAACAAATCAAAAGGTTTTGGACCCCTTAATCTCATGGCACCAATTTAACGAATCCCATCCACCATATATAACAGTGTATACAACTATTAAACCCCATTTCCACTCCCCTTCTCATCATATCAATAATAATATCTCCCCATCCACACCATATCTTACATCCCTGGGCAACATTTTCCCTTGTAAGGGTTACAAAGGCACCTGGCTAAAACATTCAACATACACTAAATCAAGAATCAATAAAAGCCATAGAGACATGATCCTAACATCACATATCTCTAGAATGGGCATTAGTTAAAGATCACAATGATACTGACATCTTGCATCTCGCCCTTCTCCAATAAAATGAGATGCCAAAAAAAGAGTAAAAAATGCAACAACAAAAAAAAACTTCGTCTAATGGTGAAAACCAGTCTTTTGGCACCTTGGGAAAGTACCATGATGAAAAATGATTTTTGGCATCATTGTAGAATAATATATTATCCATATTTTACCTCAATACATGGAGGCAAAATCCATCCTTTCCATCCTACTCTTCATATCCCTTGTCAACCTTGTCTATGACATCCATCCATGTCACTTCTTATCCCTTTATCCAACCCATCATCTTCCCTCATATCATTCATCCTATCTCTCATTCCTTCTCATCTTGACCTTCGTAATGAAGTGGAAAGTGTCTTGAGAACTATCCCAAAACCATCTTGGCATATCCTCCAATGAACACTCGAGGCTATAATAATTTGGTTCCTTCATAATGTGGTCATTGATAATCCCTAGTCCATTATTCCTTGGCCTCTATCCCCTCTTTTGTCTCATCCTCATCATCTTGTCACTCATCCATCATTCCATTTATCTTTATCCTGGTTGATAGGCTAGATATTCCCTTTGCTAGTAACCCCATTTGTATAGTGTACATATATACCTCAAAAAGCCCTAAAATTTTAAAAATGCCAAAAAATCATAAAAATATTAAAAGTTGAAAAAGCCAAAAAATAATCCATCGTGTCTTGTCTTATGCCTAATCCCTTAATCGCATCTATTTCCATACCATTCATCCTTTATCACATCTAATATCTATCTCATGTCTTCTCATTTGTCATCTTTGAATACACCATTTGGTCTTAGAACCAAATTAGAGTGTTCACCCATCTCTCCATTTTTTTTAATCATCCTTGGCTTAGATATTATTGGCACACATAACCTTATCAAAGACTTTAATCTGGCACCCATCATTTCCATATCAATGCCTCTTCACACCTAACACCTATCACATCACCTCTTTGCTAGTGTGGAAGGTACTTGATCCCATCACTATCTTTATCATTGTCTCTTCATACCTAGCACCCATCCAATCACTATTATGATAGCATGAAAGGTATTTGATCCCATAATTATCTCCTCTTCTTGCTAGATTGGACCCTTTCAAGGCTTTGTCTATTGGTAATCCTTGGTCATCACTTTTATAAATCACCTTCCTTGGCCATTTTTTGATTTGATTTCAAGACCAAATCAATATTTAAATACCTTCTCCTATCCTCCATCCTTCTATCCACAACTAGGGGAAACATCTTAGCCTAATCCTAATCATGATCATCCTATATGAATCTAAGTCAATCCTCAGTCTACCATCACATCATGATCATCCTAGTCCAAACCATCACTCAATCACTCACCCCATCCTTAGACAAGACATTATGACACTGCATGTAGATACTTGTGTGTGTTATTTGTTTTTTTTGTTTGTCTTGTTTGCATGTCTTTTATCATGTATATATCTAGTTTATCTTATGTTTTGTTTGTATCATGTATTTTTGTCTATTATGGAATGAACAAGGATGCTATGAGGACACTAAAAGTGCCCTTAAGGATGCAGAGTTCGTTACTTGCCCATGCACTTTGGCACCACATCCTCTTGGTCATGTCTATATCATGGGGCATATTGCCAAGTTTCATATATTTTGGATTATTTAGACTATGATGAACCTTATGACAACTATGATGGCTTGATGATCTACACCTTAATCATCTAATCGTCCTTATTTCCCATCACTAATCTAATTTTCTCGACTCATCGAACTAACATCCCATCTTTTATCCTTATCATCTTTATCTCATCATCTAAATCATATCCTTCAATCATCAACAAGTCTCATCATCATCACTATATAATCACTAATCATCATTATCATTATTATCTCCTAATCAAAACTACATTACCCTGAGGTCTTTTCAGACTATGTAGGTAGCACTTGACCACTTTTCTATGCCTAAGGATAGCTCAACCACTATCTCTCTCATCATCCATCATCATCATCATTAACTACTACATTAGTCAAATCCTTGAGCTATAATTGTTCAATCTATTAATCAATCACCATCACCATCATCATCTCCTTAATCTTTTTGTCAATCACCTATACCTATTGATTGGGCCCAAAAAATCACAACTTCCATCTTTTCTTCCATCAATTATTGATTGGTTAATCAATTATCACTCCCTTACATGTATCCTTGCAAGGGACATCATCCTTAATCATATTATGGCTCATTGAGTTGATACAATACAGTCTTTTGGTCACTCAATCATATCATTTCCTTTCTATCATCACATACATCATATCACTCAACTTTAGCTTCGATCTACACCCATCATTATTAAATCATCATCTTATCCTATCCTATAGCTCTCCCTTGCATCCATCCTTGCTTTGGATACATCTAAAGCTTACAGCCTTTTAATCTTATCATCATCATGTTACGATTGATTCCCCTTTGGGATGTGTTGACAATCGTGACACCCATTTTCTTTACTCCCTGTGCATGTGTCTTTTTTAGAGGCATCCTTAATTTTTAGCTCACTGCTCAAGTCAAATTTTGCTTCATCATCTATCTCACATCTAGCATCCCATCCCCTTATATATCCATCGCATCCTACCCCTTGTTTCTTCTTTCAAGTGGCCATCTATCTCATTCTTCCCCACATGTCCCCTCAAGGGGGCATCATATCCTCTAACATTATTTACTAGCATTCATTTATGACATGGTTTTTCTTTGAAAGACCATTACTCCTTCCACTTATCTCCACTCGCAATGCCTTTCAAATAGGGGCAAAATATATGCACCTAAATTCGCTTACCTACATTATTGTCACTAGTATTCCTATTAGTTGACACTAATTTTTCTTATCTAATTTATTCTAATTTATCTCGCTAATTTATCCCCCCTTCCTAATCATTTATCTAATGTCTCCTTTCTATATTTCTTCATATATTAACCTTATTCATCCCCACCAATTAATTAATCTATCCTAAATCCTCATTATCCCATCTTAATCATATTTATCTATTATCTAGGAATTTTAAATTCCCATTACCCCACCTAACCACCTACAATAGCCTATCCCTACACTCTCCCACACCCCTAGTACCTAATCCATATATAATCCATACCTAAGCCTAATTAACCCCTAAGAGGATTCTAGAATCCTCTCTAACGTTACCTCCCTCTCTAGAAGCCTCTAAATCTAGAGGCTTCCAAGAAATTTTAAAATCCTTGATAATCCCCATCCATTGACCTCCTCCCTTTAAGTTTGAATCTCAGCCATAAATCTTTCCCCCCTTCCTCTATTTAACCAAGGCCACTCCTTCATTGGATCCAATGAGATTTTCCTTAACATCATCATGCCAATATAATCTCTCAATAAAGTATCTATCATCCAACTTCTAAGCAACATCATAGTGTAAAAATCTGAGTCAAGGTAATCATAACCCATTCTCTTTGTTTTTTGAATCTATTCAATCATGGTTTAAATAATTTAGGATTTAATATTTAAGTGTAGGATTGAATAGTTATTTCATCTAATTGTATTTAGTCTTAATGGATTTAGACTTTACTTGGTTGTTTAAGATTTGAGTGATTGAATTGTATAGTTTAATCCTTTGTGTTTAAATGTTAGGCTACAATATATGCATATATCCCTGAAGTATTTTATCTAATGGACTAAGATTGATGTTTTCATATTCTATAAATATAGATAAAGATAAAAGGAACATGCATTAATGGTAATAGTAATGTAGGCCAGAGTGGTAATAGTGGTGCAGGTAATTCCAAACTGGCTCCAAAACTACTTAATTGTCACAAGACATGGATTTTTACATTTCCATCACATAAAATACAGTCACTTTTTTGGTGGACCATATCAAATACAAGGTGAAATATTGGATAGAATAAAGTAGATATTGCACAACCTAGTTTGCTCTTAATCATTAATTTAACTCTTATTTTTTTCGATCAATACTCAATTTTGATTGGAGCTACAATTGGTCTGAGACATAAATGGGGGCCTAGATCCTCGAGAGAATACCACCATTGACCATTACCGACCTTTAGAATACCACTAATGACCACAACTAACCTTCAGAATACCACCAATGGCCACAACCAGCCTCACATGCCTCAATGAAATTTGAACTTAAGTGGGGAAAGAAACAACCAAGCCATTTTACCAACTCACGCACATCTCATTGACTCAAATGTTGGGTGGTAAACACTTTTATTATACACGAGCTATGAATTAGAGTAATGGTATGGAGGATCAACTTCTCGAAGTGAGACATGAGTGTGGGCCTAGGTTCATAATGTTTGTCGAGCAATTTACATCTGACATACCCTACTATGTTCTACTTGGTCCACATAGAGAAGTGTGACCCCTACCTCAAGGTGTCCACATGGAAACTTATTGAAAGTGTCCTCATGGGCTCAATGAGAATGTAACTTGGTTTGATGAGTACAAACTACTTGTACCTCACTAATACAAAAAATCCTCGAGTCCTAAAACATTGGGTAATGTTTTTAAAATATCATAGATTCAAACCAAAGTGATGGGGGAGTCCCTTCTCAAAATGGAACATGTGGGTGGGACTAGGTCTATAATGTCCATCAAGGGATCTGAATCTAAAACACCCCTTGTGTTCCATTTGGTCCACATGGATAAGTGTGACCCCTGCCTCAAGGTGTCCACATGGCCACTTTATTGAAGGTGTCCTCATGAGCTCAATGGGAATAGAACTTGTGTTGATGAGTACAAACTAATTATACCTCACCATTACACCAAATCCTTTGGTCACTCATTAATTTGACTCTTAATCATATAGATCTTACATTTTATAATTTCATTTGAAATCATTATATATATATATATGGATCTATGTTATATACGATTAAGACTTACATTACTCAATTATAGTTTTTATTCATATTTTATGGACCTCTACACAAATTTTAATTTACAGATCAAATTTCATAGATTTGTATATGGAATGCTTGCAACTATGTCAATCAAAATTCATGAAAAGCAACACTGAAAATGTTTCAGATTAGAAATCATACATTGATATGGCCAAAATGCCATATGAGAAAGGTGGAATAGAAGGTCATTATTTATAGTTTCCATGGCTTTCAAACATTTTAGAAGCTACAACTAAAAATGGTTAGCGACAAGCCAAAAATTTATCAGAGTACACACTAATTGCTTGTAGCCAAAAAAAATAGATAACATAGTTTCATTCAAAACAGAGACAATGCATATTTACAACACTTTTCATTTGATGAAGCTTGAGACCAAATGGCATTTCATTTATATTTTGGTGTAATAGCCTACATTATGTTTTTATCACATTGAAAATTCAGTTTTCAGTCAACTATGGAAGGTATAACACTCTATCTGTTTGACTATGTTATATTGTTTACAAATTTGAACTTAATCTTTAATACTATGCCACATCAAAATTTATCTTTTGAAATTTAGTTGCAGTGTAGTGGTTAAAAACATAAAACTATTTCTCTTCTAGCAGATGGATCCACCGCATACATAATAATATGAATTACACCCATATCTAAAGCAAGTTTTGTAATGGATATCTAAATTGGACAAGGAAACATAAATTAAAAAGACACTCACAACTCTTGATCCCTGTTAAGATGAATATCATCTTGAACATAAGCATGAAAGATTCAAGCTTCAAGTAATGTTATTTGTTATATTACATATGGCTAACATGTTCAATATTTGTTCGTAGGATAAAAAACACAAATGCATTTTTAGAGAATTCTACCACGGAATTTCTCACTACTTTACAACTTACTAGAGGAGCATTTATTGTTTCCTTTAATCTATTAACCAAATTTACTTCAATTTTATCTTTATCATTTCTTACTTAAATTACCACTTTGAGAATGGTTTTTTTGTCTTGAATACTTTTTCACATGCCATGGGACTTGGAAAGACTCTTATTTCATTAGCTCAATCACCCCAATGCCCTAACAAAGGACAAAGCTTCAGCATATATAAGCTTATGTAAAACATTTATGCACTATTGTATATTTTACAACCTCGATGCAATTTTTATATTCATTACAATATTAAATACAAAATACATTATGCTTACAACAATAAATTGACTTGTTGTTATCTTCAAGTGTGGGTAAATGTATTTCTTATTGTACAGCAATAAATACATTTAAACAAAACTATAGTGCTACCTACTTTCTCACACAAGTACCCAATCTTCATAGTAGATTGACGACTCTGTAAGGGGTCCTGAGAAATGGGGAACACATTGTGGGAAGGTAGGTCTATTTTAATTTGTTAAGTTGTGGAGCTAAAAGCTTCACTGATGCAAATGTAGAGGTTGCTGAGTTACAGAGTAACCGACATTGGTCAGGCCAACCGACATCGATCATCTTCAGCTACACAATAATTGGCATCGGTTATGGTCGGCCGGCATCGATCAGATAGGAATTGACATCGGTCACCTGTGTGTTTCTAGAACTGTTGTTCTAATTTTAGACGAACAGTTAGTTTGCATGTAAAGACTAATTTTAGTCTTGAGTCTGTGTTTCTAATTATTGTTTGGTTTTGGGACCTATTTAAGAGACCCATGGGGCTGTATTGTAATGTAGGACTAAAGGATTAGATCCTCAAGTGTAAGATCTAGAAGGAGGTCTACAAGAGTGCAAGACTAGGAAGATCTACATGTAAGCAAGGTTAGTTGATCTGCAGGGTGTGCAAGATCAGAGAGATCTTCTGTGTGTGTGAGAGAGAGTAGGCAACAACGGTTGAGTTGATTATCACTTGGAAGTAGGCAACAACAACCATTGGGTTGATTGTCATTGGAGGGAACAACTCAGTGTTGAGTTGGTTGTAATTGATTGAGAGAGAGAACTCTTGAGGGAGAATTACTGTACATCTTCGAGGTGTGGGAAGAGTGAGATTTCTTCATTGTATTTCCTTCTGGAAGAGTGTTAATACAGATTGTATTGTTTCTCGTATCTCCTATTCTTTGTTGTTTCTGATTTCTAGTTACTTATTACTTCTAGTTTAATTTTGTGTTTAGTTGCTTATACAAAGGTAATCAATTGTACTCTAAGGAGAGGATCCTGACAGTTGGTATCAGAGCTTGGTTCACTACTTGGATCACTAACAAGTGGTAGAGCGGGTTAGTATTTGTTGATTACAGGTCACTCACAGGAGTTTCTGTTTGAGTGGGAGTAAAGCAAAGGGAGAAGAAAGTAAACTAAGAATGGAGAAATTCAATGGCAAGAATTATCAATTATAGAGGATGCAAATAGAAGATTACCTGTATCAGAAAGATCTGTACTTACCATTGGGTGGAGTTTCAATGAAGCCCACGGATATGAAAGATGAAAAATGGAAAGTTCTTGATCAAAAGGCTCTGGGATCTATAAGGTTGAGCCTGGCATCGTCTGTGATCTCCAACTTATCACAGGCAAAGACAACGGTAGAGTTAATGGAATCTTTGGCAAATTTATATGAAAAACCCTCAGCTTCGAATAAGGTATTTCTTATGAAGCAATTATTTAATTTGCAAATGCAGGAAGGTGGATTAGTATATAGCCATCTTAGTGATTTCCATGGTTTAGTAAACCATTTAAATTCAATCAAAATAGTTTTTTATGATGAAATTAAGGCTATCTTAATCTTATGCTCTTTACCTGAAAGTTGGAACAGTTTGGTAATGGCAGTTAGTAATACTACGTATGCTTCAAATATCTTGAAAGTTGATGATGTTGTTAGTGTAATCTTGAATGAACAAATTCATAGGAAAAGCACAAGGGAAACATCAGGGAATGCTTTAAGTGTTGAAAGCAGGGGAAAGCAAAGAGAGAAGATTGAGCAAGAGAAATCAAGGTCAAAGATAGGCAGTAGATCCAAATCCAGAAATAGAGGTATAACCTGTTGGAATTGTGGAAAGAAAGGGCATGCAAAGAAAGATTTTTGGTTGGTAGAAGATCAACATGAAAGAAATAAAGAAGCAAAAGATGCAGGTATTGTTGCACGAGATGCTCTTATATGTTCTTTGGATAAAGTAGAATCTTGGGTTTTAGATTCTGGTGCTTCTTTCTATGCAACCCCAAATAGAGAATTTTTTCATGATTATGTCCATGGAGACTTTGGAAAAGTTTATCTAGGGGATGGCAAGCCTTGTCGAATTGTTGGCAAAGGGAAAGTGCAGCTGAAATTGTAGACTGGCAACATATGGGTGTTGAAGGATGTCATGCATGTTCCCATATTGAAGAGGAGTCTAATTTCTGCAGAAAAGTTGGGTGATGAGGGTTGCACAGTAACTCTCACAGTGGAATCTTGAAAAGTTTCCAAGGGTGCACTTGTATTAGCAAGAGGTAAGAAAGTAGGTACACTTTATCTATTTACTTGTATTACTGATTCTCCTTTTATTTTATCTACTTTAGATGTAGATGCAAAGATGTGGCTCTGTAGGCTTAGTCACATGAGTGAGAAGGGAATGCATGTTCTTAAGTCAAATGTTAAGAACTGGAAAGCCTTATTTTTCAAGGAGAAGGTGATGGATAGTGATCAGCTCAAGAGGCTGAATAATTTTGAGCAGGGCAATGTTGATTTGGACAATGTTATGATCCAGAATGAGCTCGCGAGTAAAAATCATCACTCACAGGAAAACACAGACACCGACGTTGATCAGGCAGTGACTAACGTCGATCAGGTAGGAACTGATGTCGGTTTGGTGAGACCAAAGTCAGTGATGTTAGGTGAGAACTGACGTTGGTCAGGTCGGTCACATGGAACCGACATCGGTCAGGTGTAAACTGAGAGATGATCAGGATCGATCATCGTTAGAATAAAATTTTGGCAGACAACAAGCTATCAAGGAGTCTCAAACGCCCATGAGGAGGTCTGAAAGGGTATGTAAGCCTCAAATTCATGATTCCCCTTCTTTATACTACTTGTTGCTCACTGATGGTAGAAAACTAGGAAGTTTTGAAGAGGCAATGCATGTAGAATCCAGGAAATAGTGGGAGCATGACATGAATGAGGAAATTGATTCCTTGGAAGAGAACCAAACGTGGGATTTGGTAGAGTTGCCAGCTGAAAAGAAAGCACTAAAAGATGAATGGATTCACAAGTTAAAGAAAGGAGAGAATGGACAGGTGAGACATAAGGCCAGGTTATATGGTCTTGAGCAAGCTCCAAGACAGTGGCATTTAAGGTTTGATAGGTTTATGACAAAGCATGGCTTTAGTCAATGTCAATGTGACCATTGTGCTTATTTTACTAGGTTGGATAATATTAGCTACATTATCTTGTTATTGTATGTAGTGTATATGCTTGTTGCAGGGTCACACTTGCAGGGAATTGTTGAGCTAAAGGTAAAAGTAGTTCAGATATTTGCCAGGAAGGATTTAGGAGCATCAAAGAAAATCCTTGGCATGAGTATTTATAGAGATAGGGAAAATCACAGGTTGATTTTGTCTTAAGAGGATTATGTGAATAAGGTAGTGGAGAGGTTTGATATGCAGGATGCAAAACTGGTAAGCACACCTATGGTTGGATAGTTCAAGCTGAGCAAAGAATGGTGTCCTAAATCACATGATGAGGTTGAGTACATGGTATGTACTAGACCTGATATTACCCAAGTAGTGGGAGTTGTCAGCAAGTTTATGGCCAATCCAGGAAAGAAGCACTGAAAAGCAGTTCAATGGATTCTCAGATATCTGAGAGGGACCAACAACAAATATTTATGCTATGCAAGGTCAAACACTTCTCTACATGGGTATGTAGATTCAGATATGGCAGGTGACTTGGATGGTAGGGGAAGCACCACAGGATATGTGTTCACTATTGGTGCAACGAAAGTTAACTGGATATCAGAGTTGCAGAAGGTTGTTGCAGTCATAGAGGCTAGCAAGGATAAGAAACCTGCAGGTATGTTAACAAAGTCGAGAATAAAGGAGAAGTTGAATCTTCATTCAACTTTTGTTGGTTTTCAAGATTGAAGATGGAGATACAAGCCAGAAATAGATTAGAGGATGTTGATGTATAGGTATAGGTACATGTGCAGTTGTTTATCTCTAAGTGGGAGATTGTTAAGTTATGGAGATAAAAGCTTCATTGATGCAAATGTGGAGGTTACTGAGTTATAGAGTAACCGACATCGGTCAGGCCAACTGACATCGGTCATCTTCAGCTACACAATAACCGGCATCGGTTATGGTTGGCCGGCATCAGTCAGATAGGAACCGACGTCGATCACCTATGTGTTTCCAGAACTATTTTTATAATTTTAGATGAATAATTAGTTTGCATGTAAAGACTAATTTTAGTCTTGAGTCTGCATTTCTAATTATTGTTTGGTTTTGGGATCTATTTAAGAGACCCATGGGGCTGTATTGTAATGTAGGACTAAAGGATTAGATCCTCAAGTGTAAGATCTATAAGGAGGTCTGCAAGAGTGCAAGACCAGGAAGATCTACATGTAAGCAAGGTCAGTTGATCTATAGGGTGTGCAAGATCAGGGAGATATGATGTGTGTGTGTGAGAGAGTAGGCAACAACGGTTGAGTTGATTGCCACTTAGAAGTAGGCAACAACAACCATTGGGTTGATTGTCACTGGAGGGAACAACTCAGTGTTGAGTTGGTTGTAATTGATTGAGAGAGAGAACTCTTGAGGGAGAATTACTGTACATATTCGAGGTGTGGGAAGAGTGAGATTTATTCATTGTATTTATTTTTGGAAGAGTGTTAATACAAATTGTATTATTTCTCGTATCTCCTATTCTTTGATGTTTCTGATTTCTAGTTACTTATTACTTTTAGTTTAATTCCGTGTTTAGTTTCTTATACAAAGTTAATCAATTGTACTCTAAGGAGAGGATCCTGACATAATTTTCATGCATATAGCCTTCATGGGATGATATTCATACTTTATTTGATGACCCAAGATTTGTGTGGCTAAGAGAAGTTCTTCAGAGTCCTTAATGTCAAAAGTCCTCTTGTTTTGACAAACCTAATCTAAGTGTCTTGACTTCAATAAAGAATTTCTCTACCATGATCTTTCTTTCATTTTTCTCACCACCCATTTCATTTACCCCTTAATAGGCAAGTTTGATTCTAAATTCGTTTTCCCACTTCTATGTTTCCTCTTCTCCATATCCTAAAAATATGCTAGCACTACTTTGTTTTGGTTTTATCTATCTATAAGAACAAAATAATATGCTTAAGTGACTATGGATTATCTTCCTTATACCATCGCTTTTCATTTTTAGAATTTCCTTGGTTTTATTTCTAAATTTTTTGTTATCACTCATTTTTTAGACAATTGCATTTGTTTCTATATTTTTGTTGTACTTCTTTTTTTTGGATAATTGCATCTATTTTTACTTTCGTATACTTTTTATTATTATTTTAGATTAAGGTAAAAACAGGTTTTGAAGGGGCTCCGAAACCCTACTACAAAGGAAGAAGGATATGACAATAACGTCCACAGGTGAAACAAACCTAACACCTACTGCTAAATAGTATCAAAAATAGGTTTTACAGGGACCTGAAACCACAATTCAAGATCATCAAAAGACAGACCCCAGGTTTTACAGAGACCTGGAAACTCAAGTGTGAAAAAAAAATAGAGAACCAGAAAATAGAACCAGTTATAACAACCAACTAAAAGGACCAGGACTATAAGAGCTAAAAGATCCTATTCTTCTAATTCCAAGATCATCTTCACCGCTTCCTTTCCAATCACAGCAGTGTCCTGTATAGATATTGCCACCGACGTAGCACCCTCTTGCATTGCTTTCTTCCTTGAGCTCTGTATGGTCCTCTTACTAGGCCCCTCCAAAGATTTTATTTCCTCATTTGCTCGTTTTCCAATGTTTGCAGCAGCTGCACATATGCTAGAAGTAACCTCCTCCATCTTCATTCTGCTTTCCTTAATGAGCCTTCTTAGATTGTTCTCATAGTCTTTAAGTTTGATAGGAATATCCCTCATCTGCATTTCCATATTATTGATTTTGTTTCGATCGGCTTCCTGATTATGTTCCATTATTTCCATTTTCTTCTTGAGGCCCATTATTTCCTTATACATCCACGAGTCAACTTGAAGGATTGCGTCCGCTTTGCATTTAGCCAAATTCATAAAGGGATGCCTCCTGTCATTTTTCCATACGTCACTTAAATCTTCTCTGTTCTCTTTTGGATTGTCTTCATCCTTTTCAGTATGATCCTCCCTTTCCATTCTTTTTTGTTCTTTAGTTTCAACAGGGCTTTCGTTGTGGATAAGATCATTCTTTACTTGTTCTCTAGTTTCCATTGCATGATAGGCATACTGAACTAAATGTTCCTTCTCTGTTTTTGAAGCAGGATCCTCAAATAAAACATCCATTTCTTTTTCAGTTTCCCCTAGCACTTGCTGATTCTCCTCAAGATCATAGTTATTCTGTTCAGTTTTTTCCTCTATAATGTCCCCTTCTTTTTCATTCTTACTTGTATCTTCTCCTTCCTCATTAGAGCTGGATTCCCCACTTTCCGTTCCTTCCTCTTCCTCCATACTCTCCTCCTCAGAACTTTCAGTGCTTTCCCACTCTGTTTCCTCATCAACAATCTGTTTTTTAAAGCTGGAGGATTTGGGTTTAACTTTTTCTTTCCCCTTCACTGTTTCATGCTTCTTACTCTGTGAATCCTTATTTTTGTCTGAATAAGGATTCGGGACAATGGCCTTGTTTTTGCAGAAACATTCTATTATTAGGATCAATCCCTCATGCAATATAGGATGAGACTCCTTTTTTCTATGAGTGAACAGACTTTGGAGCAGCGAGAAGCGTAAATAGAAAGGGAAGGAGATTCTAATTTTGTGCCTAAAATGATTAAGAAAGACAAAATGAAATTTATGGACTCTTTTGCTTCTACCATCAAGTATGAAATACTCACGGATGCAACATAAGACGTCTCTCCAAATTCTTTTAATCTACTCCAGGTCAAAAAAATCTCCACTCTTTTTCAACTGCTGCTCCTCAGCATTCGTCTTTGGGAATTTACTATATGCCTCATTAGATATACTGGTCTGCTTAGAGAATTTTATACCCTCCATTGGAACCCCCGTGACCTCCGCTATGAATTCCTCGGTGAGCCTCACCGTGATGCCATGGAGGGTTACCCTGTCATCGACCCAATTTTTGAAAAAATTCGTCATTATATGGGGTTTTGAACCATGTAGCCGCTCCAAGTAGCTCACAACCTTTCCTCTCTAAAGGATCTTCCAAACATCTTGTTTTTCCTTCCAATCTTCGCAACTTTTAGGTTCCTGCTTCCTTGGTTCACCTTTCATTTTGTGAGCCATATTGTTATCCAGTAACACCGAAGCACTAATTACTGAGCAATAAAACCAACTATTATCAACTTGTAATGAAACTCGCCTATTTTCTGGCACATGCAAAACCCACTTCACGTTCTCATGAATATTTCTGTTCAATGAAAGTAATCCTTCCTCCGTGAGGCCACTCCGCCAAATCATTAATTTTCTATTCCAAGCAGATCTTTCCCTCCTTTGAATGAATTGCGTCATAATTAATGAGTGCTCTGAGATCAACATTATTATTTAATATATCCTGCCAACTCACCTTATGTCCTGTTCAAACATCAAATTTGCTATCCAGTCAGCAACCCCATTGGCTTCACGGTAAGTATGGGTTATGGTTACCTTTTCAAATTTTTGAATTAAGGCTTTCATTTCCATCACCATTGCCTCTATAGACCATGAAACTAAATTTTTGTTATTTAAGATATTAATGATATTCAGGGAGTCACCTTCCAGCCATAATTTAGAAAATCCTGATTCAACAACTAATTTAATGGTTTGAAGGGCTGCAGAAGCTTCAGCAATATGACTATTCAACTTACCGATAAGGATAGCAATAGCGTCAATTACATTTCCCACATGATCTCTCAAGACTCCTCCGCATCCTGCTTTTCCTGGGTTCCCTTTAGCAGCTCCATCAAAGTTTCCTTTGATCCATCCATAAGGGGGGACATTCCATTTAACACCTAATCTTGGATTTTCAGTTTTCACATTAGGCCTTTCAGTTCTTAAGGGATTATGTTTAAATAAGAATTATTTTTGCTTTCACATTGATGTTTGATTAGCATTTTTACTTGTATCCTTAATTTGACTTGGTTTGTTTACATTTCTTACTTAAGGTATACTTGTTCAATTTTTTCAGTCATTTAGTAGTTTTGCCTTTTCAGTTACCCGATTTACTCTAGTTTTGGCTTGGTTATTTGGCCCTAACTTAACATGTATCACCCTAGCTTACCAAATTTCCACGTACGTCATGCCTAAACATTTCAATTATCTCAACTTTATTGCATTTATTTGTTTTTTCTCTCTAGTTTTGTATCCTTGGGTTTGTCCAAAGCAAACTTTGTGCCCTCCACAATCAAAACTATAAACACATCAAACAACCATTTAGCAATAAAAGTAAGTCAAGGTACACATATATTACTTTTATTTTTATTTATTTAATTTTAGACATTTATTTTCAGTTATTTTATGTTTTAAAATACTATTATTTATTTAGCTTCAGCATTGTGTGTTTTTATGTACTTTTCTCAAAGCACTAAGCCCTATTTTCCTTGAGTGATATGTGATGAGCTTCGAGTGGGACATATGTATACACATAATATTTTCAAATTTTATCAATTATTAATGCTTTCTCTCTTGAAGGAACCCATCGAGTCTTAATCTCTCTAAGTGCATGTCTTAAAGGGTGCACTGGGAAAGGAGTGGGCAAGCCATTAGTGCTTTGTAATATTGTTGTCCCCTATTCCAACATTTGTAATCAACATAAATTTTCTCTTATACACTTCCCTAAGATTTGACACCTCCCTTACACCTCCAAGTAATTCATTGCCTTAATTAGCTTTTACCTAAGCCAAAAACCCTTTTTGATATTTACTGAACAATGTCGACTTGGATTGACCTTGTATTCAAATTAATATTAGAATGTTATAGGTCTAGGTCAGCCTCAACCAATCTAGATCAGGACCTCACTTGCTTTTATCAATTAACGATACGAGGTCAAATTAGGCTGACACTATCGAATAAACTTTCAAAAGGTTTAGGGTTAGATTTAGTTATATATACACATCCTTTTTGCCATTTCTTATAGAAAAAGAGAATTGATTATATTCATTTATGCTTATTCACAATCTTCTCTTCCACCATTCTACTTGAGGAGTTATTTACTCAGGGTTTACACTTGGAGATAAGAAATTTATTTTGTGAAAGCTTGAGATTCACTAGGAGGTCCTTGACTAGACTATAGTCCATTGTTCATCCTTAGCTTCTTCAACAATACACAACAACTTCTTGCAAAGCACCATTGGCCAAGGGAGAGACTGAGTCTCAACAGGGTTCATCTTCAAGGTAAGTATCTTTAACTTTACTCCTTTATTTTAGTAGATATAACTAACATAAATAATGGCTTTTGAATATATTTCTCTCTCCATACATTAGGGTTATATTTATACATAGATTAATTATAATTATTTTATACATGTTTACTTTCATGTTTATTACCCCCATTTTATGCCACGAGCTTTAGTGAGCACTATGTTTGTTTTTACTTCACTTTGCATATACTTTGTGAATATATAGAAAACATAGGACCTAACTAAGATTATTGCAAGGTTTTGCTTGACTAGAGGCTTTAGAATCATCTCTAGTGATGTTACTGTGATAAGAGACCCCTTAGTTAGGTCTAGTGGATCTATCTTGGTCATGACCTTGATTGTCTAAATGTATCAACAAGTGGAAGTGTAAGTATGATTTATCTTCTTTGAGCTAGGATTGATTTATAGATCAACGACATTTTCCCTTGTATACACACACATTTAGTTTGTTGCTTTGAATTTGTGAGGAATAAGGACTTTGTGTTATGTTGGTGCACAACAAATATGGTGACATGGGTTGTGATAGATGAATCACAAAGATGTAGGTGTTTCCTACCATATGAGGAAGAGCCTAACCAAAAAGTGAAAACTCTTCCCAACTTTACTTGAATAGAATAAAAAAAATTGGTCAACTATCAGCTTGTTATTTAATAAATAAAATCTTCGTCAATAACATTAAATATTGTGCACGTAAGTAATGATGGTGCACTAGAAAATGAGAGGTGCAAGTGTTGAATTTCAAGATATTTATGGTTAACATGTTTGGTTGGTAAAATTTGATGTTGGTTAAGCCATCAACATGGTTGTTATTGTTGGTTACGATTAGTTGTAATGGTGTACCTTTTCATTATGTGCCAACTCTAGTGTCCCATTATGCAAATAATATACATAGGCGACATCTCAATGAAACACCCATATGATAAAGTGTGTTATTGTAGACCATTAGGTTTTAAGGACGAATTGAAATCAAATCATTTCATTCAAGTTGAGTTGAGCATGAGTCACTCTTGAATCTTTAGAACTGAATTTGACGTTCAACCTTTCCCATCATGATTTTTTTGACATGAATTATCTATTCAACATTATGTTTCAAATAAATTAGTATATTTTGTATAAAAAAGAAACATACTCGCACAACATGAATCTATTGTAATTTCCTCAACCAATTAATTTACATTATACAATGTCCAACCAATGGAAGTAGAGTGTTTTTTTATAGTTTTAGCTTTTGACATTAGATTTGGAATATCCATGAACAATAGAAAAATAATTACTTTATTATGTTTCCATTGGATAAATTCAACCGATGTGACTAATAACTTGGGGAAACTCAATATTTTTTTAGAATAAAAAAATACATTTTTGTACAATAAATGAAAAAATATAAGGACACTACAAAAATGATTTCTAACAAAGAGGGTTATTGTGGAATTAAATAGGTACAAAAAACCACCACCTACATTATATTGGGTGTGTAGTCATTTGTTACATGAAAATCAATTGACTGGAGAAGTGTCTTGTTCACTATCCAACTGTTCATTTCTAGAAATATTAGATTTAAGTCTGAACTAGTTAACATGGAAAATTCCATGGGAGTTTGATGTCAGACTCACCAACTTGAGTGATTTAAGTTTATAGGGGAATCAACTAAGTGTAAGCATACCAAATTCAATTGAAAATTGTTCCATGCTCACATGAATAATTTTAGGATGAAACAAGTTGGGCAAGAGTATTCCAAATAAGCTTGATAAGTTACTTCTACTCAGAAGACTATACATACACATTAATTTTATTGTAAGTGGCAACAATATCACTTTGCCCATTTTCACTACTCTTAGCAATTGTTCTTTGTTACAACAAATAATATTAAGTGGGAACAAATTGATTGTAATTTTACCTCATGGCATATGTTTGCTTTCCCCCATAGTTTCTTACTTAGATTTATTAATAAACAACATAGCAGGGAGCATACTTGACGATATTATAAACCTTACCAATTTCACATTCATAGATTTGAGTGAGAATATTTTCAATGGAAGCATCCATATATCATTGAAAAGACACAAAGTGTTGGAAAGTTTAAAATTTACAATGCAACATTTTAGAAAGAAGTATTCCTAATGAATTTGATTAGCTAACATGTCTTCGTCAGTTAGTTATTAGAAATAACATGTTATTTGGGAGTATTGTAGTTTCTCTTTGTTCTATCCCACAACTAGGATTTATCTTCAACATACTCTCTTATTAGGAACCATACCTTCAAATTTAGGGGATTGCAAGAACTGGGAACTTCTTATCTCATTATAGGCTAGAGGGACACATACCAAAACGTGCTAATAATTTTTGTAACCTGCACTTTTATCAAGATTTCTGTTAGTCAATAAGGCTCAACTCTTCAAACCTACATTTCTTGTAAGCAAAGAGCACATGATTGATCGAAATGATTTGTTTGAATGACAAAAATAAAAATATTGTTCCTACATGTAGTGAAATATTATTGAATAATATTAGAACCCAACTGTCAAATTTCAAAAGAGTGTCCAATGACAACTACCCCTTGTCAATATCCTTCAACATAACACATCATGCAACACCTTTATTCCATACAATTCTAGTATCATCAACATAGGTTGCATGTTTGGCAGCCAAACGTCCACCCTCCAAACTAACCAACCCAATTTTTTACCCATTATAGACAATCCCCACCTTTAGATAATTGTATTCTGAGCTAAAATAGTCCCTAATTTTGACCCTGAATGTCATTCTTGTGCTAATGTTCATAAACATGTGAGGTATAAGTGACCTAGATTTAGCAAAGGTCTGGAAGTTGATATTGTTTAGTTTTAAGAAAATAACTTGGATGTGCGACTGAAAGCACTAGAAGAAAAGAGGGTGATAGAGATGAAGAGGGCCACGAAGATGCAAAGAGTGCCTAAAGATGGAAAATATTAGGTAAACTAAAACCATTTCCTTTTGCAATTTAAGAATGAGAATAAAGCAATTTATATATATTTTCAAGCCATGAAATAATCATATTACAAGAACCACTCTCAAAATAATTAATTTTGATGAAACAAAAATGTTGAATGGAATGATTTTATGGATGAATTATTTTTGTTGTACTTGTATGTTATTATGTATACTCAACTACAAAATCAGGGCTTTACCTCTCTTAGTTGAATACACATACTCGAATACTCGTTTGATTTTTGTCCTTGTCATGGTGGATAACCACAAATACACTTCCCCTCATTTGGCCTCACATCTAACAAAAACTTAACTGTTGCATAGAGAGTGGAAAAACAGGAAAAACCACATCAGTGAAAAATTTAGAAAACATTTAAGATTACAAAATAGTTGTTGATTTTTTTCATTAAAAAAAACCATAAATATATCTATGTTAGCGTCATGCTCGAGGAAAAAAATAAAAAAATATACACTATATATTAATGTGTAAATTCTAACCAAAGATGTGCATTTCATACGAAATTTTGGATAATGATTTGTTGAAAATTTGCTAACTGGGAAATCTAACTTTGATTGTTTTTTTGAAAAATAAGTAAGTGGTATAATAATAATAATAATAATAATAATAATAATAATAATAATAATAATAATAAACAACTTGAATAATAAAACAAAGAAATCTATTTTGGAATTTTTTTGTGAAAAATAAGTAATTGGTAAAAGAAAAATAACAAAATAATAATAAACTTCTCGAATCATAAAATATACGAATCTACAGAACACATAACATATAACACATAATACACAAAGGAAAAAAAAAGATTTAAAAAACACACCTATGTAAAACGAGCAACTACCACTTGGTCACATGTTAAGAACCGCCTTCAACTTATCTTCTTACTAACTATAAACTGCCCCTATGATAAGATTACATCTTTTTCCTCTTAATAATGCACTTTCATTAATGTCTAAGTGCTTAAATTTTAATCATGCCCTACTTCTCTCAATCAAATACTCATTTCATTTTTATTTTTTTTAATATCATTTATATATAATAATATTACACACATATATAATATCATGATATTATAATAAATATTATATAATATATATTAAAAAATATAATTCAATATATAATATATTACAATTATGTATAATATTATATACTCTAACATACTATACAAATATTATATTAGTATTACCATCTATATATTTTATATGTTATTAATGTTTTTCATACAAAATTAAATATTAATTTTAAATATATAATATAAATATTGTTAACATATTATAATATTAATTATAGTATATTATAATATTGAATTAATGGTTATGATTTTGTAATCATGTTTTGATTATTTGTACTTTATTTTTTCGGAATGTTTACCTACATATGAACAAGTCAAGTCGATTAAGTGCAATAGTATATAATATTCTTCAGATTACAAAGTTCCTCGTCTTCATATTATATTTCATTAGTTAATTTTATTCAAGATTTGTATTTATGTTTCTATTAAAAAAATTCTTCATATTCTAATACCTAAGAATTGCACTTTGTTCTTGTTAATGGGTCAATCGTAGTCCTTGAAAAAAAAGGTAGGATCGAAAATTGGAATCCACCACCTATAGGTTGGTTCAAACTTAATTTTGATGGTGTGTTCAGGGGGAATCTAGGAGCTTCTGGGGCTAGATGTATTATTTAGGATTGTAGCAGATCTCTAATCTGAACAATCTCTATAAAACTTTAGGATGGCACAAACAACGAAGTACAAGCTCAAGCACTTACTAGTGGGATTGAATTAGAAATCCAGTGTGATATCCTAAAGTTGATTATGGAAGGTGATTTGTTGGTTATTATTTATGCACTCCAAAAGAAGGCAACCACTTCCTGACACTCAGAAATCATCTTATCAAACACCTGGGAGAAATTGGAGACTTTCTCTTTGTTGAATTCAACCATTGCTTCCATGAAACAAATTCGGTAGTAGATTTCCTTGCAAACTACATAATTGATCATGTTGGGGTTTGTTGAGTTGATAATGTGAGAGAGGCATGGGAAGATTTCTCATCCCTCTCCTTGATCGAGATGGGCTAATATTTAGTCACCTTCCTCCTTTTTTGTATTGTTTATTTTTATCAAAAAATAATCTCAAAGATGGCAGGTTTAGTGGAAAGCCTTTTTGGTGGTTTTAGATTATCTTGACAGTGTCTATTTTGGTGGCTAATACCCCAACTAAATTATTCATCATTATTCCACTAAATATCCCATCATAAATGTTTGTCAAATTTGGATTGATATCATAAATGTAATGGTGGTAGATTGATTAGGCGAGATGGTGGTTATAGGCGGCATGAAGGAGTCGAGAGACTTCCCTCCCATGTCATGATTTCTTAGAATCCTTATTCTTTTTAGTAGGGTGATGGGAATGTGTGTTACTACTTTTCCATTAACAAAGCTCTCTTCCTAGACACCATGGCTTGTTGGTACTCTTAGAGGTTCTGGTTATGGACCAGATCACAAAAATTGCCATTGCTACCCCATGCATCTATGGTGGAAGCAAAGTGCAGGAGATGGCTTTTGATGGCCCAATTTTGAGAGCCCATTGATACATATTTTTTGGATACCATTGAAATAATTCTTTGAAGCGGTTTCATGCATCCTGGGACTAGCTTTTATGGTGCAAAGTGTCCATTGTCATGTTAATTCTGAGATAGCAGCAGTCTTTGTGTCAAACTTGATGATATTAGTCTCCAATTTAGAGGTGGTGGTGAAGGTGGTTTCCTTCTGTGTATGACTTGAGCACCGAGTGGGGCTAGTGAAGAAAATAATTATGCATAACTTATCTCCCCTTCCTAATTTGTTGTTTTCAAGCACAGATGGCCTTGGTCTTGTTCTTGTGTTGGCCTTTATAGCTCTGGAAACTCCTTTCATGATTCTCTTGAGTTTTGTGGAAGAATTGTGAAAGAAGGTCGGCTTATCGAACCCTCTGGAAGGGAATTTCATATTCATGCCACCCATGGCTCAATTGTAGAGCTCGATTCTAGAGATCTCTCAATTAAGGGTGAACTACCATGATAAGACACGAGTTGTAGATGTCATGAAATTGGTGAAATGGGTTTCTCATGGTCAAATGGCTACCCCGCACTGGTTTAATAAGTCACTGAATTTGGAATGTGGGTTGGATACCCCTATCACCACCGTCTCACTAGCACTCGAAGCAACATGTAAAGGCCTGAGGAAGCATATTAAATGTGAGGTCATGGGTGAGGTGGAATAAAATGTCTATAGAGGTAGAGATATCATTTTCTGGATGACATTGACGATGAGGTGCAGGTAGGTGTTATCTTTTGAGGCTTGTTTGTGTCTTTTTGTGTTTTTTTCTTCTTGTTGGTTCTCTATAGGTTTTGCATGGTTTTTTGGTTTTACGAGTTTGGTTTAATGTCTCCCTCGGTGTTCTCAAGGGCTCTAGTTTGGCCATTTATTGTTGACTATTTTTTGGTTGTTTTGGTGTCTGGTATATACCAGTTGGCTGTTCTCTCTAATAATTTTCCTTTTTCATTGGGGGCCTAATGAAACCCCATATCAATAAAAAAAAGAATTGCACTTTGTGCACTTGAAACATTATATATCGAGTTTTTTTAATTTAATTAGGTAGCATAAGTAATTTATATTTACATTAATTTTTGTTATGCCTGTCATACATAATAAACACAATGTATCGAGAATAACATTTTAGCTAAATTTAGTATATATGGAAGCAAATTTTTTATATTTTTCATCCTTAAATTATTATGTTTATGTTAAATTGTTGAAATGATGGGTAAATTTGATAGCCATATGATTGTGTTTTGATAATATTAATCGTTGGAGCACATTTCTTTTTCATTATTAGCGAATTCGATTCTCTAACTATAGGAGACTTTGACTTATTGTTTTATGCTTTGCCTGAAAATATTTGAATCAAAAGACTCCATATTTTTGCCATTATTGTTATCATCACTCTCATCTTTCTCCATGACAACACTCCACACAATCACTTTAAATATCCTTGTGGGCTCATGGGATCTATTAATTTATGTGACTATAATCAAAGTATTAACACTAATGAACTCTAAATATTCCTTTTAATAGAAGGTACTAAGGCCACATCACAACACTTGTGTAGATTGTCTGCTATGTGGATATCTCATGAACCACATCATTATTAACTTTCCAAAATATCCATAATATTGTGTTATATATGTTCAAACATCATCTTTGTAGATCAAAAAAATGGTCACATTATACTATATTTTATATTATTATTATTAATTGTAGGTACTAAAGCTGCATTATGGAATATTATTTTAATGCAGGGCCATTGTGATTCAAGCCTAAAAGGGCTATTATGCAACTCATATGTTTAGATAAAGTTATTGTGACTCAAGTCATTAGGATGATGTAACTTTTATTTTGCATAAGACTATGTGAAACTTGCAAAGACTCATAAATTTAATAACAAGTGACATGTCTTGAACCATAACCATTGAAACCTATAGGAGTGTCAAGAACAAACTACATTTTCTTAATGTATAGAAACCATTATAGTGACTAAATGATTTATATTTGACACCATTACTATGATCAAAATCATAGGACTTTTGTACACTTTAAAGTAATAAAATACAAACTATACTCTAATGCATCCATGCACAAAGGTCACGTGTGTCACAACAATGATAATTATGGTATCATAGACTCCACAAAAGTTAAATTCAAAAGAAGTGATTCTTTAATTTCTTTGAACAATACATTTTCTATTAGTCCCACAATAAAAATCACTTTATAATTAATCAATTTTTTTTAATAAAAATAATTTTTTTTAATAAAAATAATTTTTTTTATAAAATTTAAAACATAAATAAAAACATATTCCACTTAATATTATTAGAACACATTTCACTTTATTTATTACAAATTTGTTGTGTGTGACCTGAGAACAAAGTTTCATTTATTTATACAAGTACGTGTCAATGGAATTCAACAATAGAACACACTAATGGGATGATTTTCATGACAATGAGCATCGTACAAAACCATAAAGTCTGCACAATCGCCTTTTTATGATAGGAAGAAAGGGATGATCGAGCATGCAAAAGATTTCCTTCTCCATCTCCGTCATATGCAACTTATTAGTTCTAGAGGGTATACTAAAGCAATCAGTTTGCTTTAACTCCTAATTAAACTCCATTTTCTGGGCCAATGAAAATTCATTATTTTTGTGCATTCAAATATTTACAGTTATCCAATGGTTAACTTATGCATTTGTTAATAAAAAAATATGAAAAATCCATTTATTTGTGTTTTGATTGGCTGAAATTATGGATATGTTGTTAAGGAGGGGAGTGTTGATGTCATGCACAATACCCGTCAGAATATGGCATCCTGAATAGTATTGAGAAATAAATGCTTTGTCAAGGGGAAAGTCTTAAAAATATCTCGATCCCAGTGTTATCCAGTGATTATGCATTATGTTTTTTCATGTTTTTGGGCATGGAAGGCACGGGATAATGTTATTTTGGTAAATCGGGCCTCTCTACTTTACATGGCCTACAGATGCCAAGATGAACTAACACCAAATCATGTAGATGAAGATGGGTATTACAAGTTACAATTTTTAGTTGTAAATTTGGCTTGTCTACTTCTATCATTTTTTTTGTAATCCACTGTCACCATTATTGCTAGCCACTCTGGATTTGTGTTTACTATGTTTGATTGAGTATTATGGGGCTTCTGCACATATTGGCTTTATTAGTCGATTAGTTAAGCATGCGGTGAGCAATTCATTTTCCATGGCAAAAATAATAATTATAACAGGGTGAGTTTGAGCTATAAGAAGGGGAGAAATAGTTTTAGTAAGGGGGATCCAAAGCTACTATGGTTTAGGTTTGTAGGCTCAAAAGGACAAATCTCATAGAGTTTCCACAACCTTGTGCAGTGGCAATCTGAGTTTAATAGCTACAAGTCTCTCAAAACCTTTGAAGAAGCTTCACCTTTGGCCTTGAGTTTAGGGTGGCCTTCAATGTCTGGATCATTGTACAACTTCAATCCCCTAACCTTTCTCAACCTATCACTACTCGGAAGTAGCTCTTCTAACAAGAAAAACCCAAGGGAATGTAATTCACTATGTGAATAGAGCTATAGCCCTCAATCTGTGAAATTATAGGCTAATTAGCATCTGCTTCCATTTATTCTGGTGAGCGATGACTACATGAAATCAGAGGATGTCATTAGTTGTTATTAATTACATAGGCATTTACACATTCTACACTTGCTCCCTCAACTACAAGGTATAATATTGCATTTGTCCAATTCCTTTATCACGTACATAACAATTCTTAATCTATGTCAGTTGATCCAAAACTGATCCAAAACTTAGAAGTTTTGATTGACATATATTTCAAGAACAGGAAAATAACATAGTAACAATGAATTCTCTGAGAAAAGATGTTTTATTACTCAAGATTGCAATACAATTATATGCTTATCTCTAGGAAGAGACATTTGATTTCCATTTTGGGTTACATCTTCATTTATACACATTTTTAAAGTAAGAGGAGGATGTGGAAGGTCACCAATCTTGAGGGAGATTAAGTGGTTCAACTTCCATGATTTAAAATAATACAAAATTTAAGGAATTACTATTTTTAGACTACACTACTAAAATTGAAATTTAGGGCACTTCCATTGGGTTTTCAAGGGTCAAAAACCATTGAGTGAAGCTCCATGCCATTTCACCACATTCTCCTCATTTTTATCTTTCCAACAGTTCAAACGGGGAGTCAATTGGAGCTACGGTGCAAAAGTTATAGCTCCCAGAAATTCCATCATCAATTGGGGTAGAACCATCACCCAAATTATCACCTGAATTATTGCCCAGATCATTCCTCCCTCCTTGAGAAGAAATGGTCCCAATTGCATCAATATTCCTCATCAGGTATGGTAGTTGTGTCTTAATTTGATTCTCTATGAGCCACTCACCTTCATAGCTAAGCTGGCCCCTTTTGACCACTTGATAGAACAGAATAGAGCATCCTCTTGTTGTCTTCATCCAAGTGTCCACAATCTGATCCTCCTCCACTAGAGAAAAACTCTATGGATCAAGCTCATCAATGTCTAGTTGTTCTTCTATGACTGAAGTGTCCAATAGAGGTGGATGATATGGTTTGAGGAGCTCCATGTTGAATATTAGATGCAGACCAAGGTAGGCTGGTAGGTTCAAATCAAAAACATTTTCTCCAACTTTTTTGGTGATGGTGTAGGGACCATATCGTAGAGGCCAATTTTTTTTGTGTGGGCTTGCAAGTCTGAAGTCACAACTGAACCTTATCACTCATAGCAAAATGGTGTGCAATCCTATGTTTGTCATGGCATTGCTTATACTTCTGATTCATCTTCTCCAAGATGTCATGAACTTGTTACTGAATGTGTTGCATTTGTTCAATGAACTTTGTTTATTTTACTACCTCAGATCTTCCATGAGGTGTATATTCCATGATGGATAATGGAACAACTATATTAATTGGTGCCATAGGTTGGAACCTGAAGCATACTTGGAATGGACTATGCTTGGTCAAGCTATGCAGGGCCTGATTATATCCATGTTGTATGAAAATAAGCCCCTCATCCCATGTGCATGGATGTTTGGAATGATACATCTAAATCATGTGAACAATCAAGCGGTTCACCGCCTCTGTTTGACCATCAGTCTGTGGATGGAAGGCTATGGACTTCATTGGCTTGGTATCCATCATCTTCCATAGAGTGGACCAAAAGATGCTCAAGAACCTACTATCTCGATCTGAGACAATGGACTTGGGGAGACCAAAATGGAACCATACATCAGTAAAATATAGTTGAGTAGTTTCTCCAGTAGATATATTTTTCTTACAAGCAATCATGATAGCCATTTTTGAAAAATGATCAACTACAACAAAAATACAGTCCTTGTCATGTTTTGAAGTGGGCAAACCTGAGAGAAAATCCATTGAGACAGATTCTCAAGGCCTGGTTGGTTCTGGCAATGGCATGTACAATCTTTTCTTCTTATTTATTGGCTTGGATATCGCACATGGGGTACAAGATTTGAGATACCTTTGCACATCCTTTCACATATGGGGCTATTAAAAGTGTTTTTGAAGAATTGCCAATGTCTTTTCTACACCAAAGTGTCCAGTTGTCCTACTAAAATGTGCTTCCCATATCATCTTTTGTTGCTCTACAGTTGGAACATAGATGTGCCCCATATAATAAAGGACATTATCTTGCAAATAGAAATTAGAACATGTTTAACTTTTTGAATCACCTAATATGTATCAGCAAAGGTAGGATCTGCTTCATATAGAGCACCCCAAGTGGTAGTATCGTGTTCGCACAGGTCAAGAACTATTATGAGTGCAGTAATTGGTGGATGGCTTAAATAATCTATAACCATATTTGATCTCCCCTTTTTGTGTTTGATTATCAAATGGAATTGTTGTAGATATGTGGCCCACTTTTGGTGCCTCTTATTTCGTAGTTTGCTCTACATCTAGATGAATTCTAATGGTCTATGGTCAATGTGGATGACCATCTCTTTCCCCAAGATGTAGTGTTTCAATTGTTTGTAGGCTTACAAAATGGCATAAAACTCCTCATCATATGTCAGGTATTTCCTAATTGTATCAATGAAAGTTTCACTGTGATATACAATAGGATATCCATGTTATATGATGATAGCTTCCATGGCATATTTAGAAGCATCTGTCATCAACTCAAAAGGTTGATGCAAATCTAGCAAGGCAAGAACAGGCGCTGAGTAAAGTCTATTCTTTAAATTCTCAAATGCCCTTTATTGTATTTCACCCCACTGAAATGTAGCTTTAGCTCCTCCTTTAGTCACTTGGGTTAGTGACCAAGCAACATGTGAAAATCCAAGAACAAACTTGTGATAGAAATTTGTAAGACCCAAGAAGTTGTGAAGTTCTATGAGGGTTCTTGGTGTAAGCCATTCTCGAATAACCCAAATCTTCTTTGTATCAGCATGGATCACTTCCTCGTTCACAACGTCCCTGAGGTACTGAATTATTTTTATCCTGAATGTGCATTTGTTGAGATTTGCATACAACTTGTGCTCCCAAAGAGTTTGAAGCACCTTACAAACATGTTGCAGATATTCCTCCCATGTTCTGTTGTAGACGAGTATGTCATCAGGTAGACAACCACAAATGAGTTGGTGAAGGGTCGCAAGATGTCATCCATCATCCTAATGAAGGTTGCAGTTGCATTAGTTAATCCAAAAGGCATAACCCACCATTTGAATAGCCTCTCCTTAGATTTGAATGCAGTCTTCCAAACATCAGTGGGATTAATGGGAATTTGGTGATAGTCAGATTTGAGATCAATTTTGGTAAAGAACTTCACACCACGGAGTTGGTCTAGCAGGTCATCAATCCTGAGGAGGGGGTAGTGATTCTTCATAGTGATTTTATTCAGGCCTCATAGTCAATGCAAAGCCTCCATGTTTTATCTTTCTTTGGTGCCAGGATAATCGAGCTACCACAGGGTGAAGAGCTTGACTTGATGTGACCCTTTTGGATCCATTCCTAAATTTGTCTTTTTATGACATCATTCTCCAAAACTAATATGTGATACACAAGACTGTTAGGCAAAGGTGATTCGGGGATCAAATCGATGGTTTGGTGTTTTTGCCTTACAATGTTATTTGAGAAATCAAACGTATGGGTGACTTTGAAATAAGTCATCAAAGGCCAACTTGCATGATTTGTCCCGTTTACTTCTACCAATCAAGTTGAATGTAGTCAGGACTGCAACGGTCGGCCTAAGTTAGCACCTAAGTCTATGTGATTTGACCACCATGAGACATGAATTACTTTGTAAGCTCCACTAATCTCTTACATTGCTTTACACTAATCAAGGAGATAAATGTGGGAGGTGGTACCTCTGGTTTCCTGTAGCACCATGTTTTAAGAGTGAGGGTGATTCTTTGGGTTCATGATTCATCATGCCATATCGATCATACATGAAATGTTGACCAAGGAGTACATCACAAACATCTAGATTGATTCCATCATACAAGATCATCTTGAAAAGGTTGTATTGCATATGAAGAAGACACTGATGGGTGACACGGAGGTCTCTACTTGGGCTCAACCATCTAATACTGTATGGCTTTGGGTGAGGCTTCATGGATAGATTTAGATTTGTCACAACTTTAGAATAGATTATGCAATGGATTTTTATCCACTATTTGGATAATGTAGAGTATTAATACTCTATTATACTCAATTTGTATATTGGAGTGAAGTATACCTTTCATTATCATTTTAGAGCCTTTCCTTAGGTCTGTGATGAAGTAACAATGGTATAGGGCTCAGCATCTATGAATCTCTTCTTCATCCTCTTCGACTGTAGGTTATGTATGAGACAGAGTGTAGATGTCAAGTATTTTGACTCAGATAGCAGTGACTTGATGGCTCAACATTCTTCTTTAGTGAGTTTCAGTTTTGTAGTAATCACACCATTAATTCTAGTCTTCCCCTTCTGGAGTTTCTTATCTTGAAACTCCTTTTGCTTCCAATTTTGAGCTTCATGATTGACCTCCTTGTCACTTTTCTATTTTGAAGCCTTATCTTCATATTCTTTCTTTCATACTTCTGCTCAATCTTCATTGCAAACTTGTATGCCTCACCGAAGTTTCCAAATTGAAGAGTTCCACCTCCCCTATGTACCATTGTAGTCCACCATAATATTTGGATTCTTATGTTTCTCACTTTCTTGGATGCCTAATCTTGCAGATTGAGAACTGAAAAATTCCAACTGTACATCTGAGCTTTCCCCCCCCCCACAAAATCATCCCAACAGATTGGTCCTTACCTTTTTCAAGTTGTTTTGACTATATTTACAGAATCATATGTCCAATGTTGATAGTATTCTTCTTTTATTCGTACTTCACAAACTTCACTTTGAGTAGGATCCACCTCAAGGCCAATGTCAGTCTTACTGAACCTCTTTTTTTCACTTCACACCAATTTTTCATGAGCAATGATGCTTTCAAAAGAGCAAAAGCGATTCTTTTCTCCATTATGAATTTATTTATAGAAAAGTAGGAAGACAATTGATCCAACTAATTTTTTATTGCATTAGCATTGATTTTGCCTTCAATGTAGGGATATCAAAATTCACCTAAACCTTGAAGGGAGTTGGGGCACTGAAAGGTCGTTCAATAGATGAGGAGCCAAAATTTTTCATCAAGAGTTGTTAGAGAATTTGGGCAAGTTGTTGCAAACATCCATGTTTTATCTTTCTTTAGCCAGGATTCAATCGAGCTACCACAGGGTGAAGATGTCTCTGATGTGATCCACCTTTTGGATCAATTCCTGAATAGTCTTTTTATTTCATCATTCTCCAAAACTAATCTGTGATACACAAGATTGTACCACTGGCAAAGGTGATTCCTGGGATCAAATCAATAGAATGTTTTACCTAACATGTTGGAAATCCTATGGGTGACGTCATCATATTCTCCTATGATTTGTTCTACTTCATGTTGTTGTGTTGATTGTGTAGTCAGGACTGCAAGGTCGACCTTCTTAGATTTATGTGATTTGACCACCATTTGAGAATGAATTACTTTGTCTTCTCCACTAATCTCTTACATTGCTTTGCACTAATCAAGGAGATAGATGTGGGAGGTGGTACCTCTGGTACCCTGTAGCACCATGTTTCAAGAGTGAGGATGATTCTTTGGGTTCGTGATTCATAGATGCCATGTCGATCATACATGAAACGTTGACCAAGGAGTACATCACAAAAATCTAGATTGATCACATCATATAAGACTTCATCTTGGAAAAATTTTATTGCATATGAAAGAAGACACTGATGGGTGAGACGGAGGTCTCTCCTTGGGCTCAACCATCCAATACTATATGGCTTTGGGTGATGCTTCATGGATAGATTTAGATTTTTCACAACTTTAGCATATATTAAATTCTTTTGAGTCTCACTATCAAGAAAAATGTAGAGGCTTACCTTTTACTCATAATTTGGAGTGAAACAACCTTTCCTTATCATTTGGCCTTTCCTCGCAAGTTTGTGATGAAGCAACAATGGTACAGGGCTCAACATCTATAATCTCTTCAGATCCTCTTCGACTGTAGGTTATCTGTATGAGACAGAGTAGTAGATGTCAAGTATTATGACTCAGAAAGTAGTGACTTGATGGGTCAACATTCTTCTTTAGAGTGAGTTTTAGTTTTGTAGTAATCACACCATTTTCTAGTCTTCCCGATTCTGGGGTTTCTTATCTTGAAACTCCTTTTGCTTCCAATTTTGGTTTCATGAATTGACCTTCCTTGTCACTTTTCTATTTCAAATCTCCGACTCTTCATATTCTTTCTTAGTGTTTTCATACTTCTGCGCAATCTTCACTGCAAACTTGTATGCCTCACCAAGGGTTTCCAAATTGAAGAGTTCCATTTCCTCCCCTATGTATCATTGTAGTCCACCATTAATATTTGAGAGTCTTATATTTCTCACTTTCTTGGATGCCTAATCTTGTAGATAGAGAATGAAAAATGTCAGTGCAATCTTGAATAGATTGGTCCTTACCTTGGCGAAGTTGTTCACCTTTGTATATGTACAAATCATCATATGCTCCAATGGGATAGTATTCTTCTTTTATTGCTTTCACAAAATCATCCCAGGTAGGTTCCACCTCAAGGCCAATGTCATCTGTACGGAACCTCTTTGTTTACACTTCACATCAATTTTTCACGAGCAATGATGCTTTCAAAAGAGCAAAAACGCTTTTCTCCATCGATGAATTTATTTATAGAAAAATAGGAAGACAATTGATCCAACCAATTTTATATTGCATTAGCATTGATTTTGCCTTCAAATCGACGATAATGGAACTAGGGATATCAAAATTCACCTAAACCTTGAAGGGTGTTGGGGCATTGAAAGGACGTTCCATAGATGAGGAGCCAAATTTTTTCATCATTAGAGTTGTTAGAGAATTTGGGCAAGTTGTTGCAACATCTATGCTTGTTGCCATTGGAGGGCTTCATTCACCATTTCCTTAAAGGGATCGGATGTCTCAGTGTCATCCACCATTTGAATTCATTTCGAGTGAATAGGTGGATAGTTTGGAAGTTCTATTATTTTCCACCCAAGCCTCTTGTAGCCTGACCTCATCTTCGGGATCATGCACTCTCAAGAAAAATCACTTTGATACCACTGATCCAAAACTCAAATTTTTTGATTGACAAATATTTCAAGAACATGAAAATAACATAGTAACAACGAATTCTCTGAGAAGAGATGTTTTATTACTCAAGATTGCAATACAACTATATGTTTATCTCTGGGAAGAGACGTCTGATTTCTATTTTGGGTTACATCTTCATTTATACACATTTTGAAAGTAGGAGGAGGATTTGGAAGGTCACCAATCTTGAGGGAGATTAAGTGGTTCAACTTCCACGATTTAAAACAATACAAAATTCAAAGAATTACTATTTTTAGAAACTTACTATTTTTAGATTGCACTACTAAAATTAAAATTTAGGGCACTTCTTATTGGATTTTTAGCGGTAAAAAACCATCAAGAAAAATCCATGCCATCTCACTGTGTTCTACTTATTCTTAGCTTTCCAACGGTTCAAACAGGTAGTCAATTGGAGTGACGGTGCAAAAGTTATGGCTCCCAGAAGTTCCATCATCAATTGAATTATGAAAACAACGTTTCTCTGAATAATCCATTGGGTAGAGAATTGAACCAATCTCATGCACTCGTCTCCTCCTTGGAAACATGTGCAGTCCCGTCAAAAAACAACTTAAAATACACGCCAATTTAATCCTCTTTTGTTTTCACGGCTTATCTCATAATATGTTAATAATATCATGAAAACCTTCCTTAGGGTTGCACAAAATTTTACCCATTTTGTTTGGTAGGCGGCGAAAGGAGAAATACATGTTTTTTTTTAATGTTAAGCCTCTGTAGATGAATCCCTAAAGTATTTTGGGGCAATGCTAGGTTGCACTTGTTTTTTCAATGTAATATAACGTGGCAGCAGATATTGCTCTTATTTGGAGTTGCTTTTATCAGATCAATTCGAGTCAAGCCTGATTGAACTAATTTTTTTATAACACTCCACGTGCTCTAGTTTTTTCAATCTTTCCTATCAAATCTTCTACACATGAGACCATTTTAATTATTTTGAGAAGACTTTTAATGTGATTATATGGTTTGAAATGCCTTCCCAAATATAGTGAAAGATAGAATGAAAGAAATAAAAGACGAAAAGCAAAATGCGTCCCTGACTTATGCAGCAAATTGCTCTGCACAGTCGCCGGTGTCGGTCTCTGTGCCGGCATCGGTCAAGGAAGGGTGCTGACGTATTAAAGTGCCGGCATTACGGTAGGGGTAATGACCGGCATCGGTCAGGGCAGCAATTTTTGGACAGGGTCTGGTCGGGTCTATCACAAAGGTTTTAGGATTGCAATGAATGGTCTGAAGTTTTCGTTTGAATTATCAAGTTGCATAAACAAGGGTTTTGTTTTAATGAAAAATTAGTGTTCACTAGTCATCAAAAGGGAAGTCTGTCTTAAGAAAAAATATAAATACAATAATATAACACTAAAAAAATATGAAATATGTAATGACATTTAATTTAAATATGAAAACTGCATAACCGACCTATTTGACCTTTACCCTTCGCAGGGTCTAAGGTGATTCCTCCTTTAATATGAAGCCTTTTTTGGGTACTAAAAATTGTACTTATGGTGGGAGCCTATGATCAAATATGCAGGCTACCTTAAATTATATTTGAAGGGCAATTGAACCGCCACCATCACCACCACTTCGGAAAATTAAAAAATTTACTGCACTGTAAATATTAAATGGTACCGTCATTTTAAAGGGAATCTAGTTATAGTTACTTGTTTCGCTGGATAGAGACCCATTTGAAGGGCAGTTCTTGCTATAAATTTGAACTAGTAACCTCGAGGGCAGGAACTGGACAACTGTGACGCTATGGTCACATGAAGGAGGGCGGGCTTACTAAATTTTCTCAACTGGTGCTGCTGATAAATTATAGGAATTAAATCAAGATCCATGGTAGAAAACCCAGCTTTAAAAAGGGAATGTACGTTTCACAAGACTAATAGGGCAAGCTTTGTGTCAAATGGTTGTGTTAGCACGGAACACTCATAGACTGCTTGGCCTTGTGGGCGTTAATAAAATCTTTCATTCATTCATGCAAACAGGTGGTCAAGATTATTACTAAATTTTAAAATCTCAAAATAAAATTGTTCAAAACTGCCAGGTGGACAAAAAGTCCATAACCGGATGGGGGACCGAGCTTCTGCTGGCTATGGTCCCAGGGAGGCGGTCTTGCTAAAATTTTTCAGCAGTGTTGCTGAGAAAATTTAGGGGCATTTCTCAGTTTAATGCTTTTATGGATTTTTAATTCATTTGTGCTGGGAAATTTCAGGTGATATTTTTTAGGAATTATATGCAAATAAATGGTCCAGATTTTTATCAGAATCTAGAATCTCAAGGAAAATGTGCCATATGGACAAAAAGTCCCTAAGTTGGTGGGGAAACTTTCAACCCTGCATCTCGAACAGCAGCTGAAAGTTTGCTACCAAAAAATGTGGGACTCCTATTTTACGGAAAAGATTCATTTTATTCTTGAAACTGTATTGATTCGATTCCATGAGATAAGTCTAACATTAAAATAGGAACCCAAGCCCTTTCTATGGAACCACATTAAATATGTCATGCCCCTTTTTAATAGGAAAGGATTCATTTTATTCTACGTTGCTGATACGGGCATGGATACAGGTACGAGAATCAGGGATTTTTTTTTGGGTTTGGATATGTTTTGGATATGGCTGTACAAAAATATATATTAAAAATAAAAAATATAAAAATATAGCCATATAAGCAAAATTAACCACATAATATGCATAAAAGAAACAAAATAAGTTAAATAAACACAAAACATACTCATAATTCAATGCCAAATATCATAATATTCAACGGTTGAACGTAGATTAGTTTTATAATAGGTACATAGTGCAAATGTTACAATGTATGGACAAAAATAAAGACAACTCAACAAATTACCCAAGGCTCGATTTGAATCTTTTCTATTTCACAAACACTATGAATCAATGTTCAAGGCCCAGTTAGTGTGTAGAAAACTCTACGGTAGCTCATAACCACACCATCTATATCATGTAACAGTAGAGTATAATGTAATTCATATCTTCTGCATCAAACTGCACCATCTATAGCTTATCTACCTCTGCTTAAAAAGCTGAGATCCTGAAGGAAATCAGTAACTCGACAGCTTTTTTCTGAGTTTAGTTGGTAGAGTAAATTACTCGTGCTTCACCATATAGCTTAAATTACACACCTCTATCATCCCCTGGACTGCAATGGTTGCATGGTATGCACAAAATACCTTAAAAAGATTTGGTCTCCTGGACTGTAATGATTGCAAGATATTCAAAAAATGGTTTTGGATATGCAATGATTTTTCTTGTTGATATTCCATAAGATCAAAAATAATCAGAGTGAAACCATTTGCAAAGCCAGGAGTGAAGGGGAATCATTCTGGGATTCCTCCCTTAACCATCAATCTAGATCAAAATGCATTACATACCATGGGTCTATGCTTTTATGATTTTATCCACTTTAGTTTGTTTTTAATTGTATTTTGAAGTCCATGTTTGACTTTTCATTAGGCGAAATTAAAAAAACAAGCAAATATAAAACACTTTTTCTGCTTGTATACTTAGCGGATACGCCCAAGATACTTCCCTCGGCCTGTGGATACGCCCAGATATATCCAAGGAAGTATCTGGACATATCCACAGGGCCAGGGAAGTATCCTAGGTGTATCCCTTGAGTATCCCTGTTGTATCTGTATCACATGACGTTTCGTTTCGTATCCAGAACCCGCTACAGCAGTAATTGCTAACGTAGATTTTATTCCTATAGCTCTATTGTTTCAACTCCAGGGGACCAATATCGTGTTAAAAATTGGAGCCTAAGCCCCTTTCATATGACCAATATCCGGTAAACATATGAGCCCAAGCCCCTTCCATTGGACCACATCTAAAAAAGACTTGTTGAGCTGTAAGCCTCACCAGCCCTAAAAGAAAAAAATAGGTGCTTTATATTATTATAGTTTTGATAAGTCATTTAAACAACATAGCTGAGCATAGCCATATGGACATTAGCCACTGGTATTACATGCCCTCAACTCAATTATTGGCATGAGATCAACTTGTTGATGTGCCCTTGTTTCCAAAAAAGAGCCTGATATATTTTCGAAACTTTCGCTAATGAATTGTTCTATAAAAAAATGCTTTTAGAATGAATAGAGGAAGAGCTATTCTAATTTAAGCACCGATGGTCTAGCATTATTTTTGTGAAGGTTGCAGCTCCTCATAATCTAGCACAGTCATACTCCTGACTTCGACAAGGCGAATAACCAAGATAAAATTCACCAATATAGCAGGCCGAAAGTGTAGAAGTCCAGGTTTGAGAGGTCTTAAATAAGATTATGTGTGCTTGACCTTATATTTGATAGTTGTGAGATATATATCTCCATCTTTTGGGGAACCAATATTAAGTCAATTTACATCGTTGATCTTCTTGGCCGTGCTGGCCATCTTGAGGAAACTCTTAACCATATCTTCGAAATGTCAATCAAATCTGTGGTGGTTGTGTGGATGTGTTTGCTTGGTGCGTGTAGAAATATTTACAGCAACTCTTCTTTTTGAGCTGGATCCTAAATGTGCTGCGATATGTTCTTCTGTCAAACATTTATGCAGAAGAGGGTAGGTAGGTTGAGGTTCAGATGATAAGGAGATTGGTGAAGAATAGAGGAATTAAAAATATATATGGACGTAGTTAGATTGAAGGCTGTAAAATGGTTTTTGCTTTTTTTTTTTGAAGGAGAAAGAATACACCCATGGACATAGGAGATGTATACAAAGTTGGACAAATTGTCTCCGAAGATGAAGGCAGCAGGGTATTATCCAGATTCAAGACATGTACTGAATGATGTGGAAGGGATTTTTTTTTAATTCCTCTGCCACCATAGTGAGAAATTGGCATTTGCATTTGGATTGTTAAAGACGTCCCTTAGAACAACTCTTAGAGTCATCAAGAAGCTTGAAGTGTGTGCTGATTGCCATGCTGCAACCATGTTTATCTCCAAGATTCTTGCAAGACAAAGTGTTGCGAGAGATGAGAACTTGTTCCATGTAGATCTGTATCTATATATCCATCTATATAGATGTGTGTATATATACATGTATATATATATGTATTATCATACATATGTATACATACATCTATACGTATATATATGTATACATATATACACGTGTGTTTATATGTTCACATATCCATATATATGCATGTACATATACACATGTATTCTATGAACATACATGCATCCATAAATAGATATATCTATTTATATATATACATGTATACACAAATATTTATGTGTGTATACTTATACATCAATACATACATGCGTATGTTATGGCATACGTTTACACATATGCACATCAATACATTCATATGTATGTTATGGCATATGTATATACACACATCTATATGTGTGTGTGGGTATGTATGTTGTGACATACATATATACACATATATGCATACATAAGCATATACATACATACATCTTTAGGTACATATGTATATATGTACATACATACAAAACATATACATCTTTAGGTACATATGTATATATGTACATACATACAAAACATATACATACACATGTATGTATATGTTTTGTATGTATGTACATATATACATATGTACCTAAAGATGTATGTCTAGATATATGTATGTCACTACACATATTGTAGATACTAAAATCTAGTATTAAATATTTGACAATGACAAGCTTGACACACATTTACTACGCATGACTTGAGTGCACAAACATAATCCTCACTTGCCATTTTGTTACAACTACATACTACCTTATGAGTTTGACCTTCCATTCTGTTGTTACACACCTCCATGAACCTCACTGTCTATTTCAAACTTGCTTAATAACTTGCATAGACATCTTTAGACCTTTAGTTCAGTTTACGTGTGCACAGGTCAGTTCCTTCAGTATCGTTAGCCGATTTTGCTCTGATTTGGTTGGAATTGGCCCTCTCTCAGCAATGACTATTTAAAATCAAACCATTCTTTAGGGTTGGCCCATCTACCTGGGATGTTGGTGGCATGAAAAATTACCCAGTTGGACTCATATATAAACAAGTCAAGGTCTCATTTAATAGAGGATTTGAGACTTAGTTGGTACATATCTATACACTATTGCACATTGAACACATTTGCAATATTCTTTTCAAATTGCGAGTCTATCACTAGGAGCAATCAGAAGCCAAGTCTGAAGCATACCAAATTCAAGTCAAAACAAGCATTGTTAAGTATCAAATCCAAACCATTAGTTGCATATATATAGCAAAAGAGCATAATTGTACAATCACACTAGGTGGGAGAATTACGTGTAATTTGATTTTTCTCTTCAGAGTATCAGATATGTGGATAGCGCTCAATTATTAAATGGGGGTGATTGGAGTCAACTCAGTGCATTACATTTTTCTAGAATTTGTAGGTTTTTAGCATTCACAGGTACTAGTATTTTAAGGTGACAGACGTTGAATTTTGAAGTTGCATGCATAATAAATAAACTCGTAAATTACGATTACTCGGCAACAAAAAATGATTTGTATTTGCAACTCGACAATTACTTGGCAATTTTATCACTACTTTAAAAAATATATAAATTCATAAAATACACTGAAACAAAATAAAATAAAATGAATGCAAATAAATGATTGTAAACATCACACAACTCAGAGTTATAAGTATGTTATATATTAGTTTTTGAACAAATAAGAATATAATGTTTTATTTTAAACAAAAATAATGAGTACAATAGTTTATAGAATCAAAAGTATACAAAATACTTTGTATTAATGATCATAATTTTTGTATATAAACTGTTTTGTATTAATGATCATAATTATGATGAAATGATGATTAAAATGAATTGATATACAAATTAGTTCATATAATTTATGTATTATGAAGTTATGAATTGTTGTTTTGCACTAAACATCAAAATTTTTGATTGTCGAGTAATTGTCGGGTACAATTTTTTCTATTATAGTTACTATTGGCAGCTAACTGATGAGGTCGAGTAAGAGTACATTATATTTAAATTATGCAAATTCAAGTGCAAACAATAACGACAATTATAAGTTAAATCTTACAAAGTTCTGTATTATAAAGCTTACAATGATCGTGATTGCACATTATAAATCCTGCAAAGTGCAAATTCTAAATATTAAACTTTTATATTAAATAACATGTGTACTTTAGTCAATTTGTAAATGTTAGTTCAAGTTGCAAACGTGAATGTTAAAGTTGGACAAAAATAAGTTAGAACTGTACGAAAAAGATAAAAAATATAGAATGTTTTTGCACGTAGTGGAATTTTAGAAAAATTACAATTGGAAGCAAATGTCAGGTCACGGACAGGTAAGGAATCAAAACTTGTGGTTAATAGTGAGTAATTGTAGTCAGTTATTCACTGTTAATCGCAGGGTTTAGCTCCTTACCTGTCTGTGATTAATGATGACGAATAATCATTTTTATTTTTTTATAGTTTTATTGCAAGTACTTAGAGAGTACTCTCATTTTTTAATACAATGTATCAATATATGTAAATGTTTACGTATATACACATATATATCTATATAGGATAAAATATATATGTATGTGTTTTATCTTAATTTATGTGGTATTAAAAAATGTGAGTGCCTTCTGGGTACTTGGGGCAAAATTGCAAAAAAATTTCAAACGGTTATTTGTCATCATTAACTGCGGATGGTACGGAGCTGAAAATCGTGGTTAACAATGAGTAATTAATCACAGTTACTTGTTAATTATGAGATTCAGCTCCTTACACATTCAGAATTTGGCTTTTGTTTTCAAGTGTGATTTTTAGAAGATTTTGTTGTATGCAAAAACAATTTGTATTTTCATTTATGTCTAATTTTGGTTCATTTTCATGTAGTTTTGGTATTCACATTTGCAATTTGCACTGGGATTTGTAATTTGATTAGGATATACGAGTTATTTAATACAGAGATTTGATATTTGAAATTTGTATTTTGTAGGATTTGTAATTTGCTTTCGTCATCATTGTAAGGTTTATAATACAGGGTTTTGTAGAGTTTGTAAGTTGCAATTGCTGTCATTGTTTGCGCTTGTATTTGCAAGGTTTGAATACAAAGTGCTTCTATTCACTCTCAACAGTCAGCTGCCAACAATAATCATAGTAAAAAAAATTGTACACGATAATTATTCGAAAATTAAATTTTTTTATGTTCAGAGTAGAATGACGATTTATAATATCATAATACAGAGATAATATGAATTGCTCTGTATATCTATTCATTTGTATCATTATATCATCATAGTTATGATCATTAATATAGAGCAATTTATATATAGAAGTTATGCTCATTCATACAGAGCAGTTCGTATATTTTTAGTTTTATGAGCTATTGTATTTTTTTTGTTTGTTCAAAAAATAATATGAATATATTATGACTCTGAATTGTGTTGTATTTTTATTTGTTCAAAAAATAATATGAATATAATTATGACTCTGAATTGTGTTTTTTACAATCATTTCTTTGCATTTATTTCATTTTTTTGTGTTTCAGTGAATTTTTCCAGTTGGCTTTCGTTTGGGCTCGATCGGACATGTATTGAGGGAGATATTAATATTTGATTGATTTAATCAAATATTAATTATTTGGTCTAATTTTAATTAGAAACCCTAAAATTGCGATAGAATTGTCGAGTAATTGTTGAATAATTGTCGATTTGTGAGTACGGATCAATTTTTTTGGCTGTCGAGTAATCACGGTTACTAGTATTTATTTTATTAGGTTTTTGATTCAATAAGTTATACAGACAGAGATCTTCTGTATTAGAGTCATATATCTTGAGATCAGGGGTCCAACAAACAGGGAGTGCTTTATTGGCGGCTGTACAAAGTTCACAGATCCGTACAGATCTGTATAGAGACCGACATCGGCAAGAAGAGACCGACAGAGGCCGACATCGGCCGACCTTATACCGACGTCGGCTATCGACACCAGGAAACCGACGGCGGCAGTAAAGGACATTTAAAAATCATCATTTCATCTAACCTCACCTCATCTCATATACATATATTTATATGTATGTGTTCAAAAAATAGAGACCCTAAGGGACATACAAACATGTATATATGTATACACATACATTCATGTATATGCATGTGTATATATACATGTATCTATACATATACATTATTATGTATATATACATGTTTATATATATATATACACACACACACACATATATACATACTCTTTAGGGGAAAGATGTATTACATCAACATGCACTACATTGACCCCAAAATATGCAAACTAAGCCAATATCCTGATGTAGTAATAAATGACAAGAGAGGGAGTTTAAGAAGAATATATGATTTGTTGTGAATCTAGAGACGATCGTTAGAAATAGAGATTGCAGAGCAGGTCAAGACAGACACACAAAACCCAGACAAATCAGAATGAATAGACTTCTCCCTAGAACCGTCAGTGTACTCTTTCAGAGTGGGTTTAAGAATAATATATGTTTTGTTGTGAATCTGGAGACAATCTAAATAAATAGACATCACAGAGCAGGTCTAGACAACGAGGCACACAAAACCCTGACAAATCGGAATGAATAGAGACTTCTCCCTAGAACTGTCAGTGCCCTCTTCCGGAACTGTTAGTGTACTCTTTCGGAACTGTCAAGTTTTAGTTTTGGAAACTTGTGCGTAGGTAAAATCTAATTTGATGATCTTGTTTGTGATCTTTTGGGCTTCAAAAACTTGCTCGCTTTTTCAAAATTCTGTGAAAGTATATTGAAAACTGATCTTTTTTAAAGCCTTATCAGGGCAGCAACACCTAGAAAGACCAAAAAAATGGGGGATCTATTTAGGGACCTGTGTTATGCCTCTCAAGATGCTTGTACAAATTTGGCAATGAACACTCAAGTATAATGCATGTTCAACAAGTTGTCTAGTGAATGCGGGGCCTAGTCCTAAATGATATTTTGTGCTAGTATGAATACATGACAAATAAATAAATGCTTTAAGTCTGCTCTACACAATTGAATTAACTGCTATTGCACTTTCACAATCGATCTCTAGATCGATTCCATTAATTCAGTTTGTGTCTGTTCACGTTTTATATGTGCTCATGCAACTTTGTATTTATAGACTTATCAAATTCAAATTTAAACCCTATCGGCACACAAGTTGACACACAACAAGCAGGAAAGATGAACAAATCAGGAGCACAAGGCATGGGAGACTCGAAACAAGGATCACTAGGGCCTGTCCTAGAACTGTCCTTTGCATAATTCTGGGCCCCTGAACCATACAATGTACAGTTTTGGGCCCCAAAAAACTGCAGAAATCAAGGCAGGGAGGAAAGAGAGAGTTGAGAGAGGAATGAGGAGAGAAAAGGCATGGAGATAGCTAGAAACATGGAGAAGGCCCTAGAACTGTGCAATGTAGTTTTGGGTAGAAAATCCAAAAACCATGGAAAATAGGAAGGGGAGGAGACAGAAAGAATAGAGAGAAGAGTGAGGAGAGAAAAGGTTGGAAACAATGAGAAACATGAGGAAAACACACTAGTAAGATCCTATTATGAATAGGTAATCAACAAACACACAAGTGCCATAAAACAATGCAATTCGACAACTTATAAGTTTATAATGAACCCCATACCAAAATTAGCTGCCTACACATACATATGCATAAAAATGTTTACCATACTTGAATTTATATTATGCATGTACATATACATGCATATACATACATATATGCATGCATATTTATACGTATATATATGTATATGACCCAACTTTGATAGGGCATTAATGACCCTTTGTAGTGTCTGTTTCAGCTGTTCTGTGTTATTACTTGTGTTTCCAAACAGTAAAAGTGTGATCTTGTTGATGCATTGAATATGAATCTATGTGTTCCTTGAATGCAATCTTTTGTATTGAGAGTTTGTATGATTTATGACAATTGTATCTTTTCTTCAAATTGTACACACACACACGTGTATATGTATATGTATATGACCCAACTTTGATAGGGCATTAGTGACCCTTTGTAGTGTCTGTGTTTCAGCTATTCTGTGTTATTAATTTGGTTGTGTTTCCAAACAGTAAAAGTGTAATCTTGTTGATGCATTGATTATGAATCTATGTGTTCATTAAATGCAATCTTTTGTATTGAGACTTTGTATGATTTATGACAATTGTATCTTTTCTTCAAATTGTGCATTGAATACTCTTCAGGTAGGAAGCCTTTGTTTGGACATTGTTAAGATGAACCTGACACCTTGGCCATTTTTTGCAGGTGCCTTCACCTTAAGAAGAAAATGTGCCTAGCTGGTCTATTGAATGGCTTACATTTTGAATTGGTATGAACGATCAATTGCTAAGGTGGAGAGATAGCTATGCTTTGTAAGATTTCAACAACATTAGTGATGGTGGCTTTAGAAACACACTCAATTTGGCCTTACAAAATAACTGTGCCAATATAATTAGTTTTTCTGATGTCCTTGTTTTATGTGCTTGCTTTTTATGTGACACTCAATTTAGTATATATATGTATATGATCCAACTTTGATGGGGCATAAGCGCCCTTTTGTGGTGTCTCTGTTTCAGCCATTCCGTGTTATTACTTTGATTGTGTTTCCAAACAGTAAGATTGGGATCTTGTTGATGCATTGAATATGTATGTATGTGTTCATTGAATGCAATCTTTTGTATTAAGAGTTTGTATGACTTATGGCAATTGAATCTTTTCTTCAAATTGTGCATGTGATACTCTTCAGGTTGGAAGCCTTCGTTTGGACACTGTTAAGATGAGCCCAACACTATTGCCATTTTTTGCAGGTGCCTTCACCGTAAGAATAAAATGGGCCCAGCTGGTGTATTGAATGACTTTTGAACTGTTATGAACGATTAATTGCTATGGTGTAAGATTTTAACCACATTAGCGATGGTGGCATTAGAACCACACTCAATTTGGCCTTACAAAGTAACTGTGCCAATATAATTCGTTTTTCTTTTGTGTCCTTGTTCTATGTGCTTCTGGCTTTTTATGTGACACTACATTTAATGTCCACCTCATGCCACTTTCTTTTTCGTTGTGCTTAATCCCATTATAAGTGTGACTATTTATGCTGCCACAATATTGCATGCAAATTTTCTCTTTGTACTTACTAGGTGATATTAAAAATGCATTTTGTATTTGCAGCTCTGTTTGTAATTTGTGCTCCTTTTAGCCCTGCTGATTTTTCTTTGTAACCATATGTTAGGAAACATGAAGGGTTGGTGGTATTTTTGAAAGTTTTGGGACTCCTGAAATATAAGATGGAAGCAGATATTTTGTGTCATGTTTGTAGTGGATTGTTGGTCATAGTTTGCTCGGTACATCTCACTTGTTGGCTGTGCCATCTTTTAGCACATCCATTATTTAGGACTTTCTTTCTTAACACTAATATTTCATTGCGATATTCGATTCTTATTTTACTTTTTTTCTTTTCTATTTTTAATTGAAACCAGCGTTTAATATTTTTTGGTGTTTTTGTTTTCTACAGAACACCATGCACCAGAACTTAGAAAGACAGTTATATTTAGTTAGTTTTAAGGGTTCTTTGAGATGCGATGGTGTTGAACTTGAAGAGATGAAATTTTAAAGGGATTTTGGTGGCACAAAGCAGCTGAGTGGCAGGTAAGGATATCAGGGCTTGCTTAGGCAATGAATCTCTTCAGCGCCCTAACAATAAGCATCCTACTTTGTGCTCATGTGTCTATTATAATTTTTATTCTTAATGAAATGATTTTATTGATGTCCACCACAGAGCCAAAAACTGTAAGACCCATTTTAAAACAAATTATTTGCATCTTAAAAAACATTGCTATTGATGCCTCCCACAGAGCCAACAACGGCAAGACCTATTTATACAAGTAATTTGCATCTGACAAATCTTTGTTAGTCTTGGCCCTTGTGGAATTGCCCGTGCATAATTTTATTTACGCCTTTTCTGTTTACTACAAGATTGTCCATGTTTATTTTTATGTTGTTTTAGTGGGTCCACACTTTTGTATGTTGCAAATAATATGAAGCAAAGGAATCTCGCTGTTTTGCACCCTAGTGCACAGAGTTGGATTGGTTTATTTTGCATGAAAATTATAATGGTCTATCAATGTCAATAATATTAAGCAAATCGTTAAGTAGTGTGATGTGCAACATTTTTGTTGTCTGGTAGGGAAAAACCTTTTTCTGGGTACACAGAGGTGAGACAATTGAGCTTTTACTGTTTGCATTGCCAAAGTGATTCTTCTGTGATTTGCAGTGTTTGAGATCGATCTTTACCTGCTAGAAATTGCAAGCTGGGAGCCCAGTGAGCATCCCTAGTAGGCACAAGCCAGGCTAGTAATCTCGATGTGTGTAAGAAATGCATGGTCGTGTTTGATCCCTCAGCCTCAACTGACAAAATAAAAATAAGAGATACCTACGGTGCCACATCCCAGAACTTGGAAAGGATCAATTGAATATTTGATTGGTTTTAAGCATTCTCCATGATGTGCAGGTATGGATATTTTTTGGTCTTTTGCTTAGGCAATGAATCTTGTCAGTGTGCAAACAAAGTCATCCCACTTTGTGTTTGTGTCTATTAAAATTTATTTTCTCAATGAAATGAAATAATTTTATTAACGTCCACCATAAACCGAAAAGCTGTAAAACTTTAAGATTGTAGGGCAGATGTTTTTGCCCGGGACACAAGGTGAGACCATAACTGTTTACAAGGCTAGGGTGATTCGTCCTTCAGTTTCGATGCTTCATTGGGGGAATGGGCCTATTCATACCACTAAAATTTGCTAGCTATGATGGGAGCCAGTGATCAAATATGCACGGCGGCCTTAAATTATATTTAAAGGACTATTGAACTGTTACCATCACTACTTTGAGATGAAATTTCAGAAATTTACCCTACTGGTAAATTTTAAACGTTACCCTTGATTTGAAAGGGAAATTAGCGTTTGTACTCTTTTTTCTGGCTAGAGAGCCCTTTGAAGGGCACTGAAGGCTGCATATTTGATCACTGGTGAGAGCCCATTGTGTCTCTAGTAACCACCAGGGTAATAAACTGGACGAGTGTAAGAAATACTTAAGATGGGGTAATATAAGATTCATTTTTTTCATTAAAAAAAAAGGAATCATGCAAATGGTTATTTTTGAGCCACTAGCCTCACTAGCCCAAAAACAAAAAACAAAAGGGTGCTTTACATTTGTCTTGTTTTGAAATAACATGAACTAGATTGCAAACTGGATGAGTGTAAGAAATACTTAAGATGGGGTAATATTAGATTCATTTTTTTCATAAAAAAAGGGAATCATGCATATGGTTATTTTTGAGCCACTAGCTTCACTAGCCCAAAAACAAAAAACAAAAGGGTGCTTTATATTTGTCTTGTTTTGAAATAACATGAACTACATGATGAGTGCAATCTATATGTAAAATTATAAATAATGTCCATATATAGCGGGCATGTTATAATCTTTTATTTTATTTCTTTTACTGCATTCAAGTGACTTATGTTAAATATTCTCTTTTCCCAAGATGTCTTTAGGAGGGTCTAACTGTCATATTGGACTAAGTTGGTTCTTTACTTTGCAATTAGTATTAGCTTTTGAGACTGGTTATCTTGTTTGGGGTTGATGATATTTTTATAATGGCAAAGGTTTCGTCTTCGATTTTTTATTGTGCCAAGAGCCTATCACACATATTAGTCTGAATGAATGATCTTAAGTTTTCTGAACTTATCAATGGCAGGTCATCACATATGTCCCAGTGCTTCAACCATTTATTTGAGTCCCTTTGTCAACTTAGATGGGTTACGCACTAGTGCTGGGCAATGATGAAGCCCCAGTGCTGCAATCGTTTATTCGAGTCTTTTCATCAACCTTTTATTGTTGTAGACGGTTTATAACTATTGAGCAATGAAAACAAGCCTACCTTCCAACGTGTAGTATCATTTAGATATTCTATTTATGTGGAAATTTTCACTACAGGGGAGTATTTTAAGGTTGCTGCTTATATACATAATATATGTATATGTTGCAAACTATTAAATTTAAGGTCAAGTACTTGGTTCCATTGTAATGCTTTAAAAAGCTGGATGTTTACACTTACGCCTTATATGGGTGAATTTTACGTTTCTTATGTGCCTCATTTTAGTTGGAGTGGTAATTACACTTTTAATAGGTCCTCTAAACCAATTCGGCCCTAACAAACCTTAAATGTTGTCTCAACTTTATTTGTGACTAGCATTGCACCCCTACTTGTGAAGGATACGCCACTATGTTAAGTTGGAGTATTATTGTGAAACAAAATCCCCTACTAGTGGGATATGAAACATGACTTCAGCTGTTTGTAATTACAAACTTGTATTACATCACATGATAACAAACAAAAGCTAAAGAAGATCCACAATGCATGTTTAACTGTTTGCAGTGTTAATAGAGGGGAGAAATAGCCTAAATTATTTTGTTGTTTTCATCTTCTAGCCTTCTTCCTCACTGGCAAATATTTTGGTACTGCTAATGCCTTATAAAATCACACGTCACACACAATAAGGAGCATTTAAAATCTACGTAATACATTTTTAATAAATGATGACTATTAAGGGAGGTCCTCTTGAGATGGACTTGAAATACACACGGGTCAAATCCTACAAAAATAAAAGATCCAAATAAAAATGTTTGTGGAAATCTACAATTACCTTAACACAAACACACGTTAAAATCCACATTGGTGAAAGTTGTACGAAATTGGTGACTTATAAGGGTATTATATGCTCCAAAAAAATTGCTAATAGGAAGAAATGCTAGAGGATGAATGCTATCTAGATAGTGATGAATGCTATACAATATTATCTGAGGAGTCCAAAAGCATGATTTCGCTCTCAGAAACAAATGTCTTTTTTTTTGAAACTGAAATAAAACTTGATTCCCCCTTACCATTGCAAGTTTGGCAGCATGAACCTTGTTATAGTTGAAGCCTATGTTCGTTTTTTTTTTTGATTGAAGATAAGCCTATGTTTATAGCTTAACATCACCAACTATTTCCAAAAGAAATTTGTCTATGTTTGGAATGATAGAAACAATTTCATCTCTCACAATTTTTTTTCTTGCAACAAACATGGTTGTAGTTTAGCAATCACTGCATACACGAAGGTGATTGAAAGTATAATTGTTTTAAATCAAAGATTATTGCAAGCCAAATTGTTGAATATTTTGTAGATAAATTGTACAGAAGCTCATCTGAGATTTCAAGTGAGCCACCTTACTCATCTGCAGGGATCGATGAAATCAAATATTTATTACACGGAATATGTCCAGGCCATCACTTGTAAACGACCTCAAATCCAATCATTGGCATGAGTTCATGGGCGCAAATTGATCTGAATTGGATCATGAAAAGTTAGTAAGTTTAGCTTAATAAGTTACTATTGTCATTGATTGGTTAAAACGTCCAAGACTCTAAGACACTCTAGTATGTGACTCTAAGACACTTTAATCAATACTAACATGATGGATTTCAGAAAGGATAGAGAATGCAAAATTGATACATGTGTCTACAGAGCTTGTAGAAGGTTTTAGAGGTGATCCAAACACCTTGAAGTCATGAACAACTGGTGGTCCCTGGAACAGGGAGCAGTCTGCACAGTGACAAAACCACCAGCTGGTGCAGAGTGGCAGTTGCGTATGTGTCATGATGGTTCCCACTTGTGCAAGGGTCGTATCACTTGTGCCTTGGTTGTGGACTTGTCGTAGTGCTTTTACCCTAATGTATGTGGTGATTCTGCTTGTGTCATACAAAAAACAAGAGTAATGGCAGGAAATGGCGTTTTGGGCCAGCTGCTTGGTTTGATTCTAGCTGGGTTTTGATATGTATGATCTCTAGGGGTCATTCGATAGATTTGTTGTTCCTTGGTTGTGAGCATGTACGTGCATGAGAGTGTGCATTGAAGCAAATTGCAAAGCATGGCAAGTTGTAAGGTTTTGCTGTTGTGTTGTTGATGGCAAGAGAGTAAGCCATTTTTCCCACATTGAGCGTCTCCATGGTAATCCTTCTGTTGTGAGCTCTGTTTTTGATGGCTTTCAGTTGTTTCATTTGTTGCATGCTACATTCTACTTTAATTACTGCACATAGTCATTGGCAAACAAATACATAGTAGACAAAATGCGTAACCAACAATGTTATTTGGACATTGCGTAAGATTCATTTTGGCAAGTTAGGTATGGAATATTTATTTTAATTGTGGATTATATCTCTATGTTGATTGCATGGCAATGAATAGCTCCAAGGGCATGGAATGGTAGGGCCGTCTCAACAATGCTTATAATGGATGGTCATTTGCTTGTTTCTTGTCCTTCTCCTTAGAGAAGATGTGCCAGCCAAATTTTTAATAATCTTCATTTATTAATTACATATATGTATATAGATACATTTAGGATGATTATCAATTAAAAATTCGAGTCTTCTACAGTTCATATGTTTCATCGCACGCACACATGAATCCTACATCTGGATTTTTTGCATCGAATGATTCAAATCTGCTCTACAATGTTTGACTTGATAATCATGGTCATACATCTATCTTTAAATGGTTAGCCTAGAAAAATTTATGAATTGCCCAGATTGGTGAAAATCCTTGGTTTATAGAATGGTGTAGTTTCATTCACCTTCCACTAAGAAAGGGTTTCATGTTAGGTATAGGTTATAGTTAAACGTTGCACAATTTTCTGATACACCATTCGTAAATCTTGACACGCCTACATCCAATCATATACTCTACACATCCAATCATATACTTTACACACTCTGTCCGCACATATTAGTTGACAAGATGACTTGTGTGTGGGCTGTCATTTAATAGTTGAATATACACATATACAAATATTGCATTTAGAGTTTTACACTTGCATTGCATGATTCAAATATGCATTTTGACCGCTGATCTGATAATCATCATCATGCATATATCTATGTATAATTCTAGAGTCAATTCTTCTGAATTTGCCTATATATATATTCAAATTCGTGGTGTACAGAATGGTGTAGATTCATTCCAAATCATTTGGAATGAATTGAGATCTTCCGGTGGATCATGGACTTGCATGAATTGAGATCCCGGTGGATCATGGACTTGCACCACTTTAGTGTTTTGCCAAAAAAGTTCATATTTGGGTACTCTTACAACCATGATCAAATTAAAATTTCAATATTGTAATGGTGAATACATATGGCATTCCTATTTTACTTATTTTGCATTTAATGTTGATTTAAATGAAGTAAAACTATGAATATTTAGATTATTGAAATTATGAAAATTATCATATAAATTTTGGAATGAATTGAGATCTTCCGGTGGATCATGGACTTGCACTACTTTAGTGTTTTGCCAAAAAAGTTTGTATTTGGGAACTCTTACAACCATGATCAAATTAAAATTTCAATATTGCAATGGTGAATACATATGGCATTCCTATTTTACTTATTTTGCATTTAATGTTGATTTAAATGAAGTAAAACTATGAATATTTAGATTATTTAAATTATGAAAATTATCATATAAATAATGAATGTAAAAGGGTAGATCGATATTTCTTATAGAAGTTTAGAAATTGATGAACGATAAAGGGAGAGATTTAATTATCTTATTTTGATATTTTGTTGTTCATTGTGTTCGTCACTATTCGTGAAAATTCTTCATCTACTTTGTAATTGTTCAAATTAGGAAACAAGAGCTCTAATCCTATGTAGACGTTGCTAGTGAAATTCATATTGTCTAGGCTCTACTGGTAGTGTCCTTGATGATTGTGCAAGTTAGTGATGTCTTAGATAGTGGTTGGTGCACTTGTGCATGCCTATTGTGTGCACTCGCTTATGGCTATGTGTATTTATCTTTAACTTTTTTCTTTCAAAGTCCTAATTTCACTTTAGACCACAAAATGACTCTTGAAAAAGCAATTAGTATGTTGCGTTGGAAATTCAGTGAGTGATTGAGTGTTTCCTATGTTCTTATTTTCAAAAGAGGGTTCAAATTTCACATGGTTATCTCATCTAGGTGTGTGTGTGCGTGTGAACCATCACAATCAATGTAGAATTCAATTCAATGTTTAGTTTTGGGTGCTTGGCACCATGTAACTTTGTCTTGTATTTGTATTCAGCTTAGCTCTTAGGCCTTGCTTTTGAGGTAGACTTAAATATGTATGTTTTTGTGATAATGTCCCAATAGAGTGTTAATTGATTTTTCAAACTTTTAAGTGATTGTTAATGTAATAGCCAAGTAGTGACTAAGTGAGCCTAACCTTAGGATTTATTTGTATCTATTGTTGATTATTCAATATTTCCCTGTATGATTGACCCATGAAGCGTGTAGGCTGGACCTTATGGACACACCAGTTTGAAAAATAGTTGTCCTTGGATGCTAACAACAAAGGCAGACACGTGTGACAATTCACAATTATCTGGCTGTTGTCGATTTTGTCGTGAGTGAAAACCAATAATTTGAGATATGGAGTGTTTTGAGTATTATTGAACATCTTTGCATAGAATAAGGTGACCTTGAATATGTGTATCTGATAAATTGGGTTGGCCAAGATAATTGGTGGGTAGATGGATGTGGGGAACTGTGCACGAGTCAAATGTGTACATAAAGTCTAATTATGTCAAAATGTGTCAAAGTGTTTAATACTATATTTAAGTGTTTACAAATGTTGCTCTTTTAGATTAGTATTTCAATGTTTGCCTTGTGACATTTGGCACCATGTAACTTTGACATATGTTCGTATTCAAATTTAGCGCTAAGGTTTCTCTTTTGAGGGATATTCAAATATGTATGTTTTTGTGATAATGTCTAGAGTGATAATTGATTTTTCAAGCTTTTAAACGATTCTCTATGTAATAGCCAAGAAGTGATGAAGTGAACTTGGCTTTATGATTCATTTGTATTTATAACTGAGTCTTTGATATTTCTTTGTATGGTTGACCCATGAAGTGTGTGTAGGCACGACCTAATGGAGAGTTACCAATTCAAAAAATAGTTGTTGAGCATCTTTGGACACACTAATGATAGAGGCATAAATTGGCAATGAATTGCAATTCTCTGTTTGTTGCTAGTATTGTTTTGAGAGTGAAAATTGATAATTTGAGATATGAAGACAATTTGTTTAAGATTACTGAAAGTTTTTACATAGGTTAGGGTGATCTTGATTATGTGTATTTGATAAATTGGGTTGGCTAGGATGATTGGTGGGTAGATGATAGGGGAAAATGTGCAAAGGGTTAAATGTGTATGCAAAGTCCAATTATGTCAAAATGTGCAGTGTCTAATACTAAATTTAGGTGTCTACAAATATCTTTCTTTTAGTCTAGTATTGAATTGCTAGATGAAAAAGATTAAAAAAAAAGTACCTATGATTAATTGTAGCGAGTGTTGAAAGGTATTGCCTCAAATGTCTTGTTTCATGTAAATTTTTTAAGGAAACATGTATAGATCAATGGCCATTTATGATAGTTTTTTGGAAATAGTCTAAATCATTGAATTATTTGAAATGAAAATCAAGGAATGATTACACTTGAGGGTATACAAACCAAGCTTTCACTTGGAGAACTCATTTGGAGAATGCCATCAGGGGATTATACACAAGTTACGTAACCATGGAAACCATGAGTTGAGCATAAATGCATTGATGACCATTGGAGAAGAACCACTAAAAGTTGAGCGTCACATGAAACGTCAATTGCGCTAATTTGAATATCATTATAATTTTTTTATGGAACTCTAAAATTAGGGTCATAAGTAAAGATGAAACCCCAAAACAAGTATGTCAAAATGGAGCTCTAGATCAATCGTTGTAGATGGATTATAGATCCAAAGTACTTATGTAGTACCATTATTCTCCATTGATCCACAATATAGAAAATAGAAAAGTGTTTTAATGAGAAACATTAATGTCTTACATCTAGTCCATTTGTACTTAAAAGTGATACAAAATGCCACCATCTATTTGTCATGTCATATACAATGTTTCTCAATTGTTCAATCTAATAAATCAAATCAATCTAATCCATATGATATGTCTTAGAATGTTATTGAATGTTCTAACTATTTTGCACAATCATGTAGAATGCCCTACATGTACTCTGTGTGTTCAATTTGTCCCCTTTGAATCACATAATTTGATTCAAAGTATGAACTATTTGTCTATCATGGATTGTATCTCTAAGATAAGACCACCATATGCCCCTTTTTTTATATGATGGATGAACCATGCGAATTGCTCTCTTAAAAGGAGTTATACGTACCATTTGTTATTTAGAAAAAATGTAATCATGTAAATTATGTGTACAAATATGATAAGATATGTCATCATCATTATTTTTTGATCATTTAAGTACATTAAACATGTAATCGAGGGCAATTGGCGTACAAGTGTCATGTGAAATAGATATATTAATTAGGCATATTGTAATAAGCCACATAGTAAATGCATACTAATATAGATCATGGCATTGTACACAATTGGTGGCATTAAGCTCAACAACAGTTATGCATGTAACCACACATACACACTATCATTATCATAAAGCATTCAAGATTGGTCTTAAATTTGACTCGACTCTAAGTTGACACGAACACATGGCCATGACATGGACCAGAGGATCCTTTGACACAACTAACGCATGATGTAACAAGACAATGCACTCATAAAATCATACAGTATAACACACATAAGTAATCATATAATATAATAATCATCAACATCAAATGTGCATTGAACAAGCAATGCTATTCCTCATAATTAATCAATGTCATCATCTAGTATAACAAAACACAATATTTGTAAGAAATAACACTGTAGAAAGTGTAAGCAAGAGCAAGGCATATATAACAATATACTATGATCGATGGCTAGTATAAAAAAATATACCCTGATAAGTGTGCTACATGTCTCTAGTGTAGGCATGGTCCCAATGTATAAAGGTACTCCATGGGTGTAAAAAATTGTTGGTTATAGCTTGATGGAAAGACTATAACTGGATTTCAATTTTATACATGATACATGATAGTAAATTAAACCAATGAAGAAGAATAAAAACAGTTATAATTCAATGAAGTAATGAAAGATGAATATTTTATTCAATAGTGACATGTCTTCTTCTTCAACCCACATTTGTCTATAAAGGCTCTCTAACTTCCCTCTTGTTTCTACAACTTCTTTACATGTCTCTTTGTCTTTCTTTTGCCTTTTTCACTTCTTTTTGTATTTACATTTTTCTTCATAATTGACATTTTATAAATAAATCAATTTCCCCTTTAGCTATGTTAACACTCATCCAAACCAAATAGGTGTCTCGCCTCGAGACACACAAGTCCTAAAAAATCAAGTTTTTACATTTCTGTTTCATTACAAATGTATTTGAGAAACTAAATTACTCCTCCTACTCTTCATGGCCTCTCATTTCGGAGTCCCTGTTCTTCTACAACTAACAATTCAAACTTCAAATACATTTATAACTTTGCAAAATAATAAATGCTTTCACTTTTTTTAGACCTATCTATGACATAAAAATGTATTTGGAATATACATTCTTGACATAAAACTGTGCTAAATATTTTACAAGCATTAGGTTAGAGGGAGAAATGAATATTAAATCACTATGGTTTCTTGGATGTTTCATTCTCCATGGAGCTTAGCACCAGTTGTACATAACGTCTTTGCTTCTCCACCACACCTAATATTTACCAACTCCCTCGGATACGGAATCATAAATCACCAAATTGCACTATTTTCTATATTTCTTTTACCTAACTAATATTGAAATGAAATTTCAATTCCTATATTTAAACATACTAACAAAAGAAAGAGTTAAGAGGATCCCAGGGAAGAATTAGCATGAAATGCGGGCTTGGAGTAGTTGAAAAACACGTCCAAGAGTTAGGTGAGGGGCTCTATGTTCCTTTACTCACCCTGATAGGATCCATAAAGTCCAGTTCTTTATAATGCCTCCTCAAGGATATATCATAACACTAAATAATTGCAATTTTTTCTCCTTAGCCACGACTTGCAGTTGCATACGTTTGACCACTAAGCTATTCAACATCAATAAATGTATAACAATAAGCAACATAATATTTATATAAAAACAAATCAAGAGACCCATATCCAAAGTGTTTGTGAATCGAACCCACGTTATCTAGGCATTGCTATCATCAATTTTTATAAATGGAAGATTTGTGATATTCTATTAATCTCCTTAGAAAGTATGACTGCGCATTGGTGAAGTCTACACATTTCACTGCTAAACAAAAATTGATACAATAATGAGTATCAAATACCTGATATTGAATGGAGGCTTTACATTTCCCACGGAAACTTGCTCTCATCTCCAACCTCTAATGAAAGATTGGAATCTCTTTGAAGACTATCTAAAGCCCAAGCAAAACCTTCCCCTCCCATTCAGGGGATGTACCAGTTAAAATAACTAGTGCAGGCGTCCACATATGACACCATGTTTATCATCTTTTGCAAGCACACAACTGTCTTGGTATAAAATCGTGCCATCCCTCCCCTTGATCGTCAAATGTCTATAGATTGCGTCTAACATCTTCCACCCATGGATGAACATGTTAGAGTGGATGATCTACAAGCAGTGTTCCAAGATGGTTTAGTTCCTTTATTTTGCAGGCTATATTCTTGGTAAAACTTTGGGTGTTGGACAAGATTATTACGTTTAGATGCACATCTAACTGCTTTTCATAAATGTCCTAATACGTCTCTTGCAATCATTACATTGACCCATCCATGGAAGCTCTTGAAAAACATTGCACAAGTACTCAATCTTTATTCGGTGCATATGTTCGAGACTTACATACTCTTTGACAACAACCACAATGTTGATTGTAGCTTAATGAAAAAACTATAAAATCAGGGTTCAACCTTATACACAATACATGATAGTAAGCTTAACCAATGAAGAAGAATAAGAAAAACTATAACTCAATGAAGCCATGAAAGATGGATATTTTATTCAATAATGCCATGTCTTTTCCTTCAACCCACATTTGCCTATAAAGGCTCTCTAACTTCCCTCTTATCTTTACGACTTCTTCACTTGTCTTTGTCTTTCTTTTGCCTTTTCCACTTCTTTTTGTATTTACATGCTTTTCTCTTCATAATTAACATTTTATAAATAAATCAAATTCCCCTTTACCTATGCTAACATTAATGTCACACATTTTGTATGTCCTTATATGTAACCTATATATCTTGTTTCCCTCTCATGTGTACTATGAAAATCATGTGCGTAGAAAATGGATATGTAATTCACCATATATATGATAAATAATATCAATCATCTATACCAGCAAAATATGTCATGTATAGGTCTTGTTTTGTATTTTTTAAATATATATATATATATATATATATATATTTTTTTTTTTGAATTTTCTATTTTTTTTTGAGTTTTTCAAATTTTTGTTAGCATATGGAATTTGATATTAATGATAGTAGGTATAGATATATGGGTAAATGATATAGCATTGAAACACATATATGTCTCAATTGTAACTATCTAATGATTTCATCGCAATCTAAAAAATTGAATGGAATGGAATTCCCTGACCAACCTTGCATATACAATAAGTCATCTCACATATAGCATTTGATTGACTTAATTTATTTAGTTTATAAGTAATTGAATTTTGTGGATATATAGTTGGTGTTAAACTCTTAGGCACACTTATGATTGTATTCGCATTAGATACTTGTGTTAATCTTGTTTGAGTTAATGCATGTAATGAATCTTGGCCTATGCTAATGGTTGGCAATTCTTTCTTTTCTTGTTCTTTATTTGGAGGAATACTCATTTCTTGCTTATTTTCTTCATTTGTACTTGATTTATTTTGCTTTGGCACCCATACTTGTGCGTTTTGAGATATAACTGTACTCTTAGTAGGAGTTTGCTTTTTATATGTTTCTTCTCTTTGAAATGTGAATAAACCACCTTCAAAATCAAATGAAACAGTGTTTTTGACGCTATTCAATTTTTCTTTAATTTTATTTAACTATGATTTTTTAAGTATTGTATTGAGTTGTGTAATGTGGTAGGTTTCACAAAAAATAATGTTTCCACTATCTTGGGCCCAAAAGAAATTGTTATTGTATATGTCCATTGACCCCTCATGAGTGCTAGATTGTTGCAATTTACTTTGATCATGTCCTAATTCCTTTAGAATATTCATTGTGCATGCATCATATTGTATCTTTTCATTCACAACAATTTCTTTCCTATGTTCACCTTCAATAAGAGCCCGAATGACCATTGGTTCATTTTTTGGTTTATATGACAATATATGACCTTTAAGTGCTCTTTAGAATACATTAGTCTTCTTAGATTGTAAAATATAAGAGTATTGTGAAGTTAACATTGTAGGAGTGTTGTCAGATTTTCAATTGTAATAACACCCTTATCGATAAGCTGTTATATTTTGTATGGTGATGCATTGTAGGAGTGTTGTCAGATTTTCATAACAATAGTTATCTCATAACAATAGTTATCTCCCATTGATGCAATGATAATTACAAAATGATCTTGCCTCCACTTGTGTTAGGGCTTGGTGGTATCAAGATGCAAGAATGGAAACTAAATGAAAGAACGCTGAAAAGAACAATTGCTCGAATTTGTTGAACGAGACGCTCCTGCCCCTATCTATATCTACACAACGGAGAGAAAGAACCTAAGAACGAAAAGGAGCAAAAAAGAGAATATATATAAATAGGGGATTAGGAGAAGGCCTAGCTGTACATAAAATGTCTCTTGATCCCCTATATATATATATCTCGAGTTTGTATCTATATAGATAAGGTGAGTTAGGGAATGATGTGGAGGGTGATGTCAATTGGAGGGTAATGTGAATAACTTCTTATCAATAAGTATTCATAAAATAGTATTTGGTTTATCCTTGAGTCTTATCAATAATATGGGTTGGTTATCAATATAAGGGGTAGGACAAATGCAAGTTGCTTATTTAGTGTCTTACATGTAGTTTCCTTCTTAGATGGAGAATCACCTTGGAGACTTGAGATGGTTATTTTTGGGAACTTGTAGAATTAGAGGCACATGCACAACAAGACCACTCTCGTAACCGTAAACATCAAATTAGAGCGCTCAAAAGATGTATAAGTATGATCGAGTGATTTTTCCCTAAATGGAAAATACCCTTATTAAAAATGATTTGCTTTTCCAAATCAATTGGTTGATACATTAAGCAATGTAATGCATTTTTGAACCTTAAAATGTAATTTTATATAGGTTTATCATGACCTTGTCAAAGGTGTTGGAGATGCTCTAAGGGTTAACCTAGTATATTTATTCTTATTGAAATGGGATAAAAAAGCCTCTTCTAATTTAACAAAGAAAGCCTTAAACCTACTAGGTTATTCATAGAGCCAATTTGAGGATGTTCCTTTTAAACTTAGATGAAAGGTTTTAGGTAATACTTTTCCATTGCATGAAAATTATCCAAGAGAAGACATATAGTGTACAAGGTGGGTACGAGGATCTCTATATCCATCAAACAACCAAAATGTAGGGATCATAAATCCTTGTGGATATGGATGATTGAGTATGCTTCGTACTATAGGTTGTTTTAATATGATATTGTTATCAAACTTAACATAATATGCCCTAGACACTAATGATAAGACAACTTGTTTTTGGAGTTCACCAATGAATGCATTGTAGACACTATATGACCAATAGGCATGGTTATAGATTGGAAAGGCTCATTCATATGTTTCATTTCACTATCTTAAACATGGGTATAAAAGGGTCATTAGAAGTATAACTATCATTGCATCTAGACATTATCACATTCCATCTTAATGAAATAATCATTGCATTTAGAAACAACATCACATTGCATATGAAGAGAAGACTCATTGCATTGCTTAGAATCATCATTTTATATGCCAAAAAAAATAGTCACTGTATTTATAAACATCACATTTCATGTGAACAAAAGAATTATTGCATGTAGAAACATCATCACATTGCATGTCAATAGAAGAATTATTGCATTTAGAAACATCATCACACGGCATAATATCATGGAGTATCGCAACATGTGTATCATCTATTGATTTTTTTATTGTATCTAGGCAACATTGATTTTTCTTAGTCATAAGTTTAATAGGATCAACGAGTATGTTGGTTGATTCCATTTTACTTTTTTCTTATTCTACTTCATGAATAATGGACAAGTCTATGGAAGGGGAAGGAAAAATAATCTCTTGGATTATAGTATTAATTTGACCTACTTATCCTTCGCTACCATTGTACAAAGATACATCACTAGCATAACAATCCTCAACATTATCATGCACATAATGTTAATCATCATGATCATTACCCTCATTCAAATACGAATGATCATCACCGACACAAGTATTATCATCATTCACAAAATCTGATCATCAACATTTGTCTACTCATTAGTATAATTATAAGGCACAATATGTGTAGAAAACAATGAATCTTTTTGTGTTGTGATAACATGGACCTCTGTATCCAACATAAGCCTAGGACGAATAATAGGAAGGGATGTTGGCTATCACTACAATGAGGTCTTGGGGGAGGGGGAATGAAAGGAGTCATAAATATTTTTTCCATTTGATTAGTAATTGGAAGCATTTTAGATTCAATATTCATGCTAGTAAAGAGAGCTAAGAGTTCATATCATCCTTAATTCTATTGCATTTTGATTCATTACTTGTCCTTGTCTAAAATATGAATGCATGATAAAATTGATAAAGGAAACAAATGATTTTCAACACCATGGCTACAAATAGTAGATATAAAACATTTTAACCCATCGGAAATTAAAAGTTAAATCTAAAATTAGAACTCACAAAAGAGAAGCAAACCCTAGGAAATAAGGGTGTAAGTCCTAGGGTGCATGAATGTAGAAGATCATTTTGACAAGGGTCAAAACAAAGAATCAACCATTCTAAAAAATTCATGAGGAATGTTGGGAAAAAAGAGGTTTTTGATTAATATCATTAGATGGATGAAACACATAATTTGTTTTGAAATGAAATAGGTCCTTCGTCTGTTAGATCTCTTTTAGTGAAAATAAAGAAAATCTAAATCTGAAAAATTCATGATGAATTTTAGGGAACAAAAGTAAGGTTTTCAATCAAATCAATGCAACTAATAAAAAATTCCAAAATTTTTGAAAATAGAGTGGTTTTCAATCAAATATAATTAAAAAAACTTGAAGACAAGCAATAACCCTAATATGAGAATAAAATGAAACCTTAGGGAAAATGGTAAATTTTTTTTTGTTCACATAAGAAGGGGAAATCAACTATTCGACTTGAAAGTCAAATCCTAATGAGAGATAAATATAAAACCTTAAGGTCAAAAAGATCTAGGCTTTGTTCGTGCTCAAGTCAATGATCAGGTTCGCCAAAATATTTTACTTATTTTGAGATTAATGTGATCTAAGTAAAGTAAAATATGAATATTTAGATTATATAAAATAAGATAATAATCTTACAAATTTATATGTAAAAGGGTAGATTGATATTGTACTTAGATGTTTGGAAATCGATAAAGCATAAATGGAGAGATGTAATTAACTTGTTTTGATATTCCGTTGCTCACCGTGTTCGTCACTATCTTTGAAAATGTTTCATAACTGCTCATATCAAGAAATAGGGGCCTAAACCCTTCTCGGAGGCTGCTGGGAAAATTCAAACCTCTGTGGTGACTCGTATTGTCGAGGTCTTGTCGAGAGTGTCCATGTTTACTATGTAGGTCTGTGATGCCTTAGAACATTATGTCTGCACCTGTAGATGCCTCTCTCTTATGTGTTATCACCTTCAATCTTGCGTGCTAATCCATGTTTTTCATCCTATTTCCTTTAAAACCCTAATCTTATTTTTGACCATAAGATAACCCTTGAAAATGGGATTAGTATGTTGGGTTATATAGATCCAATATCTCCCCATTGAGTGATTGAGTGTTGTCTATGTTCCAATACTATGAAGATGACTCAAACTGCACGTAGTTCTCTCACCCAGGTGTGTGTGTGTGCATGCATAATGCAATGTAATGTCTAGCATGATCAATCTAGAATGCAATGTAATGTCTAGCTTTCAATCCCTGACACCATTCAAATTGGACTTGTGTTTTTATCCATACTTGGCTCTAAGTTTCTCTTTCGAGGGATATTAAGAAATGTATGCTTTTGTGATAATGTCTCAAAAGAGTGTTAATTGATTTCTCAAGCTTTTAGGTGATTGTCAATGTAATAGCCAAGTAGTGAACAAATGAGCCTCACCTTAGGATTGGTGTGTATTTATAGTTGAATCTGAACTTTACCACTACGAGAGACTCAAAACATTTCTAGGCGGACTTATTGGAGACTTCTCAATTTGAAAAATAATTGTTGAGTGTTCCTAAACACTACTAGCAGAGACATACACTTGCGACAAACTGTAACTATTTAACTATTATCTGTACGGTTATGAGAGTGTAAATTACTAATCTAATATATAGAGATAATATGTTTAGGATTCTCTAAAGTTCTCCCATAGACTAGAGTGACCCTGAATATGTATATTTAGTAAATTATGTTGGCCAAGGCAATAAATGAGTAGAAAGATTGGATTGGCCAAGCCAACATATGAGTAGACATATAATATGATGGACTTCATTCTTTAGGTGTTGTGGTTTGTGACTCAACTATACATATTTAGCCAACACACATGTGGCATTAATTTTAGCTAATATGACAAGCCAAAGTGTCCAAGTGTTTGTCTTTTGAGTCTTTCCATTTGCCCCTTGCCACACAAAATATACATAACTACCTTGCTTACCATTATATAGTAAGCAAGCTAGTTTCCCACAAGTTAGATGTGTCCTACTCCCATGAAGTCACATTGACAAACATATTGATGATACCAAGAAGCATATGTAATGGCTATGAATTAAATGAACATGTGAGAAAACATTTTTTACATACCAGTCTTTGAAATTATGGTGACATCTAGTAGTCAATGTCAGAGAAGACTAGTTTGTACAAAATGTTCTCTCACATGTTCATTTAATTGTATCAAGTATGCTTGGAGCCATTACTTATATGATTCTTAGTATATATATATATCCAACTATCAAATTTCAAGTTACATGCTCATTTGTATATTAAAAACTTTAAAATTTTAATATTTTCCTGTTAAAGTGTGTTCACATTATTAATCTGTAATAACATAATTATTGTTAGATAAACAATAATACGTTAATAAGTATTTGTGTGGTATATTATTATTATGAATAATAATAATAATATACATGTTAGTTTTATTAGTGTTTGGTAGTTACACGAATATATTATAATAACAATATATTTTGTATATAGTGGGTTGGTTGTTAGATTGAGTTATTATAGGGAGATATGAAGATTGTGGTGAAGATATGATCTCCCCAATTATAGGAAATACTTTTAATATATAAATGTATTATCCATATGAAATAAAATAGAGAGTGAGAATTATATTATTAGTGTGTTTATTATTCTTTGTTATCTACATATATAAATTCATTATTTTCTATGTTCAACTTATGTAGATCTGAACTAGAATTATTATTTGGTATTGAAGCAACAAAAATCCAAATCAGAGTCCTATGAAGTTTTTGATGTCAAGATCATGCATCATGGGACTCTATAGACGTGCTTCAAATTCAATGCTATGCAGATTCATCTTACTAGCATCATTCTAATCGTGCATCTTTAACGAATAGTGCTCTACATAATTTTGTCTTATCTATGTTGAGAAGACTATGTTTATCCTACCAAGTCTGCATTGCACCTACCAATACAAGTCTTCTATTGCCTTCCACATTTACACACAGACCCTACAGAAAAGAAATAGGATTCAACTCTATAGGATCAACGACGAAGGATAAAAACCTTGCATGACATCCCAAGCATGAACCTATCCAACTATCCATACCTATTAAATTTTTTGGAAGCATCAAGACATATTCATACACTAAATACTCATGTTTACATCGAGCGCTTTGAGATATGCATTCTGAGTCTATCCAATGATGGTCTGTGTTGAATTGCATGCCTCCACTTGAGTGTTTATCATGTACTTTATGAGTAGCATATTATTCTTACAAAACGTGACACAAGATCCTCTTGTGTGGATGGTGAGTGCAAATCACTAATTTCTCATTTGCATCGCATACCTAGGACCTGGTTCATGTGTTTGATAGAATAATTGTTGTCAAAAAGTTGCAGAATTTGAAGATTGGTGTGGATCAGTTTTGCATTAAGTTTTATGTCTCAGACCTACATATTTTATGGCAAAGTAAATCATAGATTTTATGCTCAAGTTGTATGCAATGAATAATGTCTTGGTGGCACATTTGAATCTTCCATCTAGTTTGCTGAAGAGATCTCCAAGCGGTTCGGTCAACTCATCCAAATGCCATTTTAACAACTTTTAGTGCAATAAGATTTGCAATTTATTTAGAATTTAGGTACTTTTAAAAGTTTGAGTCTTTATTTAAGTCATTTCTTTGGTTTATGCAAATCAATTCAAAGTTGATAGTCTTTACTTAAGAGTCTTTATACATTTAGTTTATGTCCATTATAAAAATTAGTGAAAAGTTTCAAGTCCTTTTTTATAGTTTAAAAGACTTCAATGAGTTGGTAGTCCTATATTTATTATTTTTAGAAATAGTCAAGTTGGATTATAATTTTTTCAAAGTCATTTGAATTAGGTTTTGTATATAGTCTTTATTGTCATCAAAGTCAAATTGTTTAAAAAGTAATTTTCCTTTATTACCTTTTAAAATATTCGAGTTGTCGATATTGTAAAAAAATAAAAAGTCCATTGTGTTAATAGGATTATTATCTAAAAGAGTGAAGTCAAAAAATTCAAAGTATCTATATGTCGTTAAAAAGTAAAAAAATCATCATTTTCATTTTGTCATATTATCGAAATCAAAAATACGTAAAGAGTCATTTTGTATGTTAAGTTGTTATGTCAAAAGTCCTATGTCATATAAAGTTAAAATTGTAAAAATAATTTTTTTTGCCTCACAGATGCATTTTTTTTTATGTGATGTCTAAGATTGTGGGAGGGGTTTCTCTTCAATTGAGCTTTATCGACACATGTTACTTAGAAAAAATAGTAATTTTTTTAGTTGCTAGAATAATATAGTCTGTCATATAATCAACAAATTCAAGCAGTAACTATTTCAACATTCCAATACTACAAGCAATAAAATAAAATGCAAGATACAGATAGTTTACTATCTCACTAGGGACATTAGCACAATCTAAATTTTCATACTAAGCACTGATACTAATTCATTCACATGGATTGCTATGTAATCAAGTATACCCTAACCTAGCCTAAGGATCTAGATCCGATGCTTCTACCACAACTTGGGTAGCTTACATATTTGTTTATTAGAATCAAGGTCTGATGTAGTTCTCCTTTCAAATGTGATGGTCTCCTCAATGAGACGTCACCACTAAAGAGATTGGTACTGTAAATCAAACAGGGAACAAACTACTTAAGACACAAATGAGCTTCTAAAGCTCTGGTCTAATCTCACAACATCTTGCTAATCCAGGCTTGTGCGCCTATCCAAGCACTTTCACAATTTCCTAGATATATGCAATGATGAAGGAATACACATTCCTAGTTCCATATAAAATCATATGCTAGACACAACTAAGAATACAAAACAAAGTGAGACATACAATACATAATAGTCAAACCTATCATTCATTTATACTCGCAAGATTGTATGCACGCATACATGTTATCTTGCTAACTGTTATGAATATATTGCTCAAATAATAACCAACAAACTCATTAGATCAATTAATTTAAATGAGAGTCTAAACATATAGCTATAATATGTACCATATGAGTATATAAATCTAAGCTGAAGTATCTTATGATATCCCATACTATCATAGTTCATGATCACTCTACTCAAACATTAACAACCAAAACATATATATTAATTTAGGTATGGGTCAAGATGTCATGAATACAATATGTACCATATAGGTACTTTTCATACTATAAAACTCTATGCCATACCATACTATCATAGGTCTTTGTGTTTGAGCATCTGACTCAACACCAACAACAATCTTATACTCAATCATAATAATAAAGCAAGTAAGAATTATACTATCCAAATACACCTTCAATAACAATTCGAAGAGAATATAATCTCTAAGTACACTTCATGATGCACTATATTATTCTAAAAATGTCATTAATCACTTGCACATTTAAATTTTTGATGAAAAATGTCGTATACAAGTTTTCATCCTTACAAGATGCGACAAACTTGATTTTACCGACAAGTTTGCATAAAAGAACTATGCTACAAAAAGGCTATTTGCTTAAACTAGCATTCTAGAAAAGCTATAGTAGATGTCACACTAAAGAACACCTATCAAGGTTAGTTTTCTATGCCCGTGCTCACTCTCTGAGCTACCATACATATCTGTACGTCACCTACATACACAAAATCAGGGCTAAATGTAGTTCTACCAAAACTACTAGAGGTATACATGCTTACAGAAAAATTGCATACAAAATTAAAGATAACCATATTCCTTATAGTGAGAAGGCTCAATAGGGCTCCAAATAATATAACTTGCATCAAACTTCACATAAGCTAAGACTAGTGATGACCTTCATCATTTGTGTCCTTATACGTTAAAAAACTAATGACAATAACCATATACATACAGTTTTATTTAACCATTATTAAATCATGTTTTTGATCTTACAACACACTTTATGAATTATTAAGCAATAATAACTCATTCCCATTTCAGTCAATACACAAATAAATACATAAGAAGAGTAAAATTTGCATAGCATTTTGAAAAATAACTAACAACCATTAACCACATGGTTCTCTTCTTCCAATAATGTACAAATTCAGCAAAACATACATACATACCATGACTTAACCTGCCACTTATCATAGGGTATTTTGGTATAAGAGTGTATTTGAAAAAACTTAATGAATGTTATTTCTTACAACATTACTTAATAATATTATATTATCATGTCTAACTAATACAATGGATTAGTTAACGATAAATATTGCAAAGGATATAGCCAAATACATGTTAATTAATATTCTTACAACATTACTTAATAATATTATATTATCACGTCTAACTAATACAATGGATTAGTTAACGATAAATATTGCAAAGGATATAGCCAAATACATGTTAATTAATAATGCAACCACCCTGGACAACAACATTCTTGCTTTAATATCTCTTTCTCAAAAATTGACCTAGTTACATATTTAAGATGTAGTATCTCTCATAGACTACATGGTTTTGCGGACGTTAATAAAATCTTTCATTCAATCATTTAACCATTCTTGAGAATACTTGGCATTGAAATATAAATCTCTTTTGTATTGCATCGTACTCACACTCAAAATCACAAAATAAAGTTCCACCAAACATTCATCTTGTATTAAAGAATAACTAAATTCCTTTAAATTCTCAATTTAACATTTACACGACTTAGTAGTTTATATTATATATTACAGTATATTAAATTTTCATCATCATATATTTTCATTCCAGTTACAATTTTAAACTCAACAATGTAAAACACATGCACGACTCAACTACTCAAATGCATGGTTTAGTTATTCAAATGCATGGCCCAACTTATCAACTATAACTCATCATCTAACTTAAAGACTCCAACTTTACACTTAAGAAACTTAGCGATCTCTTAAAAGACCCAATGCTTTGATTAGGTGACTCAACGAAATTAAATGATTTTTTCAAGCCTCAAGTTATAATTGGATGATTTATTTTCGGATGATCAATATTATCATAATATAATCATTATTATCTATTATATATTTAGTGATTCGTTCAAACTAAACATTATATAATATCGCTGGATGCTTCAAATCAATGACCTGGATTTTCAACTTAATGTTCATTACATTTATCACAGCATCGTAGTCTTGAATCTTAACATTCTATGCTATAAATTCAGCATTGAAATTTACACTCAACGCTAGACTACAACATTAAATTAATAATTGATGTTTTATATATAGGCCCTGACATCATTTTTTTTTGAGACTAGGGCATTGCAGTATGATATACACAGCCAAATATATATATTGCTATGAAAACTCAGTCATTATCTAGTTCTTGTTACAAACTACAATAGGTAATATGCAATTCTAAGGCACGTATCTCATTATCCAGATAAGACATTTAATATACATATTCAACTGTTGAACATATATCCTCAGTTTTTGATTATATTTTTTCACGTTTCCCTTACATGGCTCCCTATTTTCCAAGTATACATGAAATATAGAATACAACACTTTACATTACAACTCAATGCTCTTAATAATATACACTCGATGCTTCATCTTATATGAAGAACACAATGATTTACACTTTAGGCTAGGTGTTGTAATAATTAACACAGACCAAGCAACATGAAAAACACACACTACTTTAATACAAAATTTTAATATTTTGAGGCTTGGCACTCTCATTTATACTAAAATTATATAAATATTTACTTAATTAAACATAATTTTTGAAATAAATAAAACAACTTTCTCTTGATCTCCATATACAACCAATGGTGCATGGCTATGATTCATTGTTTACCAAATAAAATAACAAAAAATACTTTTATTTATTTATTTATTCACATAGTTGTAGAGTTGCAGTGTATAAATGTGTTTTACTAATTTAAAACATAGAAACTAATGTGATAGTATCAATCATGGAATCATTAATAAAGATTAAAACACATGCCACATAATTAAAGTGAGGTGCAACCATTACAGTGTGAAACACATACTTAAAACTGGTCCTTTATAAATAAATAAATAAAACAAAATTCATATATATATATATATATATATATATATATATATATATATATATATATATATTGATCCATGACAAACACTAGCAAAATAATTAAACATAGTAGAAGACCAAATCAAAGATGAAACCACTTACTTTTTGCTTTGTAAGATGTCGAGGAAGAATTTACATCAAAAGTCTTTTGTATATCTCTAGGTGCATTTTGGTTGATGTAAGATACTATAGTGCATACCTGAGTATTCACACTAAATCCTCAAAACTTTCCTTTTCTACGAATTGGTAACTATAAGGTGTTTTGCTTTCTAAAAAATATCCAACAATGGCATCCTCAAGCCATTGAAGCACTAATAATGAAATATGTAGCAAGGACAAAAAAATTGGCGACCAGCTCCCTACGTCCTCCTTCATTGACTCCTTCCTTCCCTCGATCACCCTCTGACTCTCTCCAAATCTCATGTTGCTTCTATCTTTTTTTCCATCCTATCCAATGGATCATATTCTGAAACATCCTCCTTATAGAGAAACCCACCAGAACGGAAACATAATCAACAAAAGTTGCTTTCACAATATAATTGTTAAACGTAGGAAGCATAAGTGAAGCTATTTTCACTCCCAAAAGGAAACATGACCACAATACACACACACACACATGTCATGTTCGGACATGGAGGTAAACACATAATTGTAGTACGTTGAAAATGCAGAGGATCTTTCTATGTCTGTTGAAGACCTTGACTGAAATGGAAGGTTATTCCGTTTGGGTTGAAACAACTGAGGTAAAAGAGTGGTGACGACATTGCTCTTGGGCTGAGTTAAGAAAGAAAATAACAGAGCTTGATATATCGTTAGAATGTTAATGTTGCTAGATCAAAAAAGTTACTGTCAAATGTTTGAACCCTAAACGCGATGATAACAAATATTGAATGAAGGCAATCAATTCAATAAGATCAACGCCCTCCTCCCGCTTGGATGTTGATTACTCTTCAACTGAAACTTGAGTCACATAAAACTGTCATGCAATATCAACCTTGGCATGCATGGCTCCTTAAGTGAAGTTTGAAATTCATGATTACACTTTATCATTGATTGATATTTTCGACTGAGTATGTCTCCACTCAAGATTGAACTCTGTGTCAAAAATAATCTCCATGCTTAATTTGGGATTCTTGCATACTCAAACATATTGTGAGTAATAGACCTCATCCACATCGAACTACACTTCAGACCGGTCTAATTGCAATATTTAATACATATTTATATTTACATCAATTCATATTATTCTATAGATACATGCAATACATGGTAAAAATACATACATTCAAATGATAAATATACAATTATGTTGGAGAGAAAATTGTTGATTAGAGTGTCGTAGGTCAAATCAATCACCCATGACTCGAGACTAAATCCAAAATCCAAAATAATTAAACCAAGGCCATACGAGATGAAAATAAAGTGCTAGAATAAGGATAACAATATCACTAACAATATTTGATTTTTTATAATCATGTATCACATCCAACACATCACAAATGACATGTATGTTATCATTGATAAGGGAGCGATAATTCACCGGTAGGGTATTACCGATAAGTACCATAAAACTTGGCATAGAAAAATGGGATGTGACATCCTCCCCCCTAAAATTGGTTATCACTCCGATGACATAAAAGTTTTAAATGACATTAGATTTTATCACCATATAAACATAGTATCTATTATCATAATATGTAAATAACTGCAAATTTTACCTTAAAAATTTATTTTAGTGCACTCATTTATTATTATTTATAGAATATCGGTCCCACAAGACTATTCGGTGACATTTTCTAATATGCAATTAATTTTTGTGAATGTCACTTATGTTAATGATTAACATGACCACCTCGGAGTTCAACAACTTAGAAAAAGTCTTACCGACTTTCCAAATACACATGAGATCATCACAAAAGTAAAAAAAGTTAATCAGGAAGAGTTTCACAAAATCCTTCCAGTCCATTTGCACATCTTTCCAACTTAGAGAGTATTTTTTTCAAATTGAAAAAAAATATTTAGGGCACTTAGCAAAAATGATGTGTATATGTCAATACTATCTCTACTCCATGTAGCCTCGGATAAGTATAACATGTCAATATTGTCTTAACTCAATCGGATCTTTGAACAAGTATGATGATGAGTAGGAACTGGTAAAAATATATACAATCATGTAATAATCATCCACATAGAACACCCGTCCATTACACATGCGTATGGTTATATGACTAAATTTGATAAGTTTTTCCTGTTAAATCTTAGATTCGACAAATCTATCTGTTGAATCCAACGTAGTACCAACAATCTGAGTCAATGTGAGGCTAAGTAAGATACCGTCTTATCACTTAGAACTCATGTTCAATTTTTCACTCTTTCCTCGTGTCTCTATGACTTGATGATCTCCAAATAAAAATATGTACAAGGCTCAAAGAAACACAAATATGTACTAATAGATCGTAAAAAATAATACTATATGCTACAAAATTTTCATATGTACTAACATACATATAAAAAAATCATACAATCATCTCAATATTGTATTAAGTTGCTACTAGCTAAACATAACTAGTATCATAATTCCGCAACTTAATCTATTATATAAGTAATCTCACAATTAACATAACATACTTAGGTGAAGGATTATATCACCCTTCAACCTTATAAGTGAGACTATGTCTCTTACTTGTACAACCAGCACACAATAAGTTTAAAAAAAAAGTTTATCTCTACCCTTACCAAGATGTTCTGTACATCTAATACCTTACTTGCTCTCGACAAAAAGGTACACCTACTACTCTTTACAACAACATGTTTTCAAAAAAATAATAATATTAGTCTAATAAAGGTAGATAATAACATACTAATTATTATCAACTATAATTAATATAAATCCATTGTTAGACACTCCTTGTGGTCAAGTTTATATTTTAGATAAAATAGTAACTCTATAAAGTTACAAGTAAAAAGTAGAAAGATAACGTCTCCAAACAAAAATTTCTTCATATCCTCATACAGTAAAAGATAACACCGTAATCCACGTTACTTACCAAATTGCAAGATTAGAATCATAATCTACTTCCTCAAATGGAAAGAAAATAATAACCACAAGGATGCACCAATCTATTTAATCATATAATTTATCTCAATAAGTAGGAAACACTATCCCATGAACTGAAGAGAAATGAGATCAAACAATATTTTAGAAACAAGTTTCCACTTAAGAAATTAGTAAATCAACATCTTGAAAATATGAACCTTTTTAGTGGCTTAAAATGATGTATGAGTCGTGTTGTCTCCCAAAAAATAGCACTCATTTTTGGGACAACATTTGAACTATTTTGGTCCTACAGACCAAAATTGTCTCTTCCCTTTCCGAAATTTGTCCTGGGCATTCAAATTTCTCATTTTTCAAGCTTCTCAGGAATCTACGGACTCTGCAGGCTTGAATCTATGGACTCTGCAGGAAGAGAAATCTACAGACTCTGTAGGAAAAGAAAATCTATGGACTTTGCAGGCCAAGTTCAATGGGCTTTATAGGTTCATTTCTACAGGTTCAAAGGCTTCTACAGACGGGTTCAATCAAAAGAATCAATTTCCAACACTTAGTCATATCAAGGCTTGGTTCAAAGCTTGGTTCAAAGTGTGGTTCAAAGCTTGGTTCAAAGAAGCGGTTCAATGCAAAAGTTCAAGAGAGCTTCCCGAAGGACAAGTGCCCTTGCGGAGGACACTTGGTTGACAAAAGCACCCTTCAAAAAGGTCATTTTCAAAGAAGTTGCAAAGGTAAATTCTTTCGGATTTTTTTTTAAGACAGTTGAAAAAGTTTGAAGAAATTTGGGAAAGAAGCCGCGGGAGGAAAGCCTGAAGGAATTTCCAAAGGCAAATACAAAGCAACAATTCTGTGAACTTTTGTCTGCGAGAAAATGCTCGTGGAAAAATCCTAGGGAAAATGCCTGCGGAGAAAGCCCAGAGAAAAAGTCTGCGGGAATGTCTGCGAGAGACTCCAAAGAAAAGGCCACCGAAGGACTCCGAAGGGCAGGTACCCTTACAGGGGACTCTCGACTGCCAACTTAAAGGACACTCCCCCAAAGTTGAAGGGTCACCTTCCCTTTGGGAGGATGCAAAATAGAAAAGCCAAAGAAGGACCAAGGGGTGACGCGCCCGAAGACGTCAAAGTCAAGAACAGTGAACTAGCCATTGGAAATTCAAGTGTATTGATGGGTGCACGAACTTCAATTTTAAAGCTCATAAAATAGTCGTTGATCCTTGTAATCTACAGACCCAAATGCATTCACAGGCTTTAAAGCCAAGATCAGCAGGAAGTGATTAAGAAACAGAGTATCAAATTGAATCAAGGACCCGATTCAATTAACCAAAAAAGGAGGAACGATGAAGAAGGATCATATTGCCAGGTGGACATTGAAAGATGCAAACTTTCAATAGCATGACTTGTTTCTCTGCATTAAGAAAAAAAATGGGTAGATGCCCCTAAATTTCATCATGTCTTCTTAACAAATTTCAATGCAACATGATGTGTTACTATTCCCGAGTCCTTCTTGAAGAGGCTATATAAGGGACTCTCTTTTATTGTAAATAGATCTCTTTTTGACAATCAGAAATGAATATCTGCCCAAATTGAAAGGCATTACTGAGACTTTGAGCTCAGATTGTTGATCATATTTTGTTATTGGAATAAAAAAGAAAATGACTTTTCAAACTTTGTGCTGTGATATTTTTGTTGTTGGGGAAAATGTTCATATGTCTTTTTCCTTATTATATTTTCTGTTCCTTTAATTCAACAATCAGAATTAGTGAAATTAGTCAGGAAGGTGTCCTGAAGTCAATTGTGAAGAGACTTTGTGCCCCCATAATTTTTTTTAGTGTGTTTTCTTTTCATTTCTGTGTAAAGGACCTTGGGACGACATTGTGTCCTCATTGTCCTTCGTATCTCACTCTTGGGCAATTCAGTTGGAGACTTTGTGCTACAACTCAATTTGCTGATTACTACATCCTTAGTTACATTTTGTTTTTACTACGAGGAGTATTCTTGTGGCTTGCTGAATAGTACTTCTGAAAGAAGAGGAGTACTTTCTGTCATTTCCCTTGAGTTTTTCCTTTGATTTGCACACATCATCTCTAAAGAAAGAGAGATGGATGGTTTGTCTTACCCTTGAGTATTATTTTATATATATATATATATATATATATATATATATATCCATAGGGAACCTCCCCTTGATGAGAGGAGAGATTAGTCCCCTTTGATGTGGTAAACCTACACATTTGGACGATCAATCTTCCTACTTTGGCGGATCAGACCTATTTTGTTTATCAATACATTGATCGACAAAATATTCAACCAACAATTTTTGGTGACTTTGTTGGGGATATAACTCATTATCATTATAACCCTTATCCATTACAGACTCTGATGACTCTGTTACTTGTCTTACCCATTATCCATTTATATCCTTACCATCTTCATCCACCTCCGTTATTTTATCTGGTCTTCAAAACCAGAGCTACCAGGAAATAACGCACAGTTTAAAGCCTCAAGCTTTAAACTAAAACAAGGTCAATTCTTTTCTATTTTTGTTTTATAATCTAGCAGATTCAAGGTATACACGAAGCCAAAGGGATAAATGTATTGTTGACCCTGTATTCGAGTTGGTACAACAAAGTGATTTTGATCTGTTTCTTTCACCATCTCGCCTCCAACAAACCAAGAGCTTTCCTTCTACTAAAGTTAGATCTCTATTGCCAGACAAAGTATCTACTTCTGTTGTTGATAAAGCTTTGCCAATAATTACCCCTCTGAGATTTGTTATTCCTCTTTTTCATAATCTTATTATGGCAGTTCAAGGCCCCTGGGGTAATGATTTTGGTCCTCTCAATCTTACTCCACCTCTACATGAGTTTCCACGTAGTTCAAGGAAGAATTTCTCTAAATTCTATGGTGATAAGAAAGTTCATCCTGACGAACACATTGCAACTTTTAGCATAGCCTGTGGAGTAATTGGAGTAGAATTTGAAGATATAGCAGTCAGGCTATTTGTAGAAACATTACAAAGTGCTGCTGCAGATTAGTTTTATCATCTACAGGCTTAGTCAGTAATTGATTAGAACACCCTCAAAATTAAGTTTGAAGCCAAATTTAAACCTGCAGAAGATGCACATGCACTTCTGGCTCAACTTACATAGATGAAGAAAGAGCCTCATGAACCAATGAGGGACTTCATAGCCAAATTTGATAAACTGAGGAATAAAATTCTTGTAATTGCGCGACCTACAGCTGAGAATCTCAAATGCTTCTTCATTAATTCTCAGTTACCTGAAGTAAGTTTTCTTTTGAGACGTGTTGGTCAAATAGATCTTGTTGTAGCTCAATTTTTTGCCATTGAGGTAGAAGATGATCTCATCTTAGTAGAAAAGATAAGGAGAGATCCAAATAGAGGCAAACCCTCTTCATCTTTTGAATACTCACCTACAGGCACCACTGATCCAATGGTGCAAAAGATGGCAAATGAACTGCAAGCCTTGAAAAGACAAATGGTGCAATGAATGTCTTCTGCTACTTCATAAAGAGATATGCCAAGAAGGTCTTCTGCTCCTTTATACAGAGATATGCCAAGAAGGACATTTCTAAATCAGTCATATTAAGGCAATGCTGCTAGGAATCAAGGGCAGCCAGATCGTCTTCCTCCTCCATAAGAGAAACTTGCCCTTGAAGCTCCTCTAACCAACTCAACAGTTGGATATTTAGAAACAAAACATGATTTCTCTTTTCAACTTGAGTTTGAGAAAGAAAATGATGCTGATCTCTTCATGGAGGATCAAGAAGAATCAGATGGCGACTCCCACATTAGTTTCTTAAACTACCAGGATGAACCCAAAAGCAAAGGAGAAGCTATTGATGGATCAGTGTTTACTAGGTCCAAGAACCAATTAGTCCAGCAAGCTGATAAAGAAAAGACAAAAGAGCAATCTCAACCATCAATTATAATTGCTAAGCGTGGAACCACTCTGCCTTTTCAGTCAAAGGATCCGGTGATCACCCAAAAAGTGAGTACATCAATTTCACCTTCACCTTCTACTTCAATTTTACAAACTAGCCCTCCTCCCATCCCTCCTAAAACTCAAAAAAGTTGAAATGCTTTCCTCTGTTCCCAGTCCAATTCAACCATTTGACATAATTGATCATGTCAAGAAGACTAAAATTTAAATGTCTAAATTTGAATATTTGCAGTCCAATCCTGATCAATTGGATAGGTTGGTCCAATGTGTCAAGAACCAAACCATCCCTGCAAGACAAGAGGTTAAAAAAATAATTCTTGATTCCCCAAAGAACATGTCCATTCCAAATAATCTTGTCATTACTCCTCCAGCTACCCCTGGGAAAATAGAACTTTTTTGTTTCTTTATTGATAAATGGTTATCAACTCAACAATTGCATCATTGATTCTGGGGCATCTGACAATGTCATGTCTGCTAAAGTAGTTGAGTCTCTGGGCCTCACACTGACCAAGATATTTGAGAGATGTTTTTCCATAGAGAACAAGCAAGTACCACTATTGGGGCAAATTAAAGATGCCCAATTTGCATTTACAGCCTTTTCAGACAAAAGAATCAAGATGACTGTTTTGGTGGCTGACGTCCCAACATCCTATGGCATTTTGCTTGGATGAAATTTTTGCAAGGACGTGGGAGGAGAACTAAGCATGGATCTGTCTGAAGCAAGGATCTCTGTCCAAGGTGTATTGAAGAGATTTCTCCCTAAAAATGAGGCAAAATACTTGGTCACCCAAACATCAGCCCCTGCAACACAAATTTTGTTTGAGTCTTCAGGCAAAGATAATTATTTCTTGACCACAGAGAATGTTCATGTTTCTATAGACGAAAGTCCTGTAGCTGACAATCCAAGAATTGAGCCAAACAAGATTTCAAGAGAATTGGTAGGGCATAGTATAAATAAGGAAGGATCTTCCATCTCTAATGAAGATAAATTTGATAGGAGATCAGCTTCTGATGATGTTTGGATCCTGAAATCCAATGGCAACAATTCTTCCACCAACAATGGAGTTGGGACTGTGTTGATATCTCCTCAAGGAGATATTCTTCCTTCATGCAATTTGTAAGTCAGCAACACCAACAACACAACTGAATGCGAATCTCTGTTGCTCAGATTGAAGATTGCTCAAGATGAAGAAATCAAACTCTTTCACATCAAAGGAGATGCTAAGTTGATAGTTTGTCAAGAGTTTGATGTGAATAATTCAATCATATGTTGGACTGGACCAGTAGAACAACAAGCTATGGTGGTGGATCATACTGTTGTATTTCAAAGTCAGCAAAATGAACTCTTTGTAAGAAGAGCAAGGAGTTGTGATTTTTAATTTGAAGAGCACGTCTTGCCATGGGGCAAGAAGAAGAAAGAGCCAAGAGGAAGATGCAAAAAATTAGTTTCCTGGTGGAGAGTTTTATTCGCCCATCACCATTTTTGGAGACATAATGTCTTCTTGCTGGTTTACCAAGATGGCACACTATTTTCACTACCTCTCAAGAAGCAACATCTAAAACACTTCAACTCTTTAAGTATCAGATCATTGCATCTGTATATATGTATATTTGTATAGTTTTTAATTTAATTTAATTTTATTTGTTTTCATTTCTCATGCCTTTCATTTTTGGGTAGCATGACTCTGTATCCCAATGGTACACATGAAGACACTGGAGATTCTAGATTATACTCCCTTCAATTTTTTTTGCAATTGATAGAAGTTCCCCAACTGGAGCCAGCTGTTGTCTCCTAAAAAATATCACTCATTTTTGGGACAACATTTGAACTATTTTGGTCCTACAGACCAAAATTGTCTCTTCCCTTTCTGAAATTTGTCCTGGGCATTCAAATTCCTCATTTTTCAAGCTTCTCAGGAATCTACGAACTCTGTAGGATTGAATCTACGGACTCTGCAAAAGAGAAATCTACGAATTCTACAAGAAAATAAAATCTACGGACTCTATAGGCCAAGTTCAATGGGCTTTACAGGTTCAAAGGCTTTTGCAGATGGGTTCAATCAAAAGAATTAGTTTCCAACACTTAGTCATTTCAAGGCTTGGTTCAAGGCTTGGTTCAAAGCTTGGTTCAAAGAAGCGGTTCAATGTAAAAGTTCAAGAGAGCTTCTCGAAGGACAAGTGCCCTTGCGGAGGACACTTGGCTGACAAAAACACCATTCGAAAGGGTCATTTTCAAAGAAGCCACAAAGGTAAATGCTTTCAGATTTTTGTTTAAGGTAGTTGAAAAAGTCTGAAGGAATTCAGGAAAGAAGCTGCGGGACGAAACCCTGAAGGAATTTCCAAAGGCAAATACAAAGCAACAATTCTACAGACTTTTATCCGTGAGAAAATGCCCGCAGAAAAAGCCCGAGGAAAATGCCTACAGAGAAAGCTTGGGGAAAAAGTCCGTGGGAATGTCCGCAAGAGACTCCAAAGAAAAGGCCACCGAAGGACCCCGAAGGGCAGGTGCCCTTGCGGGGGACTCTCGACTGCCAACTTAAAGGACACTCCCCCAAAGTCGAAGGGTCACCTTCCCTTCGAGAGGATGCAAAATAGGGAAGCCAAAGAAGGACCAAGGGGTGACGCGCCCGAAGATGTCAAAGTCAAGAATGACGAACTAGCCATTGGAAATTCAAGCGTATTGACGGGTGCACAAACTTCAATTTCAAAGCTCATAAAATAGCTGTTGATTTTTGTAATCTACAGACCTGAATGCATTCATAGGATTTAAGGCCAAGATCAAGAGGAAGTGATTAAGAAATAGAGTATCAAATTGAATCAAGGACCCGATTTAATTAACCAAAAAAGGAGGAACGATGAAGAAGGATCAGATCGCCAGGTGGACATTGAAAGATGCAAACTTTTAATAGCGTGACTTGTTTCTCTGCATTGAGAAAAGTAAATGGGTAGATGCCCCTAAATTCTAGCCTGTCTTCTTAACAAATTTCAATGCAACATGATGTGTTACTATTCCCGAGTCCTTCTTGAAGAGGCTATATAAGGGACTCTCTTTTATTGTAAATAGATCTCTTTTTGACAATCAGAAATGAAACTCTATCTAAATTGAAAGGCATTACTGAGACTTTGAGCTCAGATTGTTGATCATATTTTGTTATTGGAATAAGAAAGCAAGTGACTTTTCAAACTTTGTGCTATGATATCTTTGTTGTTGGGAAAAATGTTCTTATGTCTTTTTCCTTAATATATTTTTTATTCTTTTAATTCAACAAGCAGAATTACTGAAAGTAGTTAGGAAGGTGTCTTGAAGTCAACTGTGGAGAGACTTTGTGCCCCCATAATTGCCTTTAGTGTGTTTTCTTTTTCTTTCTGTGTAAAGGACCTTGGGACGACGTTGTGCCCTCATTGTCCTTCGTATCTCACTCTTGGGCAATTCAGTTGGAGACTTTGTGCTACAACTCAATTTGCTAGTTACTACATCCTTAGTTACATTTTGCTTTTACTACCAGGAGTATTTTTGTGGCTTGCTGAATAGTACTTTTGAAAGAAGAGTGCTTTCTGTCATTTCCCTTGAGTTTTTCCTTTGATTTGCACACATCATCTCTGAAGAAAGAGAGATGGATGGTTTGTCATACCCTTGAGTATTATTTTCTGTTTTATATATATATATATATATATATATATATATATATATATATGTATAGCATATCCATAGGGAACTTCCCCTTGATGAGAGGAGAGATTAGTCCCCTTTTGATGTGGTAAACCTACACATTTAGACGACCAATCTTCCTACTTTGGCTGATCAGACTTATTTTGTTTATCAGTATGCTGATCGACAAAATATTCAACCAACAAGTAGAACGAGCATAACAACTCACCTCTAAGCTAATGAAGAGAGATGATATTTCTTCTCAAGTATATATATATATATGCTAATTCATGAACTCCTAACACAAAGGAATTTATAATCAAGTCATCTACAATCAACTAAGGAACTTATCATTCTTAGTTTTTATGTAAACAAGACACAAAATGAAAAGATATATATATATATATATATATATATATATATATATATATATATTGAAATGAGAAGCACTTCTTGTGTGTCAAATACAAATGCAAATGGTGAAGGTGATTCGATTACCAAGAAAGATGTAGTCATACTCGAGGTATTCAATCAAAAGATCAAAAATATGGTAGGAAACTCTTGTTCACAACCCAAAAAATAAAATATTTACTCTCCTACCCATACACCTTATAAATCCATCACCAACGAGACACTCAATAAACCCAACTTTTAATAACTCTAAGGGGTTACAAATGTTCTTAGGGTACCCATTCAATGTACCACACATTTTTCCAAATTTTCCTTTCTGACAAATAAAAAAATGTTAATGGACTCATTAGGTCCTATACTTCAAACCTAAACTTTGATACCACATGTACCAACATGTCTAGTTGTATTTAAAAAAAATAGTAATTTTTTCAGTTGATAGAATACTATAGTCCGTCATATAATCAACAACTTCAAGCAATAACAATTTCAATGTTCCAAAACTGCAATTAATAGAATAAAATGCAAGATACATATAGTTTACTATCTCACTATGGACATTAGCACAATCTGAATTTACATACTAAGCACTGGTACTAATTCAACCATTCACATGGATTGCTATGCAATCAAGTTTATCCTAACCTAGCCTTAGGATCTAGATTTGATGTTCCCATCACAATTTAGGCAACTTACATATCCATTCCTCAAAATCAAGATCCGATATAATTCTCCTTTCAAATATGATGGTCTCCTCCATGAGACGTCACCACTGAATAGATTAGTACTCCAAGCCAAACAAGGAACAAACTACTCAAGACATAGATGAGCTTCTAAAGCTCTGGTCTAATTCCACAGCTAAATAAAACACTCTAGCATAATATCTTGCTAATCCAGGTATGTGTGCTTATCTAAACACTCTCACATATAACCTAGATATATGCAATGATGAAGGAATACATATTTTTAGTTTCATAGAAAATCATATGCTAGACACAAATAAGAATACAAAATAAAATGAGACATACAATACATAACAATCAAACCTATCATTCATTTATACTTGCAAGATTGTATGTATGCATACATGTTCTGCTAACTGTTATGAATATATTGCTTAAGTAATAACTAACAAACTCATTAGATCAATCAATTTAAGTGAGGGTCCAAACATATAGCTACAATATGTACTAATCGAGTATATACATCTAAGTTGAAGTATCCTATGATATCACATACTATCATAGTTCATGATCACTCTAACCAAATATCAACATCCAAAACATATATATTAATTTAGGTATGGGTCAAGACATAATTAATATAGTATGTACCATACTGGTACTTTTCATACTGTAAAAATCTATGACATCTCATATTGTCATAGGTCTTTGTGTTTGAGCATCCGAATCAACACCAACAATAATCTTACACCCAATCATAATAATAAAATAAGTCATACTAATCAAATATAACTTCAATAACAATTCGAAGAGAACATAATCTCTAGGTACACCTCATGATGCACTATGTTATTCTAGAAATGTCTAGTTACTTACATAGTTAACTTTCTCATGAAAAATACCATATACAAGTTTTCATCCTTACAAAATGTGACAAACTTGATTCTACCGACAAGTTTGCATAACAAAATTGTGATACAAAAAGTCTATTTTCTTAAACTACCATTCTAACAAAGCTATAGTAGATCTCACATTAAGAAACACCTATCAATGTTAGTTTTCTATACCTACGCTCACTCCTCGAGTTGCCATACATATCTGTGATGTCACCTACATATATAGAATCAGGGATAGATGTAGTTATACCAAAACTACTAAAGGTATACATGCTTACATGAAAATTGCATACAAAATTAAGGATAACCATATTCCTTATAGTGAGAAGACTCTACAGGGCTCCAAATAATATAACTTGCATCAAAATTCACATAAGCTAGGACTAGTGATGACCTTTATCATTTGTGTCTTTATATGCTAAGACACTCAAGACAATAACCATATACATATGGTTCTATCTAAAAATTATTAAATCATGTTTTTGATCTTGCAACAACACACTTTATGAATTATTAAGTAATAATATCTCATTCCCATTTCAGTCAATAAAAAAATAAATACATAAGAAGACTAAACTTTGCATAACATTTTGCAAAAGAACTAACAACCATTAACCACGTGGTTCTCTTCTTCCAATAATGTACAAATTTATCAAAACATACATACATACCATGACTTAACTTGCCACTTATTATAGGGTATTTTGGTATAAGAGTGTATTTGAAAAAACTTAAAGAATGTTATTTATTAAGACATTACTTAATAATTTATATTATCACGTCTAGCTAATACAAGTGATTAGTTAATGATAAATATTGCAAAGGATATAGCCAACTATGTGCTAATTAATAATGCAACCACCTTGGACAACAACATTCTTGCTTTAATATCTCTTTCTCAAAAATCAACCTAGTTACATAGTTAAGATGTAGTATCTCTCATAGACTACATTGTTTTGCGGACATTAATAAAATATTTCATTCAATAATTTAACCATTCCTCAAAATGCATGGCATTGAACTATAAATCTCTTCTATATTGCATGGTACTCACGCTCAAAATCACAAAATAATTCTACCGAACATTCAATCTTGTATTAAAGAATAACTAAATTCCTTTAAAGTCTCAACTTAACATTTAGACTACTTAGCAATTTATATTTTATATTGCAACATGTCAAATTTCCATCATCATATATTTTCATTCTAATTACAATTTTAAACTCGACAATGTAAAACACATGCACGACTCAGCTACTCAAATGCATGGCCCAACTTATCAACTATAACTCAACGTCTAACTTAAAGACTCCAGCGTTATGCTTAAGAAACTTAGTGATCTCTTAAAAGACCTAGTGCTTTGATTAGGTGACTCAGCTAAATTAAATATTTTTTTCAAATCCTCAAGTTACAATTGGGTGATTTATTGTCAGATGATCAATATTATTATAATATACTCATTATTATCTATTATATATTCAGCAATTCATTCAAACTAAGCATTATATAATATGGATGGATGCTTCAAATCAATGACCTAGATTTTCAACTTAATGTTTAGTACATTTATCTCAGTGTCGCAGTCTTGAATCTCAGCAGTTTAAGCTATACATTCAACAAGAAAATTTATACTTAGTGCTATAAACTCAACGCTAGACTAAAATGTTAAATTAATAAATGATGTTTTATATACAGGGTCTGATGTCATTTTTTTTGATACTAGGGTCTTGTAGTATGATATACACAACCAAATATATATATATATATATATATATTAAAACTCAGCCATTATCTAGTTCTTGTTACAAACTAAAACCGGTAATATGCAATTCTAATGCACGTATCTCATTATCTAGACAAGGCATTTAATATACATATTCAACTGTTGAACATATATCCTCAGTTTTTTATTATATTTTTCCACGTTTCCCTTATATGGCTCCCTATTTTACAAGTATACACAAAATATAGAACACAACAATTTAAATTACAACTCAATGCTCTTAATAATATACACTCAGTTCTTCATCTTATATGAAGAACACAATGATTTACACTTTAGGCTGGGTGTTGTAATAATTAACACAGACCAATCAACATGGACACAGATTTCATAAAAAATAAAGCACATGCCACATAATTAAAGTGAGGTGCGGCTATTATAGTGTGAAACACAGACTTAAAGTTGGTCCTTTATAAATAAATAAATTAAATAAACAAATGTCATATATATATCATATATTTTTTGATCCATGATAAACACTAACAAAATAATTTAACATGGTAGAAGACCAAATCAAAGATGAAACCACTTGTTTGTTTGCAAGATGTCGAGGCATAATTTATATCAGAAGTTTTTTGGATATCTCTGGGTGCATTTTGGTTGATGTAGGATACTATAGTGTATACCTAAGAATTCAGACTAAAGCCTCAAAACTACCCTTTACTACGAACTAAAAACTATAAGGCATTTTGCTTTCCAAAAAACATCCAACAATGGCATCCTCGAGCCATTGAAGCACTGATAATAAAATATGCAGTAAGGATAGAAAAATTGGTGACCAACGCCCTATGTCCTCCTTCATTGACTCCTTATTCCTTCCTTTGAGCACCCTTTGACTCTCTCCAAATCTCATGTCGCTTCCATCTATTTTTCCATCCCATCCAATGGATCCTATTCCGAAGCATCCTCCTTCATAGAGAAACCCACCGCAATGGAAATAGAATCAATGAAAGTTGATTTCATGATATAATTGTTAAACATAGGAAGTAGACGTGAAGCTACTTGCGCTCCCAAAAGGAAACACAACCAAAGTATATATAAAATATACATACATACATATACACACACACATACACACACACACACACATATATATGTCATGTTCAAACATGGAGATAAATGCATAATTATAGTATGTTGAAAATGCAGAAGGTCTTTCTATGTCCGTTGAAGACCTTGATTGAAATGGAATGTTTTTTTGCTTAGGTTGAAACAACTGAGGTAAAATATTTGTGATGACATTGCTCTTGGGCTGAGTTAAAGAAATAAAAGAACATGGCTTGATATATTGCTACAACATTAATGCTACTAGACCAAAAAGGTTGTTGTCAAAGGTTTGAACCCACCCTAAATGTGATGATAACAAATATTACATGGAGGTAATCAATCTGGCAAGATCAATGCCCTCCTACTTTGATGTTGATTACTCTTCAACTGAAACTCGAGTCACACAAAACTATCATGCAATATAAACCTTGGCATGCATGGCTCCTTAAGTGAAGTTTGAAACTCACAATTACACTTTATCATTGATTGATATCTCTGACTGAATATGTCTCCACTCAATATTGAAATCCACATCAAAAAAAATCTCCATGATTAATTTGGGATTCTTGCGTACTCAAATATATTGTGAGCAATCAACCTCATCCACATTGAACTACACTTCAAACCAATCTAATTATTATATTTAATACATATTCATATTTACATTGATCCATACTATTCTACAGATACATGCAATACATGGTAAAAATACATATAGTCAAATAACAAACATACAATTATGTTGGAGAGAAAATTATTGATCAGAGTGTCACAGGTCAAATCAACCACCCATGACCCAAGACTAAATCTAAAACCAAAAATAATTAAACCAAGGTCATACGAGATGAAAATAAAGTGATTAAATAAGGATAACAATATCACTAATAATATTTGATTTATTCTAATCGTGTATCACATCCAACACATAAAAAATGACATGTATGCTATCATCGACAAGGGAACGATAGTTCATTGGTAGGGTATCACCGATAAGTGCCCTAAAACTTGGCACAAAAAAATAAGATGTGACAACATGTGATGCATAAGTAACTTCACGTATTGGAGGATGATGGAAATGGAGGTAAGAGGCTTTCTATGCCTCTCGTTAGCCACTAGCGACGTGGCTACTTTCACTTTAGTGGTGCATTTTTCTTTTTAGTTGTGTGTTTTGATTTGAGTTATGTGAATAAAAATAAATGATGGATGTATGTTCACATTTATAATAAGTGAACTATAAATTTCTCTGTAACTTCTCTGAAATATGATAATGATGAGAGTTAGTAATTGTATTTTACATTATGATGTGGTTTGTGGTAAGCCACTTGTAAAATCATTATTTTATGGTTTGTGATAAGCCACTTGTAAAAACATTGTTTTATAGTTTGTGCTAAGCCAATTGTAAAACCATCATTTTTGGTTGTTGGTAATCCACTTGAAAATCATCCCATTTTAGTTGTTTATAATCCATTTATAAAACCATCTGTAAAGTTTGTGATTATCTTATGAAAATTATCAAATCATGAGTACAGGTGCAGATATGGGAGATATATTTTTTCCATGTTCACTTTAAAAGGGGTATAGACTAGGGGTTATTAATGTTCACAAGGGGGTGAATGGTACGGTGTGTTTGCATTATTAATCTGTAATAATGTAATTATTATTAGTTAAACAACAATACATTAATAAGTGTTTGTGTGGTATATTATTGTTATGAATGATAACAATAATATACATGTTACTTTTATTAGTGTTTGGTAGTTTCTTGAATGTATTGCAATAACTATATATTTCATATATAGTGGGCTGGTTGTTAGATTGAGTTATTATAAAGAGATATGGAGATTGTGGTGGAGATATGATCTCTCCAATTATAGGAAAGACTTTTCTTATATAAATGTATTACCCGTTTGAAATAAAATAGAGAGTGAGAATTATATTATCAGTGTGTTTATTATTATTTGTTATCTACATATTTGGCTTCATTATTAACTTATGTATATCTGAACAAGATTTATTATTACCCTCTTGGTCTCTTATATTTGTGAATCAAGTCATTTTTATTCACCTCATTTCAATGAGATTGGTGTCATTGTTTACATTCTATATTAAAACCATCACAAAAATAATGTTTGATGGCCAAGGGTGGATATCAAATTTAAGGATTGGACACTGCCTTTTGTATTACAAACGTGTAGGTTATTAATGGAATGCTTTAGGATGGCATCAATATTTAAAAATGATGCTTGTTTCAATGTTTTTTCGTGTTTTTATATGTAAAACATAGACACATTTGATCATAGTTACCAGAATATATAAATGAGTAATGAGAATTGGAAACTATAACGACGTTGTGATGAGAAATGTTTTCATAAGAATTGAAAAAAAAATTTTAATTCCAACCCCTCAAAGTCTACTTTTGACCAAACCACTTATTTCATTGGTATAAACACATAAGAGTAGGCCAAAATTCAATTTCATATTTACAATACATGATTATGATAATGATCATTTGTCATTGAGTAGTGTACTTTAGACAACCTAGAAATCTAGGGAAAATATTGTATGTTTTTGTTTTCATTAAGGAAATCACTATTTATTTTAGAGTACCATGGGATTCATGCATTTGGGAAGTGAGCTTGATGTCTTAATTATACACGATTTCATATGAAAAACCAAATATAGATAACCCATAGTGAGATTCATACTCTACACATTGACATTTTATATAAAGCAAATATGAATGTTAGCACCCATAAAAACACATTTGTATTATTGTAAGTATAAAACCTGTGACAATAGATTAAACACGTAATAGCGATTGATTTATGAGCTTGATACTATGCACATTGACATTTCATATCAAGAAAATTTGAATGGTCAACACCCATAAAAATACATTTGTATTGTTGTAAGTATAAAACCTACAATAATAGATTAAACACGTAAGAGTGATTGATTTATGGCTTCAAACAGTTGAAGAAATTTCTAGTGGATGATCAAATTTTAGACATTAAAAGACCATAAAAATGGCCCCACAACAAGGCCTTTGCAGGAGCCATTGCAACAAATATTTCACAATATAAATGATGGCTTGCAAACCATTGGCAAAAATTATTCGCGATGCCAACTTGTTGCATGCTTATCAAACATACAATGTCTAGGGATTTGATGGAAGAGTGTAAGGGGTGACCCAAATTCTATTCTTTATTATGTGAAAATAAATAGCTAGTTAAATATATGAATGCATATAATATTTAGAAATACATACATTGTACATAAGGATTATGATGAGGAAATCACATGTAATGTATATTTATGTTGATTAATTCATCTGCAGACACTTATTGTGCTAATAGTAATCTAATATAGAGAACAACGATAAATCATAAAGCCCCAAGTACCTTATAATATTTATCATAATATTCTCATACTATCATACTGTTCTCTCATCCTGATGATGGTTCACGTAGTGTGACCAAAAATGTTGATGCAAAAGTTTCACATAGTTTAATCCAAACAAACTTCATTAAATATAGGACTATTATGATTGGGTATATATTTTCCAAACTATATGCCACAATGTTATGCATTTTTTAGAGTACTTGGAAAGGAATAATATCACAATTAGTGGGCAGGCTAGATTAAGAAAGGACTACTAGACTATTGACCATATATTTACACTCCAGGTTATTATTGAAGAAGCTTGTCATAGGTCTTCTAAAGTATTTTGTTGTTTTGTTGACTTAAAAAAAGCCTTTGACTTGGTTTTGAGACACTTGATTTTATAGAATTCGAGAGATATCGGCATCCCAAATTCTCTAATTACCACCACTTGGAAGCTTTATGAGATAGTAATTGGGTAGTTTCATTCTTCACAATTTTTTTGACTTTGTGAAAATTACCATTGGGGTCAAATAAGGATGCTTTTTCTAATTGATCCTTTATAGCATATACATTGATGAAATAGAGGAATTTCTTTGACATCATACCCATATAGACAATGACTGTATTTTGCATGAGGTACTTATGGCTATCCTTCTTTTTATCGATGATGTTTTCATCCTCTCACACTTTGTCAAGGGATTATAATGAAAACTTGATGCCCTTACTCATTCTTGTCAACTTTGACAACTTGTGATCAACTTTAGCAAAACTAAGGCCATGATCTTTAATGTCCCCAAGTGCTCCATCTCCAAATTCTAGTTTTTATACAAAGGGAAACTTCTAGATATCACATCGGTCTACACGTATTTTGGGTTCCAATTTTTTGAGCCATGCTTTAGCATGTAATCTACCTCTCATTTGTGCCTGTACAAGGGGTATGCTTCTATCTCTGTCTTGGAATTTCAGTATTTCCAAATCCACTTCTAGGAAATCCTTTCTAAGTTATATCATATTTATACAATCATCAAACCTATAATTTTATATAGTTTAGAGGTTTGGGGACATAGCTTGGGGACCGTTTACTAGAGGAGAACAAAGGATTAACTGTTATGATGTTTAGAGTAAATGTAGAGGCATGCGTCTTAGTCACAATCTCAAATGTAGACCTAAGTGGAGTTATCCCAAATATAGCTCTAAGTAATGGGCATCCCCATAGAAAACATAGTAATTTTGGAGGTTGCATCCATTTTATAACCTTTGTGACCATATGACCTTTGTAAAGCCATTGGTGTACTCATAGTAATGAGGAGACAAACAAAAAACATAGCTCTCAGGGGTGGAGGAATTGGTTAAACATTAAGCAATGTGAAAACTAGTGGAAAATTGAAATTTTGTGATACTATAGTGTTTGGTTAAACTATTTGAATAGAGATGGTAAGAACCTTTTTAAAAATTTCTTGAGCACTGGGTACATTTCCCCCTACGATACTTTGATTATTTGAAATACCAACCAAACTAGAAACAATTGAAATAATAACAATATCCACATTAACATTTTGTTTATCTTATTTCACTACTGAGACACTAGATGGGTTTGAAAACTTTGAGGCTTTGGAAACTTTTCCAACAATAGAAACACTTGGTATATTTCCCTCTATAAGGACACTAAATACCATTTCTTGATTACTTGAATCAATGGGAAAAATATAAATAACTCCAACATTTGAAACCTAGGAAACATCCGCACTAGGGTCACTAAGAATAGTGGTATTATCCACATCATCTAAAACCTTATCATTAGTTTTGGTTAATTCAATAATATTTATCTCAACATCACTCACAACACTTGTTATAATAACCATATTAGCATTAGAAACCAACTCAACATTAGAGACCATGAAAGCCAGTGAAAATTCTATTTTACTATGAATATTTTTGACAATTGAGACAACACTATCCCTTACAATATTTTCTTCAACACATGATAAAAAAACAAATAAATGACTAGGTGCAAAACTGTTGAAGACAATAATGAAAAAAGGGCATACTTGATTCAATTTGAAACAAGGTAGGGCTAGGAAAACTAGGTGGTGGTGAATTATCAATAACAAGGAGAGTATTGATTAGGCTTGAACCAATCAACACAAAGTGGGTAAGAGATATAGTATGATAAGTGAAAAATACTCAAGATACTTCTTTCTTATTAGTCCCTGATGTGATTGATGGTGTGGCCCCTAGAGGCAATTCACTTGGCAATTTTTTCACTAAATGAGGGTTAGTAGTAGGTTACCCTTTACCAACATCTTCTTTTGTCTCAATTTTCTCCTCATCCTCTCTATCGTCTCTCTCTTCTTTCTATTACTTAGAGTAAGCATGATCAATGGATGTGGGAAGTGGTGACTGAATGATGTATGCAAATTTAATCTTTTTAAAGACCGCTTAATCATTATTTGAATTCATATAATATAATTAGTCATCCAACCAAAAATGTTTCTACTCTAAATTTATCTTCCCCATCTATCCCAAAAAGTGTTTGGAAACCTTGCCTTTTGGGTCCCAATGCCTCTACAATCCTATCTCAAATTATATGAAATGTTCCATATGCTTAGAAACTTTTTCCAACCCAAGATAAAAATGACATACCATTTCTTCTAATTCCAGGTGTAAGTGTGGGCAAGAAGACAATTTATTATCTTCTAGAATACCTCTTATGCCATTATAGAATTTATATACTATTTCTAAGGTGATGAGTTTTCTTGGTACATTATAAGGAAATTTATGGTGTCCTCCCATTATTTATTTTACTTGAAAAGTGATGTATTTTGGAAAGTACCAATACTCTCTAATTTATTTGATGTTCTTCCTAATGGCAATTGACAAGTGAAGCATTTTTTATTCAATTTTAGGATTTATGCACAATAGGATAGAACACATTGTGTATCTCTCATATGCTTATGATATTTATAGAATACAACTATGGACACATTAAATGAATTGAAGTCTTAGGGTTAGGATGCAACTAATTTGAATAGTCCATATGATAAAACTTTACAATTTCATGGTTGACATCCACTAAGTAGGACATCATGTAAAAAATGTGAGCAATCCTTACTCTATTCAATTGTTTTCGTAGATCAAAAGCTAGAGTTTCTCCCAACTTTTTTATATTAATGCTAAAGGAGTTTTTAAACAAGGATCCTACCCTTTACATAGAACACATAGGCATGCTCTAAAAACCAAAAAACATATGAAAGCTTGCCAAAGGCAACACAATAAAACCACAATTTAAAATAACAACACAAAGACAACCATAAAATAGTGGAAAAATAATAGCTTAAAACTAACACATTGGGCATTTCCATGCCTCATATGCTTTAGCCTAGTTGTCTGTGAGATTATTGAATGTGGTATCCATTTATTGAGAAATATGAGAGTTGTTTCTTTGCAGTTAAACCTTTCCTCTTCTTATCTGGCTAACCATTACCAGGGTCTTCATTCTTCTTTTTAACTGAAGTCCTTAGGCCCTTCATACTTTACACATAGTTTTGCACAGAGACCCGACTAAAATCAACAAGCAATAACATATTTTATTTGAGCTTCTCATTTTCTCTTTCCATTTTATCTACTTGCTCCGTTAGTATTTGAACTTCAAGTTTCATCTCCATCAAATTGGATTTAGTACACAATATACTATAATTTTGATTCATTTTATTTATTGCCTCCTTAAGACGAGAATGGTCTTTCATAAACCATCATAGAAAGGTTTTATGCAGGTCAACCTCTTAAATTTGTGTAATTTTATCCTATTTCTTGAAGGCATTTGCTATAATTTCAAACTTTGATTGTATCTTCTTCTTGCCTTTAAGCAAATCCTTCTCCTTGTGATCAATCTCATTCTCTGTACCTCTCTCTTTAAGAAGATGTAGAATTTCCATCTCTCAAATTTTATTTTCATTCTCTCCCATGACTATAGTTACATTATTATTCACATCTTCCTCCATTAAAGGAATATTTTGTATTTCTCTTTTCACATGTTTTACAGTCTCTTCAATGATGCCCAGTTTCTCTTGCTCTTCTTGTCCTTATCAATATCAACGGGTACAAAATTTTGTATCACCTTATTTTTATTTGTTTTACTTCTAAGAGTCATTTTAGAACCCTCTTACACCTTAGAAAGACCTTGCATCATAGTGGGATAATAAGGAGCAGGGTTTAAAGCATTAAAAACTTATAAACAAGGAAAATGATTGCCTGATATAATGGAGCTTTCTTCTTTCCCCTTTTGAACTCTTAACACCAAATTTTCTATCGAATAAAATATATAAAAATGAATAATTAAAGGAACTTAGTGATGAAAGTAGTTCAAAATGCGGAAATGATAGTAATGCACAACCATAAATCTGCTCTCTAGTGTAACATACCTCATCACTTACTCTGCTACAATGTCATAGGTCATTAGAAAGTCCTCTCATAGGTAACCCCTTTGATACTCTACCATTTATTCATCTTCAATCGATAATTTAGCCACATCCTCATAATCTTTGCTTGACTTAATATATTTAGTGTCTTCAACTTTCAATCCCATCACCTAGGAAATCAAACCTTATGTTATCTCTACTGACACATTGTTTATCTCCACAACATGTTCATTCCAGATCATATCAAACTTTTTAAAAATATGTTCATCAGAGTCCTTAATCTATCAATGAAGTTACTTAAATCACCAGTATGCAGGGTCTCCTAGACCTACACATTCTTTCTAAGTTTCTCATTCGATAATTACTCAATCTTATTCAAGCCACCTCCCATTTTTAAAAATTTATATTAGACAAGGTTCACATAAGAGAAGAAAAAATAAATAATCTGTAAAATAAGGGAGAGGATCAATAATAGGTTCACAACCAACACTTAGAAAAATAATTCCAACACATGTCAATGCAACACCAAACCAACACGTCATAACCTTCTCATGTGTTAACATTACTTCACTTTTTATCATAATTGGCACTCCTAGTTGAATCATCATAAAACCAAAGCATCAAATCAAAGACAAAGCCAATAAAACCAATGTAGCGAAGAACCTTAAGAAGACTTGTTTAAACTCTTTTTAATGATAATACCATTAATAAAGGTAGGAAGCACATCTCCTTTGGACCATATCCTAAAAATAGGGGCCACTACTCCTCTCTTGGAAAATGTATTTTCCAATTGATTTCCTTCCCTATAGATATGTTGAAAGCAAACCTCTTGGAAGGTGCTGGTAATGCATACAATCTTTTCAACGATATGGTTAATTGTTCAACTTGCATTGTTTACCTTGCTAAGATAATTAATTATATTGAGGGGATCACCCTCAACCATCAACTTGAAGCATCCTAGATCCTTATCTAATAGGACTCTCCACAAAATAAATAAAGCTTGTTCTAAATGATTATTTTGAACACCCTTAATTTCCTTATAAGCAACCACCATATGACCTTGTTTATATCTCAAGATTTCACCACCCCCTGCCATTCTAGGATTCTATTTTGAAAACCCATAAAAATTAAGTTTAACCCTTCTAGGTGAAAGAACCAACCATTTGATATTCTTTCTGAGTAACACTTTAGAATCCATATAATTTGCATTTTCAAGAACAATGTTTTAATTTTTTGCTATTACTTCTTGTTGAGCAAAAGACTGCTTCATACCCTATTTAATACTTTGAAAAATTTCAAGAAAAAAATTTATTATTCTATTAGTTACCCTTTTATTAGGATTATTGAGATCGTTAAAGATCATATTGTTGTGTTATTTTTAGATACCCTAAGAAAGATGGGGGAAAACTAGTGCCCATATTTTTTTAACTACTGGTTAGAGAATGGTGTTGACCATCTAGCCATAAATCAATCAAAGATGAAGGATGAGACCAACAAATCCAAAACCTTTATATAAAAATCCCCACACCTTAAAAAGAAAAGGGCACTCTATCAAAAGATGAAACATTGATTCATAGTTTACCTAAAAAAGGACACATCTATAACCAAAATCATGCCTCTTTTACATAGATTGTCCATTGTTAAAATCTTATTCTGAATACACAACCATAAAAATATATGAATTTTAGGAATGAGGTCCTTGTCCCAAATCCTAAACTAAGGAACCTCCTCATTATCTTGTAGAATCAATTGCTTTTACCCCAATCTAATAGTATACTGACCATCATGTGAATCCGACCACACTAATTCATCTTCCTTTATTAGATTAGTGATATGAATTATTCTAGAATGAATATTTAGATCTGAAACAATCCATGTTAATTCTTCATCCATATTTTCCATTTATAACTATTTCCAACATCTTCTACATTTATGTCCTTGAATTTAATCAGCCACCATAATCCCATAATCACATTGGATTTGATCATCAACTTGATGCCATAGTTCTAGTTATTTCAATGGGTGATCAAGGATCTAGGAGTCTTCTCAAAATTTGACGTTGAGACCATTTCCAATTTTCCATTTGCATCCTTTTAAAATTATACCTAATTTTTAATAAAGAAATTCTAAATTATAAAGTCTCTGACAGGATTTTCTTGAGTAAGAAAAATAATTGACATTTTATTCTCTAAATATTTAACCTGTAAAATACTTACCCATTAGTTAGTTTTTTTGATAGATCTCCAATAAATCTTGTCTACCAATGCTTTATTCATCAAATTCAAATTCCTGATACCCAAGCCACTAGAATGTTTAGGTCAACAAATGCTTTCCCAAGTAACCAGAGGGAATCTATGTTTTTGTTTTGCTCCCATCCACAAAAAAACATATTTGAATTTTGTTCATTTTTTCTTGAATCAACATAGGCATCTTAAAGAGAGACATGAAATAAACCAAGAGGATTTGGAAAACATTTTTTACTAGCCTAACCTTGTATACTTGAGATAGAACATCTCTTTTTCAACCTGATAGTTTTTTTAAATATCTATCAAGGAGCAAATTCCAAAATTTAATTGACATTCCACCAATAAATAGAGGCATATCCAAGTACATTGATGACACAGATTTGATTTGGCAACATAAAACTTGAGTTATCTTATGTTGTCTTACCACTGGGGTATTCACAAAAAAAATAAGCTTTTGTAATAATTTACCAATTGCTTAAAAATCTCTTCATAACGAGCTATAATCTTTTTCAAAACTTTAGCTTCCATTACCGAAGCAGTATCCTGAGAAATCGTATCATATTGATGAAGAGTGGGATGAACTCCATAAACAACTTGAAAACCTTTTAAATCCTCTTTCCTCAATGCAACCAACCAATTCCTACTAAGATAATTTGCCATTAAGATGAATAGGAAAGGGGATAATAGATATCCCTATCTTACACCATGCTTGCCCTCAAAGAAACCATCTAGGAAACCATTTACAATTATAAAAAACATAGAAAGGTAAACACAACTATGAATCAATAGTCTAATATGTGTATAAAACCCAATTTTTGCCAACACCATGTCCAAAAATTCCCTGTATACTCTCTCATACACCTTGTTCATGTCAAGTTTGCAAATCATACCAACCTCTTTACTTTTTTCCATAGAGTAGATGGTCTCATGCACCACTATAATTCTATCTTGGATCTATCACCCAATGATAAATCCCCCTTGATTTTTAGATATTAGCTTATTCCTTAATGGTTAAAGTCTTAAAGCCATGATTTTTGTGAAAATCTTGTAAACAAAATTACAAAGACCAATACTGTGAAAGTCCTTAAATGTAGTAGCTCCAATTTTCTTAAGAATCAAAGCTAGGAATGTGTTATTGTATTCCTTTACCACTTTACTCGAAGAAAAGAATTTATCCACTGCCTCGACTCGATCATCCTTAATGATGCCCCAAAAGTTTAAAAAAAACTCAATTGGAAATCCATCTGGTCTTGGAGCATTATCCTTATTCAGGATAAAAACTGTTGCCTCTACCTCTTCAACCATCATAAATTTTAGTAACTTTGCATTATCTGAGGGTGTAACTAGAGAAGGTAAATTCAATAAAAAATATCCCCTCTATACCTTGCTAACAAATGTGTTTGCAACAAACAAACTCTTGAATTAACTTACAACATGTCCCAAATTAGTGATTACATTCTCAATTATAATCATGGATAACAGGGGAACCCATAATTCATTAACATGGTTAGTCTTGGATGCACCATATAACCTATTCATAAACACCATACCAATTCTAATGGCTTTCAATGAAAATACTAATAATGTAAGAGTTAATGCTCATAATCCTCACCCCACTCCCTCATTGTCATATGTTTCCATCCATCATTGAGTAGTTCGTTGATCATCCTTAGGTTTGTATAGGTCATGTAAAGTGAATCTGACATAAAGGGTGACCAAATTATTAGAATATAAATATAAGGCCACATATTTAAACATGCACTTATCCAAAGCAGTCTTAAAAAGGTCAAAATAGGGGAATACATATGGTTTTTCTGTAATTCTAAGTAGCCCTGAGTTCTTAATAGCTTGAAGATCATATTTATATTGGGATTACAAATGATTGACACTACTTTCCTCTCTATATAAAAAATGAGAGTTTTTATATATCCATAAATAGCGTGGTGTAATTTCTTAGATTGACCACACTTGGAGAGAATACACTGTCTTTAAATTATTGTGGTAGGCTTGAAGGGGTAGGAGTTTGGGTCTATTTCATATTTGGAGCCATATTTATCTATGTCTTGAGATCTATAGGTGTTATGCTAATCTTAAAAGAGTTTTTTGAATTTTGAAATAGTGTATAACTCTGTGAAATTTTGATAAATTATGTGAACTCTATGGATTTTTATTGTGAGCAAGTGTTTGCTCTATGCACTTATGTGAGATCACATTAATGGTCAACTAAAAAAATAAAGTAATTAATAATCTATAGTAAATGTAATCCCTCCATCACTTCATTAGTCCACTCTATTATTTAAATTCATACATTAGTATTCCACTTCAAGATCTTACATCTATCATGGCCTAATAGGGAGTGGTGTCATACTGGTATTTAAATGAGTTTGTGGTGCTATGACATTCGGTTTCACAATTTTTTTGATCATGATGACCCACATGTCATGATCTAACATAAATTACAACCCTAATGTATCCTTCATGCCTTCTATACCTTATGTATGGTGCATAATTAATGCCTCATTAAGCAAGTTGATGTGACCATTTTATTTTTAGTAATTAATCCTCACAAGCTAATTGTATTTTTATGTCACATATCATGTTTTCACATTCTCATGGTGTCACCTCTTGAACAAATCCTACTGATTGCAAAGATGCAATTCCTTATGTAATGTATCCTAAAACTATGTCATGTTTGGGTTTCACCTTTGGAGAGTGAACCGTAGTCAAATACGTGTTCTCTATTAGTACCATCACACTATCACAATGTTCCTTGGCCAATTTTGGTTCAACATGATCATTACTCACTCTGAGGATGCAATAATTTATGTTTTGTAACACATTTATCAATACATATGACCCTTGTACTCATTAATGTTTACGTGTCATTCCTTTGAAAATTGTACCTTTTGTCTAAATTATTTTTTCATCTTTATATTTTACTACCGATCTCTCTTGTAGGACTTATCGATTCATCAACCTTTCTAAGTGCACATCCTAAAGAGTGCACTGGGAAAGGGGTGGAGTCAACTTTTGGTACTTTGTGAGAGATGTTTGCATACTATTATATCATACCTTCATTATTACCATTTTGGCCTCCACTGAGTCTCTTTTCCTCCTTTTTTCATCTCCTTCTATCCACTTATGCAGCCACCTTATATTTCCTACTACATCGACACTTTCGCTATAATTATTTCTAACATGTTTATCCTTGTATTGAATCAACACAGTCACTACAATAATGAATATGAGGATGTGGGAACCAAAGGCTATGCATTTCTCAGTAATCCACCCTTAGAATACTCTCACTAGGTTTTTTAGCACGTCTCTAATTTTTCCCATAAACCTAAGCACATCCTAAGGAGTGTAGTGGGAAATGGGTGAGTTTGGCATGTCAGAATTTTTGAGATATATTTATATACTATCCAGTAATACCTTCATTATTATTATCCTAGCATCCTCTAAGTGTCTTTCCCATTTTCCTTTTCCATCTCCTTCTATTTACTCTTGTAGTCTCTTTGTATTTCCTATTGTGCATTGTCGATATAGTTGTTTCCTATTTGTTTATCCCTGCATTGTATTGACAATGTTGATATAGTTGTGAGCTTTTATACCATTTACTATTGTATCATGAGTTATGATACAGTATTGGGTTATCTGACATTGTTATATTGTGTGAATCTAGAATGATATCATTAGCTTAGAGTTACAATTGATATCTAGTTTTGGATTTATATATATATAGGGGTCATAAATATAATTTCTATCACACATAATACTCATTTAATCTATATTGCACTTGTATTTATGCCTTTTAGTAGTAAAATAAAGAATTAGTGGATAAAATATTATTATTGTGGAGGTTAAGTCTTGCTCAAGGTCTTTGAATCTCAATTGGAATAAGTTTAACCAAGGAGGTGCCTCATAGTATTCAGAGTCTCCAACTAGGACACTTAGGTTTTCATGCTTTTTATTTGAAGCCTTCACCTACAACATATCTTAGAAAGTGCCACTAGAGCTAAAGGGGAGATTGATGCGTCAATAATTCAACCCAAGGTAAGTGTTTTTATCCCTAGTTTATTTCCATTTATTTACTTAGTATATATATATATATATATATATATATATATATATATGTTCTGCTCATTATTAGAGTAGTATGTATGTTGTTATCCTTTCTTAGGTTATGTTTATGCCAAAAGTTGGCATATTATAGGGTACTTAGGCTTGGTATTAAAACCATAGTTTAGGACCTCATTTAGGATGTATTTGCCTAAACTATAACTATAATCATACCATGAAAAATTAGATCTTGGATAGTGCAAAATGTTTACCATCTCTAGGTTATCCTTGTTCGTTAGTTCCTTGCATGCAGTTTCTTTATTATATCCTTGATACTCCTTTTAAAACCTTTTATTTACATCATTTATTATATCATGGGATATAATTAGACCCCTATTCCACATCTTAGGCTTTAAAACCCTATATATTTATTTTTGAGTGTGGACTACCATCTATTATATTTACAACTACCCCTAGGCTATTTCATTCTCTTTGCATGTACACATGTTTTAGTTTGATTTCATAGAATATTATATTATATAAATATAAAAATGATTGTTACTAGATCATTTAATCTCTCATTACATTTTGGTGATCTCGAATTGAATATTATCCCACTTCTAGTTAGATTGTTTTCATGTTTCCATACCTCAATTCTTAAAGATTTCAATTTGACAAATATCTCTTGTCAAACCCTATATCATAGCCCTCTAGTTTTTTGATTTTTCATACACACCTTATTTTCCAAATATTTCTAGAGATTTTTCTTTGTTGCTAATATGTAACATCTTTTTGAGTAATCTGATGAGAAATCCAATAAATATTTTTGAGGATTTTAAACCAACAATCTTAGTACTATGAATTTAACCAATACCTATAAGGATTCTCAATAAATTAATGCTTTCAAGTTTACTATCTCCCAAGATAATCCTTCTAATGACTGTGACATGGTTTCCACTAGATCCACTATGAGCCATAAAACAATCCCAAAAATCTTAAGAAATCCAAAGTACTTTAAGCCCATGAATCTGAGGGTGAATAAGAAGACATCCTAGAGCATGATGCCAAAATAAAAAAAATTTCCAGTGTCATCCTGAGTATAGGGGAAAGGATCCCAAAGTGGTTTATCACATCGTGATTCAACATTTTAAGGAAATGCCTCCTTTCCCTATGCATAGTTTTTCACAAGAATTGGGTCAAATCAGTTCTCAACTTCCCCTCTCCCATATACAACTACCATACTTAGTTTAACAACTACCATGGTAGGTGTTATATTCAATGGTCCTACCCAAATCAATAATATCAAAACCAACATCAATGGCACACATAGTGATTTTAAACATAGCATTGAAGCTTCTACTTCAAAACAAAATGTACTTGATCAAACACAAATAATGTTGCAGGTCATAAACTAAATGGCTAACATGTAACTTCCAAAAACACCCAAATACTATAATTGCATAAGCAACTTATGAAAATGAAATCAAAACCTCACCAAGTTTAGTGACGTGTCTTGAATCAAAATGCCTGACCATCCCCACACCCCAAAATGACCCCCCCTTAGATATCATCTTGGAAAACTCATTTTGCAACCTCTTGTTTGCAACAAAGTCATCAAACATCTTCAAAATGAGCCTTTAGTGCCTCAAATTTTAGAAATTGACATTGGTGGAATTAATCGTATCTCTTATAATGGATCCACCGATCCCTCTTTGCATTTAAATGCCTTTGGAAACCTTTACATGGATTAGATTAAACTTGACATGTTTTTTAATACTAAACTATTAGTAAAAATTGCAACATGTGATGGTTTAGAATGGTACAATCAACTCAAGTCTAAATCTATCACTAGCTTAGAAACCTTAGTTAAAATATTGGTCTAAAAATTTCAATCTAAAGACTTACTTAAAAAAACTTAGAAAACTTCATCAATTGGAAATAAGTAGATCTAAGGAGACTGCCTAAGAATTTATTAAATGTTGGAAAGCCCTAGCCAATAAGCTAAGCATAATATGAATGAATACAACCTTTTCCACCTATTTTCCACTAATTTAAACATTATATTGTAACATTGTTAGGCTATTCACTCTAGGTCATTGGATGAAGCTTTAGAACAAGCTAAAAGATAAAACATTTTATTAAGATGATTTGAGCCTTCTCAACCTAAATAGGGCACTTGTATGCTCTTAAGAAACAATAGAAATAAACATGCCACCAATGATGATGTTTCCAACATTCATGTAATCATGCAAGAAGGTTGAAACAAAGTGACTCTCTCCCAACCAATAATGACAAGTCTCTTATAGCCTCCTCCTCCATCACATAACCAAAACTATGATTCTCATCATCCTCCTAATCTTAAAGAGCTTAGGAGATGCCTTTATGAAATTTCACTAAAATAACTTGATGACTCTAACCTAGAGTTCAATGGCATGATCCCAACATGTTCATTGGTATAATACTAATTAGGGTCACTCTCATGATAATTACAAATAGATTAAACTTTTAGCATATGAGTTTTTCCTTATTCATAACTTTGATCATGATGTCATGACAAGAGAACGTCACTAAGCCTACAAGAAAACTACTAAAATTAAAGAAAATAAATTCAAGCATGATGTAATAAATTAAACTAATGCTCACCTTGAAATTTATAAAAATATTTTTCCCAACCATTCTTAAATCAATCAAGTAACCATCAAAATCTTTCAAAACTAGCCGCTAATATTGTAGAAACCATAACTAATCTTAAATATTCTAATTGTGAGGAAAATTGGCTAATATGAACAACATAAAGTGTGTTGTATCATTCATCAATTCTCAACCACTTAGGTCACACACACCTCCTAAAACTTACCAAATTATTTAGGCATATCCTCTAGATCAATTCTCAGCTATCACATCTTCTGAAATCTTAACTTCCATACACTCAAAAAATCTAATTGTATCAACTAAAAAGATATATCTCCGTATTTTTGCAAATGTATCAACAAGTTGAATACAACTTCCTATTAATCCTATTGTATTTATAAGCTCAATACAATATTAACTACATATTACTATTTGTACTATATCAATAACCTCAATACAATCTCTTTCCATTCTTACTATATCAACATACTTGATACAATTTATTTGTATTCCTACTTTATCAATAAGTTCGATATAATTTTTTTTGTCTCCAATTGTATTAGAAATTATGATACATTTGTCTTAGCCAAATTATACTAACCTAACAGTTTTAAGTCCATCAATATTAACACAAAATAAAGGAAAATCAGGGCTAGATTCGTCTACAATAAAACCTTATTAAATAATATTTCTTAATTATAGTCTAGTCTAGTTCATATTAACTTTGATGAGTGTGATCCATAAAAGATATTTTTAGACTTACCTCTCAAATTATTTTTCTTGAGCTTATGTGGGATTACCTAAGGCACTAATCACTTTTCGTAACTTCTATTTGATATGAAAATCCCTCGTGCACCGCCTTTGGGAAAAAAAACTACCTTGCTTGGGTCCGAGGAAATTATACTTCAATAATGTGATTAAATGTCTATCCATGTCAATCACATAATGGATACGACTCTATCTCTCAAGTTTTCCATCACATTTATGATCCCCAATGAGATCGTTCTTCATGTAGATGACCCTTTTTTATTTATTAGCATCCAAATAGGTAATGTCTAAGTCAAGCGAGCATTAGTTGATGAAGGTTATGGTACTTATATTGTTTCTTTGGACTTAATTAAATCCCCTATAAATTATGTTTTAAACCTTAAGTTTACTCATATCATGTGCTAAGGATATGACTGAAGATAAATGCCTCCCTTAGGTGCATATGGCTTCCTATAATGGGACATCCTCCTATTGTTAGGGTGAACTTTATGATCTTCAACTTTATATTTCATATAATATAATGCTTGGTTGTCCTTTAATTCATTTCATGAGGGCCATAACTTCCTCCATTTGTTAATGAATCAAATTTTTGTACATGGGTGCTATTTATGAGCTACAATGTGAAATCAACACTTATAATTTTGAACAATTCCAAGAATGTGGTGTCTATACAATACTTACCCTTCAACATTTTCATTGTATCCTATTCATAGCGTATCAATGTTTCAACTATCCCATTAATTTTATGAGAGGTTAGAGTGGGCACCTCGATTTTGTGGGCAACATCCCACTAAACCTCCTTAACTCTAATGATGATGAACATGCTAAGATAAAATTAAAAATAAAAACATCAGATCATATCTTAGTTTTGGCCTACTTTGAGACCCCATTCTCACTAAAGGCTAATTGATGAGAAACCCACTTCCATGGTTATTCCTGAGAAACCTCTTTCCTAATAGACCACCTTCTAGTGACATTGTGGTTGATTCCCTCAATGTGGATCTCACCTATAATGCATATGATGATGGTTACACATTAGATGGCCCTTATTTGTTTGGCTATGTGTAATAAAAGAATACATAAGTCTTATAATACCAATATTTCCTTAAACAATCTTATGATAAAAAGCCATTTACCTCTAACATTGATATGGTTAATATTTGTTGTCCTGACAGGCCTGACCCCTTATATTTTCCTTTTGATGCACAATAAGAGTATGTTTCTCAATTTTTCGATGGGATACATCACAAAAATGATTATTCTTGGGTTTGTTTTGAGATATTTGGTGTAGAGCCAATTTTTAGTTCGATTACACTAGAGACACTTGTTATTTTTGAGTCTCTTTGGAGTATGCTTGATGATCTTTCTAATATCAAACCATAATGTTTTGTTAGATTTTATGATCCCTCAAATTTTATTCCTTTAGAGACATTTACCTTGTTATTTCAGACAACACCAAAAATGACACCAAAATAGATAGCAACTAATTATTGTACATTTCACAAGACCTCAAGGCATTTAGACCATGATTGTAGATTATATAAGAGACATTTAGAGCAATAGATGTCATGAGGCCCAATTCCCACTACAGATAGTGGACCACCATATTTGGATACTCTTAGACACTTATATTATTTACACAATAGGAGTACACATGATTTGAATAAATATTTAGATCTTCGATAATATTGGATTTCCTTTGTTTTGAGGTAGTTATTTTTCTTTTCAAGCTAAATATTCTAAATTCAAAGGTGACACCAATATATATCCCTAAGCCCAGGTAGTTATAATGCCTTTAGTATGAGTGTTATACCTATTCTATAGATAAATGTAGAGATATTAAAAAACATTTGTACTAGTTTATGAGACATAAGCCTCAAGTTCTTTGGCAGTGTTCACAAGGCATGTCTAGGATGGAGGAGCAGTCTCCCCTATGTCTAGAACCACCTCTTTGGCCAAAATGTTTGCTTTCTTCTCCATGATTGAAACTTACCTTACCTACTTATGTTATTCATAGTAACAAGATCAACATCCTCCTTATCATACCATTTATAATTTCTCTCTTGAGCTCATTTGCAAGGAAGTCCTTGCTTAGCTCTTGAAAAAAGTAGAAGAGATCATGGTTCGAGTGAGATATCATTTGTAGCAAGATATGACAAATATTATTGATGGTGTTTGTAGATATATTTCATGCCTTTTGTGAGAATATATTTTATTATGTCATATTATTTATTTCACATTTTTCACATGTTTTGATTTCACAGTACCATCTTTAACATACATGTTATTCGTTATTTACTTTCTTGTACCTTATTCTTTACTTTTTTGCATTTTAATTTCTAAACATAATTTTTACAACCACATTTTTATTTAGCCATAGTTTTTCTTGTGGTTATTTGGTATTTTTTACATTCCTCCCTTTTGAGTTTTTATTCCACCATTGTTTCCCTTGCGGTCCTTTGGTATCTTTTTCAAGTCCCCCTCTCTTTGGTGTTTCCTTCTATCAATGCTTATGCTAGACTGCTTATAGGTTTGTATGGATTCTCTAGTGACATTGCTATAATATTTCATAACATCCCCATTTTTAGGGTTTGTATTTACCATCCTCTACATGTTTTAATTACATTATTATGTACTTCTAAATCCCTTTTTTATTCCTAGTCACTAGTGAAGTAAAACCCTCTCTTCTTATGGTTAGCTACTAGCATATACTCATTGTATCATATTTTTCACATGTATAAATCTTCCATGAACCCATCTATCCCATTTATTTCACTAGAGGATAACTTGGATCAATTTAAATTCATACTCTTTGCTAAGGTGTACGTCTAGGAGTATCTATGCATCTTTGTCTCTAGGTTCTCTTCTTTAGTGGCTAAGTGTAATTTATCTTGTGTTAGTCATATTTAGCACCTATTTTTGGTCTTAAAAATCAATATAGAGGAGGAAAATATAAAAATCCAAAAAAGGTTAAAATATATAATATCAAAAAACAAAAGGCAAATAAGTTAAATATTAAATGTCATATCACACCAAAATATGTGATAATATTTTAGCACAATCCCTATCTTAGTTGAATCTCAAACGCCAGAGTTGGCCTATAGATAGAGGTGAGGTCCTGTAGAGTTTGGTAGGATAATAGACTAAGGTATGAGGTATTATATATATTATTAAAGTGCCACTTAATTTCTCATGCAAGTACCCAATCCTCACAGTAGTCCGATGAATTTGTGAGGAGTCTTGAGGAATGGGGAACACATTGTGAGAAGGTAGGATGCCTTTTATTTTTCATGAATTTTAGCCTTCATGGGATGATATTTATACTTCACTTGTTAACCCAAGATCTATTCTTAGGTGGGGTTTTTCAGATCTTTGATGTCAAAAAAATCTTAGTCTTTCCCACTTGATTAGACTTTCTTGTTTCTACTAAGGATTATACATTAGGCTTGTGAATCCTTCCCTCTTATTTGATTTTTATCATTTTACCTTTTAATGGATATTGTTACCAGTTGATTATCTCCCTATTTATTTATATCTATCATGCCCAAAATTTTGGTCTTAAAAATTCAAGAAAAATACATTAATTTTTTTTGTTTAATTAATTTAATTATACTTAGTTATTTAATTGTTATTGTTAATCAACTAACGTCAAAAAAAGAAGTATGAAACATAAAGATTAATTAAATGAATTAAATAATTTATTTTGTTTTCTTGACCCAAAAAAAGACTTTCCCTATTTGTGGAGTACAAACATCTTTAAGTGAGAGCTAAGTTCAAGATCGACTTTTGAAATTACCACACTACATGAGGATCCATTTTAATATCAACTTATTATCCTTATTACGAAATACAAATTCATTAACACTAAAAGGCACAAATATGATATCCTAATAAGAGGGTCTCTTTTAATTGTATCTCATTTATTTTCTTTAGTGTAAGATGATAATCTAACATTATTCTAGTGTCAACATATGTAAGTACTATAATAGTTAAACTAGGTTAAAAAATACATTTGATAGATCTACCACCCTATGACTATCAAAAATAAGATCCTTATTATGGTCCTAAATAAACATCACTTCTTAAGAGTGTGCAACCCAAAAAAACTAATTTTTTAAAATTCATATTAAGGACGACAATGACAATGCATGATGAACATAATAGAAGATTCAACAATATCAAAAACTTAGATTAATCCCAATAATTTTATTTATTTAGAATATTAGTGATCCAGAAAAAAGTCTACCCCTAACATGATGATAAACATTGAGACAACCCTAACCTAGTCTATGACATAGAATCTGATGCCCCACATTTTGGGCAACTTACATTTTGGCTAATTAGAATCAGGGTCAAATGTAGTTCTCCACTTGAGCTTGTGAAGAGTCTCCTCCATGAGACATCATCAGGGAAAGGGGTTAGAAATATATGCCAACAAGGAGAAAAACTAACACAATGTAAATTAGGTTCTATAAATTTTAGACATAAAACTCAAAAAACTCTCAGCAAACCTTTGCACACAAGACACTTCTACATCATAAGGCTATTATGCTAACACAAAACACTATATCATAAGAGTACATATGAGTGTCAAAGAAATGATCAAGGAACCTATATTCCTTAATCCTAAATGCTTTAGAATTTCCAAGCAACATTAAAATTCTCACTACTTGGACTAACTCCAACACTCATAAAGAGTGCTTTCGTCAATGACTAAGACCTAATAAGACGAGCCATATATTCCAAGTTCACTCAACTTAGCAAAATAATTCAAATTACCACATAGAGAAATAATTATAGCCATATATTTATTCATCCTTGCTTTCTACAAGACTAAAAAACATAAAATAATGTTTAACGCACAAGGAAGGACACCTTAAGGTTAGTGATTACAACTTACACTTAGGAAAAATGCCCTAAGGGTTAGTAACTATTGCCTGAGCTCACTTCCATAGCTACATACATATATGTTATGACCAGTTTCATATGAAAAATCATCATTGACTGTAATTCACCCATTACAAAAATGAGTGTTAGTTATAATACGAAGGCAACCAAACTTCACTACTCAACCTTACAACTAATGTCACCATAGTTATGCTTGCGGGTAACACTACGACCACTAACTAACCCATGCACAGTTGACCCTTACCAAGGGTTAAATAGAGACACTCATACTCAAATTTCTAATGCTCTATTAGAATCCCTAGTCCATGCTAATAAAATTTGGTTCTCTTATATGAAGTACACAAATACTATGACAAACATTTAACCTTCCGAGGCCTAACATAGTGTAACTAGAACACCATCAAAATAAAATCCTTCTATGGCCCAAAACCAAAATAATGACTCAAGGGAATTTCCTAATCTAGGATGAGCATGTAATAATCACCGATCTATTTTATCCATGGAAATATAGACTAAACCATACACCAAGATTGAACAACTATTCTAATCAACTTTTTCCAATAATTTCTAGGTTGACAAAATGTGTTCAAAACCACCATTAAATTAATTCATAAAGTAATAAATTATTTTGATGGTTGGATTACATTTTATAAACTAGGGAAAAGGGGAAATATGGTTTCATCTTTATATATTTGTTTTATGGTTTCATCTTTATATATTTGTTTTGTGCTATAAAAATAAAATTCACCTAGCATTTTGTATTGATTTTTACAAGCTAAATTTTTGCATTCAAAACTACTTGTGGAAGTAGTTTTAGTATTTATCTGGTTTTAATAGTTGATGAAAATAATAAATCTATTTGATTAACAGACTAAAAATTTTAAGCCATTTAAAATGTGTTTCAACTATCATATTTGATAAAGTATGATTTTGGATATTTATTTTATACTAGTTTCAAATTGACTTGTGAGAGTGAACAAAACTTTATCACAATTGCTTGCAAAAACAATTTCAAAATATGTATAATTTTAATAGTATAAATTGGTAATGAAATTATTTTTTCATCAATATAATATTTCCAATCCATTTAGAAGGTAGATCAAACTTCATATTGAATAATTTTTTACAATAAGTATTTATTTCAGTAAATTTCCTAATTACTTTCATTGGCCAAGTTAAAGGCAAAATAATACTTATTTATTAATTTTGTAATGTGAGTAGCAAATTTGAGTGACTAATGTCTCCTAAGTTTGAATGATCTCCTAGGAAAACATTGATTTCCATTCAGTATAGGTTTTGAATGGGAAAGAATACTTAACACACTACACTTTTTAGATATTTTTAATATCCTTTAAAATACTTTGATTCAACAAAGCTTAAAACCACTTCTATAGCTTTGGAAAGGAATAAGATATTTCTTAGTCTATCCATTTATGCGAAATATTTTCCAAAATAAACATAAGGTGTAGCATTTTTAGGAATAAGATATTTCCACAATTTATCTTAGCACCATATCCATTTGTGTTACAAGAAAAACATATCATTACAACCACATCAAGTTTTATTAGCATTTCAATGACACACACAAACACACACACGTGTGTGTGTGTGTGTGTGTGTGTGTGTGTGTGTGTGTGTGTGCACACGTGTGTGTGGTAATTTTTGCAGAGAGGCACATCATTTAACCCAAATTTTTAAGATGGTTGTCCAATCAAAATTGCTCTAAAAAATATAGGATGATTCATGGCTAAAGAGTGAGATATAAAAATAATTTTGAGAACAAAGATAGTGATAGTGTTTCATTGACATTTTGTCAAAGTAGATTAAATTTAAAAAATAGCATGTTTATAGTGATTATATCAAATTATGCCAATGTCATCTTCCATTAATGTCATTCTCAACCTCACAACATTATGTGGAGAGGGTTAGATGAAGGAGGTGTTACACGTTCTGATTACTACAACCAATCCCTCCCTATAAATTCTTCTATATATTATCTTGACTCAAGGGGATTTGAAACTGTGAACTATTACAAAAACCCCAATGTTTTTACCATTTGTGGTCATCCATTCAACATAATATGATGTATTTTTTAATTTCAATTTATGCCTTTGATTTTTTTTATTCTATTAGATTGTATGCCTTCCATGCAAGCATAATTATAAGATTTTGCACAATTATACTAAATCTTTATGGTACTTTATCTACATGGTCTTATTTTTGATAACATTCTCAAATCACATGTATACAAAAAAAAATTAGAAATAAATTCTTATCACATTCATCAAATTTTTCAATGCGTATTTAATGACTTCTGTGAATTCCTTTAAGAATATGAATGTTAATAGTCATAAGTTATGTGTATACCACAACCTTGAAGCAAAAGAGGAATCATTTTAGAAGCAAAAATCCATATTTATCTAGTTGAAAGAAGGGGATAAAAACATAAATTTTTCCCATCAAACAATTTCTAGAATCAGGAATACAAACATAATTTTTGAGTTACTCCTAGAGGATAGTAGAAAATTCAAAGCTAAAGATGAGATCAACGAACAAATTGTCATCCTCTTCAAGATTTTTTTGAAAGAAATAAGCACAACCAAAAACTAGTTGGAAGAAAGACTTCTATAGAATCTCCCTATTTTCATAACTCAATCAGAGAATCAAGACCTCCACAAGCCTCCATACCTTGAAGAGGTCAGATATGTAGTTTTTTTATGGAAGGAAATAAGGCCCTAGGGCTTGACAGCTTCTTTTTACTATTATTCCAATAGTTTTGGGACATTATCCATGTAGAGGTTGAAGCAACTATTTGTGAATTCTTTAGCATTGGATAAACAATACTTCCTAGTCCCCATCCCCAAGAAACTAGGAGCTAGTCAATTAAAGGACTTCAAACCCATCAATATATGATCCACCATCTATAATATTTGCACAAAAATGTTGGTCACATGGATACAGACCCTTCTAGAGAGGGTCATTACCCAACAATAAGGAACCTTTGTGCTTGAAAGATAGATTATTAATGGGATCATAATTGTCCATGAAGCCCTTCACTCGATCGTGAATTCTACCATACAAGGTATGTTCCTAAATCTTGACATGAATAAAGCTTATGATATTGTCATGGATATTTTTTAACAAGGTGATGGACAAATTTGGGCTTGATTCTAAATTTGGGGGTTTGATACACAACTACATCTCCACCCCCATGTTTTCCATTCTGGTCAATGGAGTCCCTAAATACTTTTTTTTCCCAGTAAAGAGATAAGGTAAGGGGACCCCCTATCCCATTTTATTTTCATCTTATTGGTTGAGACCCTAGGCATAAGTCTATAGATGACTAGAGAGCAAGGGATGATCAAAAATTTAAAAATAACTTAGAATACTTCTCCTAACACTCATGAATAATTCACTTATGACACCTTCCTTCTCGGAAAAGCATCTGTAGTTGAATCCAAGGCCCTCAAAAAGATCCTTTTAGATTAAGAGGGATTTTTAGGTAAATGCATTAATTTTGGTAAAATATCCATGTTATTTTTTAACACCCTGACCACAACTCACAAGAAGCTATCTACAATTATTAGATGTCCTAGTAAGATCTTCTCTTCCTATCTTGGAATTCCACTATTTGAAGGAAGGATGCAAACCAATTTTTGGAACCCACTGGTGAAAATTCATAAGAAACTGACTGGGTGACAAGGCTTACTTTTTTTCCAGGTAGGTAAAATTCAACTCCTAATAAGTTCCTTTCAAAGCATCCCAATCTATTTTATGTCCCTCTTCTACATCCTCAGAAAAATAATGGGGAAAATCAAACAAATACAACACAACTTCCTTCGGAGAGGTTCAGAAGACATATTTATATTTCCTCTTGTTGTTTGGGAGAAACCCTACCTCCCTAAAGCTAATGGGAGTATTAGACTTATGCGGGTCAAAAGCATGAATCAAATACTCATTGCTAAATTTAGTTAGAAAGTGATAAAGGAAGAGAACCATTGGATTCAGATCATAAAATTCAAGTATCTAAAGGGAAAAGAATAAGATAGTCTTCTTTGTGAAAAAGGTCATAATGATGGTTTATTCTTCTAGAAAGCCATCTCAAGTAACAAAAATCTTTTGCAGAAAGGAAGCAGATGGTAACTTGGAAATGGGGAAAGATAGAGATCTATGATGATCCCTGGCTCACCAAATCTCCATTAGCTTTATTGACTTCTTGGAATAACTTGAGTAGGATATTCAAAGTCTCCATAAGCTCTCTAGTCAAGGACTATTGGTCTGTTGTTTAAGGTGTCACAAAGTGGAAGATTATGACCTTAGAGTCAGACAACGCGAAAAATCCTTAAGAAATTCATGATTTGAACCTCAAGATTCCAAAAACCCATATTGGTATCTTCCCTAAGGAGGACTCTCTTTTTTGGTTGCATGAAGATAACAGGGACTACTTTGTGAAATTTGGGTTTCTTGTCAATCTTGATCTTGAGGATGATTTGACCTATTGGAGAGACCTTTGGATTAAGCACCTTACTCCTAAAATCAACATCTTTTGGTTGGATGCTTAGGACAAAATCATCATCGTGGATAACCTGACTAAGCATGGCATGTTTATTCCTAATAGGTGTGTTCTATGTAAATCTAAAAAAGAATCAATTTCTCATCTATTCCTAAAGTGTCCTTTTGGCTCTAATATTTTGGACTGACTTCTCCAAAAATTCAATGTTTCTTAGGTCAAATCCAACTCCATCCTTGACTTGATTTTACAATGAAAACCACCTTAAAACCTCTCCTCTTTATCCTTCTTATGGTTATTGGCCCTTCACCACTTCTTTTGGAAAAATTGGTTAACCAAAAATTCCTCCCTCTTTGAAAATAAGGAGGGCAATCTAGAGAATTTTTTTCATAGGTTGTGTGCTACTATCTCAAAGATTTTTCTATTTAATTGGGTAAAACTTAGGTTTTATAGGGATTCTAAAAGCAAAATGTTCGACAGGTAAATTAGAGAGACCAAAAAGGAAATAAAAAAATAGGCCACATGAACCAACTGAGAACAAGAGACTTTCGTCAAAACTCTATTAAAACCCCAAAACCAACTTATGATAAACCATGAAATAAAGAAAGACAAGAACATAAATTACCCCAAAGGTTCATAATATCCTACATGATTCTTCACCATTACAAATTCATTCCTATTTTTTCTCTCTTTAATCTTAGTATTATTGGTTCTGCCCCTTATGCAAATGCTCAGGTCTTCTACCATGCATTCCTTCTGTGCACTTGACACCTCTACCTTGGGGACCATCTCAATGCTCTTGGTTTTCTAAATACCTTTGGTTTTTCCTTACTCTTGATGTTGAAGGGGGAAGTAAATTTGATAGGTCTACCCCTATGGCCTCTTTGAATTACCTGATAGGAGTGACATCTAGCCCCAAAATTTGAGTGTCATCTTTTGCCATTTTGGGGTTACTCTAGACTTGCTTCAGCTTATCACATTTTGTTTTTGTGACATTCTAATCCTCCATAAGGGTGACCATATGACATACTAAGTTCTATATTTTATCTTAAAATTCATGCAACTTCAACTTGTGACCCATGGGGGATCTCCCAATCCTCTGCTATAATCCCCTTTTTTAATTTTAGCAGCCTTCAAGGATCTAATTTTAAACTTTGGTTTAGTTCTCTTCTCCCTTTGAGAAGGGGAAGCTTGTACCTTCCTATTTAATTTTCTATCTTCCACCTATGTTGGCTCCTGATGAGGGCTCCTAGGGGGAGGGAAATGGGGCAAGAGAGTGCTAAAGAGATGGGATCACTCACATACTCTTCCACCAAGTTTTCAAAATTTTCTCCCAAGTTTTTTTCCTTGTTACATTCACTAGTTTTGACATCAATTATCCTCTAGCATTTTCCCCTCTTGGTGAGAAGTAATATGAGTTCTTGGTGAATGAGATCAATGCTATGCTTGGATTGAAATGCCAAGACCATATTTTTATGTGACATAAGTAGAAAATATGGAATGCTAACTCTATGACCCTTGAAATGGTTTAAGAGCAAAAGGTGGTGTTGGTTTAAAAAAAATAATTCAGCATTAATTCTTGTTTCATTTTCTTATATTTGAAAGCTATGGTACCTTCACATAACATGCTCATGACCTCGTCTATCAGCTCCTTCGAGATGTCAATCCTTAAGCCTCTAAAGTTTACCCTCCTTTGGATCCATCCAAGGACAATCTTTGGAAAACAATTTATCATGGCCCTCAATTCTCAACATAAACCTAGGGAGACCACCCATGTGTAGCTTACACTAGACCTTCCAATTACTTTAAACCTCATAATATGATATTGGTTCAATCTTATCCCAATCACCATCCATGGATTTAATCCTCTTCTTTCTCGGATTCTAGTATGGTTTGCAAAGAATTGATGTAAGAACCAAACAACTATAGTCTTCATGAAACAAATTATTGTTATTGAAGTGACGCCTCATAAGATGACGTCAATCAGTCCAATACTTATAAAAAGTGCAGAAATAATAAAACTTGATGTTATACGATTTGATATTATATATCAACCTTGCTCATGTGTGTGACCTTGTCCCTTGAGGGATTAATAAAACATGGCAGCTTTGCTATCTCATGTGACCCTCTTGCTTAGTTCAATAATGATTCAAAAAAAAATATTAATCCCTCAAGGGATGAGGTTAGATGTGCAAATATGGATGATATCTAATCCTGAATCATATAACATCAATTGTTGTGATGTTTTCACTTATTACAAGTATTTGATTGGTCGTCATCATCTTTTGAGGTGTCATTTCAATAACAAAAATTTTCTTCATGAAGACTATAGTCATTTGTTTCTTACATCGAGTCTTTGCAAACCATTACAAAATATGACCAAGAAGAGTACTGAAGCCATGGGTGGTGACAAGGATAAGATTGAACTAATATCTTGTGTTGAGGTTCAAAGTAACCTGAAGGTTTGGTGGAAGCTATGCAAGGGTGGTCTCACCAAGTTTATGTTGAGAATTGAGGACCACAACAAATTGTTCTCCAAATATTGTCCTTGGATGGAGCCAAAGGAGGTTAAACTTAAGAGGCTTAAATATTAACATCTCGAAAGAGCTGATAGACGAGGTCATGGGCATGTCATGTGAAGGTACCAAATCTTTAAAATATAAATGAATGAAGCAAGAATTAATGTAGACCTTTTTTGAGACTAATACCACCTTCCAAACTGAGAAAAATGAATATTTGAGAGCAATTATATCTAGACGTTGGTCAGAAGTGTGCATGAAGGTCATGAAGTATTTAATCCTAGAGGGTAAGTTCACCCACATCTTCTCCCACCAATTTTTGATCTTAAACCATTTCAAGGGTCATAGAATTAACATTACATAATTTATGCTTATGTCACTTGAAAATAGGATATTGACATTTAAATCCAAGCCCAACATTAATCTCATTGACCAAGGACTCATCTTCCTACTTTCCAAGAGGGGGAAAGCCTAGAGGGTGATGGAGGTCAAAACTAACAAATGTAGTAGGGAGAAAAACTTGGGGGAAGATTTTGAAAATCTGGCAAAAGAGTATGTGGGTGATCCTATCTCTTCAGCACCCTCCCACCCTGTTCACCCTTTCAAGCCCTCACCAAGAGCCAAAATAGGTAAAAGATATAAAAGGAAAGATCAAGGTCCAAACTTCCCATTCTTAGGGGTAGAAGAGAGCTAAACCAAAGTTTGAAATCTAAGCCTTTAGGGTTGCTAAAATAAAAAAGAGCAGAGGATAACAAAGAGATCCTCCCATGGGCCATAGGGTCAAGTTACATGAATTTTAGGATAAACTAAAAAACTTGGGATGTTATATGGTCACCCTTATGGAGGATTAGAACATCATGAGAGCATAAATTGATATATTGAACCAAATCTAGAGTAATCCCAAAATGGTGGAAGGTGACACTAAAATTTTGGGGTCGGATGTCACTCCTATTAGGAAAGTCAAGGAGGTCATATAGGATAGCCCTATCAAAGTTACTTCCCCTTTAAACATCAAGAGCAAGGAAAAACCCAAAGGTATTGAGAAAACCAAGAGCATTGAGATGGTCTATAAGGCAAAGGTATTTAGCGCGTAGAAGGAATGGATGGAAAAAGGCTCAAGCATTCACACAAGGGGCAGATCCAAAAATACTACGCTAAAGGAGTGCATAAATATGAGTGAATTTTTAATGGTGGAGAATCATGTAGGATCTAAGGAGCTTTTGGGGTAATTTATGTTCTTGTCTTTTTTTGTGTCTTGTTGTGTCGTAAGTTAACTTTGGGGTTTTAGCAGAGTTTTGGCATAAGTCTCTTATTGTCGGTTGCCCTGTGTGACCTTTTTTATTTATGTTTTTTCTTCTCTTGTTTATCTATTGAACATTTTGGTTTCAAGATCCCTATAAAACTTGAGTTTCACTCAATCAAATAAAAATAGCCACAAGATATGAATAATGACCAAAAAAGTAAGAGAATTTGTTTAAACACTGAGAAAGTTCTTAGCCAAGTAAAGACTTGAGATTATCCTCATGAGTAATTGACAATATTGTAGTTAAGTGCCCTCATAAACATGTATGAAAAATATGGATACACACACAAGGCAAGTGAATTATTTTTCAAGATGCCTCAAGAAATGTTACCTCATGGAATTCAATTACTGCAGGTTAACATGGTTTAGTGATTTCCAAATAAATGACTCAAATAAATTTTATTTTATTGAATGTTTTGGTTATATGACATGTAAAAAATGGGTTTGTTGAAGAAAGTTAGAAGACTTATAACCAAATGTAATTGGCAGGGTTAAATATAAATTGCATAATCTATGTCAGCGTCATCCCAACATGTGAGAAAAATGGAAGCTTTGGCACAGAGAATGGACACCCATAAAAAAATAATATAAATAAAAAAAATTAGAGCTTGTAGTTATAGGTAGGGGGTTTGGGGAGCCATATCACACCCCCCACCTTTACATCCAATTGTGCACCCTATGCAGCCATGGCTATCATGGCTAGGCCAGTTTTATCTTGACCCTACCATGTGTAAAGGTTTTTGCCAAGGGGAAAGGTTAGTTAGGTTTGAAATGTGACCCTTACCCTATATATATATATATATATATATATATATATATATATATATATATAGTGTGTGTGTGTGTGTGTGTGTGTGTGTGTGTGTTTTTCATTAGATATATCATATACTCACATGTGGAATTATAATTTGAATGCAATAAATTGAAAGTGTGTTTTAAATCTATAACCACCTAATATAACCCACTTGAAACTAAGCTTATATTAGCCATGTTTTCCATAACATTGTTATTGTTTACATAACACGCCCTAATTTCATTGTTAAAATCATGGAATCTCTTTTTACTCTGGAGTTTGGTCTTTTGTTTTAATCAAGTTTGTGTCTTGGACCTTTTTAATTTGTTGATTTGATTAGAAAGAGTCTTTAGTATATGATGTAGTCATCCTGATTAAGCTTGCTTTGTTGTGCTTACCAAATATGAAACATGGATATTTATCTTATGTATTTGGTTTAAAAAAGAGTTTGCATGATGGAACTGCATTGTTCTAATTATTATAATTTTCCTAAATCTAATAAGTCTTGGTCTACCTTGAGTCATGATTAAAAACTCTTTATAATTTCTCTTTTTAGATGATTTTTCTTTAGGTTTACACAAATGGTCTGATTATCAATGGCACACATAGTGATTTTAAACATAGCATTGAAGCTTCTACTTCAAAACAAAATGTACTTGATCAAACACAAGTAATGTTGTAGGTCATAAACTAGATGGTTAACATGCAACTTCCAAAAACACCCAAATGTTATAATTACATAAGCAACTTATGAAAATGAAATCAAAACCTCACCAAGTTTAGTGACGTGTCTCAAATTAAAATGCCTGATCATCCCCACACCCCAAAATGTGCCCCCCTTAGATATAATCTTTGGAAACTCATTTTGAAACCTCTTGTTTGCAACAAAGTCATCAAACATCTTCATAATGAGCCTTTGTGCCTCAAATTTTAGACATTGACATTGGTGGAATTACTCGTATCTCTTATAATGGATCCACCGATTCTTATTTGTATTTAAATGCCTTTGGAAACCTTTACATGGATTAGATTAAACTTGACATTTTTTTAAAAACCAAGCTATTGGTAAAAATTGCAACAGGTGATGTTTTAGAATGGTACAATCAACGCAAGTCTAGTTCAATCACTATCTTAGAAAACTTAGTTAAAGGATTGGTCTAAAAATTTCAATCTAATGACTTAATTGAAAAAACTTAGAAAGCTTCATCAATTGGAAATAAGTAGATCTAAGGAGACTACCTAAGAATTTTTTAATTATATTTCATTTATTTTCTTTAGTGTAAAATGATAATCTAACATTCTTCTAGTGTCAACATATGTAAGTACAATAATAGTTAAACTAGGTTACAAAATACATTTGATAGATATACCACCCTATGACTATAAAAAATAATATCCTTATTATGGTCCTAAACAAACATCACTTCTTAGGAGTGTGCAACCCAAAAAAAATTATTTTTTTAAAATTCATATTAAGGATGACAACAACAATGCATGATGAACATAATAGAAGATTCAACAATATCAAAAACTTAGATTAATCCCAATAATTTTATTTATTTATAATATTAGTGATCCAAAAAAAAGTCTACGCCTAACATGATGAAAAGCATTAAGACAACCCTAACCTAGTCTATGACATAGAATCCGATGCCCCCACATTTTGGGCAACTTACATTTTGGCTAATTAGAATCAGGGTCAGATGTAGTTCTCCACTTGAGCTTGTGAAGAGTCTCCTCCATGAGACATCATCACAGAAAGAGGTTAGAAATATATGCCAACAAGGAGAGAAACTATCACAATGTCAATGAGGTTCTATAAATTTTATACATAAAACTCAAAAAACTCTTAGAAAACCTTTGCACACAAGACACTACTACATCATAAGGTTATTATGCTAACACAAAACACTATATCATAAGAGTACATATGAGTGTCAAAAGAAATCATCAAGGAACCTATATTCCTTAATCCTAAATGCTTTAGAATTTCCAAAAAACATTAAAATTCTCACTACTTGGAGTAACTCCAACACTCATAAAGAGTGCTTTCGTCAATTACTAAGGCCTAATAGGAGAAAGCCATGTATTCCAAATTCACTCAACTTAGCAAAATAACTCAAATCACCACATAGAGAAATAATTATAGCCACATATTTATTCATCCTAACATTCTACAAGACTAACAAACATAAAATAATGCTTAACGCACAAGGAAGGACACCTTAAGGTTAGTGATTACAACTTGCACTTAGGAAAAATGCCCTAAGGGTTAGTAACTATTGCTTGAGCTCACTTCCATAGCTACATACATATATGTTATGACCACTTTCATATGAAAAATCATCATTGAAGGTAATTCACCCATTAAAAAAATGAGTGTTAGTTCTAATATATATTATCTTGACTTAAGTGGATTTGAAACTGTGCACTGTTACAAAAACCCCAATGTTTTTACCATTTGAGGTCATCCATTCAACATAATATGATGTATTTTTCACTTCCAATTTATGCCTTTGATTTTTTTATTCTATTAGATTGAATGCCTTCCATGCAAGCATAATTATTATATTTTGCACAATTATACTGAATCTTTATGGTACTTTATCTACATGGTCTTATTTTTGATAACATTCTCAAATCACATGTATACAAAAAAAATTAGAAATAATTTCTCGTCACATTCATCAAAATTTTAAACTCTTATTTAATGACTTCTATGAATTCCTTTAATAATATGAATGTTAATAGTCACAAGTTATGTGCATACCACAACCTTGAAGCCAAGGAGGAATCATTTTAGAAGCAAAAATCCAGATTTATCTATCTGAAAGAAGGGGATAAAAACATAAATTTTTCCCATCAAACAATTTCTAGAATTAGGAATACAAACATAATTTTTGAGTTAATCCTAGAGGATATTAGAAAATGTAAAGCTAAGGAAGAGATCAACGAACAAATTATCCTCCTCTTCAAGAATTTGCTGAAATAAATAAGCACAACCAAAAACTAGTTGGAATAAAGACTTCTACAAAATCTTGTTATTTTCATAACTTAATCAGAGAATCAAGACCTCCACAAGCCTCCATACCTCAAAGAGGTCAGATCTACAATTTTTTTATGGAATGAAACAAGGCTCCAGGGCTTGACAACTTCTCTCTGCTATTATTCTAATAGTTTTAGGACATTATCCATGTGGAGGTTGAAGCAACTATTTGTGAATTCTTCAACATTAGATAAACAATACTTCTTGGTCCTCATCTCCAAGAAACGAGGAGCTAGTCAATTAAAGGACTTCAAACCCATCAACATATGTTCCACCATCTATAATATTTGCACAAAAATGTTGGTCACATGGATACAACCCCTCTTGGAGAGGGTCATTACCCAGCAACAAGGAACCTTCATGTCTGAAAGATAGATTATTGATGGGATCATAATTGTCCATGAAGCCCTTCACTCGGTCGTGAATTCTACCATATAGGGTATGTTCCTAAATCTTGACATGAATAAAGCTTATGATAGTTTCACGGATATTTTTTAACAAGGTGATGGACAAATTCAGGCTTGATTCTAAGTTTGGGGGTCTGATACACAATTACATCTCCACCCCCATGTTCTCCATTCTGGTCAATGGAGTCCCTAAATACTTTTTTTTGCCCAGTAAAGAGATCAGGTAAGGGGACCCCGTATCCCATTTTATTTTCATCTTATTGGTCGATATCCTAGGCATAAGTCGATAGATGACTAGAGAGCAAGGGACCATCAAATATTTAAAAATAACTCAGAACACTGCTCCTATCACTCATGAATAATTCGCTTATGACACCTTCCTTCTTAGAAAAGCATCTGTAAGCCCCTCAAAAAGATCCTTTTAGATTAAGAGTGAGTTTTAGGTCAGTGCATTAATTTTGGTAAAATATCCATGTTATTTTTGAACACCTTGACCACAAATATCCTCTCTTCCTATCTTGGAATGCCACTGTTTGAAGGAAGGATGCAAACTGGTTTTTGGAACCCATTGGTGGACAAAATTCATAAGAAATTGGACAGGTGGAAAGGCTTACTTCTTTTCCAGGGAGGTAAAATTTAACTCCCTAATAAGTTCTTTTCAAAGAATCCCAGTCTATTTTATGTCCCTCTTCTACATCCTCAGAAAAATAATGGGGAAAATAAAATAAATACAACACAACTTCCTTTAAAGAGGTTCATACGACAAATTTAGATTTCCTCTTATTGTCTGGGAGAAACCCTACCTCCCTAAAGCTAATGGGGGTCTCGGACTTATGTGGGTCAAAATCATGAATCAAACACTCATTGCTAAATTTAGTTGGAAAGTGATAAAGGAAGAGAACCATTGGATTTAGATCATAAAATCCAAGTATCTGGAGGGCAAAGAATAAGATAGCCTTCTTTGGGAAAAAGGTCCTAATGATGGTTCTATCTTCTAGAAGGCCATCTCAAGTAATAAAAGTCTTATGTAGAAAGGAAGCAGATGGCAGCTTGGAAATGGGGAAAGATAGAGTTTTAGGATGATCCCTGGCTCACCGAATCTCCACTAGATTTATTTCCTGTTTGGAATAACCTGAGTAGGATCTTCGAAGTATCTATAGGCTCTATGGTCAAGGACCACTGGTCTATTGTTTAAGGTGTCACAAAGTGGAAGAATCTGACCTTAGAGATAGACAATGCAAAAAATCCTTAAGAAATTCATAATTTGAACCTCAAGCTTAAAAAACCCACATTGTTATCTTCTCTAAGGAGGACTCTCTTTTTTGGTTGCATGAAGACAATGAGGACTACTCTGTGAAATTTGGGTTTCTTGTCAATCTTGATGTGGAGGATGATTTGACCTATTGGAGAGACCTTTGGATTAAGCACCTTAATATTAAAATCAACATCTTCTTTTGGTTGGATGCTAAGGACAAAATTCTCATAGTGGATAACTTGGTTAAGCATGGCATGTTTATTCCTAACAGGTGTGTTCTATGTAAATCTAACTAGGAATCAATTTCTCATCTATTCCTAAAGTATCCTTTTGGATCTAATATTTTGGACCAACTTCTCCAGATATTCAATATTACTTGGGTCAAATCCAACTCCATCCTTGACTTGATTTTACAATGAAACCACCTTGAAACCTCTCCTCCTTATCCTTCTTGTGATTCTTGGCCCTCCCCCACTTCTTCTACCAAATTTGGTTAACCAAAAATTCCTCCCTCTTTGAAAACAAGAAGGGCAATCTCGAGAATATTTTTCACAGGTTGTGTGCTGCTATCTCAAACATTTTTTTATTTTATTGGGTAAAACTTAGGTTTTACAGGGATTCTAAAAGCACAATGTTCAATAGGTGAATAAGAGATACCAAAAAGGAAATAAAAAAATAGGCCACATGAACCAACCAACAACAAGAGACTTTTGTCAAAACTCTATTAAAACCCCAAAACCATCTTATGATAAAACATGACACAAAGAAAGGTAAGAATATAAATTACCCCAAAGGCTCATAATATCCTACATGATTCTTCACCATTACAAATTCATTCCTATTTTTTCTCTCCTTAAGCTTAGTATTCTTGGTTTTGCCCCTTATGCGAATGCTCAGGTCTTTTACCATGCATTCCTTCTATGCACTTGACATCTCTACCTTGGGGACCATATCAATGCTCTGGGTTTTCTCAATACCTTTGGTTTTTACTTACTCTTGATGTTAAAGGGGGAAGTAACTTTGATAGGTCTACCCCTATGGCCTCTTTGAATTACCTGATAGGAGTGACATCCAACCCCAAAATTTGAGTGTCACTTTGCCATTTTGGGGTTACTCTAAACTTTCTTCAGCTTATCACATTTTGTTTTCATTGACATTCTAATCCTCCATAAGGGTGACCATATGACATCCCAAGTTATATAATTTATCCTAAAATTCATGCAACTTCAACTTGTGGCCCATGGGGGATCTCACAATCCTCTGCTATAGTCCCCTTTTTTTATTTAGCAACCTTCAAGGATCTAATTTCAAACTTTGGTTTAGTTATCTTCTCCCCTTGAGAAGGGGAAGCTTGGACCTTCCTGTTTATTTTTCTATCTTCCACCTATTTTGGCTCTTGACGAGGGATCCTAGGGGGAGGTAAATGGGGCAAGAGGGTGCTAAAGAAATGGGATCACCCACATACTCTTCTACCAAGTTTTTAGAATTTTACACCAGGTTTTTTTCCCGACTACATTCACTAGTATTGACATCAATTACCCTCTAGCATTTTCCCCTCTTGGCGATGAGGAATATGAGTCCTTGGTGAATGAGATCAATGCTATGCTTGGATTGAAATGCCAAGACCATATTTTAAAGTGACATAAGCATAAAATATGGAATACTAACTCCATGACCCTTGAAATGGTTTAAGAGCAAAAAGTGGTGGGAAAATATGTGGGTGAACTTACCCTCTAGGGTTAAATACTTCATGACTTGTAAGCACAGTTTCAACCAATGCCTAGGTAGCATTGCTCTCAAATATTCATTTTTCTTGATTTGGAATGTGGTGTTGGTCTAAAAAAAATCAACATTAATTCTTGATTCATTCTCCTTTTTTGAAAGCTTTTGTACCTTCACATAACATGCTCATGACCTCATCTATCAACTCCTTTGAGATGTCAATCCTTAAGCCTGTAAAGTTTAACCTCATTTGGATCCATCCATGGACAATCTTTGGAAAGCAATTCATCATGGTCCTCAATTCTCAACATAAACTTAGGGAGACCACCCATGCATAGCTTACGCCAAAAATTCTAATTACTTTAAACCTCAAAATATGATATTGGTTCAATCCTATCCGTATCACCATCCATGGATTTAATCCTCTTCTTGCTCAAATTCTAGTATGGTTTACAAAGAATTGATGTAAGAACCAAACAACTATAGTCTTCATGAAAGAAATTATTGTTATTGAAGTGGCACCTCATAAGATGATGTCAGTTAGTCTAATACATATAAAAAGTGTAGCCATAATAGAACTTGATGTTATATGATTTGAGATTAGATATCAACCTTGCTCATGCGTGTGACCTTGTCCCTTGAGGGATTAATAAAAATTGGTAGCTCATCTATCTCATATGACTCTCTTGGTCAATTCAATAATGATTCAAAAAAGTTTATTAATCGCTCAAGGGATGAGGTTAGACATGCGAATATGGATGATATATAATCCTGAATCATATAACATCAAGTGTTATGATGTTTTTACTTATTATAAGTATTCGATTGGTTGGCATCATATTTTGAGGTGTCATTTCAATAATACCAATTTTTTTCATGAATACTATAGTCATTTGGTTCTTACATCGAGTCTTTGCAAACCATTACAAAATATGACCAAGAAGAGTACTGAAGCCATGGGTGGTGACAAGGATAAGATTGAACCAATATCTTGTGTTGAGGTTCAAAGTAACTAGAAGGTTTAGCAGAATCTATGCAAGGGTGGTCTCATTGAGTTTATGTTGAGAATTGAGGGCCACAATAAATTACTCTCCAAATATTATCCTTGGATGGAGCCAAAGGAGGGTAAACTTTAGAGGCTTAAATATTGACATCTCGAAGGAGCTGATAGACGAGGTCATGGACATGTCATGTGAAGGTACCAAAGCTTTCAAATATAAAAAAATGAAGCAAGAATTAATGTGGACCTTTTTTGAGACTAACACCACCATCCAAACTAAGAAAAATGAATATTTGAGAGCAATCCTATCTAGACGTTGGTCAGAAGTGTGCCTGGAGGTCATGAAGTATTTAATCTTAGAGGGTAAGTTCACCCACATCTTCTCCCACCAATTTTTGCTCTTAAACCATTTCAAGGGTCATGAAATTAACATTCCTTAATTTATGCTTATGTCACTTTAAAATAAGATCTTGACATTTAAATCCAAGCTCAACATTAATCTCATTCACCAAGGACTCATCTTCCTCCTTTCCAAGAGGGGAAAAGCCTAGAGGGCGATTAAGGTCAAAACTAGCAAATGTAGTAGGGAGAAAAACTCGGGGGAATATTTTGAAAACTTGGCAGAAGAGTATGTGGGTGATCCTATCTCTTCAACACCTTCCCACCTTGTTCCCCCTTGGGAGCCCTCGTCAGAAGCCAAAATAGGTAAAAGATATAAAAGGAAAAAGGAAGGTCCAAGCTCCCCATTCTCAGGGGTAGAAGAGAGCTAAACCAAAGTTTGAAATCCAAGCCTTTAGGGTTGCTAAAATAAATAAGAGGGGAGGATAACAAAGAGAACCTCCCATGGGCCATAGGCTCAAGTTACATGAATTTTAAGATAAACTACAAAACTTGGGATGTTAGATGATCACCCTTATGGAGGATTGGAACATCATGAAATCATAATTTGATAAGTTGAACCAAATTTGGAGTAATCCTAAAATGGTGGAAGGTGACACTAACATTTTGGGGTCGGATGTCACTCCTATTAGGAAAGTCAAGGAGGTCATACAGGATAGCCCTATCAAAGTTACTTCCACTTTAAACATCAAGAGCAAGGAAAAAACTAAAGGTATTGATAAAACCAAGAGCGTTGATATGGTTCCTAAGGCAAAGGTATTTAGTGCACAGAAGGAATGGATGGAAGAAGGCTCAAACATTCACACAAGGGGCAGATCCAAAAATACTACATTGAAGGAGTGCATAAATATGAGTGAATTTTCAATGGTGGAGAATCATGTAGACTTTGAGGAGCTTTTGGGGCAAATTATGTTCTTTTCTTTGTGTCTTGTTGTGTCATAAGTTGGTTTTGGGGTTTTTGTAGAGTTTTAGCAGAAGTCTCTTATTGTCGGTTATCCTGCGTGACCTTTTTTATTTATACTTTTTTCTCTCTTGTTTATTTGTTGAACATTGTGTTTTCAAGATCTCTGTAAAACCTGAATTTCACTCAATCAAATAAAAATAGTCACAAGATATGAATAATGACCAAAAAAGTAAGAGAATTTGTTTAAACACTGAGAAAGTTCTTAGCCACGTAAAGACTCGAGCTTATCCTCATGAGACATTGAAAATATTGTAGTTAAGTGCCCTCATAAACATGTATGAAAAATATGGATACACACATAAGGCAAGTGAATTATTTGACAATATGCCTCAAGAAATGTTACCTCATGGAATTTGATAACTGCAGGTTAACATGGTTTAGTGATTTCCAAATAAATGACTCAAATAAATTTTATTTTATTGAATGTTTTGGTTATATGACATGTAAAAAATGGGTTTGTTGAAGAAAGTTAGAAGACTTATAACCAAATGTAATTGGCAGGTTTAAATATAAATTATATAATCTATGTCAGTGTCATCCCAACGTGTGACAAAAATGGAAGCTTTGGAATAAAGAATGGAAACCCATAAAAAATAATTGAAATAATTTTTTTTTAGAGCCTGTAGTTATAGGTAGGGGATTTTGGGAGTCACGTCACACCCGCCCCGCCTCCCCCCCCCACCCCCCCCGTACTTTACATCTAGTTGTGCAGCTTATGCAACCATAGCTGTCATGGCTAGGGCAGTTTTGTCTTGACCCTACCATGTTTAAAGGTTTTTGCCAAGGGGAAAGGTTAGTTAGGTTTGAAATGCGACCCTTCCCCTATATATATATATATATATATATATATATATATATATTGTGTGTGTGTGTTTTCCATTAGATATATCATATACTCACATGTGGAATTAGAATTTGAATGCAATAAATTGTAAGTGTGTTTTAAATTTATAACCACCCAATATAACCCACTTGAAACTAAGCTTATATTAAACATGTTTTTCATAACATTGTTATTGTTTACACAACACGTCCTAATTTCATTGCTAAAATCATGGAATCTCTTTTTAATCTGAAATTTGGTCTTTTGTTTTAATCAAGTTTGTGTCTTGGACCTGTTTAATTTATTGATTTGACTAGAAAGAGTCTTTAGTATACGATGAAATCATCCTGATTAAGCTTGATTTGTTGTGCTTACCAAATATGAAACATGGATATTTATCTTATGTATTTGGTTTAAAAAAGAGTTTCCATGATGAAACTGCATTATTCTAGTTATTATAATTTGCCTAAATCTAATAAGTCTTGGTCTACCTTGAGTTATGATTCAGAATGCTCTAAAATTTCTCTTTTTAGACCATTTTTCCTTAGGTTTACACAAATGGTCTGATTATCAATGGCATACATAGTGATTTTAAACATAACATTGAATATTATACTTCAAAACAAAATGTACTTGATCAAACATAAGTAATGTTGTAGGTCATAAACTAGATGGCTAACATGCAACTTCTAAAAGCACCCAAATGCTATAATTACATAAGCAACTTGTGAAAATAAAATCAAAACCTCACCAAGTTTAGTGACGTGTCTCGACTCAAAATGCTTGACCATCCCCACACCCCAAAATGATCCCCCCTTAGATATCATCTCGGGAGACTGATTTTGCATTCATGAAATCAATCTTGATAATACTCCATGACTACCATCTCATGCAATCATGGGGATCATAATATCCAAGGCATGTGAGGAAATAATGACCCACTATCCAGTTAGCTCTGTAGACATCACTCCCTTCTATCATTTGCTATCTCATGCTCCTAATCGTCCAACTATCCATCCCATCATCTTGATTGTCAGCCACCTATCTTTTCCTTCTCAATTTAGGCCATACTCTCATCCAGTCATCAAGTCCCCATGTAAATCGCTTCCTCAGTTTCCAAATAGACCTAAACTTTGATCAAATCTTTTCCACATTCTCCACATGCTGCTTAGGGAACTTTAGGTGATTATTAGGTAGATTTTTATGGAATAAAGAGTTATGTCTAATCCAAACATAATAGAAAATAATATTTCTGAAAGTATAGAACTAGGATTTATAACAATGCATACCATGATCATTTGAATTCTTTCCTCTAATCCAAGGATGGCTATGATCTCTAATCAATCTAAGAAAGAGATTGGTGATTATCTTGTAGAACTTAATCCACTTATGTGCTTCCATCTTTGTTTAAAATAATTTGAATCTCATTGGGGAATGTGGACAAAGTTCTCTAACATCACCAACCATTATTGTTGCTCCCTAAATTAGCCATAGCATCCATGACTGCATTACCCTCCTCCTCCATGGTGTTAAGAAGCATTTGAATATCTCCAACTATGTCAGCCAACTTCAAGCCTATGCTCGTTGAACCAAAGACAACATTAACTAATATTTGGGAATCCCCCTTTACATGAAGTTTTTGAATGTTCAGGGAAATTGTAAGTTTGATACCCCATAACATAGTTTGGGTTTCCACCTCATTGTTGCTTTTGATACCAATCCCCCCGCATAGGTTGTCACAAATGTGCTCGAGTCTGATTTGATAACAAGTACATTTTTGTTATAATATATTAATTATATATTTTTTAAAAAATAACATGTAAAATGATATTACAACATAAATTAACTCTCAAATAAATGTAATAGACATTATTATATAAAATAATCTAGCCTATTTAAATTTTACATTGATTAGAATTAACAAGTGCATTTTTGTTACAATATATTAATTATTTTATTTTAAAATAATAATAAAAATAATATATAATATAAAAATATAAGTTAGCTCTTAAATAAGTATAAAATACACTAACCTATTTATATTAAACAAAATTAATATATACCCATTTAAATTTTACATTGATTAAAAGTAATAAGTGCATATTTTTATAATAAAAATTTTATTTTAAAAAAAATAACATGAAAAATAATAGATAATATAATAATATAAATTAACTCTTAAAGAAATGTAAAATATATTATTATAGAAAATAAATTAGCTTATTAGTTTGAAAATATATCCATTTAAATTCTATATGGATTAAAATTAAGAGTGAAGGGCAAGTGTATGTAGTTGGGGGATAATTCCATGATTTTTTTCTAGAAATATGTATGAGGTATTACATAACATGTATGTGTTATATCAATAATACATTTGGATTATTTATAATTAGGCTCAATAATCTCTGATCCATAACTGTGTATGCGGTATATAGTATAAGAACTGCATATATAATATATAATGTAAGAATTATGTACGTAATATATAATGTAAGAACTACGTACATGGTATATAAAGTGTAAATAATACCTACATGTTATATAGTGTAAATTTTGGACTAGGTAATTACTTTTTGACTGGAGCGTGGATTGGTCTAACATAAGTGGGGCCCCATATTTCATTGATTTATTAACCACCTAAATTACACCTATATCCCAGATATTACTAGATGTATACCAACTATTACCAACAATGACCACCATCAACTTCAAAAATAACCAACGACCATTAACAACTCTATGAATACAACCAACGGTCACAATCAGCCTCATATGCCTTTCTTGAGATTTGAACCTAGGTGGGCCTTGAAACAACCAAAGCTACTTAACCAACTCACCCACATCTCATTGGCAACATGTACATGCTATTGTTAGCATAAAATAAAAGACCACGTCTAAATGCCAAAAAAATCATTTCCCTTTGACTCACATCTCTTCTCTTCCCTCAAACATGAAACCTTGTTCATGTTTTTCTATGAGGAGGAGATAACACACCATTATTTCTAGTTAGTTTGACAAATCAACAATCTCACCACATAGGGGAGGTAAATAAGTAAAATCCAAACCTATTAACACAAAATTTCAACTGTTATTTTTTATTTGCATCATTTTTTTTAAAACCATTATTTTTGTTTGAATTGCTCATTCAAGTGCAAGACCCTCCTAACCCTCCTCCTATCCCTCCGACAATTCCAAAATACCCCCCATGTAGTCAATAGGATTTGGTTACACACATAGTTGAGAATAAAATAAAATTTGAAGAAAAATTAGGAGAATGAGGAGTCCCATTTCAACCAACACCAACCATACATATTTAGCTGATACCCTAGAGTTAGTACCAAGCCAAGTCGACTCATTAACAAGTCAAATTGACAAATGGGAATTTTATAGGGAGGGATGCTGGGATTAATATGCTAAAGCATTATTAGCACATGAAGTGAAGAACAAAAATAAATAAAAAAAAGACCAAATGTGTGCATTATTCATTGATCCATCAACCAATGCACCTTTTTCATTATCCAAAAAACAATTACTATTACTAATCAATTGATGCTATCATAATTTGATAAGAATTTTTTTTGAGACCGATGGTGGATGTTGTTTTATTACCACCTTGTAACAACTATGAGTTTTTGCGATGGGTAGGGTTTCAAATCCATTATGTTACTTTCCAATAGTGATTGGGTCGACAAAGTAGTCAAGGATAATGGCAATAGTGAAGCCAAGGAAACCATCAATGGACGGGGCTAATGCTAGATTTAGCAATGATGATGCTCTGGACAATGATTCCATTGATGGTGGTAATGGACCCTACATTTACCTTTCCCCTTCTAAGGATTTTGGGTCGACATAACTTACGCCAGTCGAGGCAACTAGTGGGAAAGTGAATAATAGAGCCAAATCATTCTCAGAACCTATAAAAAATCCTCTAAAAACCTTAAAACAAAAGCCTCTAAAATTGAATCCTAATAATCTATTTCTCAGACTATAAAATGATGTTGACCCCTAAATTTTGTACAAGTATTATTCTATTTTTGGCATGTGGTGCAAAAGGACCATTATTAATTTTGATGCAAGTATCAACATGGCACAAAAGGACCATGGTGCAGGAGGACCATGGCACATAGTTGATATGTGCAAAAGGTGATGGGTGCGGAAGGATAATGGTGTAGGAGACCCAACATGAGAGGACCCAGTCAAATAATTATATGTCATGAGGGACCCAAGAACATAGAACTCAGAACAAGAAGCAAAAGACTAGGGGAGCATGAGGGATGCAGGAGCAGCTATAAGAGAAACTCAAGTAGAACATTTCAACCCCATCAATAAAAGGTTATGTAATAGCTCATGAGGAATGGAATACTTGGCCACCAAAACATAACATAGAGCAAACATCTAGGGGTATAGAGGCTCGATTCTATAGGAACAAAAACCCATGTGCCATTTTTCCATGATATTTATAATCTTGGCACTTGGTAAGGGAAAAAATAGGTACAAAAACCCCTATTATAATCATTTTCAGGTGTGGTCTTTTTGGAGAATAGATACAATATTCTATCTTGTAATTTGTTAAGCAATCAATGAAAAGCTAGTGTTTGCCATATCATGTGATGAGTTGTGAACATTCTAAGTGTTGAATAATGAATATGTTTTATTTCTAAGCCATGGGTATCTTTTTATTTTATTGTTAATGTTGAATAGTAATAATGATCTTAGTTATCATAGTAGTTAAATCTGGAATAATAAGGATAATAGTGGTATATTTATGGTATTGAATAACTTAAGATTTGTGTTACAAAATATGAACAAACATATAACATTGTGCTTCAAAGCCTTCGAGAACTGATATTTCATTGCATGTTTCAGGTGAGCACGTGAGACTTACCTCTCATGTGATAGGGCTAGTGTGCTAGCTTGTTGGGAGAAAGTTTCAACACCATAGTGGAATTAACTAAAAGAATCCAACATTTTGGTTTCATTTCTGGGACATGAAGCAATTGGAGCATGAACATGGGAAATATTTAAGTGCATTACATTAAAAAATATTGAAGAATGGGTTACCAGTGTTGAAGACAACTTTGCAGTTACATATCTTAAACCAAGAAATTTTATACGATAGTGGGTAGAGTAGAATCTCTATAGCTCTTTATATGAGACTTTAATTTTTGAGGTCCTAGTTCTCTTGCATTCTTGGATCTTAGCATATGCTTAGGGATGATCCCAAAATCTTAGACGAAGGCAATCATGGACACTTTAATGGTAGAGGATTTACCATGACTTGAAGTTCCTTGGACATGAGCAACTAATTTTTGGATGGAAAGGTGTTTGAAATAGCTACATTTTAGAATATGTGGTGACCACCTATTCATGTCCTGAGGAAGTGAAGTTCCAATTTATATGAGAACTAAGAGGACGTTATCTCTCATTATTATTTTTTTAAATTAAGAAGCTAAATGTTGACCTTGGATTGGAGACTCTACCCATGGAGGGATAAAATCTCCTATGCATGAGCCACACATTTGGAAGGGGAGTTTAGCGATTGATTGATGATTATGGGTTCAACATAGTAGCAATCCAATGAGCATTAAGGAAACAAAAGTATGTTGAATGTCAATAGAATATTATGGGAGTTAATGCTGTAGGAAGAGATTGAAAAACCTTGAGGAGTGTTGTGAAAAGTCATAGGGAGGCAGATGCATGTGAATAACCCATCACTTTCGAACCATGTCCTTTGCCACTTTTATCCTTCGAAGGAGAAATGAATTGGACAATAGGAGATGAAGAACCAAGTATGAATCAACCAGGCTCCCCCACCATAGTGCATGTTCATGCCTTTGATTCAGACAAAATACATATATTGAATTGGGAGATAGATAGTATAGATTCAAAAAATGAACAGGCAAGGGAGACTGAAACTAGGCCATTAGGTGATCATCTAGAATCTACATTATCTTTCCATCTTCAAGGGAATTCTATGGCACAACTTGTGATGCCTGGTGGATCTAGTCCTCAAGCCCAGAATATAGGCCCAAACTTGGGTAACCAACCCTCTATCACACCTCTTTCCATGGGCACTACTACTGGAGGTGCTAGAGGAGTATCAAGAGGAGGCATTGGAGGAGGTGGACCCATTCATGGAACTAGAGCTAGATATTCCTAGTACCCACCCACTCAAAAACCTACTATGGTCTACTATGAGATGACCTTACATTTGCTTAAATATCGAGGGGAAGAGAATGCAACTGAGCATGTCCACAAGTGAAAATTAATTTGGTGAGTGCACAACATTACATATTCTGAATAAAAGGCCACATAATTTGTAACCACAATTTTAACGCACACACATAAATGGTATCACAAGTTTTACTCTTAGTAAGTGGTGGTCGAATATGACCAACTCAAAATAGCCTTCTTGTAGGAATTTGACATTCTTGAGTTTGAGCAACAAAGTATAGTGGGACTGAAAGACATAAAGCAAGGACTTATAGAGAGCATTCATGCATATGATGCATGATTCAAAACCTTCATTTATAAGTTTTCATTTGAAATAAACCCTACTCAACATGCACAATTGTTTGTGGGAGGACTATTGCTACCCTTTTAATGAACCTTGTCACAAAGAAAGTTCACCAACACAAATGAGGCTTTGGAAGTTTCCCTCTGTGATGAAGCAATTGGGAGCATGGATACCAATATTAGTCCATTTATGGAGGCACAAATAGTGTTCATGGCATCACAACTTGAGAATTTGATGGAAAACAATGCACATGAGACAAAATGGTGTCTAGTGTGTTGACTGTGAGACTGAAAGGCATACAAGGAACAATAACTCACACAGGAAGATCTGCACAGAACTAAAACAAACTTGTGAGATCTGTCATGAAGAGCATGATGTTTGTTATTGTCCACTTTTGTAATGCGTTAGAAACACTAAGGTATCTAAGTAATGTAATATTCTTAAATCCTACACACATGACACCAATGATTTCCAATTGATCAGTGATTTTCATGAAGCTCGAGTGTGTGACATGCACCAAACCTCAGTCATCAATACTTAAGATAATAGTGGCTACCATGGGTGAGGGAGAGGATGAATATGAGGTAGTGGTTAGTTTCCACTAAGAACTTACTATAAATGTTGGTCACTAGACCACTATCAAAGGGATTACCTAGAGTACCCAACCTATGTATTCTTTAAAAAGGACCAGCAATTGGAAGAGTGCCCTGATCTATATGCAACCATCACTAAGGATCAAAATGAAAAGGGTGTCATCATGATTCGTATAGACAAACCAAAATGGCACACATGATCGACCATTCCCATAGTGCAATAAGTAAATATCACTGCTTGTAGTGGGGGTCAAACTCAATCTATAGTCAACCCGATCGAGAAGGTACATCAAAAAGAACCACGAGCAAGGAAGTACCTTGATGCACAACAACAAATGGATGTCCTTTAGGATACAATGGAACTTGTGTGAGATCTCCACGGTGAGATTCAATCATTCAAGGACAAGGATGTCACACAGCATGCCATAGTGTAAAGGGAAGTTGAACCTCTAGTGGTGCGGATAATTTTCAAGAACTATACAAATATATGCTTGATAAAGACATTGTTCCCCAACTCAACGCTTGGTTTAAAGGTCAAGCCCACCTACCAAATGAATTCCACCCTCACCTCAATTGGAAAAGTTAAGATCACTATTTAAATCATGCCTAACATTAGGAAAGTCCTGGTTCCTCTTCCCTAGAAGATGGAGAGATATTAGTTAATGCTACTATCAATGGATGGGTAATTCAGGATATTCTAGTAGATACTAGCATAGAAGTTATTATTCTCACTAAATATGATTGACAAAAAATGTTTAGTCCATCCATGTAGCCCTCTCCTTATGTCTTGTTCATGGTGAATAAGACTCAAGTGTATCTTATTAGATTCCTAAAAAATGACACTATTGACATACCTGGGGTTCCCTTCAAAGCAGATTTTAAGGTTTTGGAGTTGGCAGACACTGATGACTATCCAGCCTTATTGGGAAGGCCTTGGTGCTATGAGAATCATGTAAATTTGAGCTTTAAAAACTAATACATTATCTTTGAGAATACCAATCAATGCATAGTAATACCTTTAGACCAAACACAAGGACCTCCCTATATCAAACCCATGAGTGTTGATGAAGACATCAATAACTTGTATAATGTGACTGCTCAAAATGATGAATAACATGATCCAATGTCAGATGGTATTCTTTGATGGATGGACAACTAGTCTATCTTGGATACTATAAGTAATGCTTGTAATTATTAGTCCCATGTCGACTATGATCTCACTAAAAGATTATACAACACTGTAAACAAAGGAGAAAGAATCTTGTACCAGCTCCCTAAACATCACAAGTTTGTGTGCCTCATGACTTTAACAATGAGAGGGCCACTAGAGGGACCACCACTAGAGAGACTTGATGAAGCTCCATGGTTTTAAGGATAAATGTAGGTGCATGAGTTTATTCAGCATCTCAAAGTGTTATTTGATACTGAAAAATGATTGGATGAGGTCTTTAGATCACATTTTTTATGGTACCACTGCCAGATGGTGGCATACTCATAAAGATCACCTTTTGTATTAGGATCAAGTGTGAAGTGCTCTAAATCACAGATTTCACCTTGATAATAAGATCATAGGCACACTTAGTTACAGTGGCATGAAAACACCTGAACCTCACATTGAAGTTTATGAGAAAATATGGCAAGCTGAGAAAAAATTCTTACCAAAGTACCTTTAGGTCCATGCATTCTATGGGACTTTGTGCACTTAGGCACGATCTTGGTACGTTCATGAAGAAAAGCACATGGGAATAAGGTTTTGGTAGTTATTAAAGGAGAACATGATGTCGACACTTTCTTACTTTTCACAAAGGATGGACTTGCACCTCACCCTTCAAGCCATACATGAAGCAATCATTGGAGATCCAAGTCTTGTTAAAGATCACCTATGCCATATTCATCAGGAACTTGAAGAACCCTTTTATTTATTCATTGAGCCTCCCATATAGTCAGTTCTTGCACCATTAATAGTTTCTAATGAAGAACATCATGAAGAGATCCTCTTGGGAAAGCAAAAACTCATATTTCAAGTGGACAACGGTGAATGATCTACCTCACTCGACCTCTTGAATAACCATCTAGATGTCCTTACAAAAATTGGGTCATGAATTGTTTAGGATAGAAGTTTTCCAACAGACAACCCTTATCACAAACCCATTTAAACTATCCAACATAACATTGGCTAGGAGCAAGAGCCTAAGATGGCTACAATTGGAAATTATTGGATTGAGACAGAGATCTCATAGATTTTTGTGTTGTTGAAAGGGTATTAGGATGTATTTTCAATCAATTATAGCAAAATGAAAAGGGTTCACCTTATCTAGGGAAGATGCACATAAAGTTGATTGATGGTGCTTGCCCCATGAAGAAACATCCATACAAGATGAATCCTAACCTCCAAACATGTGTAAAAGAGGAGATCAATAACATGCTTCATGCCAGAGTAATTACTCCCATTAATGAATCTAAATGGGTGAGTCTTATGGTAATCAATATCAAAAAGGATGGTGTATTTGGATTTATGTGAATTACCATGTTTTAAATGCATCTTATGTGACAAATATTTTTCCAACACCTTTCACAGAGGAAATCCTAGAAGGTGTTGTTGGTTGTGACGTATACTCTTTTATCGATAGGTTCTCAGGGTAGCATCAATTCCAGATAGCTGAGGAAGATCGATCCAAGACTACTTTTGCTATTGAATGGGGATATTTTGCCTATACCATCATGCCTTTCAGGTTAAAAAATGTTTCGATAGTGTTTTCATAGATTGCAATTGAGGCTTTTAAAGATTTTATCCATAAGTTTCTCTAAGTCTACTTAGATGACTAGACTATGTACGAGTTGGTCAAGGACCACTATGCCAATTTGTGACTCATGTTTGAGCGATTTTGAGTGTTGCAAATTTCCTTAAATTTGAAAAAATGTCTATTTGTGACACCTTTTGGTGTACTTCTTGGGCATATCATTTGTAAAGAGGGATTCCTAGTAGATCCAGCCAAGGTCTCTATTATTCTTCATCTGCCAACACCCAAAACATAGCATGAGATGCATGCCTTCCTAAGACACACAATCTACAATCTACTATAAAAAGTTCATTTTCAGTTATGCCAAGATCATTGTGTCCCTGAAAGAGATTTTAAAGCATAATGAATAGTTTATGTGGACTAATTCTTGCAAAGGAGATTTCTAAACACTTAAATAAAGGTTAGTTACCACTCCTATCTTATAGTTCCCTAATTAGACAAAGCCTTTTCATGTCCATGTTGATGCATCTAGGATGGAAGTTAGCATGATACTTACACAACTAGGTGAAGGAAACTTGGATCACCTAATTTACTTTGATAGTAGGAAGCTAACATTAACTAAAAGGAATTATACCACCACTCAGTGCAAAGCTTTGTCTATGGTTTACGCTTTATAAAATTTTAGGCAGTACCTTTTGGCCACTCTATATTATATACAAACCATGAAACTTTGAAGTATATTGTCAACAAGCCAATATTACATGGAAGGATTTGTTGTAGGATTTTTCTCTTCCAAGAATTCTAGTTTTTCATAGTAAAAATTGGTAAGACCTACTATGGACTTGATCATCTATCCCAAATTGAAAATAGAGAACCCCCACATGCAATAGAAGATGATCTTCTTGATGTACAACTCTTTTGAGGTGCTTAGGTACCTAAAAAACTAAAAGATATTACATCATTTCTCAACACTAGTTGTGCAATTGACTCCCTCACTTCACAGGAGAAAAATCAACTTACGATCTACACTGCACCTTATCAAATCATAACAGGTGATCTATATAAGATGGATCATGACGAGGTGCTTCACCACTATTTAATGCAACATGAGTGCCCTGAAGTGCTCTGAGAAGTCCACGAAGGCATTGTCAAAGTCATTATGATGGAGAGGCTATCACACACAAGGTATTACTCACTAGACTTTGATGGCCAACTTTATTCAAAGATGCAACGGTTTATGTTAGGCAATGTGATGTCTGCTAGAGCATAGGAAAACTATAAAGTAGAGATGTTATGCCATTGTACCCTATTCCTTCTCAAGAACCATTCAAAAAATGGGCTATTGACTTTGTGGGTCCTATCACTCTAGTAGGATAACAAATAGGCTCTCGATACATCTTTCTAACAATTGATTACCTCACATGCTGGGCTGAAGCAATGCCAATAAAAGATTATACTACAGAAATACCATGCGATTCATTTGGGAAAACATTATAACATGATTTGGATGTCCCTTAAGCTTCACCAATGATCATGGCCCCCACTTTTTGAATGAGATGATTCACATCTTATTGGCCAAATTCATGATCGTGTACCATAAGATGACACCATACCACCCACAGGCCAATGGAATAGTTGAATCCTTTAATAAGATACTTAATACCACTTTGATAAAAAATTTCAATGGTGGTCAAACTGATTGGGATGATAGAGTATATGCAGTATTATGGGCTTATCAAACTATGGATAAGCACCTCAACAAAAGTACACCATTCAACCTAGTATATGGAAAGGAAGCAGTCATGCCATTGGAGTTCCTAGTTTCATCTCTTCACATAGTATGTGTGGGAAACGTGGAGGATGAAGCCTCTTTTAAATCTTAGCTTGATGTTTTGATGAAACTAGATGAGGCTCGATTCCTTACCCACTAGAGTCAGGATGTTGAGAAACGTAAACAAAAAGAATGACATGATCACCATCTAAAGAATAAAGTATTTTCTTGAGGCATGAAAGTTCTACTATATTATTCCAAGTTCATGCGCCACCCTAGGAAGCTCCACATCCATTAAGATGGACCATTTATAGTTCATAACATTCGACCTAGTGGAGGTTGCCAGTTAAAGCCAATGAATAGAAAATTCCTTCCAGGACACTATAATGGGAGTTAGTTTGGGTCGTATTCTAATTATGTATAGTTTAAATTTTGTAATCAATAAGGCTTAAGGTCATTAGGTTAGCATTTACTGCTTTCAATAAAAATCACTACCCTTGAGGTGCACAACTCTTTTATGTAATTATGAATTCCTATGCTTAAATTGTTTTTGTGGAGGATCACGAACCCCTTTAGTATGGGGTAAGGCATGCATATGAATATAAGACAAAAAAAGTGTGCACACAAGGATCACAAGGCATAAAAGTCATCTATGGCATGAAAGTGATTAAGGGCATGTGATTCATGTAATGTACCTTGGAATCATTTTGAAAGGTTCATGCTATTTGGAGGATAGTTATTTTCCACTTCATTGGAAAGGTGGGACACAATTGTCATCCACTTCCATGAAGATCGCTATGGAGAGGATAAGCAAATCCATGGGGCTTCAGTGCTCAGGAGTGAATGTGTTGGATGACTTGACAGATATGGAGGAGTTTTAACAAACCACTACGATGTTGATGTACCAAAAATAAGGACATGCAATGCATATAAGGAACCTACATGATCCCACCTTTAGATTCACAACATGGATCATTTCCACCAAGGTTAGAGGGACTGATCAATGGAAGGAGGTAGACATGCCCCACTTAAACATTGCTCACCAGTGGTTTAAGGTACATAATATAATTGGGCACTATATTTTGCCTAAAAGATAGCTAAAGACATAGAAAAGGTGCACAAAACACCTAAGCATAGGTTTTCTTGGGGAACAATCCTCTTATTACTATTTTTTTATGAGATCAAGGTGCCTGACTACAACTCAAGTTCATTGAAGTGGGTGTAACCCCCACTCACAAGTCCCTCGTTGAGTGATTCAAAGCCTTCACTTTCCCCCAACACATCACTCTAACATACAAGTTGAAGATGAGAGACTAGTTTGATAGGATTAAGGTAGATTTTAGGAATGAATGGTGCATTCCCAAGGATTTGCCCCCTAACTATAGATCAAACAAAATTCATTGTGAAGTAGCATTACTCCTTGGTGCACAGTCAAATGAACCTATCAAGAGAACTTTCAACATGGCTTAAACTTATATATGCCTTATCTATGTGTTACTTCTTCGATTACATCAATAGGATTTATGATGCGTAGTCAATCAGTCTATAGGCAGAATTTAGATGTAGACAACCACACCCTCCAAAAAATGTTTGTATATCTAGGCAAAAAGGCTGTTATAGAGAGGGGAGAAACAAACTTAATTGACATCAAGGTTAAGAATATCCTAGTTGGGGAGTAGGTCCACGAGCTATTCTATATGCTACACCCCCACCAATACCCTCAAGATGGAGACCCTAAGGAGAGGCTCCTCTAGGCACCACAAAAATGGAGGAAGTAGCGAAAGCCAAGTGCTAGCATAAGTGGGCAGCTGGTACCTTAAAAACAATAAAAGATGGTAGATGTGCATTCCTTTAGACCCACCACTTCTCTCCCTTTCATGCCATATCCACATCCACCTCCACCTCACCCTTCACCTTCTCCACCTCATCCTTCACCTTCACCACCTCAACCATCTCCATCTCACATTTCATCACCATCTACTTCATCTTCACCTTTTCATTCCACTCCTTCCCACTCACCTACCCCGAACCCTTCATCTCCTCATCCAACTTCCCCACCTTCTCCACCTCCATGACCACCTTCTGTAAAGACTACCACCATATCAGTGCCATAATAACCTCCAAGTCAAGTGCCCCAAAGGGATCCCTCTCAGTAGCATATTCATAGTTTGGGATCAGACTTAGAGAAGACTCCATCCCCAGTGCAAGAGGCCCCATCTGGTGATCAAATTAATACTAATGGAATGGGAACAGATGAGATGGCCTCAAAAATCCATCAAAAGGGTGAACTTGAGTGAGACCTAGAAAGGGGAAAGGGTCCAGCTGAGGGGGAATATGAATAGAAAGGGTTATCCACTCTGCATGAATGATACTAGTTCAATGTAGAAGATAAAAACCTCTACCTTTAGAATTACTTCCATGCCAAATATGTAACCCCAAAAATAAAGAAGTAGTTATCTTTCTTTTTGGAAATGTATATCAAAGAGCCCCAGTTTGATATTCCTTTAGATTGTATTTTTTTGGCCCAGATGCTCCAGGTCTGCCAAATCTTATGAAGATTGATCCATAGTGGCTCTCTCCAATAATGACAAGTGCTACATTTCTAAAACTAGCCATAGAGATGATGCACCAAAATATTATGTTAGAATTAGATGCATGCATGGTATAAAAGAACCATGTTAGAGTTATTGAGATGTATAATAAAGCGTATGCAAAAAATCAAGTGGTAGTCAAGGAAGTGGCCTCCTTGAAGCAATAAATTTAAGAGGCCACCGAGGCTAAGGTAAGGGTTTTAAACCTTTGCAAGACAATTTTGAAAGAAGACCTGGCACTTGCGTATGGTGTACCATTGGACAGGGATTCCATCAGAAAGTTTTGAACATTGGTTGAGCTACTGCTCAAGAAAAATAAGGAGTTCCTCGCACCTAGAGATGAGGCCAAGGAAATACTTGAACAATTCAACACGGTGGTAGATATATGCAAAAATACTTTAGAGAGATTTGGAGACGTTATCCCAATTTTAGATGGCATTTTTATTCCCTTGAGGTGCCTAAATAAAATCATAGAAGCCCAGCTCTATGATGAGGAGGTCCTGAGGTTGCAAGCAACTAATGCTACCCTATTCATAAAAGACCACACCGAGTGCATGAAAGCATTTAAGGATGTTAAAATGATGGAAGAAGCTATAAATAACCATCATCAATAAATAAACACAAGTTTTTCCATACTCTAAGGACAGGTTGACAAGGAGGTCTTTGATTTAAAAGACATCTAGAAAGAATCCAACACAGCCCTAGAAAAACAAGTGAAAAAAACCAAGACTCCAACTCAGCTCAAGGAGCTAAAAGAAGCAAAGGAGGCCATTGAAAAAATAAATACCAAAGTTCTTGATGCATTATCCCACTAAGACAAGCTGAAGAAGGAACTTTAATAGAAGGGGCCAAATTTTTTGAAGGACGCTAGTGTGGCTTAGTCCAGGATGGACTAAGGGCTTAGTGTGGGGTGATGTTGACACCTAAATTTTATACAAGTATTATTCCATTTTTTATGCATGGCATAAAAGGACCATTGTCTATTTTGATACAAGTACTGGCATGACACAGAAGGACCATGGTGAGGGAAGACCATGGCATGTAGCTGATAGGCACAGAAGGTGATGGGCATAGAAGGACAATGCCATAAGAGACCCAACATGAGAGAACCCAAACAAGGAAGAGCATGTCATGAGGGACCCAAGAACAAAGGACTTGGAACAAAAAGTGGAAGACTAGGGGAGTCTGTGGGAAGTAGACCGCAAGGGACATATAAGCAGTTAGAAGAGAAACTCAAGTAAGACACTTACAACCCCATCAATCAGAGGTTATGTACCTGCTTATGAGGAACAAAATACTTGATTTTTAGAACATAACATAGAGCAAACATCTAGGGGTGCATAGGCCTGATTTTATAGGAACAACTGGTTGTAAGAGCCATGAATCTCAGCCTGTTGGGAGTTTATGTGCCATTTGTCCACGATAGTTGGAATCTTGACACTTGGTCAGGTCAAAACAAGTATAAAAACCCCTATTGTAATCATTTTTAGGTGTGGTCTTCTTGGAGAATAGATACAACATTTTGTCTTGTAATTTGTTAAGCAATCAATGAAAAGCTAGTGTTTTCCATATCACATGATGAGTCATGAACATTCTAAGTGTTGAATAATGAATACATTTTATTTCTAAGTCATGGGTATCTTTTTCTTTTATTTCTATTGTTGAATAGTAATGGTGATCCTAGTTATCATAGTAGTTAAATCAAGAACAATAAGGATAATAATGGTATATTTATGGTATTAAATAACTTAAGATTTATGTTACAAAAGATGAACAAACATATAATATTGTGCTTCAAAGCCTTTGGGAACTGATCTTTCACTATGTACTTTGGATGAGCGCATGAGAGTTACCTCTCGCGTGATAGGGCCAGTGCACCAGCTTATTGGGACAAAGCTTCAGTGTTGTAGTGGAATTAATTAAAAAAACCCAATAAATGAGTCCCTTAGTTCAGTTTTGGTGAATAAAGATTACTATATCAAAAAAGAATTCATTTCTTAGTTTGAAAAATTATGGCCCAATCTCCAAGATTTAAATGATTGGATCTCATTATAATGGAAACTTATTTTGAAAGATAAAGTGGAGCTTTATCCTTCTACAAAAGGTTTTTTTACTATTATTTTTCTTCTCTCTTTAAATAAATATTTTAGTCTTGGGCATCAGTAGAACTAGAATCAACACCAACTATTTATGAAAACTTGGGATTCAAACTTTAATCCCCTTATTGATACTTTCTCCTCCAGACCAGTATGGATATGACACCCACATCTTCCCCTTCATTAACTCATTATTAAATAGAAGTGGATGAGTTATATCAACCAATTGTTCATTCAGATTTTTATAATTGATAACTAGTATGGGTTTTCATATGACTATTTCACTATGTTTTTGACATAAAAAGTTGGACATGCCTATTTTGATTTGCTTGGCCTAATAAGTCCCAAGTAAAGCAATCATTTTATCTCAATCTCTATCTCAACTTTCTACTTCGGAGAGAATGATAAAATGGATGCTTTGAAATGAGGGTGGAGAGCGTCATCCTTTAATGGTAAGGAAACTAGATACAAATATTCCAAAACTATTTTAGATTCATTCCACAACATTCCTTCAGTTTTTTAGAAATATCTGAGAGTAATATAGACTGTTTGATTTATAGATCTTCAACTCTTCTAGAAATTTTAATGATATGTTTTGGAAAATAATCATCTATTTGTTTTAAAATCCTTATGTTAACCTTGAATATTTTCTCCATTTCTACTTCCTTAGGACCAAAAGTGAGAGATAAATTCCTCTAAAAGTTTGATAGGATAATGATTTTTAAGGAAACCAATACCTATTAGTACATCAATAATGATATTATCAAATTGTCTAAAGGTAATAAGTCCAGTATGTCCTTTAAATATCAAAGGGATATCTTTTGCAATCAGGTTGATCTCTGGCAATCCTCTATTAACAATGTTGAAACCATCATGTGTTTTTCCCCATTTGAAATAAGAAATAATATCTTTCTTATAGATACTCAAATCTGCACCAGTTCAATCAGAGCATCCAATTCATAAGGATTATATCCCTCAATTTCAACCATGATTATGATTATTATATTCTACTAATTATAAAATTTATTCATAATATGTCCTCCAAGAAATGAATCTCCTATAAATTTTTTTCATCTTATTGCTAATAACTTTGAGGTTGGTCTTATTTTTCTGCTCTACTCTCCTTTTCTTTATTGGCAATCGCTATGAGATTTTCTATTACTCTTTGAGATCTCTTAATATTTAATTCTAGATCATCTTTAATATCATTTATTTCTCTTTGGTAATCCTCTGGGAACCTACCAAAAGTTGATGCAAAATTTTAAAGTTTTCTAAACAAGTCTGATTCCTTAAGAAAATTGGTCTCGTCTAGAGAGATGAATTATTTTGTGTATTTTTATAAATCATCTTGTTGGGCACCACATTTTTGGATAGCTACATCAAGTAACTATAATGCTATAATTTTAATCAGCCCTATCTCAATCGAGGATGTTCAGTCATAGATAAGATCAAAGTTTGATCTAAAATCAAGTTTTTAGCAAATAGGCATTCTGAAAAAGGACAAGTAAAATATTGGGTTTATTATACCATTATTACAGAAGCATTATGAATGGAAAGTCATGACATTTGGGTTGAAAAATGCTTCACAAAAATTACAGTAGATAATGGATAGTATTTTTGGTAAATACCCATTCATTGTTGTATTTATTAATGATATATTTACCTAAAGTAAGAACTTAAATACTCATCTTAAACATTTAAAAGTTTTCCTTAGACTTATTAATGAAAATTGTCTTCTCCTTTTAGAAAACAAAATGGTTATAATAACTATAGAAATTGAATTCCTAGGAGTCAATATCAGTAAGGGTATGATCAAACCCCAAGAAAATGTATTAAAGGTTTCATAGAATTTTCTTGACAAAATCCTTGATAAACAAAAGTTGTAGGCATTTCTTGGTTCATTAAATTATTGTAATCCCTTTTATGAAAACTAGGCCAATGATAAAAGGATTTTGATGTAGAGATTAAAAAAGGATCTTGTCCCATTGACAAAAGAGATGACTGAAGCTACAAAAAGAGTTAATTAGAAGGTTCAGTCTTTCCATCCTTTAAACCTCCTAGGGGATGTCCCTTTTGTATTATAAATAAACTCTAGTAAATATTATTGGAGGTGTGTTCTCCTAGAAAAAATAGGTAAAAAAGATAAAGTTTGTGATTACAATTATGGTATATGGAATGTTGCACAGATAAACTATCCATCATTCAAAAAGGAAATAAAAGTGACAATGTTGGCTATAAACAAGTTCAAATTATATTCATTATATAGGCCATTTACTCTTAGAACAGATCTGAAGGAGTTTGATAACATCATCAGGAAACCACACTAGTCAAAGATTGGAAATCAATTGCTCAGTAAATGGAGTATCCAGTCAACAATTTTTATTTTGATGTTCAATATAAGAAAGGAAAGAAAAATTATATAGATAACATTCTTTATAGATAAGGTGTTTATCTAATAATAAAATTTGTTCTCTTTTTTTAGGCCAGTAAATAAAAGGGTAAATCAAAGATAGTAGAAGAAAGAGCAATCTAGTTGGTCAGAGAATTAGGTCCATCTCTACCAAAACTAGCATTCAGATTTATTGAAAAGAGGACCGATATTCCTAGTATCATTCATGTTCTTCTACCTGTTGAAAAACTATTCCTATCCTAGGGAAAAATAAAGTTACTCACGTATGGCTTCCAAAAATTCCTCAAGATCCATTAAAATGGGAAATAATTTTTAAAGAGATGTCAGAAAAATTGGGGACTGACATAAATAAAAAGGTCTTTGAGTACTGGTGAATGAAAAATTGATATAATTTTAATCAGCTTAATCTCAATCGATTATGTTCAATCAAACATAATATTTTTAGTGCCTACCAACTTAGACTGGAAAAAGGTGAATGGGAAATCTTGAAACTTGTAGTCAAAGCTAATGGTTAGATTGACTTCAAATTTCCAGCCCACCAATTTTCATGGCTATACTAGTATGTAGGTGAAACACATAAGGGGAAACTGGAACATATGGGGAAATAAATAGCAGTATATTTTAAGGTCTTGATATTTAAGTTTTGTCCCTATAAATAGTCAAAAAATCCATATGAAATTTTTACTAAACTTGTTTCACTCTGTATGGCTTATCGTAGTCTTAACATTAAATTTAGGATTGTATATAAAAGCTGTGAATTTTAGGGCACTCCTTGAGGAGAATGGAAAATAGTACATGGATATATTTATATATTATCCTGATTCAACCAAATATTTTGATAAAACAATTGATAAAGAATGCATGAAACTATTCCCCATATATTTGAAGACCCAAAGACTTGATTGGGTTCTAGACCCTCTTGCACTTGAAGTTTCGAATGAAGACAGTAATGAAAGCACTTGGTAGACTATATAGCACCCTTTTGATGAAAAAATGGATTACTTTGATTATCATCCATATGAAAGTTATCCTTCAGATGCTGCATTGACTGATTAGTGGAAGCACGGTGGACTAAGGCATTTTTTTTGCATGCCAAAATAGTCAGAGACGCAATGTCACTAAGATAACAAAGTCAATATTATTTTACTGTGAATTGAATGCTAACATCTATCATTATTTTGATAGTAGTTATCATGATGGCTTATGTTATGACGTGTTACCTACGACAATGGTATTTTTGATTTGTATAATTATTGTCTATTATTTATAATATGCCCTGATAGATTTTATACTAGATTCCCCACTGGGTAGTTACTTTTCATAGACATGACCAAGGGAATCTGATTTTTATCTACCCAATCAGATTGTTATCAGACATGTCATCTTTCCACTATGAAAGTGTTAGAATATTTATTTTTACCGGTTACCCAGGTTGTTAACTAGCTACCCAGGTTCCCTATTCTTATTTGACCCTCTTCCTATATAAGTATGGGATTCAAGTCTAGTTGGTTCTAGAGATATCAGTCCATGAGATTGTGCTCTTCAGCTCTGCTAAATCATAAATCTAGAAGCTTAGTAGGTTTTATGTTTGTAAATCTAGCCATTATCAACTTACTCTACTTTGTAAAACTTTTATATTTATATAATAAAACTTCAGCTATAAGGGTTCTCGTATCAATTTGAGGTTACAAATTCATGTAGTTTTGGGTGCATGATAGAGATTCATTCACAAGCTTAAAGTAAAATTAACAAATTTGCATCTACATAAGGTTACATATTTTACATTTATAAATAGGGCATGATACAGATTCATGTCATGTTTTTGATACTATTTTCTAGCCACAGTCATGGTAAGAGCATGGATGTACTCCATTATCTTTTGATCATGCATACAAAAACTAAGGAACAAAGTGATAATTGAATCTACAAGCCATATACGATGATTGATTTAGTTAAAATGCATAATGTATAACTTGGAGGTTTAGTGCCCTCAAGCATTATTGTCTACAAATCCATTATCGATTCCAACTTATTTCTATCTTGGGGTTACAAATGCCAATAATGTAAATTGAGGTTTATAAGTCCCTCAATGGGTTATATTTTATATATATATTCAATTCAAATTAGGGCTTGATCACCCTCAATTTTCCATTAGCTCAACTAAGGAACTAATATTTCTAAGTGTTTCATGGGAAGCCCGGTTATTTAATGCTTATAGGAAGAACCATTTTCAATAAAAATTATAAAAACAACATTGGTCTCACACATACATATGTATTCTTCCTTGCTCTCTTTTCAAATTTTCAATTTTAAAATTTCAATATTTATCAAATTTTAAATAAACAAAATGACTACTTCATGAACTATTTTAGGGTTTAATCAGTTAAAGTGCCTTGTACAAATTAAGTATCAGCTTAAAGACAAAGTGTGTTATATACACTCAGGTATATTTTTATTTTTAATATAATAATTTTATTTCTAGACTATAAAAGGGGGAGGATGAAAATTTAGTCACTAAAATTTGGTCATGAATATTTAATAATGTTAGTTTTGACCTACTTTTACTTTAATTGACATGAGCACTTAATTTAGACTTATTTCATTAACTCGTTCTATCTTAAGTAATTGTATGAACTTGTCACTTTTTAATTTATTATCTTACACCTATATAAATATTCGTAATTACTAAAAACCTATATAAGAATTTATATGTACATCTCATATCCTTAATTTCAAGCATTACCCTTGAAGATAAAATCAATCGGTATGGGTTAGTAGTGACAGTTGATCTTGACTCTTATGGGTTGATATTGTCCTTCACTTAGTAACATATATTTTTCAAGTTTAAACCCTCCCTTATATGTTGGTATATATTTTTAAGATAGGTAGCATGAGGTTTTCCCTTTTTGGATTGATATAAAGGCACATTTAAGTCACCTATTCTATCACTTGTAAATTTTAATACTAAAGCATATTTATACTACTTCACATTGAGCAAAACTTTCCTATTCTTCTCAAATATGATTTTAATCATTTAAATAAATCACTATCCAAATCAACATCTGCTTCTATCAAAGTCTAAGCAAATTATTATCAAGTATTTAAGTCATCTCTAGATGTCTACATGTAACAAAAGGAGAATAATCACACAAAGTAGTCTAAGTGGGAAAACTATGTGGACTTGATTTCCTTCTTTAAAGTATTAGATACTTCGGTAGTGATCAATCATTACAGGAGTGATTTGGGTTAGCTTAAACCATTATAATCCTCCATTTCTTTTCGTAATTTTTTATCTGTTTCAAGCCTCATTAGAGTTTCAACTTTGAATAAGTCACTTATAGGTTATTCACACATATCTGAATGTCAAATTTCCACACACAAACATGTTTTAAGAAAACACAAGTGATAGTGCCCTAATTTAATTGATTTTAGGTGGAGGAAACAATTGACTAATAGAAGATAGTGGTGGGAGTTGATCCTACCCCATACTAGTCAATATTGACCTTGAACAGTTAAAACTTGGTCCTATGGCACATGTAGAATCTATCTGAGTTAATCAATTCTAACCATCTGTCAGTCATACACAATCTACATACATATTGAAAACAATTAAATCTTATAATTCCTCTTTTATTGTTCATAATTAGTTTACTTTTATTCATTTGTACTTCATTTATTTTAGTAATTTTATTCCATTCTGCTAGTTGTAAGTTATTTTAAAACATTTTGTATATTTTAAATCATGTTATCTTAATTAGAGCTAATACACCAAAGTAATCCAAATTATGATAAACCAATGTGTAGCATAATAACTAATCATGCTACATGGAATGGAAATTTGATTAGGAATTGCATATTCTAAAATTGAAAAGCTTATATTATAACTAATCATAAACCAAACCCTGAATATTGATTGGATGATGTTGTAGTGCACAACCTGTTAATTCATTTGGTAATGCAATGATGCATAGAGACTTTAAAAAAAACTTTAGGTTGAAATTTCTGATAATGTAATTAGTAATGTTGATTCACTTGGAGTGTAATAAGTATTGATTTTGTGGTGAATCTAATTTGCATCAAAACATCAATGTAGTCATCTAACACAATTATTTTTTCCTAGGCTCATAATTTACACGTAACTAATTTTTCAATTTGATTTTGGGTTTCAACCCATGTATCATAATTTGTATCTCATTTGTTGTTGATAGTTGTCACCTTTCCCTGCCTTGTGCTCACAGGGAGTATAACTTGTCCCACGCCATTTTCTTATGTGCCATTTTTACCTAAAGATTAAATTTGGTAGTTGACCCTCCCTACTATAAGTTTGTTTGATGATGGTTATTTATATAACATTACCATTCTAGTACAATTTATAGTGGAACATAGGAACTTTAAAGATAATATATATATCTATTATAACCTGCTAATAGTTTTTACAACTTGTTCTAAATTTCACCTTGCATTTTGATATGGTCTATAAAAGAAATATAGCTAAAATAAATAAATATAGTCATATGATTTCTAAAAGGTTGAGAGGGCATAGGATAATAATTTGCATTTTTTTTAATTTTTGTTATTTATTTGGTCGATAAAAGTGGCACTATGAGTGTCTTTATTATGGATTTTGACAATAAAATACAATATAATAATTTTGAAAATTGTATCATAAGCAATGCAAAATTTTAACTTGTGCCCAAAGTTTTTCTTAGTGGTACATGTTCTATGGCAGTAATATTATTATTTTTGTATGAGGCAAATAATACATATAATAATTTGTGTTATTTTAAAAAAAATAATGCTTATAAAAAAATTTAAAAAATAAATGATTTATGATTCAAAAATGATTATTTTTTCATTGCATTTTATTGATACAATCACAATGATGTGACTATATTTTGATTGCCATTGTTATTTTATGATTCAAATGTATATAAAAAATAAAGTAAATATTGAACCTTAGCATATTTTTATGCATATATTGTTGACCATTGAGTAATTATTTTTATTTATATTTGCATTTATATTTTATTAATATGGTTCATTTCGTCAATAATACTATTTTTATGGGCGATAGGCAATAATTACCATTTAAACTTGAAAAAATATTTCATGTTTTGTAAAGTTTTTAACTTGATACAAATAAACTAATATATAAATTATTTTTATCATTAGTTTCATTCACTATAATGTAATTCAAAGGTAGATGTAATGGAATATATCGTCAAATTTAATGTTTACTGCATTTACAATTTTTTTTGTTATTACATTAATCAAACGTACTTCCAAGGTAAACATAATCACATACTACATGAGGGCCACCATTGAGATTAAAAAGTGAAATTATAATCCTTGAATTAAATGACACCTACATCAATTCAAAATCACATATTTCCAAACATTTTACATATCTACTAATAACGACAGGTGCTCATGCCACAACACGACCTTGTTTTGATGTTTTAATTTAAAATTAAAGAAACTTGACACTTATAATATTGAATCAAGCTATAAATAAATGCACTTTGCCTCCTTTGCATAAGTACCTTTGGAGCTAAGAGTATATGTTAATTTAGGGTCTATTGGCGGTGGTTTTGATTTGGCTTGATTGGAACATGAGCAATTTTTATTTTTTAGATATCTAAGAAACATCAAAATTTTGTCGTACCCTGTTTAAAATAAATTATAGAAAACGTTGAAAGTTCAACGTAGCAACTTCCCTATTAAAAATTAAAATTCAATTCATTAAAATATGTATGTTTTAGCGTTAACATTTTGATGTCAATAATTTCAACTTTTAATTATGCCTAGTTGTTTTCATTGCCAAGATCTTACTAAAGATTCATATTACAAATATTTAACCTCTTAGATCCCTGCCATGTGTAAGGCTACCATAAATATCATCCCTTTTACTTTAGAATATATATACTTCTAATAATCTGACGTGTACCCAAATATACCTTTATGGCATTGTTGAGGCATTCTTATTCACTATTGGCAGCACATACGAGGCTTGTCCTACTCCTCATATTGTTGTTCTTTTATAAAAATAATGCACTCATAGAATTGTTGTTCTCCAATCAAATTAAATCTCATGCTTTTTATTCTTGGAAACATTGAGAAGATTCAGTTAAAGGTCACATAAAATGAATGCAAATGATTAAATTAAATTTTTGGGAGAGTGTGATTTAAGAAACCTTAAAAATCATTGTGAGTAAAAGAGAATTAAGAAAAGGCAAACAACATGTTCAACTCTTTGTTAACAATTGAACTCGTGACCTATAGAAAAATGATTAGAAAGTTAAATAATAATTAAAGACTATAAATGCATTTTTTCATTATTTATTCACTCATTTAGATGTCTTGTCATTTCTAACATGGATATTAGCCAACCATTCTTTTAGGCCTGTGATTGGTAGACCTCTTTAAAAAAGTTATTATCTTTATTCATTTTTTTAATTTTGAAATTCTGATTGGGTTGTTCAATTTCTATGATTCACCACTGAGATGAAATTTACTTTAGAGAAAAAATACGGTTTTGAAGGAAAATTATCACCTACCAAAAATTAAAATTAAAAATTATAGTGAATAAATGAAGAAAGCCTACATTGAGTTGAAATTTGTTGGTCATAAACATATTAGATAGAATGCAATTTCATTTGAATAAATTTCAATGTTGATTAGAATTTTATATTATAAATGTAAACAAACATTTTATTTTCTCACCTTAGACTTGTCAACCTCGTAAAAATGAAGCCAACTATACAATGCCTTCCCCTAATTGATGGCCTCCCCAACAAAATTTAAATATTCCTTATTTAAGAGATTCTTCATCGATCACCTCTCATTTGCATTCACATTATTACCTTTAACTTTACTCTTCATAGTCCCTCTGCCACACTTACCTATAGGGACTTCTCATTTTCATCTACAAAAAATTTAAGCCTTATTTTACATCTTCACTATACTAAACTATTTCTATATTGAATACATATCCATAGACCATGCAGCTAACAAAAAATGAAAAGTTATATTTGTTTAAATAAAATGCATGGAAAATACATCTCATATTGGTAAAATTTATGTTAGGGTTTCAAGAATTTGCCTTGCAATTGCTAATGGAAATCGAACCTAATTGAACTCAACACTCAAAAACCCCTAATAAAGGTATTAGCCAAAACTCACAATGATTGGTGTGATCAAGGAATTTGACAAAGAGAGGAGGTTAGTATAGTGTAGTTCCAAAAACCATGAAATAAACACACTAAACAAGATAACATCTCTAGGCCTAGATCATGGGGATAGCTTAGTGGACAAATCTAATGAAAACCCAACCAAAATGCAAATAAAAGAGAACTTTCCTTACCTTCCTTGATTGCTCCAAAAAATCTCTTCATTGGCTTTCTCAGATTGTACTCAAAATGTCTTCATCAATAGGGCTTAGCTATCTCCATATCCTCTTATGACCATGGTTGGATTTTATTTGGTTTGGATTGATTTTGATATTATAATATTATGCATTTTCTTCATAGATCAAATCCAACATTATAACTTTACTCTATTCAAACTCCATAAATGAAGAGCTCTAGGCTTATATTTATAGATTTAGAAACTAACCCCAATGCAAGGTGAGTTAGAGGGTAGTTTGGGCTTGGAATGGGTTAAAACTTGACCTAGGTGAGTCAAAAGTAACTCCAATAGAGTTATGAGTTGTCAAATACTCATGATTTTTAATAAATAGGCATGGGTGGAATATTTTGGATTTTGAACAAATTGAAAAAAGATAATGATTACTTCCTAGGATATTCCTTTGGTTTTTGAATTTTTATTTTTGATAATTCATTTAATTGTTCATGGGTGAATTCAATTAGGACTTGATTAGGATTTGATTTTCTTTAACATGGTAATTGAACCTTTTTAGGATTTTTGATATTTTTGAATGATTTTGAGTTAATTAATGTGTGCATTTGATCCATTTAATTAATTTATGGGTCAAATTGATTTATTTACATGGTTACAAAGTAAAATTTGAGACTCTTAAGAATTCTTAGGTTAGATGTTCAATGATTGTAATAATTGTTCTAATAGTCAAGTATGAATCCATTGGTGGCCAATTTTAGATGTCTACAATTTGCCCATATTTGGGAAGGTGTTGCAAGCTATAAGCACAGTAACATCTTCTCAAAGACAAAATTTTATTTTATACTTATGGCTTTAACGATGATAACTCATATGTAGTTTCCCCCTTGAGGGAGTGGTTTGGCAAAGGGTCGGCAAAAGGTCTTTCAAAAAAAGGAAATGAGCAGTCCAAATAAAAGAAAATAATGGGGTGATAACACAATGATTTGTCCAAAGCTAGTCAAAATCACTAAGAATGCAAGTGGGATGGATGGTGTACAATGGTTTGCCCAAAGGTGGTTATAAGCATTATACTCCGATAGTGGCAATATGGTATTATAACACAATGATTTTCTCAAAGATGGTTATAATCATTGAAAAGATGGAGCTATCACACTTAGGTCATAAAAATAAGATAAAAACGTACCCTAGATGGGTAGAAGAAAGTAAATGATTAAAATTGGGGATAACACAATGATGTGCCCAAAGGCGATTAGAATTATTGAGAATGCATGTGGGATGGTGTGCAATGATTTTGTCATAGGTGATTATAATCATTGGACATTGAATATGGCAAACATGATTGATAGTTGATAATTGAAAATCTGATGATGACAACTTGATACAGAGGATGAAGATGAATTATAATAACCTACTAGTAGGGAGATACTCATTTGAACTAACAAAAGTGTAAATTATTTCATTATTTAATTACTCTGTTTGGGATATGATTGGAATTGTTGTTGGTGTGGGTGTCAAGGAGATGTTGATACTGCCATTATTGTGTAGACTTTTTGAAGATAATTTTTTCTATAGAACATGATGGTAGGCATCATGATAGAACATCATGGGGACTTGGCTGAAAGATGCATAAGGACTGACTCCCATGATCTGATACTAAAGGGAAAGCAATGCACTAATGATAAAAACCATGATGAAAATTGTATATGTATGAATATGGATGGATTCAAGACTAATACGTGCAAAGAATCACCCAATGAACACATATAGAATGAATTGAGGCAACAGTACTGAAAGCAAAAAATAGGCACACAAACAAAACAAATAATGGTTAGTACAAATAACATGACACAAACATGATGATGAACATTGCCCCTAGAAAATAGGAAACAACTTAACAAACAAATAAGATGGGGGAAAAGAAGAAAAGGAAAGGGGGGTCTGATCTATCTCCATATGCACTAGGCAAGTGGACACTACCTACATAGTTTTGTGGATGATATATCCAATAAAAAACTTCAAGTCGAATGTAGTTCTCCCAGGAAATGAAAATAAAATGATAACTGATGAGAAAAACATGATGGATGTGATAGAATAATAAGAATGGTCTTGTAAAATGGTAAGTGTATGAGATAAAAAGACCAAAAATGATTTCCAAAATCCTTAAGGCAATGAAGTGGTCAATATTTTTAGCTTTTATAAATGATGTTCAAATGTTTTAATAATTTTTGAGTATCCCAAATCAATTGAGAATGATGAGATACTAAACGTTACAAGCTTTAAAAATGATGATAACATGAAAAACTCGAAAAGATTTTCATAAAATGGTGAGAGCATTATGGCAAAGGGGGATTGAGATGACTTCAACATGAATCAAGTACAACCCACTTAGTCTCAAAATAGCATGAGTCACAGTAGTTCCACCTTACAGTAGAGGAATCTAACTAGTGTAGTAGTTAATTCAAATAAAACAAACATAGTTGGTATGATTGCATAGTATGACATAGGAATGGATAGTTGGTATATCAAGGTAAAATAAACAAATGTTGCCCCTAGTTTTCCCATAGGTAGTGATAACTATGATATAACTAATCAGATTGATGATACTAATTTACTCATAGGTGATTATAATTAGTAACAAGACTGATGAGTACTGATTCACCCCTATAGGTAGATATAATCAAGATTACATAAACAAACATGATAAGAAGGGAACAAGGAATGAAGGATGTAACTACCAAAACTTCTATCTTACCACTCCAAAATACTGCCTCCATCTAGAATTCTTGAAATAACTACTGATACTGATCTAATTCTTTGCACCAAATGTGAAAGCAATGGATGAATAAAGGTCAAATGGGCTAGGATATGACATGATCAAAACATGTTAGGTCAATAGAATGGGATGGTAAAGTGGCTAAATGATAGGATAATGATAGGCTGATAGACTAATAAGATAATAAGATGGTAGAATGGTATGGTACAAGAAAGAATATGGATAAAATGGTACAACTTGAAATGGTCCTCATAGACAATACATCGTATCACTCAAGAGTAGTACCACTTGAGGTGTATAATGTTCATAGGCTCATCAAGTTCATCCCCATCTTTTATGGTGAGTATGTATGCTCTTATGCCATAGTCTACAAAAATGATGAAAGGACTTACCCAATTGGGTTTGAACTTGTCTTTATGCTTCTTTTCAACCGTGGTATTCTTTTGGTTTTCTTTGAGGATAAGATCACCAAGTTTGAATTGTCTATGTTTCACATGCTAATTGTACTGACCATAGAGTCAATTATGATATGCTTGAATATGGTTCATTGTGTGCATGTGTTTCTCATCAAGCAACTCCATCTCTTACAGGTGAGCTACTTGATATTCTTCATCATCTAGAACGTGTTTCAAAGAGATGCATAAAGAAGGTAAATCAATTTCAATGGGAAGAATGGATTTACTACCATAAACAAGTGAGTATGGAGTTGATCCTATTAGGGTGTGATGATTAGTACGGTATGCTTAGAGGAAATAGAATATCTGAAAGTGCCAATCGTGACTGACATCATTGACAATATTTTTCATGATGTTGATAATAGTTGTGTTTGATGCTTCAGCCTGGCCATTACCTCGAGATTAATATGTCATGGAAAAGTGTTGTGTGATCTTTTATTTGAAACATGTATGTTCAACATCTTTATTCTTGAATGATCCACCATTAGTAGATATAATTTCAGAAGGGATATTGTATTGGAAAATGAGGTGGTTGAAAATGAATTTGAAAATTTGTTTTCCAGTCATGTGAGGGGTATAGCTTTGAACCACTTAGTAAAATATTCTATGGTGGTGAGGATACGTTTATGGTCATCTAATGAGGTGGGGTTTATCTTCCTAACGATATCGAAGAACCATATAAAAAATATCCATGGTGTTAACATTGGTTTTAGAGTCTTGGTTGGGGCATGAATTAGATTAGTATGTCATTGACATTTATCATATCTTTTTACATATGTAGTTACATCTGCATCCATCATTGGCCAATAATAACCATTACGTAGGAGATTTTTGGATAGGACTGCCCCATTGATGTGAGATCCACATACCCCTTCATGAACTTCTCGTAAGGCTAGTATAGATTCAGCTGAAGGTAAACAATGAAGCAGAGTTCCATCAAAACTATGGCAGTAGAGGTTTGGTCCAAGTAAGGTATAACATTGTGCGTTATGGATGAAGGATTTGGTTTGTTTGTGGGATAATTTTGGGGGTATAATAGGGTCATGAAGGTAGGTGTATAATTTAGAATACCAAGTAGATCTGGGACCAACAATATTACATATCATTATAATAGTTAAAGGTATATTAGTTGGTGTTTTTGGATTTTCAACAAGAAACTGGTAGTCTTTTGTCATGTTCATTTATCTAATCAAAGATCCAATGGTAGCCATAGCATCTATGGTTCTATTACTTACCCTTGGTATATGTTCAAATTGGATGTCAACAATCTATTGCCTGAGAGTGTTGATCATGGCCTTAATGGAACCAACCTATCATCTTTGGTCTGAAAATGGTCTATAGCATGATTGATGATTAAGTATGAATCACCATAAACCTTTATATTATGTATGTTTCATTGGACTTCCTATCAAATCCCTACCACAAGTGCTTCATATTTAGCCATGTTATTGTTACAAAGAAAGATGATTTTGAATGACTTAGGGATTAGATCCTTCTGTGGAGTGATAAATAATAGGACTGACCCCAATCTATGTGTTGTGAATTATCCATCAAAATATAGCTTCCCTCTTAAAGAGTTGTTTCAATGATGGTCATAATGTATTAATCAAAAAATTGAAATGTTAATGGCTCTATATATGTAAGGGGTGCTTCAGCAAGCTGGTTTGTAATAACTTGCCCCTTGATGGATTTTTAGTTCACATATTCTATCTAAAACTCACTGAGAAAAATAATCTATTTGGCCATGCAGTGTTGTAAAGTTATTTTAGATAGTAGATACTTGAGCAGATCTACCTTTGAAAGGACCATGGTATTATTGTTCAACATGTAATGTCATAGTTTTTGAGCTATGAAGACCATCGCTAAATAGGGTTTTTTGATGGGTGTATAATTATGTTCATATGCTACTAGTGTATGACTTAGATAGTACACTGCATTCTCTTTTCCATTATCATAATGTTAAACTAGAAGTGCCCTTAGGGATTGATCTAACGCTAATAAGTATAATAGGAATGGTTTCCCTTGCATAGGAGGTAATAAGATTGGTGGATTTTCTAGATGGTCCTTTAGTTGTTGAAAAGCTTTTTGACAGTTATTGTCCCAAATAAATGTTACACCTTTCTTCAGTAAGTGTGTAAATGGGAGACACTTATTGACCAATTAAAAAATGAAGTGTTTGATGGGTTAGATCTTACCCTATAAATTGAATAGCTACTTTAGATTGATCAGTGGTGACATTTATATTATGGCTCATATGTTGGTTGGATCGACTTTAGTGTCCCTAAGATACACAATGAAGCCAAGTAATTGTATGAAAGTAACACCAAAAATAGATTTATTTTGGTTGAGACTAACTTTGTATTCACATAGCCACTCAAATATCCTCCTTAATATTGTTGGATGATCAACCCTATTTTTTTTTATTTTCCTAGTATGTCATCAATGTAATTTTGAACAATGTCATGCATCATAACATGAAATATGACTGTCATGGCTCTTTGATAAGTGGCACCTATGTTCCTGAGACCAAATGGCATAACCTCATAATAGAATGTTCCCCACAGAGTGGTGAACATTGTCTTGTGTTAGTTTTCTAGTACAATTTTGATCTGATTGTAGCCTAAGAAACCATCTATAAGTGAAAACATGTCATAACCCATAGTGGATTCAACTATCATGTCAATGTTTGGTAAAGGATAGTTGTCCTTATGGCAAGATTTATTAATATATCTAAAATCAGTGCAGATTTTGATTCCTTTCAGATTTTTACTGACTAGTACTACATTAAAAATCCATTCAAAATAATGGATTGGTTCCATACATCTCACTTCTAAGAGCTTCTCCAACTCTTTCTTTAGTAATACAATAATGCAAGGATGCATTTTACATAATTTTTGCTTTACTAGTTTGACATCAGGATGTACCATAAGGTGATGGATAACCAAGATGGGGTCTAAACCAGGCATGTCATAATATACCCATGCAAATATATCTACAAATTACATCAATAGGGATGTTAATACTTTGCTCTCCTCCTTAGTGAGATATGCACCTAATTTAATCCAATTTGGGTTATCTGGGGACCCTATCTTTACCTATTTTGTGTCTTCCACTAGAAGGGTCAAATCATCTTCAAGAATAGTGGGTAAAGATTAGAATTGGCCTGCAATGGGAGCATCCTCTATTAGGACTGGTTCTTCAAGTTCTCCTAGACATGATGAATTAGAATCCCCCAAGGGGAGATACGACCATGTGATAAAAATAGTTGGAAACTCTTGTATTATTTGATCGAAGGTTTGTTATTCTTCAAGACTGAATTCAGATCCACAGACAAATTTTTCTTTATTGTGATCCTGGATGATGTGATAAAAACCCTGATGATCTTTAAGACTAAACTCTAACCCATAGACAAGTTTGTCGTTGGTGGTCTCCTGGTCTAAATTAGAAGAAGGTTGAACACACCCATCTAGTGGTCTTGAAATAGGTTTTCACCCCTAGATTGGCCTTTATCTTTACTTTTTCCCTGGTCAAAAAGTGCCTCAATGAGGTTTTCACTTTGGGACCTCAGTGTTTTAATTATTTATTTTTGTCTAAAGGTGTTCACCCACTCTCCAAAATAGGATCCAAGATCCAATTAGATTGAGAATACTAATTTATGATCTTCCAATGGAACATTGTCCCTAAGGCATAAAAAATCACAAAAGGCTTCATCATTCCAGCACTCATCAATTGGCATGTCGGATTCTTGTTAGTCCCAGTCTATTAGTTGGGGATAATATAATGGTAGTGGATTATGATGAATGATTGTTTGAAGGGTATAAATAGTATTATTATCAAACAATTTGGTTTGGGATTAGTCATCAAATTGGTCATGATTAGACTCTGCTTCATTGTCAGCATTGTCATTGTTGTTCCTCAAAAATGTCACTCATTTTTAGAACAACATGAGCTATTTTGGTCCTGCAGGGCCAAAATTATTTCTTCCCTTCTCAAAAATTCTTTTGAGCATTCCAGTTCTTCATTTTTCAAAGCTTTTCCAGAAATCTACAGACTCTGTAGATATGTTTCTACGGACTCAACATGCTTGAGATTAGCAGGTTCAAAGGTTCAAAGGCTTCTGCACTTTGGTTCAATCAAATGATTTCAATCAGCAAATGACAAAGGACTTAGGCTTGAACCATTGAACTTTGAACCACTTTGGTTCAAAGGTTCAATGGGTTCAAAGACCAAGTTGGTTCAACACGCTTGGTACAAAAAACAAAGGACTTAGCCAAATAACGAAGAATGAACCGTTGAACCAAATTTGGTTCAATCGTTTGGTTCAATCGAAAGGTTCAAGGTGCTGCCCCAAAGCAAAAAAGGTAAGTGCCCTTGCAGAGGGTGGGCAGCAGTGGTTCAAAATTTCAAAGGCAGCTTCAGTCAAAGGAAAAGTGGCACACAAGTGGTTCAACAGATGGTTCAACCAAGGAGCGAAGAAGCGATTAAACCAAGGAGCGATAAAACAAAGAGACAGAATGAACTGATGAACTTTCAATGGTTTAATAGGTTCAAGGTTCAACATGGTTCAAGCAGCTGGTGACCATTGATAGCCCCTTAAACGTCAAATTTAAGGTAAGGGAATATCTGTTGAAATTCAAATAAAGCACAAAACTTGAAGGAAGAACCAAGCGACTGGCTAGAAAGATAGCCCGATAGCTCAAATCGCAGCAGGAAGAGACAAAGCTGGAAAAGACAAAAGCAGAAAGCAAAGGAAAAGCTCGACTGAAGAGAAAAGCTCGCAAAAAAGTGCCTGATGGAAAAAGACAAAGTATAGAGGAATACGTCACGTGTCTTATTATGGCTCAGCAGAACGTGACAAGTGTTTGCATCTGTCATGCAAGAGCGGTAATTTTTGCCACCCTTGCATCTTTTAGTCTCTTCCATGTAGGAGCGACAAATTTTGCCACCCATGCATCCTTGTTTCCTCTCCTCCAGGTGCAAGGGCAGTGATTTTTTCTACTCTTACACGTTCTTCTTCTTCAACATGCGTCGGCGGCAATTTTTGCTGCTGACATTCTTTCTCCCTGATGTGCACATGCAGCAATTTTTGCCGCCTATGCACAAGAACTTCTCCAATATGCAAGGGCGGCAATTTTTTCCACCCCTACATACCTTCTCCCCATTTTTCCTAACTCTGAGAAATTTTTATTTTTTCTATTTTCTGTGCCCACTCCCCTTTTATTCCGCTTTCTGACCTGCTCTCGCCTCAGCCTTTTCAAGCGTGTTTCCCTAGTCATGATCACTCAAATGTGTAGTTTTCTCAAATTGCTAAATTTTCCTTTGATTGTACAATTATGATTCTTACTACAGTTTCTCTAAAAGATTCCTCTTCATCGACGTCTTTTTAATAAAATTTCTTCTAGATCACTGAAGTTTCTCTGAAGAAGGTGAAGACCATGAAGAAGACTGGAAATAAAGATTGAAGCTGTTCTTCCATGCTTTATTCAAAATGCACTTTGTAATTGACTTGAGGCGTTTTTACATGTACTTTTGTAATATATAATTACATGTAAAAAATCTAAAAAAATATCCCAAAGTCAACGCTAACTCATCTTTGACTAGATATTTTAATATTTTAATCTTTTTTCAATTTTGAAGGTTTCTCCCTATATATAGAGGGGACCTCTTTCGTAAATGGATCTCTGATAATTGAGAGCAAAAACTTTGCTGAAATTGAGACACTTTTTGAGACTTTGTGCTCAACTTGTAAATCATATTTTATCAAATGAATGAGAAGCAGGTTTATTTCAAACTTTGTGTTGAAGTAATTTATGTTATTTAGGAAATAGTTCTTATGTCATCTTTCTTGATAATCTCTTATTTGTTTGATTTAATAAGCAAAGTGTGTGTGTTGACATTATTTGAGGACGTTTATAAAAGATAGAAGAAAGACTTTGAGCTAATTTTATCTTGGTGATCCTTTTATCTTTGGTAGTTTTAGGCAAAGACTTTGTGCTTTGTTTCACTCTACGGTTACGCATATTTTGAATCAACGAAAGAAACTACGCAAGACTTTGTGCTTACGTAGGTTTCTTTGTTAACTTTGTTACCTACTTTAGGAGATTTTTTGCTCTACACTGAATATCATTTCTGAAGAAGAGGAATGTTCTTAGCTAACAACCAAGATTTCTCTCTCTTATTTTTTAGACATCATCTCTAAAAAAAGAGATGTGGATGCTGTTATACTACCCCAAATATTATTTTTTGCTTACTTATATATATACATATAGCGCATAAATATTCATAGGGAACCTCCCCTTGATGAGATGAGAGATTTACCTCATCTAGATGTGGTAAACCCACACTTTTTGTGGCATAAATCTCCTTGTGTTGTAGCTGATATACCCATTTTGTCATCAGTTAGTTGACGACAAAATATTCACCCAACATATTTTTGGTGACTCTGCTGCGGTCGAACGTGCAATCTGAAACCTCAAGTTTCAAATTGAAGAAGTCCCTACCCTTATCCATTACATAGTCTGACGACTCCGTTTCATGTCTCACCCATTATCATTATAGCCTTACCATCTTCCACCATCTCTGTTATATTATCTGGTCTACAAAACCAAAGCCACTAGGAAGAGCGTGCAGTTTGAAGTCTCAAGCTTCAAGCTGAAGTAGATCTTACTTTTTTCTATTTTTTGTTCTGCAATCTGGCAACTCCACGTTATATCAGAGGTCAAAAATCCCAAGGTGTTGTTGACCCTGCTTTTGAGTTGGTGCAACAGAGTAATTTTAAGTTGTTTCCTTCACAACCTCACCTTAGACGAACTAGGAGTCTTCCTCCTAGCCCTACCATGCCACCAACACAAGGTATAGCTTCTTTTTTGGCTGCTAGCAGAGCTTTGCCTATCCATTCTCCACCCAGATTTGTGATCCCACTTTTACATAATCAAATCATGGCTCAAGGCCCTTGGGGTAACTCTTTTGGTCCACTTAATTTGACTCCACCATTGCATGAACTTCCACGTAGTTCAAGAAAAAATTTCTCCAAATTCTTTGGTGATAGGAAAGTTCATCCTGATGAATACATTACAGCATTCAGCATAGCCTGCAGTGTCATAAGTGTGGAATTTGAAGACATAGCGGTAAGATTGTTCATAGAGACACTACAAGGCACTGCTGCAGACTAGTTTTACCACCTATAGACTAGATCAGTGACTGACTGGGACACCCTGAAAGACAAATTTGAAGTCAGATTCAAGCCAACAGAAGATGCACATGCCTTGTTGGCGTAGCTCACTCAGATGAAGAAAGAGCCTCATGAGCTTATGAGGGATTTTATTGCCAGGTTCAACAAGCTGAAGCACAGAATTCCCATGGTCACCCAATCAATGCCTCAGAACCTCAAATGCTTCTTCATCAATTCACAACTACCTGAAGTAGGTTTCTTGCTGAGATGGGTCAGACACATAGACCTTACTGCTACTTAGAATTTGGCTACTGACGTAGAAGATGACTTTATCTTGGCAAAAAAGATAAGGAGAGACCCTAATAAAGGTGAATCCTCTTCATCTTCTAAATATTCTCCTTCAACCACCACTAATCCAATGGTACAAAAGCTAGCAAATGAAATGTTGGCTCTCAGATTGCAAATGGCCCAAGTTATGTCTACTTCTCCTAATTGAGATATGCCTAGGAGAACATTTCAGAATCAGGCGTACCAAGGCAATGCTGTCAGGAATCAAGGACAACAAAATCACCTTCTTCCTCCACAGAGGAACCTCACCCTTGAAGCGCCTCCAAACAACTCAGTAGTTGGATACCTTGAAGCTGAAGTAAATTTTTCACTCTAGACTAAACTGAGTCCTGAAGATGATGCTAATCTCTTCACTGAGGATGAAGAAGAATTAGCTGGCGACTCCCATATTGGTTTCCTGAACTATCAAGATGAATCTAGAAGTGAAAGAAATGCAGCTGAGGGGTCATATGTTGTATTCACCCAGTCTAAGAATCAATCAACTCAACAAGCTAATAAGGAGAAAGTAGAGGAGCGACCCCAACCAACAGTTTCAATTACTAAGTGGGGATCCACTCTTCCTTTCCAACCAAAGGACCTGGTGGTTTCAAAAAAGGTAAGACCTCAAATGCCCCTACGCCTTCTACTTCAAATTCACAATCCTATCCTCCCCCTTTCAAAAATCAAAAGGATGAACTCCCATCCTCTGCTCTTAGATCATTCCAGGCATTTGATATCATTGACCATATAAATAAAACCAAAATTCAAATGTCTAAATTTGAATTTCTACAGTCTCATCCTGAGCAATTGGACAAGTTGGTTTGATGTGTTAAGAACCAAACCATCCCTGCAAGACAAGAGGTTAAGAAAGTAACTCATGGTCCCCCAAGGAACATGTCCATCCCAAACAATCTTGTCATTACTCCCCCTGCTGTTCCTGACAAGATTGAACCTTTTTATGTCTCATTGCTAATAAATGGATATCAGCTGAATAATTGCATCATTGATTCTAGGGCTTCAGACAATTTCATGCATGCTAAAGTGACAAAATCTCTTGGTCTCACACTGACCAAGACATTTGGGAGATGTTTCTCCATGGAGAACAAATAAGTGCCACTACTGGGTCAAATTAAAAATGCCCAATTTTCATTTGTTGCCTTTTCAGACAAGCAAATCAAGATGACCGTCCTAGTGGCCGACGTCCCAACATCATATGGCATCCTTCTTGGGTGAAACTTCTACAAGGATGTTGGAGGGGAGTTCAGCATGGACTTGTCTCAGGCAATAATTCCTGTGAAAGGTGTAATGCAAAGGTTGCTTCCTGAAAAGGAGGCAAAATATGTTGTCACTCAGACATCAAGGCCTGAAGCTTAAATTATGTTTGAGTCTTTAGACAGGGGTAATTATTTTCTATCTACTAAAGACATTCATGTTTCAACAGATGAAAATCTTGTAGGTGACGATCTAGGAATTGGTTTAGATCGAACAACACCATGTATGCCTAATAGTGCCAATGATTGGTAGGTGTTGAATGGAAACAATCAAATCATGTGTTGGACTGAATCAGAAGAGCAACCAATTATGGTAATGGACCATGTTGTGCATCAAAATCAAGAAAAGGAACTTTTTGCCAAGAGAGCAAAGATTCGTGGTTTTTAAATTAAAAGTCAAGTCTTGTTATGGGGAAAGAGGAGAAAACCAAAGGGAGGACACATAAAATTGGTTTCCTGGTGGAGAGTTCCATTCACCCATCACCGATTCTGGAGAGAAAATGGCTTCTTACTAGTTTATCAGAATGGCACACCATTTTCACTATCTCATAGTGGGTGACATTTGAAGCGCTTCAAATCTTGAGGCATCAGATAAGATCATCTGTACATATGTATATCTGTATAGTCTTTAGTTCTATTTTGTGCTTTTTATTTTCATTTTTTGGAGCCTTTCTTTTTGGGTAGCATGACTCTGTAGCCCAATGGCATGTTTCAAGGCACTGGAGATTCTAGATTCTACTCCCTTCAATCGCTTTTCGCAATAAAAGGAATTTCTTCAATTGGAGCCAGTTGTTCCCTAAAAATGTCACTCATTTTTGGAACAACACGAGCTATTTTGGTCTTGCAGGGCCAAAATTATTTCTTCCCTTCTCAAAAATTCTTCTGAGCATTCCAATTCTTCATTTTTCAAAGCTTTTCCAGAAATCTACAAACTCTGTAGATATGTTTCTACGGACTCAACATGCTTGAGATTAGCAGGTTCAAAGGTTCAAAGGCTTCTGCACTTTGGTTCAATCAAAGGAATTCAATCAGCAAATGACAAAGGACTAAGGATTGAACCATCGAACTTTGAACCACTTTGGTTCAAAGGTTCAATGGGTTCAACGACCAAGTTGGTTCAATGCGCTTGGTACAAAAGAACAAAGGGCTTAGCCAAATAACAAAGAATGAACCGTTGAACCGTTGAACCAAAGTTGGTTCAATCAGTTGGGTCAATTGAAAGGTTCAAGGGGCTGCCCCAAAGCAAAAAAGGCAAGTGCCCTTGCGGAGGGCGGGCAGCAGTGGTTCAAAAGTTCAAAGGTGGCCTCAATCAAAAGAAAAGTGGCACACAAGTGGTTCAACGGATGGCTCAACCAAGGAGTGAAGAAGTGATTAATTCAAGGAGCGATAAAATAAAGAGATAGAATGAACCAATGAACTGATGAACTTTCAGTGGTTCAACGGGTTCAAGGTTCAACATGGTTCAAGCAAATGGTGACCATTGACGGCCCCTCAAACGTCAAATTTAAGGTAAGGGAATATTTGTTGAAATTCAAATAAAGTGCAGAACTTGAAGGAAGAACCAAGCGACTGGCTGGAAAGATAGCCCGATAGCTCAAATCATAGTATGAAGAGACAAAGCTGGAAAAGACAAAAGCAGAAAGCAAAGAAAAAACTCGACTGAAGAGAAAAGCCCACAAAAAATCACCTGATCAAAAAGACAAAGTACAGTGGAATATGTCACGTGTCCTATTATGGCTCAGTAGAACATGATAAGTGTTTGCGTCTGTCATGTAAGAGTGGCAATTTTTTCTGCCCTTGCATCTTTTGGTCTCTTCCATGCAGGAGCAGCAAATTTTGCTACCCATGCATCCCCGTTTCCTCTCCTCTAGGTGCAAGGGTGGCAATTTTTGCCACCCTTACATGTTCTTCTTCTTCAACATGCATCGGCGGCAATTTTTGTTGCTGACATACTTTCTCCTAATGTGCACATGTGGCAATTTTTACCGCCTATGCACAAGAACTTCTCCAATAAGCAAGGGCGGCAATTTTTGCCGCCCCTACATACCTTCTACCTATTTTTCCTAACTCTGAAATTTTTTTATTTTTTCTATTTTCTGCGCCCGCTTCCCTTTTCTTTTGCTTTCTGACCTGCTCTCGCCTCAGCCTTTTCAAGCATGTTTTCCTAATCATGATCACTCAAATGTGTATTTTTCTTAGATTGCTAAATTTCCTCCTGATTGAACAATCATGATTCTTACTATAGTTTCTCTAAAGGATCCCTCTTCATCGATGTCTTTTCAATAAAAGTTCTTCTAGATCACTGAAATTTCTCTGAAGAAGGCAAAGACCATGAAGAAGACTGGAAATAAAGATTGAAGCTGTTCTTCGATGCTTTATTCAAAATGCACTTTGTAATTGACTTGGAGCGTTTTCACGTGTACTTTTCTAATATGTAATTACATGTAAAAAATTTAGAAAAATATCCTAAAGTCAAAGCTGACTCATATTTGACTAGATATTTTAATATTTTAATCTTTTTTCAATTTTGAAGGTTTCTCCCTATATATAGAGGGGACCTCTTTTGTAAATGGATCTTTGATAATTGAGAGCAAAAACTCTACTAAAATTGAGACACTTCTTGAGACTTTGTGCTCAACTTGTAAATCATATTTTATCAAATGAATGAGAAGCAGGTTTATTTTAGACTTTGTGTTGAAGTAATTTGTGTTATTTAAGAAATGGTTCTTATGTCCTCTTTCCTGATAATCTCTTATTTGTTTGATTTAATAAGCAAAGTGTGTGTGTTGACATTATCTGAGGACATTTCTAAAGGATAGAAGAAAGACTTTGAGCTATTTTTATCTTGGTGATCCTTTTATCCTTGGTAGTTTTAGGCAAAGACTTTGTGCTTTGTTTCACTCTACAGTTACGCGTATTCTGAAACAGCGAAAAGAACTACACAAGACTTTGTGCTTACGTAAGTTTTTTTGTTAACTTTGTTATCTACTTTAGGGGATTTTTTGCTCTACGCTGGATATCATTCTTGAAAGAAGATGAATGTTCTTAGCTAACAACCATGATTTCTCTCTCTTGTTCCTTGGACATCATCTTTGAAAAAAGAGAGGTAGATGATGTTATACTACCTCGAGTATTATTTTATGCTTACTTATATAGATACATATAGAGCATAAATATTCATAGGAAACCTTCCCTTGATGAGAGGAGAGATTTACCTCATCTAGATGTGGTAAACCCACACTTTTTGTGGCGTAAATCTCCTTGTGTTATGGCTGATATACCCATTTTGTCATCAGTTAGTTGACGACAAAATATTCACCCAACAGTCATCACTAGTCATTGGTGATGGAACTTGAATAAGATATGTGGGGTCACCCCAAGGTGTTTTATACCCAAGTCCATATGTTTCTTTGTATTTAATCATATAAATTGGCTTGAGTGTTCCCTATTGATGTGGCTTGAGGTCTCCTCCTTCATAGTTGTGGTTCTCCATGATCTGATTAGAAATGGGATACTTGGAGTTTTTGTAACAATCAACCAATCTATTATTGTATAACCATGATTCATCACCTTCGAGAGGGTCCTGTGCTTGGCTAGAGGTTGGTATGAAAGTGATAGGTGATAGAATATGTTGATGGCACTTTCCTTTTCTTTACCATTGCATGCATGGTTTGGGTTTTGGTCTTCTAAAGGACTTTGGGTGTTGTGGGAGTTTGGTAATGTGAAAAGTGTTATAAGTCAAATACTCTCCTAGGCCATTAGCTGATATGGTATAGTGATTAGACATTTCAGGAGGTGGCATGTGGAAAAGTGAATCAAGGGTATTAGGGTCAATGCAATTGGCCTCAGGTAAATCAAGAAGTATGGATTTCCCTTTGTCCTTATTGGCAAGTGGATCCATGTTGAAATGGTAATTGTAGCTCTTAAACTCAACCTCATATGTTTATAATGCTCATATGGATGTAAATTTCTTGGAATACTAACCTCCATCCCTAAGTGAGAAAACTTGATACATTGGTGCAGTGTTGATGGGATTACATGAATCTCATGTAACCAAGGTCTACCCAAAATCATATTCTATGATAAATTGAGATCTAGCACATAGCAAAGTATATCATGGGTCAAGGGCCTAATGATAACTTAAAAACTAATAGTGCCTGATGATTCCCATTCTTTGTTATCTTAAGATTTGATGGTGATTGTTTATGTTTGGAGATATATTGAGGTATACGTGAGAAGCTTGACACACTTTAGAGACACTATATTCAGACCCAATCCATTGTCTATGAGGACACATTTCACTTTGTGTCTTTTTATATAGACTTTGATGTATAATAGATTATTGTGAAGCAGGCCAAGGGATGACATATCACTTTTATTAAAGGTTGCTTATTGGGATGGAGTTAGATGTCCAACCAAATATTGAAATTTGTCAGGAGATATGTCATTGGGAACTGTGGATTAACTAAGGAACTCTATTAAGATATTTTTATGGATTGTAGATGTATGCAATAAATCTAAAATGGAGATCAGTGTTGGCATCTTTTGTAATTATTCCACAATGTCAAACATCTTTGTTTGGATAGTGGTAAATGGTTTGTTCTGAGGCAGACTGGTTGGTTGGATGATGGGTGAAGTGGCAAATGGTTTTGAGCCTGGTATGGTAATCTTTGACCACTGAGTTATAATTTCACCATCAGGATTAGGCATATGACCACCGTTGCTAATAAATGATGGTGGAGGGGGACAAAATAGGATAATTCTCGATGGTCAATGAACTTATGAATGGTTATGAGATACCAATGAGTTATCAGTATAAGGTCCTAACATGGGAATCCCTACATGTTGGTTTGCCTGTGTGCAGTCCCATGTTAAGAAAGGATTGCTAGCATGTTTGGTTGATTGGGTATGAGTAGCAACAGTCTTATCTGATTGGTACTTGGTTTAGGATTAATGTAAATGGTGCTAACATGACCTCTTGCAATATGGCCTATAATGAATTATAGTCATGTGTAATTATATGGTAGGTCTATTGGTTGCTACCATTCTGACCTTGGTTTTATCTATTGTTTTGACATTATTAGTTTTTTTGTTGGTTTGGCCTTGGTTATTGATACTATTGTTGTTGATGTTGTACTGGTTGTCATTATGGTTTTTATTATTATTGATTGTTATGTTGGGGAAAAGGATTATGGTACATACCAAGGCTCTGATTGGAGGTAGAAGCTCAACGATCTAATGTGATCTCTCTATTTTTTAACATATTCTGAATTACATGTCTAATTTTCACACAATGCTATAAATTATGGCCACTTACCCTATGAAAATCATAGAATTATTCTAGCCTATACCAATCTGGCATGTTAGCACCCTTATGAAATTGCTCTTTTAGAATAGGCCATCTAATCAAGTTAGTTGTTATGAGCTTATGAAAGACTGATTCTATGGGCTCCCTAAAGTTAGTAAAGTATGACGAGTAGGCATGTTTCTCCTTGGAGGAGGGTTTTGAAAAGGCATATATATTTGTTACATATGTTGCATTTACGGTGTTGGTGTAGGTTATTAGACTTGTTTCACATGTTATAGCTACTAAAAAGGTTGTTGGTTAGGTGTAAAATGGAAAGGTGGCGTAGGTTGAATAGATAAAGATTGCACCATTTGGACAAGTTGTGATTCTATTACTCCATTCCCCACAACATTCTTGTTATGATTGTATTGCTTGGATCTATCATTGTTATTGGCCTATGGTGGTTATGATGCTTGTACTTAGATTGGATGTGGATTTTGGACACTATTTTGGTTTTTATTTTGATCATTATTATGATTTGATGAGGTTAATTTAATGATCCCTTTATTAATAAGGGCTATTTCAATCACTAAACTGTTGTTAATAATTTGTTTGAACATATGTGCACACTGTAACTCTAGGTAGTAAGATATCTCACTGTGTATATTTTTGGTAAACACAACGACTAGTTGTTTGTTTAGTAGACTATGGGTAAAATGGATTACAAGGGCTCTCCATTGTTGTAGATAGCTTACAAAGCTTTCATTTAGTTTCTGCTTTCTTGTGTCAAGTCTACTAATGAAATCTCATATTTGAGATTGTAAGAGAAATAATGTATAAATTTGTTCGAAAGATCATCAAAATCAAAAACTAAATTCTTTAGTAACTTTAAGAAACACTCCAAATCTTGTCCAACTAGACTTCTTGGAAACAACAACAATAAATAGATGTCTCTATAGGCCAATGGTTGGCATATGACAAAGAATTCCATTAGATGGCTTTGGGGTCACCTTTCCCCTTCTACTTCTCAAAATTTGGTGGCTCATACCTTGGACAAAATGGTATCTATAAGTACTCCATGTTGAAATTGTTAAAACACACGTCATCCAATTTGAACTTCTTAACCTATTTCCCAGTTTGGATGGTAGTGATTACATCCTTCATTTGTTGTAGTTTTTATTTGAGGAAACTTGTGGGAACATTGGCCTGAGGTGATGGTTGAGTGGTTAAAAGTGGATTACTTTGACTGAGGTATGATGAAGTGTTTGTTGGGGTATGTTAGGCTAGCTAGATAATGAAGTAGGAATAAGCATACGTGGATTAAGGTGCAATAATTGAAATTTTACTTGTGGTTGTGCGATATTTTGGTTGGGTTTAGGTATATATGCTTGAGATTGGGAATATTGAGGTTAGGATGGTGGTATATGGTTGTATTGTGCCTGTTGAGGTTGAATAGGGACATGTTACTAACTAGTCATACCTGGCTGATTGAGAGGGACTTGTGAACTGAGACCCTATTGCTGAACTTGTGACACATTTTTCAGAAAAAGAAATTGTTGCCTAATAAGCACTTAAGGAACATTGGAACCTCTTTGTTGCGTGAATCCCAATTATGAAGTGGATGTATGTTGGATATTCATCATCTATTGCCAACTAATATTTATATGTTTCTGGTTATACATCATTTGGTTTTGGATTAACATGTTAGTATGTGAAGCATTATTACTTGGCGAGGTGGAACATTGATTACCCCTATTGAGGTGGCAATATGTTTTGCCTCTACTGCATGTGTTGATTGGATGGTTCCTATTGTTTTGAATTATTACTCAACACCTATGGGGGAGTAGGATTCATCACATTTTGTTGTGGCACGACACTAGTTGGTTGACTACTTAATGCTTGTTGGCGGGTGCTAGAAGAAGCAACTAGTTGAAGATTAGAGGTAGTTGGTTGAGGTTGGGAAGTAGAAATTCCTATTATTTGAATTTGTAAACCACTAATGGTGCTAGTTAAAGGCACATTTTGTTATTGACTGTGTTTGTGCTCTAACACCACTTTGGTTTGGATTGGAAGTTACTTGCATATTATCCACTACATTTTACCCACTAATTTGTGTAGAAGTAGAAGACACTTCTTTGATGATTGGGATATTGATCATGTTGATAATCAAAGTGTTTTACGTAATTGGGTCAAAACCTTAATTTTATTGACCTATCAACTTAAATAAAACTCCCGTTGAAGGGAGTGACTGAATAAGAGGTGTATTTGACATGGTTATTTCATTAAAGTTACACATTAGGTTTTGATAAGCCTGGTATGTTGTCTGTATTTGCATGAATTGGTCCTCCATGAAACCTCTTTGTGTGACAAGAATATGTGGATATTGATATGGCATTGGTACTATAGCATTAGGGTTGCTAGAAGAGGCTTGATCATTGTTTGAATTGTAAAACATGTCCTGAGTTCCTCTTGGTAGATGTGGAAAATTATCATGCCCTTATTTTGTGTATCTATTAGGATTATAAACCATTGTCATGGTCACATAATAAGGTTTTTGTTGAACATTTTATGCAACCTAGGTACACTAGCCAAATATTAGGTTATAAGTTCTTGATCTTACTCTATGTATGGAGGCATGCTAATCAAATAATTGGCTAAATGATATTGATTTTGGTCCCCTATTCGAGTTTCCTAATATGGATAAGGATCTGTTTCATAAATAATGTCATTTTCATAAGGATATTAAACTATTTCTTCTTATGCAACCACATTACTAAGCCTTGGATTGTACATGATGCCACTACGAATATGGGGAGACATGTTGGGATCAATAGTAAATGCTTTGCTACCAAAAAGGAAATAGAGTTATACGAACTCTGAAAAGCTATGTCTAAAAAGACAAAAGAGGTTCAACTCTATCTAACTTGGTTAAGGGTGGAGTTGTATCTCCAAAACTTTTGTGCTAAAAATTTGGTAAAAATAGCATAGCATCAAATGTCTAATGTTAAATGTTTTACACAAACAAGTTCAATCGAAATGATTTTAAAAAAAGATGCCAAACTCTAATGTCCAAACATGTTCCAAATAAGTTTAAACTAAGAAAAGAAAAAAGAGTCGCTATTTCTTTTTTCCAAACTTGGAGTCAAAAGCTAGGCTCAAACAAGTTGTGCTAGGTCTTTTGGTCAAATGGCATCAAATTTTAGGCTTGAAACAAAAGTTGATGATGATTAATCTAACAAACTTGGAATAGTTTTGAAAAGACTAGGCACTTGATCCAAGACATAAACATGATTTGATTGGTAAAAGACACTAAACAAAAGGCACTTTGAAGATGGACTGATTCTATCAAATAAAGGTACAAGAAAAATAGTTTTTAAATTTGAGTAGTTAATTGACCTAAGTTATGAAACCCAAAAGAGAAAGATATATGTATCATCTTCTACATATCGAGGCCTAAATAAAAATCAATCAATGTTTAGATCCGAACTTGTAAAAGTTAATCAAAGACTCAACTAAGATAAAATAAGGTTTTGATGATCAATAAGCTAGGTAATTTTGAATAGCATGAATGTGTTAAACAAAGATCCAACAAGGCTCAAATGATTGGTTGCAACAATGATAATTTGGAGATAAGATCAAAATAAGTCTTTTGAAATAATTTGGATAGCGTAACAGTGTTAGCACTCCCAAAAGATATGACAATATTTATGTTTCAAAGACTTCTAAGGCACAAGGCTTGAAATAATTTGGGTAGCATAACATTACCCATTTCAATCAAGTGTCACACTCAATGTTTTGACACAAAAGTTTTCTAAGTTAAATCAAGGTGTCAAACAAACGGTTTAACACCTCCTCAAATAATGGAGTGTTGTTGGACATAAGATCATTCATGACATGGTTTAAAATAATAAGTTTTAGTTCTAACACACCAAACAATACAAGAATAAATGATAAAAGTATATCATCATAAATCCTATCAAGGTGTGACATAGTGGGGTTGATTAAAAACTATAAGTTTTGCACGTCTAGATTGATCCCATGTGTACCAAATTTCACATTGTACACATAAGAGAAGTGACACATCAATTGAGTCCACGTCAATTGGTTTATTATAAAAAGGTCTTGTCCTTTTCAAAATCACTACATCTATCACTTGATCGGTATAGTGCGATGTCCATATTGATCATATGTCATGGGTTTAGCCACTTACTAATGGAGATGGTTTAAATGCTCAAACCATCATCCTGGTGGGGTGATCCTAATTTATATACCCCCGTCCCCCCTCATGGAGAGGGGTTGAAGCTGATGTTGGGAGATGAAGTCCTAGGTCAAAGCTTCCTTATAGAACCCATGGGAGGTAATGAACTCCCCCTCATAAGCCAAAAATACATAAAATAAAATATAAGTAAAAAAGATTTATAGGTTATTTTTAGATCACCCAAACCATGTGGGTTTTGGGGAGATCCTAGAAAACTTTATTTTTATGCCTTTGGACTAAGGCACAATTTGTAATGAAAATGGTGTTTTTGATCCCACAAGTTCCCTATAGGGGACAAGGGGAGAGCATACATGCACAATTATTTTTTGTAAAAATAACAATAAATAATTTTGAATACAATTTATGAGTGATGTTTGATTTTAAGCACCAAATTTGAATGTGATCGTTTGTTCGTTACTATGCCCCTTGGCTTAAGTGAAAAAAAATGAAAAAGATTGCACACAACCTAGTTAATCCAAAGCATATAAGTTCATTTTTTAATCCAAATATTGAAGTATTCAAGATTTATCCTAGATTCATGATTAAATACCAATCTAAAAATGTTCAAGATGTAAGATTGGTTTTAAGCACTAAAACAAAATGTTTCTAAGACTTAGGAAATCCTAGTTTTGTTTTAAGCACCAACATTCAAATGTGTGAGATTAAAGATGTTCATTTTAAACTCCAAATTGGAATGTGTGATTAGTTAAAACATGAAATTTTGTCTTCAAACCAATCCTTCAACTTGAAAATGTTATATTACAACCGCTTGCTTAGAAGCATTTTTAATTGTGAGAAAATGAACTTTAAAAAAGAAGGTCTCAGGTTTGTGTTTCATCTGTAAATCCGAAGGCAAAATTTTATGCTCACAAATACTTATTATCTCAATAAAACATAAAAATTAATATTAAACTTATGAAAACATACAACAATAGTTAGAAGTCTAAAAAACACAAAACTGAACACACAAAATATAAAAATCTATAGTTAGTATTTTGATCATAACTTTTAAAATATATATTATTTTATCATGAAATTTTTGGAGATTGTCAATAACTTTAAGTCTCACATATATGTTAAAAATTAGATCAAAATATTTAATAAAAAAATTATGAGCTCTGTATCATAAATTTTTATCTAAAAAATAGAAAACAAAAAATGTCAATCATTGAAAGAGTCAACTTCTAAACTACAAATCAAATTTTAATGAAAATTTGAGAGAATTAAGATGAAACTAGTAAGAACAACATATCAAAAATTTAAAAATTTAATAATAAATAGATTAAAAATAAGAGCTATTTTAACAATCATTTTTTATTCAAATATATAAGGCACATAATTTATCTCAATGGACGTGCCATTTGTGATCAAGTAATTTGATAAAGAGAGGAGGTTAGTATAGTGTTAGTTCTAAATACTATGAAATAAACACACTAAACAAGCTAACATCTCTGGGCCTAGATCATGGGAGAGCTTAAAGAATAAATCTAATGAAAACTCAATTAAAATACAAAGAAAAGAGAACTTTTCTTACCTTTTCTGCATGGTAAATTTTAGTGGTGAATATTCATTTATTCATAAATATTCTATTTTAGAAAATTTGAATTTGGTAATTTTTTAGGGTGTAGTATATGACCCTTTCACTTAAAATTTTGGTATGTCATTTTTAGGGATCAACTCATCAAAAATTTATAATAATTATAGGGTTATCCATGCAATTCATCATCTATATATGGTACATATGTTCTCAGAGGTCATAAACTTATCACTAAAGTATCTTTCTTTATCAAATTATAAAGATCTTGAGACTTGAGGTTTCACTACTCTGCTCGACTATTTTCATCAATCTGACCTCTACCAGCATTATGTCATGCAATGTAAATTGAACATCCAACAGCATTGTGTCATGTGGCAATAACCAACCACTTGGTCGTAATATGCCATGCGATAATAATCTGACGTTTAATGGCAATATGTCATGCAATCATAATCTAACACATGATGGTAATGCACAATGTGATGGCAACCTACCATTCAACAATGATGTGTTGCATGATGGTAATCGATCACCCAATAGCCATGTGTCATGTGATGACAATGTGGTGTTCGATAGCAGTGTGTCATGTAGCCATAGATTGACACTCCATAGCACTGTGTCATATGGTGGTAGCTTGTCACCTGATAGCACTATGCTACATAATTGTAGGTTGATGCTCGGTAGCAGATAGAAATTTGATAGCAATAAACCACCCAATAACAAAGCTCTAGCATCAGGAGGTAACAATAAGGGTAAAAATCACAACAAATACCAAAAAAATCTAACATCATGTCTTATTTCAAAAATTCAAAAAAGAAGACTGTACAAACAGTAAGCACTTTGAATATAGGTAAATCTGAATCTTTCTTAAAAAATATTAGCTAATTTATTTCACTATCGAATAATTATAAAACTATTTCAATGTAGAAATCAACATGGATATAACACTATTTTATTAGAAATAATTAATCTCAATAACTTCTCACCACCTGAAGATTGTATTGATGAAATGCTACCCCTAGAAGACACACCTCTGAGTACTTCATTAGAACACACTCCTTTGAGCATTTCACAAGAGAAATGTATTTCTTTTTAGACACCAAATTTGGTTAAAAACTCTACTCAAAAAAGTTGACAAAAGAAGAGAAGTACATGGATAATAGGAAGCTCTTTTCAATTTAATTAGGCTGAAAAATATCCATTTATAGAACCTATAGAACTGGAAAATACTAATGAGCCTCCAACAAAATGTAGATGTATAATTTACAATTGAAAACTTGGAAAAGAACACAGAATGCAACTTATATTGGACATAACTAAGAAATATTGTGGAAAAATATATATATCCATGAAGCACCTAGATGGATAGATAATAAGAACACACAGATAAAAAAATGAAGAATGAATGCATGTAAGATATGCACATGAATACAAAAATTATTAGAAATGATAAAAATATCTTGTAAACAAAGGGGGAACCATCAAAGCTCAAATTGGAAAAGTTATGCAATCCAATCTTAGGGCACAATATGTACAGTTATGTACTATTTTTCATATTTAAAAAAAAAATACCCATTTCTAATTTTATATCTTACAAAATTTTGTTTCAACATAATGGGTTTCTAGGTATTCCATAGTCCCATTGGTCAGATAACAGTGCTTGAGAAATGGAAAAATGTCTAACCATTGTTGAGAAGGAAGATTTGAAAGTGTTAAGATACCATTATTTATCTCTTTGTCCATCAATGAGGTCACTGTAGTTGACAATACAACATGGGTTTGCATGCATGTGTATACCTTTAAAAACTATTCAAGGCAATCTCATCTTTTCGCTGGCCATAAAATGGTATAAAATTGTAATACAGAAAACCTTCATAAATTGGTTGTATCCAATTTAAGAGAGAGAGTTGTTATGGATGATAATGCCATAGCTATGAAGCTGATGTGTGTTGGCGTTGATGGTGCATCAATGATGCAAGGGCATAGAAAGGGTCTTTGTGTTTGCTTACAAACAATAATTTCTCTATTTATGATTCTAATCCATTGCATGACACATAAGATGAATCTTACATACAAAATTATTAGCACATTCAATAATATCATAAAAGTGAAAGAACTTATTCATGACTTGCATGCGTACATGTCAAGTAGCCCAAAAAATTTTATGGATTTCTAAATTTTTTCAATTGGGGTGACAAATGATTAAAAACTATTGAAAGATGTAGAAACCAGATGAATTTACATGTATGAACTTGCCTGTATATTTTTTGAGGAATATCCATCTTTGACAGGGTTTATGTATAAATATCACAGGGAAGTTGACTTAGCAAAAGATTTGTTATGTCATTTAATAGATTTAGAAACTTTACTCACATTATGTGGTATTTTGCCAATGTTTAAGGAAATCAACTGTTTAATGAAACATGCCCAAGAGAGATCTATCTATATTGTTGACTTTGTACATTTGAGAAAACATATATGCCAATGTTTAGATATATTATACACATCGAATGAAGGATTTCATGGACCTATTTTTAAAACCTTGTAAATTTTCACTAATTTTATGAATCCAGAGTTATTTGAAATTTAATATACATGATCATCTTTGTGTCGTGGTAAATGTCATGAGATCCCAATGCACACATGCTCTAGAAGACTTGAAGTTGTGGGAGCTAACCCTGAAGATGTACTTATGACACATATACTATATGATATTGTTTTGTCTAGAACATAAATTAAATTGAGCAAAATCTCACAAAGTTTAGCTGTTGAGATTAGAAAAAGTTTTCAAAGAGATGAGTTATTGAAGGGCATGGGAGTTGTGAATCTCATTTTTTAGAACAGTGTTAACAGTCAAGAATAGATCAACACATTATTTTATAAATACATGGGTACAATAGTTATGCATTTCTATAAATCTATAGATGTGAATGGAATTCAAATTAATGGTATTTTAAATAAACAATTATTGATGTCTCAATCAACATAATTTAAGATTACAATGATGGATCAATTTTAGTGTTTGAGTGACCCAACAAAAAATAGTACCATTACTCATCTATGGAAAAAACTTTATCCAAGTAGCGTATTACGAGAAAGTATTAGTAAATATTTTAGATTATATGAATTTGCTCAAAAAATGATTTTGGGTTCTATGTAAGATGAGCAAGTGTTTATTACATTATATTTCATGAAGTCAAAACTTAAACAAAGATTAAATAAAAATATAGAGACTTGTTTAAGACTATATGTTTCATGTTATTCTATGGACAAGTTTCCATATGATAGAGCAGTGACAATAAGGAGTTCTCTAGTAGAAAGAAGAGGCATGATTAATACAGCTACCAATACAAAGGATGAGAATATCGAGACTGAATATGGCACTGACATGGTAGATGCAAATCACACTTATGATGAGCAAGTTTTTTTAGGATTGTTTCAACTATCTGAATTTTAGTTTGATAAGTATAACAATTACTGTTTTCTAAAATATTTCTTATTATTTCATCTTCAAATATATTAAATTTTATAATCTATTTTCTGAATATTAAAATCATGAATCTTATTCAATACATTGGAATTAATATTTTTTTTGTCCTATTAAAATTGTGTGTATTTTAAATAGTACTTTATCTTTGCAATACATGCCATTAATTAACAATCATAATTATTATTAATATTATACAAAGCATTTCCTTATAACATTCATTGAAGTGTTGTATGACTAATACAACTACCAATACAGAGGATAAGAATATCGAGACTGAATACGATACTGACATGGTAGATGCAAATTACACTTACAATGAGCAAGTTTCTTGAGGATTGTTTCCACTACCTGACTTTGAATTTGATAAGTATAAAAATTGTTTTTTTTTAAATATTTCTTATACTTTCATCTTGAAATACATTAAATTTTGTAATCTATTTATTGGATGTTACAATCATGAATCTTATTCAATACTTTGGATTTAATATTTTTTGTCTTATTAAAATTCTATGTATTTCAAATAGTACTTTATCTTTGCAATGCATACCATTCATTTGTTAGTGTAGTGTTTTTTCTCATTGGGTTTTGCCTACACGGCCTTATGGCCATTCTATATCAATTAAACTTCCTTAAGTTAGTTATAAAATGATCACATAGGCTAATTATATTTTAATATAATTATTTAATTAAAAAATTAGAGGCTTCCTCATGTTACCCTAATTTTTTTAATATGCACCTTACTTTTCTTTTTTGGAAGGTAAGACAGGTTAATGCGATTATATGCAAGCATCCATATTTTACAATATTGTCATGTGAAGACAAGTTTATCTCTCCTTTACAATTTATCTGTGATTTTATTGCTTTATACATAGATTTTTTCAATCTTCTGTGCAAAGATCCAATATCATGGCCAATTCGACATGGTATCCAAGCCATTTGTGCTAGTATTGTAACAATCTTTGTGGTGAAATCTTGTTATATTCGTTATTCTAGTAAAAAAAGTGTTTGGTGGAATTCTTTAAAGAATTTGTGCAAAGTTTTCTACTGAAGTTTCAGATCTCAAAACTAACTATGCCATGGTTTTATAAGGTGTCAAAACCTTAGAATCGATTGCAAATTCAACCTAGTTCTAGAACAGTAAAAATTTCCTCTTTTTTGGCATCTTAAGGCCTTATTTTTTATTTTCTATAAAAATTAGTACTTGTGTTGCTATGAAAAAATGCTTTATCGGTTTTCTTATTTAAGTTGAGATCTCAAATGGATCTCTTTCAAAATTTACATTATTGAAGTATTTTGGTCATTTTTGGCTTACCTCAATTTGTGTGCTTTCATCTCTACATCACTTAGATTTACCTCGTATTACGTGCATTGAAGAGTTCACTGACTAATAGAAAATTTCAAAGGGTGATTACTTGCCTGCAGACCAATTTGAGTTTTAGAAGTTGTTTTACTTAAAATTCAAAAAATTAAGTACTCTAGAAAACTTGGATAACACTAGGAAGACCAAATTGGGTTTTCAAAGGGTTGTTACTTCAAAGGGCGATTACTTCTCAAGTAAAGTAGTCTAGAAAACTAGAATCACATTGGGAAGACTAAATTGGGTTTTTGAAGGGTCATTAATTCAAATGTTGATTACTTCTCAAGTAAAATAGTCTGGAAAACCTGGATTACACTACAAAGACCAACTCAGGGTTTGGAAGGCTCATTATTGCTCGACTCATTCTATGGGTTTCTACGAGCTCAAAACTTTAGTTTTATTAGAGTGAGTAACTGCATACAAGAACCCTGAGTAAGTAGTGTTTTAAAACTTGGGTAAGTTGTTTCTTTGATAGTCAGGGTTTCCAAGGTGAGTAACTACATACAAGAAACTCGAAGTAATTAGTGTCTAAGAACTCGAAGTATTTTTTTACCATTTTTGTCTTTTTCTGTAAAAAGAAAAAAAAATCATTTTTGGAAAGGGTCTAGGAATATGCGAAGTAAGAACTTGAAAGTGTCATAAGTTTCAATCTATAGCTTCTTTTTTGTTGTTTTTTTTTAAAGCGCATATTTTTTCAAGATCTATGCATTGATGATATTATTTTTTGACCTTTTGTAAAATCCATTTTTTTCATGGTGTAATGGCTTGAAACTCACTTCAAATTTTTTATACCTCTCTTATTGGATGCATTATCAACTAAGCCCGATGTCCCTCTCGTACTCTCTCATACTAATTGCTCAAAGATGCATTCTCGATGGTGCCCAAAGTCTAATATTGAGTGTGTGTTGTATTGCAATTTTAAGGGGGGTCTTATTAATAGTTCAAGGGGGTACTTATACTATTTGTAATCTATTCTTTGATTTCATTTTACTTCTATAAATTATCTTAATTTAATCTACACTAATGGATCTAAACATTGAACCATTCACACCATTAACTATTTTAAATGGAAATCTAAAATGCAACTTGCCTTGAGAGGTAAAGGACTCTATCAGATCGATATGGGTGAGAAAACTAAGCCATTTACAGTTGCAAAAAAAGTTAAGTGATACAATAGATGTGACGAGGCTTATGAGTTATTATGCCTATCATTGTCTCTCGACCTCCTATTTCATGTTAAATCTACAAAAACTCCCAACAAAGTCTAGACCATTCTAGACATGCTTTTTGGAGTGTAAGACCTCATGAGGGGTCATGAGCTCCTCACATTAAGCCTAGGTGACAATGAAACTCTACAAGACTTCTTTACAAATTTTAAATCACTAAGACTGTAGTTAAAATAATGTGGCATTAAGAAAATAGATGACCATTTGTTTCTATGTGTGCTTGCAAAACTGAGTCACAACTATTCAGTTTTTGTCTCTGCTACCAAATGTGCACTTGGATCCACTTGGAAAATACCATAATTTGATGAGTTTATTTCCAATATAACTCAAAATCAAGATAAATTGGTGCATTGAAGTCTTCAAAATGATACGCCTTGATTGTCAATCAGGACAAGAAGAAGCCTCCTAGCAGTGGCAAACAAGAGAAAAAATAATCTAAACCAAATCATGAGCATAAGAAAAATCAAATGCCAAGCCTAAGGCATCGTCAAATGAGTACTCCTCAAGTGGGAAACCTATGAAGGAGAAATTCAAAAGCAACTTTTGTAAGAAACTTGGACATGATGAATATCAGTGCATGAAAAATAAGATTGACAACTTGACTAAGATGCTTGACAAAAATAACATCAGTGTTCCTAAGTCCTCAACTCAAAACATGTTCGCACAAGATTATGCAAAGACTAAAGACAACAAAAGGGATAAAAATAAGGGCAAGGCACTTGTTACAGTAACTTCTTAGCCTTCAACTTGGGTTATTGACTCGAGTGCTTCCTATCACATGGCCTTCTCAAAGGATCTATTTTCAAAAATAGAGCCATATTCGGTGCCTTAAATTCTCATGGGTGATGACACTTCAGTAGAAGTTAGTGTTAAAGGATCAGTTGAAGTAAGTGATGGTACATTTAATGATGTTTTGTGTGTTCCTTCACTATCCACCAATCTTCTATTAGTGTACTAAATCACTCACATAGGTGCAGGGAAGTGAGTTGAGTTCACACCTGATTCAGTGGTTAGCAAGGAGTTGCATAATGACACTGTAGTGGATTATGAAAAGGCCAATCATCAGTCTAGGCTATATAACTTCTCATAATTTTCCCCAGATCAACCCTTAGCTACACTGCTTACTCATGCAGATGGAGTGAGCAAACTATGATATGAATAGTTTGGCCATTTAAGCTATAGTTACATGGAGTAACTCAATTGTCAAGACATGGTTTTAGATTTGGATAAAGTCAAATTCTTGGATGGCTTATGCAATGGCTAAATTTTTGGCAAGCATCTAGAAGAGAAATATGACAAAGGCAAAGCAAGGAGAGCCGAACAAAAGCTAGAAATTATCCATAGTGACATTGCAGGTCCATTTCTAAAACCTTCATTCAATAGGACTAGATACATGCTCACATTCATCAATGACTTTTCAAGGTACACCTAGGTATTTTTTCTCAAAAATAAGTCTAAGGTCTTTGATCACTTTAAGGACTTCAAGGCACTTGTGGAGAAGTAATCAGATTATTCCATCAAAATCTTAAGAACTGATAATGGTGGGAAGTATGTCAACAACAAGTTTGATTAGTTTTGCACATCAGAGGGGATTCATATGAAACACACAGTTCTATATAGTCATCAATAGAATGGTGTGGCTGAACATAAGAACCATACCTTGAAGGAAATGGCCAACTTCATGCTTCAATAAAAGCCTCTTGCTCCTTAATTTTGGGCTAAAGCAATCAACTATATGTGATATATTCAAAACCATATTCCACATAAAGCCTTGAAAGGAATCACTCTTTTTGAAGCTTGGGATGGTCACAAGCCCACAATGGATCACTTTCGAGTGTTTGGATCACTAGTAATGGCATGTATTCTCAAAAAAATGTAAGGCAATGGACCCTCATATTTAGTCTTGTATCTTTGTGGGGTATGTAGAGGGTACTAAGGGATATAGGCTCCTACATCCTAAAACTCATGATTTTTTCATTGAAAGGAGTGTTAATTTTCATGAGGGCCCACTTGAACTCAGTACTAGCACTCCAGACTCTTCAAAAGTCTCACTGGACATTGATTCCACCTCAGACAATGACTTGGATCCACCTTAACATCTTCCTAATGATCAGGATGACTATTCTTCTTCAAGTTCAAGTGATGAGAGCATTGATGAGGATTCTCCTCCTCCATCTCACACTCACTCTTTAGATGATGATGAGTCACCTCCTGATTCTCTAATCTCATACAATTCTGATCCCACTTAGGCCAAATAAACACTTCAAAGTGCTAAGAAATGGGTTATAAATCCATCAGATACAAGGCAAACACATTCATAATTTTAAAGGACTTCACATGCCTATCTGGCCATTACCTCATATTTGTAAACCTTTCATGAGGCATTTGACATTCCAGAATGGGATTCTACTATGTAGGAGAATAGTTCCCTAATCAGGAACAAAGCATGGGACTTGGTCCCTCTTTCTAAAGGAAGAAAATTGGTCCATTAAAAATGGGTTTATCAAACTAAGTTTGGTATAGATGGGTATGTTGATAAGTATAAAGCTCGTCTAGTTTTAAAGGGGTTTTCTCAGGTGCTTGGCATAGACTACACTGAGACATTTGCTTCTGTAGCCAAAATGACATTTATCATATTCACTCTAGCCATCATAGTCGCACATTGATGGGATGTTCACTAAATGTACGTCAAGAGTACTTTTATACATGGTGACATCGAATAAGATATCTACATGGAGAAACCACAAGGCTTTGTGGAAGATTCCTCCTTGGTCTACAGACTCAAAAAATCTATCTACGAACTTAAACAAACCCCTCGGGTATGGTATGCCAAGATGGACTCCTTTCTCCTCACAATCGGGTTCACCAAATGTCATTTAGATCCAAATGTCTACATATTGTGGTAGGATGATTCTCTATTAATCCTAGTTTTCTATGTGGATGACTTGTTGATTATAAGGAGCACACGATCATCCATCTCAGTAGTGAAAACTACTTTTTTAGACAGATTTTCAATGATAGACATGAGATTATTCCATTAATTTCTCAGGATTAAAATCATTCAATTATATTTTAGGATAATTTTATCACAATGCAAGTATTCTCTTGATTTACTTGTGAGGTTTAACATGATTGATTATAAGCCAACTCCTACTCCCTTCTTGTTTGGTGTGAAGCTTGAGGCCGATTGTCCTATACCATTGGTTGATGAAACTCCATATCAACAAATTATGGGTAGTCTTATCTATTTCACACACACTAAACCTGACATGTCTTATGCAGTTGGTATGCTCTCTCAATTTATGCAAGAGCCACATGAATTGCATTGGAAAGTAACTAGGTAGATTTTGCACTACATTCAAGGTTCACACAACTATAAGATACACTACAGAGCAGGAACAGAGATTGATTTGATCGGATATATAGATTTAGATTGGATTGGATATATTCAAATTTGAAAGTCTACTTTAGGCTATAGTTTATCACTTGGTTCAGGTCCAATAAGTTGGTCAAGCAAGAAGCAGCATGTAATTGTTTTATCATCTACAAAGGTAGAATACATAGGGGCTATCAATGCCACTACTAAAGCAATATAAATTTAGGGGATTTTCACTAATTTTGATAGTTAGTTTCATAAGCCAATAATCATCTACTATGACAACCAAATCACTATCCAGATTTGCAAGAATCTAGTTCTCCATCAAAGGATCAAATATATAGAGATTCACATGCACTTCATTAGGGAGATTATCAACAAGCAAGTCATTAATCTTCGGTATTGTCTAGCATTAGATCATATTGCATATATTATGATCAATCCCTTCACATATAGTAAATTTGTTCATCTATAGGCTTTCATTGGGGTTAGGGCTGCTCCACCTTCTTCTTCCTCCTATGGAGGTTCTTCACTATGTATTTGGGTACCTCATCAAGGTTTTAATATCGGGACCCAATTTTCATCTCACCTAATCTACGCTTAAGGAGGGTGTTAGTGTAGTTTTTTTTTCTATTGTTTTTTGTCTACATGGCCTTATGACCATTCTATGTCAATTAAGCTTCTTTAGGTTAGTTATAAAAGAGTCACATAGGCTACTTATATTTTAATATAATTATTTAATTATAAAATTAGTGGCTTCCTCATGTTGCCCTAATATTTTCTATATGTATCTCACTTTTTCTTTTTGGAAGATAAGACAGGTTAATGCGATTATATGCAAGCAACTATATTTTGCAATATTATCGTGTGAAGATAAGCTTCTTCCTCCTTTGTAAGTTATATATGATTTCATTGTTTTATACATAGATTTGCTCAATCTTCTGTGCAAGGATCCAAGATTATGACCAATTTGACATCATTAAATAGCAATCATAATTCTCATTAACATTGTACAGAGTATTTTCTTATAGCATTCATTGAAGCATACAAGTCTTATGTTTAGACAGGCACGGTGCACCATAGGACACCAGTTCTCTTGCCATTAAAACTCCAATTATTAAGATTTATTTTTATACATGCACAACAACGTAACTATAATTATTTTATTGCACATTTATATTAGTACCATTACACAAATATATAGCAAATATTTTTTTTATAGTTGAAACTTGGGGTCGCATATTTTTAAATTCCACCACAATCATTCAATTCAATGCTACAGCTACTAGAATAGTGTATCAATGCATTCAAATCTATAACTACTAGAACAATATAACACTAACAATGCATTCAATACTATAACTACTAGAATAATATAATTTCATAGATTGTTTACTATACAATAGGCTATGTTGCCTACATATACTACAATATTCAAATATTACAACTAATAGAAATATTTTTTCTATAGTTGGGTTGGCATATTTTTAAATTCCACCACAATCAATGCATTCAATGCTACAACTACTAAAACAATTTAACAATGCATTCAAATCTACAACTACTAGAACAATATAACACTAACAATGCATTCAATACTACATCTAGTAAAATAGTATAATTTCATAGAATATTACTCTACAATAAGTTATTTTTCCTAAAACTACTACAATATTCAAATATTGCAACTACTAAAAATATTTTTCCTATAATTGGGTTCACATATTTTCAAATTACACCATAATCAATGCATTCAATGCTACAACTACTAGAACAGTTTAATAATGCATTCAATGCTACAACTACTAGAATATTATAGCCATGCATTCAAATGTTACAACTTATATATTTAAACTACTAGAACATTATATCCATCCATATAATATTTACTCTATCTTTTCTCCATACAATATATAAACTTGACAACAATATATATATATATAGCTAAGAGTATTTGGAACAATTGTAAAATATCATTTAATAAAACAAGTTTTTTTCAAATAAACATGATATAAATTGTTTTAAACAATAGAAACTGTCATTTTGAACAATATAAACTCAAACAAATCAACTTTTTTTTGGTTGAGACTCTCCACCCCTTTGTTGCTTGCCATCCCCACCCATGGAAACCCCATTGTCTTGACTTCCCTGTGGATCCTCCATTATCACTCCTTCCTTTTGAATATCCTCTGCATCAAAATTTATTTGTGAAAGAATCACCCTCTCCTCATTCGTTGCATCTGCTATTGAAATAATTGTAGGATTCCGCATCTATTTTTTGCTTCAATAAAATACTTGGATCCATACCATGCTCTTTAATTATTTTCTTCAAAGTGTTGTTCTGTTTATTTAATAAAACTAACTTTTCTTTCAAAGTAATCACTGAAGAGATACTTTTATGAGCATTTTTTAAATAAACATTAAGAAGATGTGCTTCTTGTTTCAAATTTTTATATTTTGTCTGAAAATAACAAATAATATATAAGTGTCAAACACATACGAAGGTATTATAATAATCAAAATATATGTTACAAATAAATAAAACTTACCACAACTTTATCCTTCTCTGCTTGTGCAATGGTAACAAGGTTGATATGTTTAGCCCATTTTTTGTAATATGCTTGGGCTTCTCCATTTAAATTTTCTAATCTATTTATCATAATATCTAAAGTCCTATCATTGTAAACATTGTCCATAGAGATCAAACCAGATTGAGCTTGCTGGAATAAAGCATCAATCTTTGAAGGTTCATTTTGAACAAGAGAAAACAAATTCACTCTTTAGGAGTGGTAATAACGGGCATTGATTTCTTGGATAAGTGGTTTTGCCCTTATCTCCCATTGTTTTAAATCATTAAATTCATCAATAACACCATCCCTCAAATTGGCAAGTAGGTTTTCTGAAACTAGATTGTCCAATAAAAAACTAGTAAGAGAATCCTCTAAGACATTTAATAATTTATTAGTGTGGGTGGAAAAGAGGTATCTGGGGAAGAAGTAGACGTAGAAGGCACCTGTGAAGGCACATTAACAATTTGAATAAATTCATGTGGTTTGAATCCACCAATAGTCGGGGGTCCGCTTTCAATGACAAGAAACTCTTCATCTAAATTAATCTGCTACAAACATGTAAGACCATGTGCACTCAAAAGGCCACCAATAGAAAAATTTAGAAAATCAAAAATTTACAACGTTCCTCAACTTTATACAGGGAGGGAGACGTTCTTCCCTCTTCTCTAAATCTGAATGGGTGGTGGGGGTGGCAGCATACTTCTAGGTCTCTTGACATATGTTGGGTGGACTGCAAAAAAAAAATATTCAAAAATAATAAATTTAAAAACATAAAATTAAAGTAAATTCAAATTGAATCTAATGTTTTTACATGTCGAGATGACTGCCTCATCCATTTTGATTGTCTTTGTAAGAGTTATTTCTTCCCCTCTTGGTGTCACTGTCCTTGTGGGAGTTGGCTCTTGTCATCTCATTGTGCTTGTGGGAGAGACATTGGGGCTTTTACCTACGGCTGTAAAATGAGTAATTTATCTAATTACCTAACTAGCAAATTCTAACTTCAAATCAAAAAGAAAGTTCTAATGAGAAACATTGAATCTGTTGTGTGGAAGAATCCTCAACAGCAATGTTTCAAGAGTTAACTACAAAAAAATAAAATAAAAACCAATATGAATATTATTTTTTTGCATTGAATAAAATAAGAAAAAGACATTAAAAGAAATTTGGGGGAAACTAAAAGCGGAGACAAAACAAAATCAGTTCTTGGGTATTTCAAAATTCAAAATGAATTAAATGAAGACTCCATGGACTACGTATCACCAGAGCCCTCTGGAGCATGCTAACTTTTACTTGCCACCTATTTTTTTATGTCATAAACACGCACTCTCGTCTATAACAAATAATAGGCTAAAACTGTTAAAATTTGAAATATATATATAAAGCAAAAAAATAAGGCTTGAAAAACTAAACTTACCTCATGTTTTTCAATAGACATAGCATTAGCTTTCATTTTCTGATTGAGGGCAGTGGGAATTGTAGTATTTTATATTTTATATAAGGCCTCAAAATACAAGGCCAGAATGTAGTTAGAAGATAAAATGTTACAAATGTCCTTTGAGAAAGCAAAATTCAACTCTACCCTAATCCTACCGGATATAACTATGCACTAGTCACATATAACACTTGAGAGAGAACAAATAATATAGTAAATTGTCCAAGAAGAAATGTCTAATGGTCTTCCCTACAAAACAATTCTCATTTGAAAGAAATGGAGAATAGATTTGAGAAATGGATTGGTGATTTTTACAACAAGGATCTCCTTTCAATTTTGAATATCTGTAATGAAATTAGAAAAGTAAAACATGCAATTGAATTAGGATACCAAACTATTTATAATAAATGATTCAGGTATAATTAAGAAATGTTAATTTCATTAATAAATTTAACACTTACCGACGGGGTCAATAGACACTTTGTAGATCGACTCCAAGTAATTTTTATCGATGTCAAATAACTTTGGTGCTAATAGGACTTGCATTGTAATGTAGAAGACCTATGAAATCATGGATATCCAATGGAGAGGTGCTAAAGGATATGGTTTTATTGTTAAACCAAACATAGAAATGGCTCTCACTACGGTTAAAACAACCAACCAGATATCGCAGTAGGTTTTTGTTGATAGTCATATTATATTGAGACATTTGCACCAAGCCTCTAAGCTGACATTTATCCATCCAGTCAACAAAAGATTTAGGTTACTCCAACATTCAGAGGAAATCTAGACATAGTCAGTTTTTGAAAATATAATTCTGGATCCCCTTGATTGACTCTGAGTTTTCATGGATGTGGAAGCCATTAGAAGCTTGAAAATTTTGAGCTAGAAGTAAGTAGATTGAATTTAAAGTAGGTAGGTTGAGTTGATAGTAGGTAGATTGAGTTGGAAGTAGGTAGGATGAGAATTTTTTTAATTAAAGTATGAAAATGAGGTTGTTGTAGTGTTATTTATAATCATGGAGGGGAATCGGAGCAACAGATTGACATGATCGATGACTGGCGATAGGTGGGGTAGAGTGTGGTCGTGTGGTACTGCATGATAGCATGATATCACGTGATAGCATGATGATGCACAACAACATGATGATGCACAATAACATCATGCCGCATGATAACATGGTGCCATGTGGTAGCATGGTGCCATGTGGCAGTATGGTCTTGTGTGGTAGCATGGTGTCACATGATAGTATTATGTCACATGACAGTAGCATGTCACATCATAACATGTTATGGTAGCATTGTGCCACCTGATGATATAGCATCACCTGGTAGCATTATGATGCCTAACATTATTATGATGCCCGATGGCATAATGATGTCTAGCAGCTTGAGTCACTCGAAAGTATGTGATCATCGTCATGTGACAACATAGTATCATGAAAAATAAATAGGACAATTTTCCACCTACTCTACGCACTCTGATTCACCAAGGGAGCGAATCTAATTCACCTAAACAAACCTAGGGGGTTTCCGTCATGGCCTCTTAAAGTGAACCCCACTTCCTTGATTGTTCCAAAAGATCTCTTCGTTGGCTTGCTCGAATTGTGCTCAAAAGGTCTTCATCAATGGGGTTTGGCTATCTCCATATTCTCTTAGCACCATGGTTGGATTTTGCTTGGCTTGGCTTGATTTTGGCATTATAATATTATGCATTTGCTTCATGGATCAAATCCAACATTATAACTCTACTATGTTCAATCTCCTTAAATGAAGAGCTCTAGGCTTGTATTTATAGATTTAGCAACTAATCCCAACCCAAGGTGAGTTAGAGGGTAGTTAAGGATTGGGATGGGTTCAAACTTGACCTAGGTGAGTCAAAATTAACTCTAGTAGAGTTATGAGTTATCAAGCAATCATGATTTTCAACAAATAGGCATAGGTGGAAAATTTTGGATTTTGGACAATTTGTAAAAAGGTAATGATTACTTTTAGGATATTCTTTTGGTTTTTGAATTTTTCTTTTTGATAATTCATTCAATTGATCATGAGTGAATTTAATTAGGACTTGATTAGGATTTTATTTACTTTAACATGTTAATTAAACATTTTTAGGCTTTTTGACATTTTTGAATGATTTTGAATTAATTGATGTGTGTATTTGGTCCATTTAATTGATTTATGAGTCAAATTAATTTATATATATGGTTACGAAGCCAAATTTGAGACTCTTAGAAATTCTTAGGTTAGATGTTCAATAGTTGGTAAGAATTGTTCTAATAGTCAAGTATGAAGCCATTGGTGGCCAATTTTAGATGTCTATAGTTTTCCCCTATAATCCCATGACTGGATTTACATTTTTCACCATAAAATTTGGAATATATAACTATAAGATATTTTAACATCCACCTATAATTGCATTTTTTGGAAAGGTACATTTGTCTATTAATTAGGCCACTAGCAATGAATGGCAACACTTGGCTCGTTTACCATCGAATTCAATGAGATGGGTGTATGCCACCAAATATAGTCTTGTGATGATATAAATTAATTTGCATGTTTTTCCCTACATTTACATCTATATAAATATTACTAGATAAATTGCAGTATTTTTATTTTTTCATCCCGCTAATCTATAGTGTGTGTGTGTGTGTGTGTGTGTGTGTGTGTGTGTGTATTGAAATAATTTGATGGAAGTTATAGACCACATTTACAAATATGACGTCACTAAACTTTGCATGGGTATTTCTTCAGGTTCTTCAATCCCATCATTGAAATATCCTATCATTGCCCCTCACCATCATTGTCCAACTCACTTTGACATCTTTCACCACTTGCATGTTTTGTATGGCCTTGTCCTTCCCCACCATTTCACCATTGCTCAAGCTCACTGTGAAACGAGACGTCTCTTCCTTACATAACTTATTGCCACTCCGTATAAAGAAATATACAACCTCATTTTATACCATCACCTCCACCAAAAATATAAAATTATTATTGTTTAACTCTTTTTGCACAAAAGATGAGATGAGGCTAGTGGTCAGTGTTCTGAATAAGTTACAACTTTCAATTTACACTCTTTCATTTCACAAAACACCACTTTACCAAAATGGAAAATTATATTCCTTCTAACGTGAACTTACATCTTTAGTAAAACTTCTAGGATACATCAAAATTTCAATGTCCATCAAAAGTCAAAATTTGTACTAATAAATTTCAACATTTTTTTCACATTTTAAAACTACCAATTAGTGCATTTTTATGTTTTATATGTGATAAAAACTATAAAGAAATAAATACATTGTTAAGAAAAGTCTCTAGAAGTTAAACATGTTTCAATTATTGAACAACTCATCAATAATATGTGGTCTATTGATGGAACATATTGGTATAGATACATAATATTTTGAACTGGAAATTAAGTATGTAATATCTAACACTTGTTCAACATTTACTTAATAAAAATTTGAATTAATCACTCATATCATGACATGTAAGATTCAAGTAATCGTACTCTAAAAGTAAAATATTGATTATAGGTCCAAAAAAATTGTATAATAATCTCTTGTAATAAAATTGATTATATCATAAAATATATAATAACTTAAACTTTTAAACTTTAATTATAAATAATTAAGATGACATATTAAAATGGACATATTTTTTAAAGTCAAATATAATACTACAAAAATCTACGTGATCATAGAATTAGAATGATCAACTTCTAAAACCTTTCCCCTAATACTTTTTTATTCTGCTTCAATAACTTAATCTACAACTACTATTTTAATTATTTTTAAACTTATACATTCTCAATAATGGAAAAATGAAATTTTGAAATGATAGCCCAAAAAAAGGGTGTCATTCACCCGTGATTTCACCATCATGGTTATTTGGTATTTCGTATAAGGAATAATAATATTTTAATTGAATACCTATCAATAATATTTTAATTAGACATCGTAAATGGCTCTACAAACCCATGTATAAACAATATAGATAGATAGATGTACACATTAATAATTTCTTTTTAAAATAAAAATTGTTTCTCGTTCACGTTTTGATGATGTGTCTTTGAGATATTTACACTCCCTTCCAACAAAATAATAATGCACAACTTTAATCACTTTCACTCTTATAATTGACATAAGGAAAATATTAATATACTTAACCTGTACTTTAAAACTACCAAGGATGCCATAAGTTCACAATTATTTAGAAATATAATTTGAAATATGTCAAGATATTAAGTTTTAAAAAAAAGATTTTTCATATAATATATTGATTAATTATTTTATTTTTTTTTAATTTTTATTTTTGTCAATTGATAGTTAATGATACTAGTTTAATTATATTCTTATATTTGGTTTATAAAAAAAAATTTTAAAAAAAAATCTAAATTTTATCGTATGGTTAAGATATTATATTTTTTAATTAATTTTTCCAAATAAAAATAAAAAATTTATTATTGATGAGAAATGGATGTCAAATTTAAAACTGAAATTATCTTATACCGATCAAATGTATGCCAAATTAAAAATTTAACATAATTATAAACAACTCGCTACATTATATTACACTCCACTTCCTAATACCATTGTAAAATACCTATTAAAATAATTAATTAAAAAATCACAATAGTACAATAATTGAATAGATTTTAGACCATAGCAAAGATGCTTAAGAATTCATCCCAATCACATTAAAAATAATAATAATAAAGTAACCATAAAAGCTATAAAGAAAGTTCAGTAGGGCGGGCACCCTGATGGAACCATATCATGGATTGTATGGGGACCTTTGCTACACACCATAATTATCATCACAACCAACATTATTACATCATATATGAACTTATCTACTTTTCATATTATTTTCATAAAATTTAAAGTGATTGAACTAATTTAGCAAGTTAGTTAGATTGAGTGCATTAAAACTAGTGTAGATATCTTAAATATTTTTAGTTGAAAGACTTAAAGATATCAATCTTAAGGTTTTTATTTTAGATTTTTTATATACCACAATTATTTATAATTTTATTATCTTCTTCACAAAATTCTCATTGGTTGGTGACAAATTATGTCAATCTAACCACACCAATTTGTTAAGATTAAAATCATCTTTTCGAAGAAAAAGGGAGCTCCAAACACCATCATATGGCCAAGATATTATAATTTTTAAACTGAATTTTATAAGAAAAAAACTTTCTAAATAACGGTCAAATAGGTGTCAAATTTAACATTGAAATTAAAAGTGAATACACTCACTATATTATAATGTACCATCATTCTTAGATACTATTATAGAATGTCTCTTGGTGTAATAAATCTGATATCCATTAAATTTGAATTTGAATTCTATCCAAAACATAATTTAATAAATAAGTTACAATTAATTTTTTAAAAATTGTCATTTTTTCAAAGAAGAATAAAAAAAATTAAGCCCTATAACCTTACAACAAAAACAATTTAACCTCAAAAACATGAGATCATAAACACGAACATGACCACCTTTAATCCCTCGTAGCATTTTTTTTAAAGTAAGTTTTGAACTTATCGTATTGACAAGCCTTACCTATTTTCTTTTAAATTGAAGTGGAGCATTATTTAACCTGCATACATGTCTTAGATAAATTTATGTAAAAGACACTGAGAGATATCATTTTCGAGGTACCTATATAATTTTAGATTTGTGAAATAAATGGAATGAGGCATCTCGAGAATATATTTCTTGGTGTATTTTACATAGATTTATCTCAGATATATATGTTAGTTTTATATATAACTTGATTTTATAATTGCTTACCAAATGTTTGATCGAGAGTGAGTTGCAGTTTCTATGCTACAGTGAATAATTTAACATAGTTCGAAGCCCAGGAGACAAAGAATTGTGTCTAATCCATTGTTCACTGAGTGGAACAACACAAAAAATGATAAAAGGAGAACCTTGCTTTAGAAGAAACTCATACTTATACAGTAATTAATATAATTATGTTTGGATATGAGGATCTATGGATGGATTTATAGGAGGGAGATTTGGGAAGTGTGGAGATAAAATAAGAGAAACAGAGGAATCGGCGAGGTCCCAACATTATAGAGTGGTGATGAAGGTGTACTGGTTAACTTGACATTTGAGCACAGTGAGTGATGATGAAAGCATATTGGTTGACGTGGCATTTGAGCATAGTTGTAGACATCTATACTTGATTGACTCATCAATCTATTTTCTACGGATCCTCATTCTTAGATTTATTTCAAATTTATGGTATGTGATTGTTTTATTTTTATTTATGCACCTAATTTAGGGAAGGAATAAATTTTAAAAAAAATTGAAGGCACGAGCGTGATTTATTTCCCTTGAAGTGATAGGCCATTCAAATTAAAGTGAATTGTATCCATTGGACATGTTTGCATCCATCGCCTTCCCATGCAGCAATGCATGAGCTATGGTATAGATGAACATTAAAAATATTATCCATACCTGCTTTGGACTCCATGTCCTTTTAGAGTGTTTTTCTTCATGTCTTTGACTTCTTTGGATTTGTGTGTGTGTGTGTGGGGTATAATAACGTCAAACAAATTTATTTTAAATAGAAAAAAATCTAAGTGATAGTCAAGTAGATGTCTAGTTTAAGGTTGAAATAAAAAATGAACACAATCACTACATTACAACCCACCACCACCCTGTGGACGTCATTGTAGAATATCTTTCAACTATGATAAATTTTAGTGGCGAATATTTCTTAATTCATGAATATTCAATTTTTAGGAAATTGTATTTGGTAATTTTGGATGAATAGTACATAGGACCCAATCACCTAAAATTTTGGGATGTAAAATTTTTTATGGGTCAGCTCACTAATTATTTACAATAATGTTGGGGGTAGCCATGTAGTTCATCTTATATATAGTACATATGTTCATAGGGGTTACCATCCAAGTCTCATTCTTTACCTCATAGCCAAGTTGAATCTTGAGGGTGCTCGACTGCAACCTTACATTCGCTTGATTGGCATCGCTCAATAACATCCATACAACCACCTGACTGCCTACCACCCCACTACTACCACTTGATAGCATATTTTTCTGCCAGATTGCACCTTGTCATCATCCAATTGTTGTTGCTAACAGTGCCTTACCGCCACCCAACTGTTGTCGCTCGACTGCGTCTTGAGTCCTGATGCTACCGACTTCATTCACCCCCTGGTTGACTCCTCATGTCACTCGATTGCATCCTCTCTATGTTAGAATGGTGTCAGGTTATAACGGTAAAACAACACAGTAATTATCAAGAAAATTGAGTGTGTTATCTTATTGAAAAAATCTAATAAAGATGACCGCACAAATGACATGTACTCAAAATACATGTATTTATAACTTTTTTTTAGAATATATAATTTTGTTTTTAATTGTGGAATAATTTCAAAACCCTTTTACATTTATAAATCTCCATTGATAATGATTATATTTTATTAGAAAGAATTAATCACAATAACATCTCTCCACTTGAGGATTTTATTAATGATATGCCACTCTTAGAAGACACTCATCTAAACAATTTAAAAGAGATTTGTAATTCTCATAAAACACCAAATTCAATTGAAAATTTCACTCAAAAATATTAACAAAAGAAGAGAAGTACATGGACAATTGGAAGGTCTTTTCAGGTTGACTAGATAGCAAAATATCCCTTTATAAACCCTATAGAACTAGAAAATGGCAATGAGACTCCAATAGAATGCAGATGTACTATATAGTTGAAAACTTGGAAAAGAACACAAAATGTAACTTAAATTGGACACAATTGACAAACATTGTGGGAAAATATATATATCTGTGAAGCACCCATATGGATAAACAACAAGAACACACATGAAAAAATACAGAAGAATGCATGCATGTAAGATATGCACGTGAATATGAAAATGATTAGAAATGACAAAAACATCTTGTTGAGAAAAGGAGAATAATCAAAGCTCAATTTGAAAAAGTTATGCAGTCCAATCTAAAGGCAAAATATGTACAGTTCTCTATTGTTTACCACATTTTAAAAAAGGGTAGACCTATTTATAATTTTTTAGATTATAAGATTTTGTTTCAACATAATAGATTTGTTGATATTCCATAATCACATTGGTCAAATAGCAGTGTTTGGGAAATGACAAAATATATAGCAATGGTTAAGAAGGAAGATTTGAAAGAAAAAGTTAAGAGATCATTATTTATCTCACTATCCATTGATAAGATCACTGCAGTTGACAACACATCATGGGTTTGTATGCATGTTTATACTTTTGAAAATAGTTCATAAATTGGTAGAAGATTGTAATGTAGAAAACCTTCATAAATTAGTTGTATCTAATTTCAAAGATAAAGCTAGGATGGATGATTATGTAAGAGCTACGAAGTTGGTGTGTGTTGACATTGATGGTACATCAGTAATGTAGAGGCATAAAGTGGATTTTGTGTTGGACTTTAAACAACAGTCTCCCCATTTATGATTCTAATTCATTGCATGGCTCATAAGATGAATTTCGCATACAAAATTGTTAGCACATTTGGTAATGTCACAAAAGTGGAAGATCTCATTCATAACTTGCATGATTATATGTCAACCAACGCAAAAAGATTTTTAGAGTTTCAAAATTTTGTAATTGGGGTGATTGATGGTAAAAAACTGTTGAAAGACATTGATACAAGATGGATTTTCATGTATGAACCTGCATGCAATTTTTTTGAAGAATATTCATCTTTAGCAGGTTTTATGTATAAATACCGTAGGGAAGTTGACAAAATAAACTATTTTTTGTACCATTTAATAGATTTGAAAACATTACTGACATTATGCAATATTCTACCAATGTTGAAAGAAATCAATTGTTTAATGAAACATACCTAGGAGAGATATGTATATATTATTGATTACATACGTTTGATAAAATGAGTATGTTAATATTTAGATATATTATATACATCGAATGAAAGCTTTCACGGACCTATTTTTATAACTTGACAAAGTTTGACATATTTTAAGAATTTTGAGAGTTATTTGAAATTCAATATCAATGATCATCTTTGTGTTGTGGTAAATGACAAAGAGATCCTAATGCACACTTTCTATAGAAGACTTGAAGTTGTGGGAGCTGAACTTGAAGATGTACCTATAACATGTCTTCTATAAAATATTATTATATCTAAAACATGAATGAAATTAAGTATAATTTTGCAAAACTTATTTGTTGAGATCAAAGAACATTTTCAAAGAGATGAGTTATTGGATGGCATGGAAGTTGTAAATCTTATTTTTTAGAACAATAGTAATAGTCAACAATAGATTAGTACTTTATTTCACAAATACATAGGCTACCTTATTAAGCATTTATGTAAATCTATAGAGGTGAATGGAGATAAAATTAAAGGTATTTTGCGAAAAGATTTACTGATGTCTCAATCAACACATTTCATATTTATAATGATGAATCAATTTTAGTGTCTAAGTGACCCAACTAAAAATGGTGCAATTACATGGATATGGAAAAAAATATATATTGAAAGCATCTTATAGGAAAGTGTTAATAAATATTTTAGATTGTATGAACTTTGTCAAATAATAATTTTGGGTTATGTGGAAGATGAGTGAATATTTAGTGCATTGTCTTTCTTGAAGTCAAAACTTCGTAATAGACTAGATAAAAATCTAGAGACTTGATTGAGATTGTATATTTTACGTTATTCTATAGATACATTTATTTATGAAATAGCATTGGCAACATGGAGTTGTTTAGTTGAAAGAAGAGGCATTAGTAATACAGTGACCAATACTGAGGATGTAAATACTAAGATTGCATATGACACTTACATGGTAGATGTAAACATCATTTATGATGAGCAAGTTTCTCTAGGATTGTTTCAGCTACCCAAATTTTAGTTTGATATGTATATTAATTATTGTTTTCTAAAATATTTCATGTTTTTTTTGCTTTTATAAAATATTTGAAAGATTTAGTTCAATAAAATTGTTGATAGCCTTATGATTAACTTAATAGAAGTTTTTCTTGTTAGTTCAAATTGTTAAATCTATTTCATGCATGTAAACTACTTGCAAGTTTCATAAACTCTTTATGGATTAATTGAGACTCAATTAGAACTAATCTCTTTACTTTCACAAAAAAATTGAAACATTTTTAAGACATTCAGAAATATAGAAATACTTATTTAATAGAGAGACTAAAATTTAACACTTCATTTTTTATCCTATTACAATTCTATGTACACAGTCCACTATTATGAGCTTCTAATTTTTTTAAATCATCTTGAAGACTCCTTTAGATATCATGGAACTAGACGACACTTGTTGATGTTACCTTTCTGTTGCACCATGCAACCGGGCGATACCTCTTGTCACCCGACTACATGATTCAACCAAGCAGTAACAAGGGGCCACCTGGCTGCATGATGTAACCAAGCAGCGACAAGTACTGTCAGATTGCATGTATATAATCAGATGCCAACAGGGATACAGGTGTCGCTCATCTACATGATATATACCCTAAATATTAGATCCATGTATATTCTTTCATTCTTAATGATAAAAATTATATTCATATCATAGTCTAAACAGAGAAACCATAGTCATGATAATAAAATTTCCAAGACTAATCTGTTCAGACATGCCTTATAAATATGGAAACAACTAACTATCAATACAATCTTATAAATAAAAACAAAGCTCTAATGTTATTACTGAATGACAACATATTATTATCATATAGGCTCCATAATTATAAAGAAAATAACTTGTATCCTTAGTACCATATTAAAGGATGCAAAACACACAACAGTATCACTGAGTATTCCTTAACATGAAATGAGATACACATTTCAATCAAAAATACATTCAACCTTAAAATATAGATTGTAGTCTAGTTCATTTAGTTTATAAAATCAATAATCACCAAAGTATTAATTAAATACTACACTACTATATCTTTATAGAATATTTAAGCTTGATGACAATACATTTAAGATCTTAAAATTATATAATAGTCTATCATAATTATACTAATAAAAATTGCATCTTTATTGTCATATTAAAAGATGCAAAACACACAATATTATAATTGGGTATTCCTTAATGTGAAATGAGATATACAGTCCAACTAAAAATTCATTCCACCTTAAAATATAACTCCATTCTAGTTTATTTAGTTCATAAAATCAATATTCACCAAAATATTAATTAAATATTGCACTACTATATCTCCATAGAATATCTACGCTTGACCAAAATACATTTAAGATCTTAAAATTGTAAACCAAGTGTATTTCAAACATAATAAAGTGTTTAATAGATATCATTGTCAAGTAAAATATATTGAATAAAACAAGAGTATTTCAAATATAATAAAGTGTTTAATAGATATCATTGTTATTTTGAACATTATAAACTATTTTTGAAACAAACTAACAAGTTTCTATAACAGACCCTCCACCTAATTGTTGCATGCCATTTCCCTCCTTTGAAACCTTGTTCTCCTCTTGACCTATATGTGTGTCATCATTTAAAACTCTTTAAGAATATCTTCTGCAACAGAATTTATATTTACAAGATTTTATGTCTTCTCGTTCGCTACATCACTTGCTGAAAGTAGATTCAAATCTGTGTTTGTTTTTTGCTTCAATAAAATTTATGGATCCATCCCATGCTCTTTAATAATTTTTTTCAAGGTGTTGTTCTGTTTATTTAACAGAACAAACTTTTCTTTGAATGTAATAGCTAAAGTTACACATTTCTGGGCATTTTTCAAATGCACATTAAAAAGTTGTGCTTTTTTCTTCAAATTTTTATATTTTGCTTTCAATTGAAAAATGAAATATAAGTAGATAAAAATTATAATGACAAGAATATATATGCTATAAATGATGAAAACTTACCAAATATTTTTCCTTCTCTACTTAGGCAATGACAACAAGGTTTATATCCCTTATCCATTTGTCAAAATAAGTTTGGGCTTTTACATTCAAATTTTTCAACATGTTACCTAAAACATTGCCATTGTAAATATTTTTAACATAAATTAACTTAGATTCAGCTTGATTGAATAATGCATCAAGCTTTGAGGGTTCATTTTGAAATAGCGAAAATAAATTCACTCTTTGAGAGTGATTGTGAAAATGGGGGTTAATTTCCTTTATCAATGCTTTTGCCCTTATTTTCCATTGTTTTAAAGTATTGAACTCATCAATAACACCCTCCTTAAAATTAAAAATTAGATTTTATGACACTAAATTATCTAATAAAAAATAATTGATAGCATCATCATATATGTTCGAATTATCAATAGCAAGTGGGGTAACAGAGGAAGAGGAAGAAGGCACTTATGTCATAGGCACATTAAAAACTTAAATAAAATCATGTGGACTGAAATCATCACCAGCCAAGCCACCACTTTCGATCCCAAAATATTCTTCATCAAAGATCAATATGCTACAAATATGTAAGTCCCTATGCATTAGAAACACCACCAACAAAGAAATTTGAGAAACCAGACCTTAAAAACTACAAGGTTCCTTTGCTTTGTGCAGGAAAGGAGATATTCTTCCTTCTCTAAATCTAGATGGGCGGTGGGGGTGGTGGCATATTTCTCCTCATGATGTAAGTTGACCTACAAAATAAAAATTTATTAAAAATGGTAAATTTGAAAACATAAATTAATATTAATTCAAAATGTAATAGTTATTACGTGTAGTTGGAAGATTGCCTCTTCCACTTTGTGTCTGAGTCAAAGTGAGAGTGGTGGTTTCAACTACAAAAGAGGCAATTACGCAGTTAATAAATTATCTAATAAAATAAATTTTAATTCAAAAAACAAAAGTTGTAAGGTAGCAAACTTTGAAAGTGTTGTTGAGAATATTCCTCAATAGTAACGGCTCAAGAGTCCATTGAAACAAAATTTAAAAATAAAAATAAATAATATGAAAAATATTTTTTTATAAAATATTACAAAAAATAAATAATCATGAAAATTTAGGAGGAGGATAACCTACAATGGGAGATTATATTGAAGAAGGCCTTGGACATTTGAAAATTTAAAATGAATTAAATGACGACTTCGTAGACTCAATATTATCAGAGCCCTCAGGAACATGATGACCTTTTGATGTTGCATGTCTTTTTGTGTTGTATGCATGCATTCTTATTTGTAACAAGCCAAAAAATGTTACAATTTAAATTTATAAATATCTATAAAGTAACATTTGGCTGATTAATTTAAAGGCTAAACTAACCCCCTGTTCCTCGAGGGACAAAGAATTAGTGGTCATTTTTGTATGCAGGACAATTGAAATTGTTATTTTTGTAGATCATATAAGACCTCATAATATAATCCTACAATAAAATTGGAGGAAGAAATGATGGAAGTATCATTAGTAAAAACATAATTCGACCATGACCTGATCCTACTAGATATATACGTGCACCAGTCATATTTTAATCTTGACAGAGAACGAAGAATATAGTAAACATCCCAATAAGGAATGTCCATTGGTCTTTCCTATAAAACAATTCTGGCTTGGAAGAAATGCACAATAGCTTTCAGAAGTAGATTGAATATTTTATCCAATTGGATTCCCCTTCCAAGCTAACTATCTACAATGAAAGTGAAAACCATGCAATTGGGACATTAGACTTTAATAACAAGAATAAAAATTCACAAATTATAAAAAAAAATATAAATATCAATAATAAAGTTAGCGCTTACCAGTTGGGTCGATGACTAATTTATACACAGACTCCAAATACTTTTTATCTTCATCAGATAAGAGGGTTTTTTGTTAGCTCGATTTGCATTGCAGTGTGGAAGGCTTGTTACTTTATGTATATATAAAGGATAGGTGCCAAAAAAAATCAATTTGGTGTTGACCCACACATGGAATCTGTTCTCTCTATGGTCATAACAAATCATTAGAGATCAGAGTGGGTGTGTGTCGGTATCATACTTATGCATGTCAATGAAACCTCAAAAAATGCACATATCAATCTAATCAACATATGTGTCAAGGTGTTCCACCATTCAGAGGAAATTTGAACATAATAAATTCTTGAAAATATACTTACGAATGATCCCTATGTCTATGGATGATGTAGTTGTTGAAGCCATTTGGATGTTGTAGCTTTCATGTTCATTGAAAGTGCAAGTAGACAAAGCAGGACAAGAAAAAACCAATGAATAAAGTGCTTAAATAAGTCTAAGGGGGTATTTATAGGTTCACGGTGCAACGAAGGCAATCGATAGACGCAATCAGTGGTAACCAGTCATGCATTATTGTCGCCCAGATGCATTGTTCAGCCAGGGGACACTTGTTGCCATTCAGTTGCATCATGCATCCTGGTGACACTTATTGTTTGCTAGCAACATCATGCAACTGAGCGGTAATAGATGTCGCTCGACTGCATGGCATAATTGGGTGGAAAGAGACATCGCTCGATAGCATGTTGTGATCAGGCAGCAACAAATGTTGCCCGACTGCATGGTGTCGCTGGATGGTAACATGTGCCACCTAATAGCATTCTAAAATTGAGTGATGACATGTGTCATCTGATAGCATTCTGAAATCGAGTGGCAAGCTAGGTCACCTGGCTACATTATGCAAACGGACGATAGTACAAAAAACTTGGAAATGAAAAAAACTTTAGAACCTATAGATTCACTAAGGTTGCATATCAGATTCACTTAAAGAAACCTAAGGGGGTTTGGGATATGAGCTCTTAAAATTTACCTTGCTCTCAACATAATGATATAGTTATTTTTTTTAAATTCATCTTTTGGATTTCTTAAGTAACTTGAGTTTCCTTTCCAAAGGAGGACCCTAATATTTATATCTCATTTATTATATTTAAATTATTTATAAGTGTTGTATTGTAAGGGTGATGGTTGTGAGATATAATGAAATTAAAGTATAATAATTAGATCTCTTTCATTTATTTTTTAAATCATTTTTCTCTTTTATGCTTGGAACATACCACATTTTAGAAGTGTCGTATTGTAAGGGTGATGGTTATGATGAGCATGTTTCATGAAAATCATGTATCTTTATTTATATATATTTTCAAATATGAATTATATTTGAAATCATTCTTATTTCTTGCAAACAAAAGTATTTATGCAAATACATTTCAATTCAAATTTTGTTTACTTCAAAAAAATAAGAACGTAATTTAGAAAATAAAAAATAACAATCAATTAATGATAAATTATGTTATCACGTTATCCACTAAAATATAAAATAAATGTTTATTTTTTAATTAGCAATTAAAAATTTAATTTCAAGATAAAAACATTAAAATAAATTAAAAAAACGGAAGAGAAAAAAATATTTATAATAAAAGAGATAAAAGAAATATGTAACAGTGCGTAAGCACATATAATGCAAAGTTTAACACCCTTCCATCCAACTCTTTTATAACATTCAACATTACAATTTATTCATGTCTTAAATCTTGAAATATCAAGTTAAAGCAATAAAATCATACCATTTTCAATAGCTATCATTTTGATACACAAAAATTGTTAGGTTGTGGAGCTAAAAGCTTCACTGTTATGCAAACATGGAGGAGGTGCTAAGTGTCACAGTAACTGGTCGGTCAGGCCAACCGACGGTCATAGGTAGACAGGAATCTACCGACATCGGTCATGGATCGGTCGACGTCGGTCATCTCCAAACAGACAGCAACCGACGTCGGTCGCTTGTGCAGTTTCAAAACTGTTAGTTACACGAACAGTTTGTTTAACGAATCGGTTGTTTGCATGTAAAGACTAATTTTAGTCTTAGAGCTGCGATTCTAATTATTGTAATTAGAAGTCTAATTATTATTTGTATGGGATCTATTTAAGAGACTCATGGGCTGTATTGTAAAGTGTGCTAGATAGAGAGAGCAAGTTAGCTCCTTCAGAGGGAAGAGAGCAAGGTTAGCTCATCATAGTGCCATAGTGCCAAGTGTGTATGATCAGGTAGATCTACGGGAGAGCAAGATCTGGTAGAAGATCCACAGGGGTGCTGGTGGGGAGAATCATAAGGACTTGGTGAGGCAAAGACAAGGGTTCTTTCGGGTGTGTATGATCTAGGTCAGACAGGTGTGCAAGGCCAAGTTGATCTACAGTGTAGCAAGATCAGTTTAGGTCTACATGGTAAATAAGGTCGGTTGATCTGCAGGTGTGTGTGTGTGTGTGTGTGTGAGATCTAGGTTTGCAGGTGTGCAAAACCAGGTTGATCTGTAGGTGGCAGCAAGATCAAGGAGATCAGCAACACAACAAGTAGCAAGATCAGGTGAGATCTACTTAGAGTACATGGTGTACTCAGACTTGGAGTACGTGGAGTACTTGGTGGACTGACAGTATTGTTACTGATTGGTGGAGGTGAACAACAACTCTGTGTTTGAGTTGTTTGTTGTGACCATAATTGAGAGAGAGAACTCTTGAGGGAGATTATTGTATGCCCTAGAGGTGTGGGAGCCCTAGAGGTGTGGGAAGAAGAGTGTGGCATCTTCTTTATTGTAATTCTTTCTAGAAGAGTATTAATATAATTGGGTATTGTCTCTCATATTCTGTATTGTTTTTTATTTCTAGTTACTTATTACTTCTAGTTAAATTCCATGTTTAGTTCCTTATAAAAGGTAATCAATTGTGCTCCTAATCCTGACAGTGGAATCAGAGATGTTTGTTGTTCTAGATTCCTGACAAAGTGATATAAGAGCTAAGGTTGCAGGTTCACAGAGCCTAGTTTAGAGCAAGTTTTGTTAGGTTATAGAGCTAAAAGCTTCACTGATGCAGACATGGAAGAAGTTGTTGAGAGGTTGAGTTGCAGAGCAACCGACGTCGGTCTGATCAACTGACATCGGTCATATCTAGTGAGCAGAGCAATCGGCATCAGTCAGGATCGGTTGACGTCGGTCATCTCCAGCCAGACAGGGACTGACGTCGATCGCCTGTGCGATTCCAAAACTGCTAGTTGACAAACAATTAGTTAACGAACCAGTTGTTTGCATGTTAAAAGGCTAATTTTAGTCTTGAGCTGCGGATCTAATTATTGTAATTGGATGTCTAATTATTGTTTGCATGAGATCTATATAATAGACTCATGGGCTGTATTGTAAAGTGTGTTAATTGAGTAAGAGCAAGGTTAGCTCCTTCAGAGTGAAGAGAGCAAGGTGTGTTCCTCCTAGTTCCACAGGGGTGCCGAGTGTGTATGATCAGGTAGATCTATGGGATAGCAAGATCTGGTAGAAGATCCACCGGGGTACTAGTTTGGAGAATCATAAGGACTTGATGAGCAAGGACAAGGGTTCTTCAGGGTGTAGAGAGATCTACATGGTAAGTAAGATCATTGATTTGCAGGTGTGTGTGTGTGTGTGAGATCTAGGTTTGTAGGTGTACAAAACCAAGTTGATTTGCAGGTGGTAAAATCAGGGAGGTCACAACACAACAGGTAGCAATATCAGGTGAGATCTACTTGGAGTACGTTGTGTACTTGGAGTACGGTGTGTACTCGATCATGGAGTATGTAGAGTACTTGTGTACTGACAGTAGTGATACTGACTGGTGGTACTGGCAGTAGTGATACTGACTGGTTGGAGGTGAACACCAACTCTGTATTTGAGTTGTGTGTTGGGACCTTAATTGAGAGAGTGAACTCTTGAAGGTGAATTACTGTACACTTGGTGTGGGAAGCCTGTAAGGTGTGGAAGAGTGTGGTGTCTCTTCATTGTAATTTCTTTCTGGAAGAGTATTAATACAATTGGATATTGTCTCTCATATTCTGTGTTATTTCTAAATTCTAGTTACTTGTTACTTCTGGTTAAATTCCGCATTTAGTTGTTTGTACATGGTAATCAATTGTGCTTCCTAGGTCCTATCAAGTGGTATCAGAGCTAAGGTTGTAGGGAGCAGATTTGTTTTGATTTCATGTCACTCTCAGTGGTTTCTGATTGAGTGAGAGTATAGCAATGGCAAAAGAAAGTACACTAAGAATGGAGGAATTCAAAGGCACGAATGGTCAATTACGGTGTTATGGAAAGAAAGAGCAGGTAAAAAAATATTGTTGGTTGGTAGAAGATCAGCATGAAGAAACTGAAGAAGCAGATGTTGCAGGTGTTGTTGCACAGGATGCTCTGGTATGTTTCTTGGATAAAGTAGAATCTTGTGTTATATATTTTGTTGCCTCTTTCCATGCAGCCTGAAATAGAGTATTTTTCCATGTTAAGGTCTTTAGAGACTTTGGAAAGATTTATTTAAGGGCTGGTGTGCCTTGTCAAAGTTTTGGCAAAAGAGAAGTGCAGCTGAAATTGTAGACGATCAACACATGGGTGTTGAAAGAGGTCATGCAGGTCCCAGTCTTAAAGATGTGGCTAATTTCTTCAAAAAAGTTGGGTGATAAGAGATGCACAGAAACTCTCACAGCGGATGCACTTGAATTAGCAGGTGGTAAAAAAGTATGTATCCTTTATCTATCTACTTATATTATTGATTCTTCTTTTGTTGCGAAGATGATGTGGCTTTGTGGGCTTGGTCACATGAGCAAGAAGGAGATGCATGTTCTTAAGAGAAAGTCAGATGTCTTTGACAGACTTAAGAACTGGAAAGCCTTGGTGTTCATGGAGGAGATGACAGACATAGATCAATGGAAAAGGCTGAGTAACTCTGAGCAAGGCAGTTTGGACAGGGTTTTGATCCAAAGAGAGCTCGCGGATAAAAAGTCGTCACTCACAAGAGAACACAGGTACCGGCGTCAATCAAGAGGAACTGGCGTCAAACAGACAGGTGCCGATGTTGGTCATGTGCAGACTAAAGCTGATGGTGTCGGGCAGGGTAAGACTGACGTCGGTCAAAAAATCAACATCGGTGATAGGTAGACACCGATGTCGGTCAGGAAATTGGTGTCGGTAGTCAGGACAGTCGCATGAGAATTGATGTCGATCGGATGCAGACTATGTGGTGATCGAGGTCGATCACTGGAATAGATTTTAGGTGGACAGCAAGCTGTCAAGGAGTCTCAAATGCCCATATGGAGGACTGAAAGGGTAAGTAAGCCTCAAATTCGTTATTCCTCTTCTTTATACTCGTTTCTCACTGTAGAGCAGGAAGGATCCAAGAAACAGTGAGAGCATGGCATGAATGAGGAATTTGATTTCTAGGATGCAGAACCAAATGAGATATTTGGTAGGGTTGCCAGCCGGTATGAAAGCACTGAAAGACAAATAGATTTCTTGGTTAAAGAATAGAGAGAATGGATATGTGAGATGGAAGGCCATGTTATATGGTCTTGAGAAAGTTCCAGGATAGTGGTCTAGGTTTGACAGGTGGATGACAAAGCATGGTTTTAGTCAATGTCATTGTAACCATTATGGTTTCTTTACCAGGTGGGTGATGATTGCAACATCATCATGTTACTGTATGTTGTGTGTTTGTTTGATGTAGGGTTACATATACATATTTTTTTCTAAGCTAAAGGTAAAGTTAGTTCAGAAGTGTGTCATGAAGAATTTGAAGGAGTGAAATTCTTTGGCATGAGTAATCCTAGAGACAGAGAAGATCACAAGTTGATGTTGTCACAGGATGATTGTGTGAAGGTAGTGCACGATGCAAAACGACAAGCACACCTATGGATGGACAGTTCACAGAATAGGGTCCCCAATCACATGATGAGGTTGAGTACATGTGTACTCCCTGATATTGCCCCAATAGTGGGAGTTGTCAGCAAGTTTGTGGCCAATCTAGGAAAGAAGCACTAGAAAGCGGTTCAGTGGATTCTCAGATATCTGAGAGGAACCAACAGCAGGGATTCATGTTATGCAGGGTCAGGTACTTCAGATATGCCAGGTTACTTCGATAACAGGTGTTGCATCATAGATTGTGAGGTGGTTGGTCTTCAAGATTGAGCTTGAAGAGGGATACAAGCCAGAAAACAAATTAGATGGTGTACAGGTACAGGTACAGTGAAGCTGTTTATCTCTAAGTGGGAGATTGTTAGATTGTGGAGCTAAAAGCTTCACTGATGCAGACATGGAGGAGGTTGTTGAGAGGTTGTTGAGTTACAGAGCAACTGATGTTAGTCTGATCAATCGACGTCGGTCATATCCAATGAGCAGAGCAACTGACATCGATCAGAATCGGCCAACGTCGATTATCTCTAGTCAGACAGGGACTGACGTCGGTCACCTGTGCGGTTTCAGAACTGCTAGTTGATGAATAATTAGTTAACGAACTAATTGTTTACATGTTAAAAGGCTAATTTTAGTCTTGAACTGCATATCTAATTATTGCAATTGGATGTCTAATTATTGTTTGTATGAGATCTATATAATAGACTCATGGGCTGTATTGTAAAGTGTGCTAGTTGAGTAAGAGCAAGGTTAGCTCCTTCAGAGTGAAGAGAGCAAGGTGTGTTCCTCTTAGTTCCACAGGAGTGCTGAGTGTGTATGATTAGGTAGATCTGTGGGATAGCAAGATCTGATAGAATATCCATCGGGGTACTAGTTTAGAGAATCATAAGGACTTAGTGAGGCAAGGACAAGGGTTCTTAAGGGTGTAGAGAGATCTACATGGTAAGTAAGATCATTGATTTGCAGGTGTGTGTGTGTGCGATATCTAGGTTTGCAAGTGTGCAGAACTAGGTTGATTTGCAGGTGTGCAAGATCAGGGAGGTCAGCAACACAATAGATAGCAAGATCAGGTGAGATATACTTGGAATACATTGTGTACTTGGAGTACGATGTGTACTCAGTCATGGAGTATGTGGAGTACTTGTGTACTAGCAGTAGTGATACTGACTGGTGGTACTGGCAGTAGTGATACTGACTAGTTGAAGGTGAACACTAACTCTGTGTTTGAGTTGTGTGTTGGGACCGTAATTGAGAGAGTGAACTCTTAAAGGTGAATTATTGTACACTTGGTGTGGGAAGCCTGTAAGGTGTGGAAGAGTGTGGCATCTCTTCATTGTAATTTATTGTGTGGAAGAGTATTAATACAATTGGGTATTGTCTCTCATATTCTGTGTTATTTCTGAATTCTAGTTACTTGTTACTTCTAGATTAAATTTTGCATTTAGTTGTTTTTACATGGTAATCAATTGTGCTTCCTAGGTCCTATCAGGTTTGTGTTTGATTACAGGTCACTCTCAAGGGTTTTTGATTGAGTGGGAGTATAGCAATGGCAGAAGAAAGTAAGCTAAGAATAGAAAAATTCAAAAGCAAGAATGATCAATTACGAAATTATGGAAAGAAAGAGCAGGTAAAGAAAGATTGCTGGTTGGTTGAAGATCAGCATGAAAGAAATGAAGAAGCAGATGTTGCAGGGATTGTTGCACAGTATGCTCTTGTATGTTCTTTGGATAAAGTAGAATCTTGTGTTATAGATTCTGTTGCCTCTTTCCATGTAGCCCCAAATAGATTATTTTTCCATGTTAAAGTCCATGGAGACTTTGAAAACATTTATTTAGGGGTTGGTGAGCCTTGTCAAAGTATTGGCAAAGGGGAAGTGCGGCTGAAATTGCAGACAGCCAACACATGGGTGTTGAAGAAGGTCATGCAGGACCCAGTCTTAAAGATGAGGCTAATTTCTTTAGGAAAGTTGGGTGATGAGAGATGCACAGTAACTCTCACAGTGGATGCACTTGAATTAGCATGTGGTAAGAAAGTAAGTACTCTTTATCTACCTACTTGTATTACTAATTCTCCTTTTGTTGTAAAGATGTGGCTCTTTAGGCTTGGTCACATGAGTGAGAAGGGAATGCATGTTCTTAAGAGGAAGTCAGATGTCTTTGACAAACTTAAGAACTGGAAAGCCTTGGTTTTCTTGGAGGAGATGATGGACATAGATCAGCTGAGGGGACTGAATAACTCTGAGCAGGGTAGTTTGGATAGAGTTTTGATCCAAAGTGAGCTCGCGGGTAAAAAAGTCATCACTCACATGGAAACACAGTTATCAGCGCGGTCAAGTGGAATCGACATCAAACAGGCAGGTACCGACGTCGGTCATGTGCAGACCAGAGTCGATGGTGTTGGGCAGGTGGCTACCGGCGTCAGTCAGGGAACTGACATCGATGACCAGGAGGACACCGATGTCGGTCAGAGAACCGGTGTCGGTGATCAGGTGGATTCGACATTGGTTGGGTGCAGATTAGGGTCGGTCATGGAACAGATTTTGGGCAGACAGTAAGTTGTCAAGGAGTCTTAAACGCCCATGTGGAGGACTGAAAGGGTAAGTAAGCCTCAAATTTGTTATTCACCTTCTTTAGACTACTTGTTGCTCATTGATGGTCAAGAACCAGGAAGTTTTAAAGAAGCAAAGCAGGTAGAATCCAGAAAACTGTGGGAGCATGGCATGAATGAGGAAGTTGATTCCTTGGATGAGAACCAAATGAGAGATTTGGTAGAGTTGTCAGCCATGATAAAAGCACTAAAAGATGAATGGATTTTTTGGTTAAAGAAGAGAGAGAATGGACACGTGAGATGAAAGGCCAGGGCTTATGGTCTTGAAGAAGCTCCAGAATAGTGGTACAAGTTTGACAAGTGTATGACAAAGCATGGCTTTAATCAGTGTCAATGTAATCATTGTGTTTACTTTACCAGGTTGGATAGTGGTCACGACATTATCCTGTTACTGTATGTAATGGCTTCACACATGCAGGGTTTTGCTGAGCTAAAGGTAAAGTTAGTTCAATGGTATGTCAGGAAGGATTTAGGAGGAGCGAAATTCTTTGGCATGAATTTTTTTAGAGACATGGAAGGTCACAGGTTGATTTTGTCTCCAGATGATTGTGTGAATAAGGTAGTGGCGAGGTTTGATATGAAGGATGCAGAATCGGTTAGCACACTTATGGTTGGACAATTCACATAATAGTGTCCCAATTCACATGATGAGGTTACGTACATGTGTACTAGACCTGTTTTTGCCCAAGCAGTGGGTGTTGTCAGAAAGTTTGTAGCCAATCCGAGAAAGAAGCACTGGAAAGCAATTCAGTGGATTCTCAGGTATCTGAGAGGGACCAGCAGTACAAATTCATGTTATGCAAGGTCAGGGACTTCTCTACATGGGTATGTAGATTCAGATGTGACAGATTACTTGGATGACATGCGGAGCACCACAGGATGTGTGGTGGTTGGTCTTCAAGATTGAGCTTGAAGAGGGATACAAGCCAGGAAATAAATTAGATGATGTACAGGTATAGGTACATGTATAGGTATAGGTGCAGCGATTTATCTCCAAGTGGGAGATTGTTAGGTTGTGGAGCTAAAAGCTTCACTGTTATGCAAACATGGAGGAGGTGCTGAGTGTCACATTAACCGGTGTCAGTCAGGCCAACCGACATCGGTCATAGGTGGATAGGAATCTATCGACATTGGTCATGGATCGGTCTACGTCGGTCATCTCCAGACAAACAACGACCGACATCGGTTGCCTGTGCGGTTCCAAAATTGTTAGTTACATGAACAGTTTGTTTAATGAACTGGTTGTTTGCATGTAAAGACTAATTTTAGTCTTGGAGCTGTGGTTCTAATTATTGTAATTAAAAATCTAATTATTGTTTGTATGGGATCTATTTAAGAGACTCATTGGCTGTATTGTAAAGTGTGCTAGATAGAGATAGCAAGGTTAGCTCCTTCAGAGGGAAGAGAGCAAGGTTAGCTCCTCATAGTGCCACAGTGCCAAGTGTGTATGATCAGGGAGATCTGTGAGAGAGCCAGATCTGGTAGAAGATTTACAGGAGTGTTGGTGGGGAGAATCATAAGGACTTGGTGAGGCAAGGAGAAGGGTTCTTTTGGGTGTGTATGATCTAGGTCGACAGGTGTGCAAGGCCAGGTTGATCTACGGTGTAGTAAGATCAGGTTAGATCTACATGGTAAGTAAGGTCGGTTGATCTGTAGGTGTGTGTTTGTGTGTGTGTGTGCGAGATTTAGGTTTGCAGGTATGCAAAACCAGGTTGATCTGCAAGTGGCAGCAAGATCAGGGAGATCAGCAACACAACAGGTAGCAAGATAAGGTGAGATCTACTTGGAGTACATGGTGTACTCAGACTTGGAGTACGTGGAGTACTTGGTGGACTGGCAGTATTGTTACTGACTGGTGGAGGTGAACAACAATTCTGTGTTTGAGATGTTTGTTGTGACCGTAATTGAGAGAGAGAACTCTTGAGGGAGATTATTGTATGCCCTAGAGGTGTGGGAGCCCAAGAGGTGTGGGAAGAAGAGTGTGGCATCTTCTTTATTGTAATTCCTTCTGAAAGAGTATTAATACAATTGGGTATTGTCTCTCATATTATGTGTTATTTCTGATTTCTAGTTACTTATTACTTCTGGTTAAATTCCATGTTTAGTTGCTTATAAAAGGTAATCAATTGTGCTCCTAATCCTGATAGTGGAATCAGAGCTGTTTGAAGTTCTAGATTCCTGACAAAAATTTAAAAGAAAAAAAAATCCTTCCTTCTCAACTAAGAACAATGCCTCTAACATTTTTAGATGTATATATATAAAATAAATCTAAACCATCTAGTCCTACACAAAATAAAGGACAAAGAAGATCTCTCCACATTCTAATACAAATCAAAATTAACTTGATCCTTAAATTAGTGGACCAAATAAGATATCGATTATGTGAATGAAAATCACGATAGTTGTAAAAATAAACGACGACAATGTCATAGTTATAAACTGATAATATCTTTAAAAGTTAGTGTTTTTTTTTTTTTTAAAGTATTGTATGTTGTTTGATTTTTTCATTTTTTTTCCATATTGAGTTGGATTTTTCTTCCGATGAAGAGTTTGAGTCGTGTATACCAACTTGTTATTTTTTTATGTAATTTTCTTGTATTAGTATTATTTTGATAATATATAATATCATGAAACGTTGTAATAGTTTCTACATGACTATGTTTTCTATAGACATTTATTTGTTTCTTAGAGAGTATATAATAATAATATCAATCATATTTATTTTAAAAAGATTTTTTTTAATGATAATTAAATAGTTATCAAATTAAAAATTAAAAAAAAATACACTCATTCAATTACAACCCATGACCATCTTAAATACCATTGTAAAACACCTATTAACATACTAATAAATTTAAGAAAAATATACACTATAATAAATAAGCCATATACTAATTCCCATGTGAACATCACTATCAACACACATCTTTTTGATGTTGATGTTGATGTAACAAAGTTGGGTTTGTTTTAAACACCTAATCTCTCCCCTTTAAGATATCAAACCATATCACTCTTTTTATACACTTAACTTGAGAGACCAAATAAATGATATGGATTAAACGTGAAGATTTTTATTTATAAAAATATATGATTTTTTTTCTTTTTTATTTAAATAATTATGAACCCACGTGACATTAACTAAATTGAATTTGATAAGGAAAAATATAACAAGGGCATTAGCTCTAAGTCCTTGCAGGAGTCTAGCAGGGGGAGAGAAAAGTGGAGAATAGGATAGTGTAAAATGTTTGATGTTATTTTATCTACTTAAATTTTGATTTCATCTCATCAATCACTAATATAGACATTGTTAACGTAAAAGATAAGAGCATAGTTATATGACCCTAACTTGCCATGCCTTAACTGAATGTATGCTTTAAAAAAAATCATCCACATATTTCAAAATAAAATTATATTTATATTAGATGTCTATTAAGTTAATTTATTATGGAAATGAAAAAAGACCTTAAATTTTGAGAAATTTTACTAAAAATTGTGCCTTTTTTTCAAATTTCTCTAATTTTTCGTGAAGCTTTGGAAGGTCTTTCACTGAGTATAGTGTGAGCTCTTACTTTCTACCCTGCCAAGTCTTTTCCAAATACTACTAAGATACTCTCTTGAAAGATCACTCTTCTCTAATAAAGTTGATGTCCAACAAAATATAAGAATTTCTTACAAAAGTTGCCATTTATAAGTATTCATTATCTTTTAATTGTTGATAAAAAAAAAACTTTGTAATGATGTAATTGTTTATTACAAAATGCTTTAAATACCTATCTTATTTATTACAAACTGCATAATCTAGACCGAAGGTCGGCGAAGCAATAAAATCCATGGTTCACATTTAAGTGAATAAAGTGTCGTAGCAGATTGTAAATATTATTTTTAAGTAGTTCCTAAACACTAATATATAATGTGAGACAGTTGCCAGACGATGTCTTTAATTTTTTCAATTGCTTTAAATACATATCTTGTTCCTTTTAATCATATTATTGTCATAATTCTGGACATTCTGAAAATGTGTGTTATAATTGATAAATCACCTAGATTGACATTACTAAACATGAAACAATTCAGATTAGAAGTCATTTAATTACCATACTTTGAGAAATGAACATAAAAAGGGCTTTCCCAAAGATGCCTTGAAAAAAAAAGTAGTTTCCTTCAATTTACAAACCACCTAGAGATTGAGTTGTCCAACTCCATAATTTTTTTAGTTTATTGTGGTTTTAGGGATACAAATAAATCCCTAGCCATTTAGACCTTAATTAACCGTTTGTGTCCATGCATCTGAGGTCCTTCAAATCCCCTCAGTGGATGCAAAATGTCCATACAATTGGTACCTCCTGATCATAAATAAATATATCCCCTTCCGCCCCTCCAAAATACAAATTCTCTTACCAAAAGAAAATAAAACACATTTCAAATTAGAACACATTCCAATACCAATATAAGGTTAGGACAAGTTGTTTATTCTTATGGTTTATGCCCTAAACAATAATTTATGAACTTTGTGATAGATTTAAGATTTTTCCATTTTAGATGTCATTTTTCTTCTTTGAATTAGTACGTAATAATAACTACAAAACTTAACAAGATGAAAGAGACATGGTGATATTCTACATGAGAAAAATGACCTTCACTACATTTTCCTTGTTTGCAATTACATTTATATTAACATTATTACTTACTATCATATATAGTGTTATATAGCACATCAAAGTATGTGATAATCAAAATTTTCTTAACTAGAGGAAAAAATGATAAAAATAATATTAGGGCTCATAAAATTGATCAAAACTATAACTAAGAGGAAATATAAAGTTTAAACAAGCAATGTACGAACTTCTCAAGATGTAAGACTAGTATGCTTGCATTCAATAAATTGCCCTTGGTCCTCTGCAAAACAAGGAAGGCCTCTTGTTACACCTACAAAACAAAGTCTTGATATCACCTGATCATATCGAACATAAAGTTTTAATAGGAAAAAAACATCTAAGGTTGAAGTAGAACCAGTTTTGTAATTCTAAATTTTTAGTCCTATAACTACCAACTTAGGTGGAAATTTGAACCCAAAAAACTAAAACAATTGATATGAAAGGATAAGCAAAAGTATTCATGGGCAAGACAAAATACAGATTACAAATTGAACTTTAAGTGTAGCCTCCTAAAATTTGAAACGTAACTTATTTTTATATAGTTTATAAATGAACTTTGCAAGTTAGAATATAGATTCTTAAAATTTGAAACGTAATACATTTATGTATGGAATTTATGCACAATATTTATAGATCAGAAATGGACTCATCTATTTTCTTAAAATTTAAAACATAAATCATTTGTATGTAAAATTAATAAACAAAACCTGCAAACTATGCATCAACTCGTCTATTGCATTACAAATACAAGGCCAATGTGATCCACAAAAAGCAAAATATATCAATTGAATCTATAATATAGATTAATCTCAAATTATACATTGATCTTAAATTATAGATTCATACCAACTTAAATATTAAACACTATATTTATTAAACTCATAATACATATTGAACCCAAATTATAGGTTAAACACAATATATAAATTATACCCATAATACAAATCAAATACAACATTTCAATTGAACTCATGATACAAATCAAAACTAAATTACAAATTGAACCCAATATATAGATTAAACATAAATTATAAATTAAATATAGATAAAATTCAAATTGAACGTCAAATCCAAAATATAGATTAAACATAAAATATAGTTAATTTGAAAATGGAAACATATATGAGCTACAGAGTGCTTGTTATGATCGTACTTATATCTAGTGCATTAGAGCAATAGACGAAAAAATCAGGGTTAATTTTAAGAGGCCCTACTAGAAAATCTATTGGAAATATTTGGTGAATTTGTGATGATTTTGAAGGATCAAAAACAAACAGTTGCCTATTTTTTTCATACAACCACTTGGTTGCACTGAAAGATAGATACTGAATAGAACCACACTGAATAATCCCACCGAATAGAGAAACTGAAAGATGTGATGAATGGCTACATCGAATGGCTATGCCAAATGTCTATGTCAAATGATTGTGTAGGACAGTTGTGTCAAATGGTTTTGTCAAACGATTGTATCGTGCAGTTATGTCGAACGACTGAATAAAACGGTATGCGATGGTTGGTGGCATCGGATGTCAAGCATTAGACGGTTGTGTTGAATGGTGATCTGAGTGGACAATATTGAACGGTGATGTTGGGCCACACTGTCAGGTGACCAATGCATTCGGTCTGTTGTCTGGTTGCTTGGTCGCCCCTCTTATCCTATAAATACTCACCCTCTACCCTCATTTTAATAATTTGAAGCATAGATTTATCATCCCCCTTTGCCCCCACCCACAACAATTCTCAAGCCATGAAAAGAAAATATGTTTTCAAGAACCTACTATGCTCAGGCATTTTAAAGATCATACAATAGCCAAATGTGTATAACAAATGGATTTCAAAATGCAACTTTGGTGTCCTGATGTACATGCCCCAGTATGAAATAGATGTTGGGTTACTCAAATTGTTAATGTATTCATATGACCCTAACGAGAAAATCTTCACTGTGAACCTGGACTCTACAACGATTTGCTTTGGTACCTCGCCAAAAGAGATTCACAAACTGATAAGTCTTTTGTTTCACAATGCAAACCATATGAGTTTAAAATCAATTCTGACAAATGATGACAAGAAGTATTTAGAGTTAGCTTTTGGCTTGCAGATCGGTCGAACTGATATGTAATTATAAATTTCTTTTCATATTTAAAATTCAACTTTTGATATGTAAATTCCTCATTTTTCTCTTTTGTTTTAGATAGTCGAAAGAGGGGCCTCCACATGGAAGATGTTAGTGACCCTTTTTTAAAAGCAATGGTTCAATTTTTCCTCACGAAAATAGTATTGTAGGAAAGACCATTAGATATTCCCTATTGGGCACTGATTTACATTATTCGTACTCTTTCTAATTTGAGATATAACTGGTGCACTTTTATTTCCTCTAGGATAAAACTTGAATTAAATTTTGCTTGCATCAATTTCAGTTCTATTGTTTCTTGTTCAAATTTGATTATGGTATTGTACTATGAGGCCTTATATGACCTCCAAAAAACATCGATTCCAACTGTGCTTCATCCAAAGATGAGCACAAATGCTTTGTCTCTGGAGGAACAGGAGGTTAGTTTATTTGTTGAACTAAGGTTTAATATTTGTTTATTTGTTAAATTGTTACCAAGTTAAGGATTAATAAATATTTGAACTCTGTTTGTTACAAGTAAGATTTTGTGCCTCATGAAAATAATCTGCCTCAAAAGGACAACATGGAGTTAAAGGATCTACAGATTCTGAGTCTACATAATCATTCTTGCAATCATTTTCGATTTCAAAATGTGCAAGAGTTTCCTCATCATCTTCGTGTGCAAGTTTACTATTTAAAATTGTCAAATGATATTTTAACTTTCAAGTGCATTATTTTAATTATTTATTCTATTGTTGCAGTTGACTCGGTATCAGTTGAGGTTATCATGGAACAACCATTACCACAACAAATCCGAACATTTATTGTGCCTTTTGGACCCTTTATGCATGGTATTTTACATTGCATATTTTAGTTTTTTTATTTTTTGGTTTTTGATGATAGTTTTTTATGACTAAAAGTTTGAATAATGTACCATCTCAAAACACCCATGTCACTCATAATACAACACACAGATTGGAGGAGATATTATATCCAAATACAAGTACTAAACCTTTAATTTCAAATTAACATATAGTTTTGTTTTTAAAATTTACCATTTTTCTAAAATAATTTACCTTTTGCAGGGCATCCTCAATCTTTGAGGAAAACCATGTTGTCACCTCCACCTCCAAACTTAGTTCACTCAAGGTGGAAGACGTTTTCATTACCACAAGCGCCAATAGTTAGCAGAGGAACACTGCAATTATCGTGTTTTGAATTCTCTAATTTCTTTGTCGGAGGTATATCGAGTGGGTAGGGATTAACTTGTTTAAACAAAATTGATCTTGACAAGGAATATTTGGAGATTAAAAGTGACAAAGTTGTTGGAGCTGATTTCAATTCACATGATTTTATCTAGGATGCAGATGTTCATGTGACTACTCAGAAGGAACCTTGTACCTCTTCACCCCCCACCCCACCAGAGAATGTTGTCTTGTTTGATGATGTTATTACATATTTTCCATTGAACAATTTGGTATCAGAAAGTATTACTTTGAATTTTAAGGAGGGATCTAAAGATGAATTAAAAAATGTATATATTAAGAGTTTTAGGTGAAGGCATTGATAAAAGAAATAAACGTCCGTTATCACAGCCACTCCTAACGAAAAAAATTATTTTCATTGGTGCAACATGAACCCATAAAGATTGATGATTTGTTTGTCCAAGCTAAATCTAAGTCAGTTATGTTTCTAATAGTTACAATGACAATGTGTTGAGTATTATGCTTAACAAGTTGGAGAACTTGAATGCAAAAGCCCAGGGATATTTTAATAAATGGGCAAAAGACGTCAACCTTGTTGTGATTGTGAACATCGAGAAGTAAAAATCTTTGGTAATGTATCTTATTTTAATCAAATTTCATGTCATACTTATTTTTGTTCAAATCTAATTACATTTCATTTCAAATTGTATGCAAAATATGAGAATTTGAAAAAAGAAGCCGAGGTCCTCAATGTGCATCTGAAAAATGCACAAAAAATGTTATGTTATGCCACTCAATTTAAGGAGAAGTTTATTTTGTTGAATAAACAGAACAACACGCTCCAAAAAATCATTAAGGAGTAAGGATGGGATCCCGATGCCTTATTTAAGTAGAAAACAGATGTCAATCCAAGTCTACTTTCTACAAGAGATACTGGAAAAGAAGAAAGGGAAAATCTTGCTCGTATTAATTATGGTTGAGAATCTTGAAAGGGTAAGGATATTGAAGGATGGCAGTGGCACAGAAGATGTTGTGGTGGAGAAAGTCGCTGAAAAGTGAAACCCTAAAAAATATTTTAAACTCTATAATATTTGTAAACAATATTTAAACTCTATAATATTTGTAAGCAATGTTTTGTTTTAAAAAATATATTCTCAATGACAATTTGAAGTTTGGATTTGCATTGATCAATTTATGCAGTTTTATTTAGTGGATGAGCCACGTGGATTGTAATTTTTTTTTTCGATGGATTTGGTGTTAGGCTTGAGCATGAATTTTAATTTAAATTTTATGATGTTGTATAGTTACTATTATTAAATCTAAGTCTATACAGTTCATGTAGTTCAAACAAAATAATTATACAATACGTTGTTCTATCGCTATCGTATTTGACTTCAAATTCATATTTTTAAGATAAAAGTTAAAACTCTTAATATGGTGCTACAATATCAAATTATAATTATTTCAAATGACAATACAAGTAAAAAGCAATTAAATAAAAGGAAATTGTGCATGATGAATGGATCGAATATTTTAAATGACAATACTATCCATAATTGTAATGAATTAACATTTGGAATATTTTACAATCTAAAAAATTATATGAAATTGAAATTCAAAATATGATAATTGCAATAAATATACAACTAATAGTCTGGTAGTTGAAACAATCATACACAAAGTTGATCATCGCCAGTGACATTTGCATCTACCTTGTCAGTGTCATAACTTACATCCTCTTTATTTGTCATTGTATTGTTGACGCCTCTTCTTTCAATTAGATAACTCCATGTTGCTAGAGATCTTTCATAAGGAAACATGTCCACAACATAATGTGAAACATATAATCTCAAACAGGCTTCTAAATTTTTATCCAATCCATTTTAAAGTAATTAATGAATGATAATACATTGAATGCTCTTTCATCTTCCACTGAGCCCATAATCATTATTTGACAAAACTCATATAATCAGAAATAGTCACTTAGACTTTCCTGCAGTATACTACTATGATAAAGTTTTTTCCATAGCTGTGTAATGCCCCATTTTTTGTTGGTTCGCTTAGAAGGCAATATTGTTCAAGCATTGTAATTCCAAAATGAGTTGATTGAGATGTCATTAAATTTTTTTTCAAAATACCTTTTATTTCTACTCCATTCACCTCTACAGATTTACCGAAATCCTTTACAAGCAACCCATGTATTTGTGAAATAAATTGCTAATCATCTTTTTACTATTATTATTGTTTCAGAAAATGGGATTCACAACTGCCATGGCCTTCAACAAATAATCCCTGTGAAAATGATCTCTGATCTCCGTAGATAAGTTTTGTGAAACTATACTTAGTTTCATCTGAGTTTCAAATAGAACAGTGTCATACAGAATACGTATTACAAGCAGTTCTTTTGTAGAAAGTGTGAATTGGTATCTCCTTGCCATTAACAATGACACAAATGATCATTGATATTCAACTTCAAATAGATCTCAAGGTTCCTTAAATATGTCAAAAATTTCTAACTACTAAAAATAGGGCCTTGAAACTTTTCATTCGAAGTGTATTATATATCTAAAGATTAGCATACTCATTTTCTTAGTCGTATGAAGTCAAAAATATAAATGTATCTCTCATGAGCATGTTTCATTAGACAATTCATTTACTTTACCATTGGAAGAATTTTGCATAAGTGTTTTCAAATATGTTAAATGGTATAACAAATCTTTTGCCTTGTCAATTTCTCTACAATATTTATTTATAAAACCTACTAATGATGGATATTCTTAAAAAAATTGACATGCAGACTCATACATAGAAATCCATCTTATATCAACATCTTTCAATAATTTCTTACCATTAATCACTCCTATTAAAAAAATTTGGAACTTTAAAAATCGTTTTGGACTGCTTGACATATAAACATGTAGGTCACAAATGAGCTCCTCCACTTTTGCCACATGAGCAAATTTGCTAACTATTTTGTATGCAAGATTTATCTTATGAGCCATGCAATAAATCAGAATCATATATGGGGTAACTGTTGTTTGCATCCGAACACACAAACTATTTATATACCCATACATAACTAATGCACCATCAGAGCTAACACACGTCAGCGTTGTAGCTATTATATAATCATCCATCTCAACTTTATCTTTCTAATTAGATACAACCAATTTGTAAAGATTTTCTGCATTGCAATTTTCTACCATTTTATGAATTAATAGTAGATGAACTTTTCTTGAATAGTTCTCAAACGTATAAACATGCATGCAAATCCAAGATGTGTTATCAATTGTTGTGACCTCATCAATAGACAATGAGATGAACAGTGAATTTTGAATTTTTTATTTAAAATCTTCCTTCTCAACCATTGTTAGACATTTTGCCATTTTCCAAGCACTATTACTTGACCAATGTGATTGTAGAATATCCAAAAATTTATTATGCTGAAACAAAATCTTATAATCTAAAAAAATTAGAAATGGGTCTATTTTTTTTTAGAATGTGGTATACAGTAGAGAACTGTATATATTTGGCCTTTGGATAGGACTGCATAACTTTTTCAAAATTTATTTCGATTATTCCCCCTTTCTCAATAAAATGTTTTTGATATTTTTTATCATTTTTATACTCGCGTGCATATCTTACATACATGCATTCTTATGCATTTTTCCACCTGTGTGTTCTTGTTATCAGTCCATCTGGGTGCTTTACTGTCACATATATTTTTTTATAATGTTTCTCAATCGTGTCTAATTTCAGTTGCATTATGTGTTTCTTTCCTAGTTTTCAGCGACATATTATACATTTGCATTATGTTGGAGTATCATCAACATTTTCAGGGTCTACAGGGTCTATAAAGGAAAATTTTGTTGCCCAATCCACCGTAAAGGACCTTCCAATTGTCCATCTACTTCTCTTCCTTCATGAAGATTTTCAAGTGGAGGTTTCAGTTGAACTTTGTGTTTGGTGAGAACCAAAAATCTCTTCTACCACTTGAGTGTTATTATCATTGTCATCAAAAACCAGAGGAGCATCTTCAAGTGGTGGCATGTCATCAAAAAAAATCTTCAATGGGTGACATGCTATTTTGGTTGATTCTTTCTGATGAAATATCAGTGGAGATTTTTGCATGTAAAATTATTTTAATATTATTGATCGGTTAAAATCAAATTTATGACAAACTAAAAAAATAATAAATACCTATATTTTAAGTGCATTATGATTATGTGGGCTTTATAATTGACTTTTTAAAATAAGATAATATACTTGATTTCTTTTTATAATTGCCCTCTTCTTTTACCATTCCCACCAGATGCCATGATGATTAAATATGCAACACTTCAGTTCTGCGATGTGGTTCTATCATTTGGTTAAAGAGTAGGTGCTACAGATTGGTTATCTCATTTGATGGTAGCATTGTTTTGCTTTTTGACTCTGTTGTTTGGCACTATCATTCGATATTACAATTTGGCACTTATATTCGATGTTATCATTCAACACTGTCGTAAGATATTGTTGTTCGGCACTATTATGCGGTTCCTCCAATCGACACTATTCCTATTCGATATCATCATTCAGTTCCTCTATTTGATTGCTGCCATTCAGTGTTGTGGTCCTTCAGTACCAGGTCTGCCTGTTTACTTGTTTGATATTGGAGGTAATTGTACTATATATATATGTGTGTGTGTGTGTGTGTGTGTGTGTGTGTGTGTGTGTGTGGTGAATTGAAGGTATTCTAAGATATTATTGTATAGGATTGGTGAGCTGAACCCCAAAATAATTTATCTTCCTAAATTTTTGGTGATCCGGACCCATCTACCAACCTTAAAAAATCACCAAAAACAAAATCTAAAAATCAAAATATTTATGAATTAACGAATATTCGCCACTAAAATTTATTATGAGAGGAATTGAAGATGAATATGAAGATAAAGATGATCTAGAGGCATTCATTGCATAGTTTGTTTCACAAGAAATTTACAAACGTCCACAAAAATCTACAAGCCCTGGTGCATCTTGACTCGATCAAAATAAGATAATCATCCTACTATGTGGGCATTGATGATATCACAATAAATGGGAAAAAAAGTACCTATATCCAGCAATGTTTGGGAGATGGATGAAGTAGGCAATGGGAGAACCATAATAGACTCTGGGACTTCACTCACCTATTTTGCAGTGAATAATTAATGTTTAATGCACATAACACTTCGATCACAGTTAAATAATTATTATTAAACTTTAAAATTAATTAATTTTATCCTTTTTATACGGCATCCATGTTTTAATATTAACCCAAAACTTAAAGTGCCCCACCATTGGCGCTATCAATACGTTACCCCATCAGTGTGATTAAAAACATATTTCACCACAAATTATTAGTATATCATGTCTATAAATTTCTATTATGTTAGAATATTGTGTTACAGTTATGTGAAAATTATTACAGATCTTCACTCCTCAAATTAAAGACATGTAGGACATTACAATGCTTGTATTCAGTTTTGCAGGGCTTCCTTGCTCTCTATTCACATATATTCCATTATATTTTTCAACCAATACAATAGATCCAATCAATATAATTTTTGCCTTTTGAATCCTCTAGATGCCACTGCAAAACCCAAGGTGAAAGAGATTGCATTCAATGCTAAATCTTCAAACGAAGCAGTCCACACCATGCAAACAAGTGCAGCATTGAATGACAAAGCATACCTACCTTGACAAACCCCTCCTCTATTTGTCGTGTCATTATTGCCCAGTCTCAATCTAAGTAAAATGCCCCATAACATTTCAAAAAAATTAACCAATCAACTTCAAACAAATATTATTATAAATGACAGAGCATACCTACCTTGACAAACCCCTCCTCTATTTGTCGCACCATTATTGCCCAGTCTCGATCCAAGTAAAATGGCCCATAACCAATCAACTTCAAACAAGTATTATTATGAATGACAGAGCATACCTACCTTGACAAACCCCTCCTCTATTTGTCGCGCCATTATTGCCCAGTCTCGATCCAAGTAAAATGGCCCATAACATTTAAAAAAATTAACCAATCAACTTCAAACAAATATTATTATTTTATCCATGCCATTAAAAAAACTGTTATTTCACTTTACAAAAGCCTTATATTTTCTCTTTGCTCATTAAGTGATGAAATTTGATTGACCACCACACTCATCAATAATTCAAAGTTAAAGGCAAATGGTCCCTGGAGTATCCCTCCAAGACTAACAAGGGTCATAATTCTTGGTCAAAGTAAAAATTCCTCGGTGTTTATTAAACTTGATTTATTAAATTTGATTCTAAATTTTGTAATAAAAATTATTAATGTATATTATTTATATTTTAATTATTTTAATTATAATATATATGTGTGTATGTATGTATATATAAATATATTATTGGCCTTAATAAACTATTATTAACTCTAGAGTCAATTAATAAAACCATTGATACAATTAGTACCACATTTTGTGGAGCATTTAAAATTAGTTTTATATATATATAAATAAATTAAATTATGTTAATTAAACTTTTAATTATAAAAATATTAAAAAAATTAATAATTTAGTTTATAATATAAGAAAAAAAATGTGTATAAAATTAGAATTTAAAATATATTTTATAATATTAGATTTTAAATTATATTTTATAATATTATATGATAGGGATAATAATTGTAATATGTACATAACAATTAATATTATAGGTGTAGGTTGAGATTAATAAAATATGAAACTTTATAAAAAATTATTACCAATAAATTTGATTGATGTTTTTAATTTTATAGTTTTTTATATAATTTTTTTTTTTTTTTTTTTTTAAATTGTAAAATATTTACCCCTATACATACATGTAAGCATACACATTTATATATAATAATTTCCTAAACACACTAATAACTTTTGAGTCACGATACGTACCTGCTAAGGACTATTAAATATGAACTTATCATTTTCTTCGTCATGAAAATGTTAGGTTGTGGAGCTAAAAGCTTCACCAGGATGCAAACAGAAGAAGTTATGGAGGATGCAGAGTTGCGGGGAGTTGCAGAATCAGTTGCAGGGAAACCGGCGTCGGTCTGATCAACCGACGTCGGTCAGATGGCAGTGAGGAAGCAACCGGCATCGGTTACCAGTCGGCCGACATCGGTCATGGAGAAGTCGACGTCGGTAGCCTGTGCATGAACAGACAGTTCGCATGTTGATCCGGAGAGTCTATTTTTAGACTGTTAGTTTGCATGTTGAAGGCTAGTCTTAGTCTTGAGTTGCGTGTCTAATTATTGTAATTATGATAGTCTAATTATTGTAAGCATGAGATCTATATATGGACTCATGGGCTGTATTGTAAAAGTGTGCTAGAAAGCCATAGAGCTTTTAGAGAGAGCTAGTGTAGCTCCTCCTAGTTCCAAAGGGGTGCTGAGAGTGTATGATCAAGGAGAGTTGCAAGGTCTGCAAGGTCAAGGAGCTGATCTACCGGGGTACTGGTTGAAGAATCATAAGGACTTGGTGAGGCAAGGACAAGGGTTTTTCAGGGGTGTAGAGATATCTACATGGTGAGTAAGGTCTAGTGATTTGCAAGTAGTAGCAGAGAGCATGAGATCTACTTAGAGTACGGTTGTGTACTTAGTGAACCGACAGCGTGTTACTAACTTGTTGGAGAGGTGAACATCAATTCTGTATTGGAGTTGATTGTTGTGACCGAGAGAGAGAGAGGGAAGAAGGTCTTGAGGTGTGGCGAACCTTTGAGGTGGAGGAAGAAGTGGCATCTTCTTTATTGTATATTATTCTGAGTGATTATTAATACAATTGTGTATTGTCTCTCAATTCCTGTGTTGTTTCATATTTCTAGTTACTTATTGATTCTGGTTAAATTCCATGTTTAGTTGCTAATACAAGAAGTAATCATATGTGCTATATTGGTAGAGCAAGATCCTGACTAAGTAGGCATCGGAGCATGTTTATTGTTCTAGGTTCCCTGACAAGTGGTATCAGAGCTTTTGGTTGGGTTGACTAACAGGGAGTTTCAGATCTGGTAGTATTTTTTATTACAAGTCACTCGCAGGGATTTCAGATTGAGTGGGAGTATAGCAATGGCAGAAGAAAGTAAGCTATGAATGGAGAAACTGAATAGCACGAATGGTCTGATTGATGGAAAGAAAGAGCAGGTAAATAAAGATTGTTGGTTGGTTGCAGATCAACAGGGAGGAGCAGATGTTGCAGGAGATGTTGCACAGGATGTTCTGGATAAAGTGGAATCTTGGTTCACAGATTCTTTTGCCTCTTTCCATGCAGTTTGAAATAGAGCATCTTTTCATGGGTATGTCTTTGGAGACTTTGGAGAGATTTATTTAGGAGCTGGAGAGCCTTGTCAGATTATTGACAAAGGGAAAGTGAAGCTGAAATTGCAGATGGACGACACACAGTGGTTGAAAGAAGTCATGCAGGTACTAGTCTTGGAGATGAGTCTAATTTTTTCAAAAAATTTGGGTGATGAGAGATGTACTATAACTCTCACAGCGGATAAACTTGAATTAGATGGTGGTAAGAAAGTAAGTATCCTTTATCTATCTACTTATATTACTGATTCACGTTCTGTTGCAGAGATGTGGCTTCATAGGCTTAGTCACATATGTAGAAGGAGAATGTAGGTTTTGAAGCGAAAGACAGATATTTTTGACAAGCTAAAGAACTGAAAAGCCTTGGTGTTCATGGAGGAGATGACGGACAGAGATCAGGTGAGGGCACTGAATAAATCTGAGCAGGGCAGTATGGACAGAGATTTGATCCAAGATGAGCTCGCGGATGAAGAATTCATCACTCACAAGAACACACAGACACCGACGTCGGTCACCTGAAACCAACGTCGGTCAGCCAGACACCGACATCGGTCATGTGCAGACCAGTAGGGTCGGTAGGTCGGGCAGGAGAAGTCTGACGTCGGTCATCAGGACCGACGTCGGCAGGGGGGTGACACCAGCGTCGGCTAGGGGTAATGACGTCGACAGTCAGGGTCAGTGCATGGAACTGACATCGGTCGAGAGCAGACTGGGAGATGGCCGAGATCAGTCACTGGAACGGATGATGGGTGGACAGTTAGTTGTCAAGGAGTCTCAAACACCCATATAGAGGTCAGAAAAGGTATGTGAACCTCATATTCGTTGTTCACCTTCTTTATATTGCTTACTGATAGTCAAAAACTAGGAAGACAGAAGAAGCAATGCAGGTAAAATCCAGAAACAGTGGGAGCTTGACATGGATGAAGAGTGTGAGTCCTTGGAGAAGAACCAAACAGGTATTTGTTGGTAGAGTTGTCAGCTGAAAGAAAGCACTAGATAGAGGGATGGATTCCCATTTTAGAGAAGAGAGTGGATGGACACATGAGACGAAAGGCCAAGGCATATGGTCTTGAAGGAGCTGCAGGATAGTGGTACAGGTTTTGACAGGTGGATGACTAAGCATGGCTTCAGTCAATGTCAGTGTAACTATTGTGTTTATTCTTACCAAGTGGATGATGAGTCGCGACATTATCCAGTTACTATATGTGGATGGTTTGCTAGCAGGTTTTGTACATACAGGGTTTTGTTGAGCTAAAAGGTAAGGTTAGTTCAGAGGTGTGTCATGAAGAATTTGGAGCAATGAAATTCTTTGGCATAAGAGACATGGAGATTTTATCTCCAGTGGGAGCTGATGTGAAGACGTTGTTGGCGAGGTTCATTATGCAGGATGCAGAATCAGAAAGCACACCAATGGCTGGACAGTTCAAGCTTAGCTTGAAACAGAGTTCGAAATCACATGAGGTCTAGTGTAGGCCTGAGTTTTCCCAATCAGTGGGGGTTGTCAGAAAGTATGGAGCCAATTCGGGGAAGGAGTACTGGAGGGCAGTTCAGTGGGACTAGCAGCAGGGATTCTTGTTATGCAAGGTCAAGTTCTTCACTACATGGATGTGTAGGTTCGGATGTGGCAAGTTACTTGAATGACAGGTGCGGCATCACAGATTGTGTGGTGGTTGGTCTTCAGGATGGATCTTGAAGAGGGATACAAGCCAGGAAATAATTTAGACGGTGTACAGGTACAGGTATAGGTGCAGTTGTTTATCTCTAAGTGGGAGATTGTTAGGTTGTGGAGCTAAAAGCTTCACCAGGATGCAAATAGGAAAAGTTATGGAGAATACAGAGTTGCGGGGAGTTGCAGAATCAGTTGCAGAAAAACCGGCATCGGTCTGATCAACCGACGTCAGTCAGATGACAGTGAGGAAGCAATCGGCGTCGGTTACTAGTCGGCTGACATCGGTCATGGAGGAGCCGACATCAACAGCCTGTGCGTGAACAGGCAGTTCACATGTTGATCCGGAGAGTCTATTTTTGGACTGTTAGTTTGCATGTTGAAGGCTAGTCTTAGTCTTGAGTTGCGTATCTAATTATTGTAATTATGATAGTCTAATTATTGTAAGCATGAGATCTATATATGGACTCATGGGCTGTATTGTAAAAGTGTGCTAGAAAGCCATAGAGCTTTTAGAGAGAGCTAGTGTAGCTCCTCCTAGTTCCAAAGGGGTGCTGAGAGTGTATGATCAGGGAGAGTTGCAAGGTCTGCAAGGTCAAGGGGCTGATCCACCGGGGTACTGGTTGAAGAATCATAAGGACTTGGTGAGGCAAGGACAAGGGTTCTTCAGGGGTGTAGAGATATCTACATGGTGAGTAAGGTCTAGTGATTTGCAAGTAGTAGCAGAGAGCATGAGATCTACTTAGAGTACGGTTGTGTACTTGGTGAACCAACAGCGTGTTACTAACTTGTTGGAGAGGTGAACATCAATTCTGTATTGGAGTTGATTGTTGTGACCGAGAGAGAGAGAGGGAAGAATGTCTTGAGGTGTGGCGAACCTTTGAGGTGGAGGAAGAAGTGGCATCTTCTTTATTGTATATTCTTCTGAGTGATTATTAATACAATTGTGTATTGTCTCTCAATTCCTGTGTTGTTTCATATTTCTAGTTACTTATTGATTCTGGTTAAATTCCATGTTTAGTTGCTAATACAAGAAGTAATCATATGTGCTCTATTGGTAGAGCAAGATCCTGACTAAGTAGGCATCGGAGCATGTTTATTGTTCTAGGTTCCCTGACAGAAAAAAACTTAGAAAATGATGTAGAGATCATTTTGAACTCCAATGTTGTCCCAATTTCCTATCTCTATACCTCCTAAAATATTGTTAGGAAGATGTAAAACACAATTACTATCTCCTCATAGTTGTTAGGTAGTTTTGTCATGAAAAACCCCTGCTTTATACTAACTCTTAAACATAAATATTATAATATTTACTTTCCAAAAAGTATGTGGAAAGAGATTATCCCAAGAAATTATATGGGGTCTTATGTTAGACAGTGTGCCTAAGAAATCACTAAAACCACATATAAAAATTCTCTGAATTTTCTTTTTTAAATATCATCAAAACATGCACATCTATAAATGTATATGCCAACACCCAACAAAACTAGGTTATCGGAGCCACAAGGGAAGGTGGAGGATTATTTGGATTATCTCCCCGTCCATTACTAGCACTCAAATCAGTTGTGTAGAGGGGATGGGACACATCATTTTTCTTCGGGTTGTTGCTTTTACTAAGAATGTATCATCAAAATAGATACTTCCAAACATAAGTATCTCTCATCTCATAAGAGAGGAGCCCAACATCTATGACTGCCAGGAGGATGATACTTGGAGGAAGGCAGCAAAAATACATAAAAGGTGTTGAAAGGTACCACAATCACCATTTCCTCTCCCATGGCTAGGCAAGCTCTATCGCTAGGAGTTTGTTCCTTGGGTAGTTATACAAGTGGTGTTGCCCCAATGGTCAATGAGATTATGAAGGTGGTCCATCTTCGATGTCATTTCTCTACATAAATTTATATTTATAGTATAACATTAAAAATTATAAAAATTATGTTTGCAACAAGAAAATATGCCTCTAGTTCTTCACGATTAAAAATAGCATGATTTATATCTTTCCAATCTTAAAAAAGAATCTTAATGTAAGAATATGTGCCAAATTTGTGTATCTTGCAAGTAACAAGGCATAATCCCCTCAAAGAATCATTTTCCAAAGGGAAAACTCTAGCCATAAGGTTTTGAAAAAACAATAAATCTAATGTCATGCATGTTAGGCGCCAACACAAAACTGGAAAAAGGTGCTTGAGAGACTTGCATTGATTGTATGTTGGGAGGATTTGACATACCCATGTGAAAAATCATATCACCTAAAAAAAGCCTTAATATAATAACACCAAACAAATTAAGATTTTTTAGAAGCTCAACAATCACTTTCTAGATGGTGGAAAACCCTCTAGAGTAAACTGAGGCTTCAACTAAAAGACCAACATTGATTTAATTATTCATGCAAACCCAGTTTAGAGGAAAGCCATTGATACCCTATCCAGGGTTTATACTAAAGCAAAAGTGTGTTAACATGCCACTACCAAACTTGCCCCCACTATGGTAGTGTTTTCACATCAATTTTGTGGAGAATGTCATCAAGAATTGCCATCTAGATTTTTGTTAATAATTGAAGACTTACACAAGCATTTTAATTAGATTATTAATTTATGTGGGATTTTATTATTAAGTCTCGTAAAAACAAACCATCTAGATTTTGTTGTAAGTTTTGAAGTCACTGCCATTAAGTTGAAATTCAGCTCCCAATTTCAGCCAAGAAATCCAGAAACAAGTAACCTCATTGAAAAATTTAGTAATGGTGCATTTATATTTTTGAATAAGCAACAAGATTTGACCCAAGACACTCCTTCAAAAGGCACTTTGTGAAATTTTATGATGGGAGACCACCATAATGTGAGTATTGACAAATAGCCCTATACAAAATTTATCACCTTTCCAAAAAAAAGCCATTGTTTAATGGTTTATGAAGGCTTTCAAACACACTTGAGAACAAAGATGCTTAAGATTTGATGGGAACAAGCACAATGAGGAGGGTGTTAAACCCAAGTCCCCTCCATGTCGTCAAGCCATAAGGGCTACTTGACAAGATGTAGTGCCTAATGAGCTTCCATGCTTTGAATCCTTCAATGGCTTGAAAAATTCACTTAGTGCAAAGAACAAGACCCTTATTTATATATCCAAAAGGCTCATGCCCCCAACCTCCTTAGGGCCACTCTATGAAAGCCTCTTCATTCCTTAAATTGGCCCACAAAAAAAACTGAGTAGCTTACGTAACTTGTTATATGTAAATTTGGAAGGAGCACAACAGGGGTAATATGCATGGGTCACTGAGAGAATGTTAGAGAAAATTTAAAACTTACCTACAAGTGAGAGAGAGTTAGGGATCCAATAAGAAATTGTATTCTCAACACTTTGAATGACAATTCTAAATATCAGATGAGGAAGCTTGGAAAGAAAATAGGGTATGCCATTTCCATGTTTGAGCCATAGTTTTCAAGGCAAAATTCAACTAATTAAGTAGTGTTAAAACACCTCAATTTGATATTATCACTTGCTTTACTTAGAAACGGGTTAGTACCTATGTTGGAATTCATTGATTAAATTAATGAGTGTTTGTTGATTATGTTCGTTGCAGTGGTGGTGGCATCATGATTGTCGAGTTAACTTTGTTATGGATTTGTAGGACCTGGTAGAGGTCATGGAACCTAATTTATGACTATTTTAATCAATATCTAAGTTTAATGATTAGCATAATCTTGTTGAAGGTAAGGTTATCACTATTGTTAAAGGGTTTAGTTTATTCATAAGGTCATTATGAGACTCTAGTGTCACTGTATTTTATATTGGTATTTGACTTGAGTCGAATGAGTTGATATTTTGATTTTATGCTTTTGTGGGAATTTCTCTCTATTTGACTTCCTTGATAGGAATATAGCGATTATTGTATTGACTTTGTTGATTAAACATAATATGGTCTTTTGGACATAATTTATGTTTATATAAGCATTATTTAAAAAGTGCATGGTTGATTAGGATATCATTGACTATAATAATATTGTACAAATATAAAGGTCGTTTCAAAGACCTTGGCAGCACAATGATAGTGTTGTTTGACAATCGATCTAGCCAAATAACCCACTCATTCAATTGGGGTTTGGGAAGCCATTGTGAGTGACCATTTAGTCTTTTGGGATTTTGAATAGTAAGTGGACTAGTTAGTTGGATAAAAATGAGGAGTAATTGAAGTACTTGCGTTAAGTCTGGCAATAGTCTTGGAGGACGTGGAAACCATGTTGAAACTATAGTGGGAGTTACATTAATGTCTTCGATAATGAAATTGGGAACCATAGAAAGATTAAATGGTAGTTTGAGACCCTCCGCAAACACACAAAAAATAAAGACTATTCAGAAAATAAGCTCAGACAAACCCCAATTGGATTGTTAAGCGATTGTAAAGACCCTTTGCATCTTAGAATGGGAGAAAAGATGCAACCTTGTCTCAAATTCAGGTATGTTACATTTCCTTCCTTAGTAAGTTTTTGATGCATTAGTTGTTATGATAAGTATGGCGAGCTCTCGGTTGATTTAATGTTTCATTTGGGTATAAACCCTTATAGGTATACTCAAGTATACGTATATGAGGATATACCCTATGTAGGGAATTGTCCAAGGACTTGTAGTGTCCACTATTTAATAGAGTGTGAATTTATTGTGGAAAATGAATAAACAAGGTTAAATCCACTTTTGGGGAAGAATGCCTTTGTATGGATAATGTGGCAATATTTGGGATGTATTTATTGCCCTGGAATTACGTTGTGATTATGTTAGAAAAAGGGTCGAGCCCTAGTTTTCCATACATGAGTTGGGTGGTTGCATATTATTTTCTATTCCATTTGAATCTCAATGTTGATCAAATGATACTCATTCCAAGGCTCAATTGTATGATAACATCTCCTTATATTGTTTCACTCAGTCCATGAAGGTTATGTTTGCAATCTGATCATTGTGTAGCATGCTTTGTGGACTATGATTATAGAAGGTAAATTTGATTATTTATTGGAATTCAAAATTATGTTTCTAATCCACTATCCATTGAAAGTATTGTGCTTTCTTTGATTTCATAAACAGAAGGTTGGACTAATGAACATCTTAAGAAATTGTGTGCTCTAATAATGATATTATGTCAAGGCTTTTATACCTAGGACTATGTGTTTGTCTTTTGTTTAGAGGTTTTGTTTACTCATTGTATTAGTAGTTGAGAAACTTGAGTTGCATGGTTAAATGTGTGTGACAAGTTGTTGGAGTACCCTTTTTGAAACAAGGCAATAATTTTAGTTTTGCATTCGATATTGAATACCATTTGTAGATATTGATGAGTTGTTGTATGTTATCCCATGAGGGCAACTATTGATTGTTATTGTTAAGAATCTTGCAATAGTTAACTCCGTGAATGGAGATGTGTTGGTCATTGATATATTGGTTTTTTAGTGGACTGATGTCTAAACCAATGTTGGATGTAATGTGAAACAAGGGATTAGTATTATGCTTTCTGTTGTCATTGAAAGCTCACTCTTTGTATGCTTCTCTGTTCAAGTTGAACTCAAACTTATGTGTTAAGGGCTTAAAGGAATTTGTGGAAAGTGTTAGTAATGACTTGTCTTGGAATTTATTTAGTAATTTTAGCATGATTGTTTAATAGTATTTATGATCGACCCTACATGGTAATGGAAATTCTTATAGTTGGTGGAAGAAAAATTGTTGTTGTTGTTGTTTCTTCCTCTAATGGTCTGATAAACCTTGTGTGGGTTATATATTTCATTTGGCCTTTATTTTTGCAGAGGAACATTGGGGTAAGTTTATCCTCGTAAGTATAAAACACATGGAAGATTTACCTAAAACCCTTTTTATTATGTCAAATAATTTATGAGCTCACTTTGCTTGTATATTAAGTTTCAGATTACTTACTATGAAAAGGAATCAACATTGCTAGTTTTATGCTTACTTTATTACAGTGCATGTGATGAGTTACTCAAGTTTAAGTGCTGTTTAAAATAATCTCTAAACCTTGACTAACATGCTTGAATGAATCTCTGACAGTTGATTTATAGAGCAAGGTTGTGGATTGCACATTGCAATAGTACTATTATTTTTGTAGCACAAATATTATTTTACAAGTCTCTTGATTTTAGATGATTTACTATACCCCTAATATAAGGATCTTGGGTATCATTTGTGTAAATCATTGTTAGTCACTTATTTAGCTATCATTTGGAGGTTGTAAATAACCTCTCCCCCATACATCAAGTGACTATCTTGTGTTCCTTTTTGACAATTTATGATATAGAAAGTTGGCATACTTAGTTGTTCTTGTTCTCTCGGTGTATTTCTAAAGACACTGTATTATGCTAATTTTCCCCTAGTATAATGTATTGGAAACGAAGAATAGAGTTAACTTGTCCTGGTTGTACATTGAATAGGAAAGTGGAAAAATTGTATTAAGAAATATTAGTTGTTTGTGTTGAGTCTAAGGTATGGCAAAAAAATTATGGGTATTAAGATATATAACATTCTTAATAGGATTTTCCTTTTCATTGAATAGCTGCCCTGATGGTGATGGTTATGTGATTCAAGTCCATGCGGGTTACATAATACCACCATGTCATAAGGCTTAGATTTGTGTGATCCATGTGTGAAAAAGTCGTAATTGTGGTTGTGTTGATAGTCTAGCGCCTTCTATTATCAATGAGAACTTAGTAGGTTGACGATAACCATCAAGAGGATAATGGTGATTTGCGCTCGAATTTATTGTGAATATTGCAGTCCTCATTATGTTTTCTTCCCTTATTAACTTCTCTTAATAGAAATAAAATTGTCATTACTTCAATTGCCTACCTTTGTAGTTTATAGAATTATTATGCATTGACTATGTTACCATTCTTCCTTGTGAGGTCATAGGAGTCCACTAAAAAACCAATATATCAACACCCAACAAATATCCATTCACACAATTAGTTTATGTAAGATTTTTAACACTAACAATCAATAGTTTCATTCATGGGATAACACACAACAACTCATCAATATCTACAAATGGTATTCAATATCGAATGCAAAACTAAAATTATTACCTTGTTTCAAAAAGGGTATTCCAACAACTCGTCACACACATTTAACCATGCAACTCAGGTTTCTCAACTACCCATAAAGTGAGTAAACAACACCTCCAAACAAAAGACAAACACACAATCCAACATATAGAAGAATACAAGTTGAGTGTAGAAACTTAGAGCAATAGCAGTTTATAAAATCAGTTACACAACTGTCCATGCCTTGACATAATATCATTATTAGAGCACACAATCTTAAGACATTCATTATTCCAGTCTTATTTTCTATAAAATCGAAGAAACACAATACTTTCAACAGATAATGGCTCAGAAAAAGAATTTTGAGTTTCAATAAATAATCATATTTACCCTCTATAATCACAATCCACAAAACATGCTACACAATGATCAGATTGCACGCATATTCTTCACGGACTGAGTGAAACAATATAAGGAGATGTTATCATACAACCAAGCCCTCGAATGAGTGTCATTTGATCAACATTGAGATTCAAATGGAATAAAAAATAATATACAACCACCCAACTCATGTATGTAAAATTAGGGCTCGACCCTTTTTCTAACATAACAAAAATTACATAATCACAATGTAATGCCAAGACAACAAATACAACCAACTAGTGCCACATTATCCATACAAAGGCATTCTTCCACAAAAATGGCTTTAACCTTATTTATTCGTTTTCCACAATAAATTCATACTCGAATAAATAGTGGACACTACAAGTCCTTGGATAGTGCCCGTATATCTTTATATATGTATACCTAAGTATACGTATAGGGTTTATACCTAAATGAAGCATTAAATCTTAGAGAGCTCACCATACTTATCCTAACAACTAATGCATCAAAACTTACTAAAGAAAGGTAACATCCCTGAATTTGAGACAAGGTTGCATATTTTCTCTCATTCTAAGCTGCAAAGGGTCTTCACAGCGACTCAACAACCCAATTGTGGCTTGCTCGAGCTTCTTTTTCGAACAATATTTGGAGGGTCTCAAACTACCATTTAATCTTTCCATGGTTCCCATGGTTGTTATCAAAGACATTAATGTAACTCCCATTATGGTTTTAGCATGATTTCCACGACCTCCAAGACTATTGCCAAACTTCATGCAAGTACTTCAATTCCTTCATAATTTTATCCAACTAACCATCCAAAAGCCCAAAAGATCGAATGGTCACTCAAAGTGTCTTCCCAAACCCTAATCGAATGATTGGGTTGTTTGGCCAAATCAATTGTCAAAGCAACACTGTCATTGTAGTGCCAATGTCTTCAAAATGACCTTTAGATTTCCACAATATTATTATAGTCAATGATATCCTCAATCAATCATGCACTTTTCGAATAATGATTATATAAACATAAATTATGTCAAAAGAACCTATTATGTTTAATCAACAAATTCAATACAATAATCACTATATCCCTAACAAGGAAGTCAAATAGAGATAAAATCCCACAAAAGCATCAAATCAAAATAGCAAGTCCTTCGACTCAAGTCAAATGCTAATATATAATCACACTAGGGTCTCATCATGACCTTATGAGTAAACTTATTCCTTTAACAACAATGATAACCTTACCTTCAACAAGGTTATGTCAATCATTAAACTTAGCTATTGATTAATAAAGTCATAAATTAGGTTCCATGACCTCTACCAAGCCCTACAAGTCCATAACAAAGTTAACTCGACAATCATGATGCCACCACCAATACAGCGAGCATAATCAATAGACACTCATTAATTTAATCAATGAATTCCAACATAGGTACCAACCCATTTCCAAGTAAAGCAAGTGATGGAATCACATTGAGGTGTTTTAACACTACTTAATCAATTGAATTTCACCTTGAAAACTACAGTTAGGACGGGGATATGAAATCATCCCCACTTAAAAAGGCGTCATCGTAGTGCCTAAGGAGACAACTCTAGGCAAATGGCTTCTTTTCTTCCAAGCATACATGCCCTAAGTACCAACACTAGCCATACAAAGCTAGAGACATCCATAAATTTTCAATTGAGCAATTGAAATTAGGACCAATAGTTTGACAAATGGAACAATTTTGTGATATTAATTCCTCTTATTGCAAGGAGGTGTCATCACCCAAACCTACAACTTTATGGCAACATTTGTAATAGCCCAAACCAACTGTATTTTCAAAATAATTACAAGACTTAAGTGTGGGATTACTCACTAGAATTGTTATGCCTTATGCATAAACTCAATAACATGTATCACATAATATTAGTAAAATACAGTAACCCTTACTATTATGGTTACCTTTATTTCAAAAAAAATCGTTTGTTGGTTAGTATAGCATCCCACACCAACCACATCAAACATAAGAGAAGGTATCCAAGGCAATTACATGCAACCCCAAGGTTTTCAGCATGCTCCCCATTATCTTGTGAGCTCACGATGGTCCAAGGAAACTAATCCCGCCTTCATTTATCTGTCATTTAAGAGTAATTACCCAACTTATAATCCAAATATTAAAGAGGGTACCTAGAATTTTCATATTGCCTGATCAAGACATGTCATTACCCGTTATAAGGTAAAACACAAGACAAAAAAACAATTATTGTGCTTTAAACAGAAGCCAAATCAATCATGTTTCAAAAAAAATACTACCCACATGCGTATCGTTGACTTACTCAATAGGTCCTTACCTTTTGTGAGCAGTTATGCACTTACCACTGTCAATCATCATTTTAGTACCAACCAAGTATCTGAGTCTTTTAGCCAATAGGACATTGCAAGCCTTGTTCAGGGGTTCAACAAGTGTGTTCCTTTAACTTTGGCACACATCTCTTTTGTTCATGTTGCAAAATTTGCACATCAGATCAAATAAATTACTTAGTATACTAAAATAACTATTAACCACATTTAGTCTTAAGTTTGCTCGAATGCATGTTAGTGCACCTACACTTATTTCAATACTTAATTTCGCAAGTAACTAGACTTAGGTATAATTTTTTTGTTGTTATGCCTTATAAGGTCATCTATTTCAACAAAAAAAAATCAGCAAACACATTTGCAATAGGCTCGTCAGCCAAACCTACACTTCATGGCAATACACATCAACAAACTATTGTTCTAACACAGAATATTATTTTCAGACATAAGTAGGATAATACCTTTCTTACGACGTGTTTGCACTTAGTAGTGCTAACCAGCTTGTATTATTCATCACATCCCTGTGTTTCAAAAAGTAAAACCTTCCCAGTTTTTCATAAAAGTCCAACACATAGGACCAAGTAGTGTTTCATAAAGCATTTATCTCATCTTTAGATTGAAACATGGCTGCCAATGCTCATTGTTGTGTCAGAGCAATAGCAAATGTTTATAGCAAGCACACAACTTAACTAGTCAACCAAAGTGACACATACATCCAAACAAGCCCATACAACCAAGTACATACAAAGTAGTCAATTGTTGTTTCACAAGAGCTTATCTTTATGTCATCTAAGGGCAAGATAGCTTGAAAACTACCTCACCGAACAATGGGCATCTTATACTTGTCAAATATTTCACTGCACATAATATCACGTCATAAGAATCTTATACCAACTCAACAATTTCTACATTTGAGCTTCTGCAAAAAGTCAAATTGCAAATCAAATCATAATATTCAATTCATAATAAATAGAATATTATGTAGTGCCATAGTACACTATTAAAGTTCTAATTACAAAACCAATCAACAACCACAATAGGGATTCTAATCGAACTGTGTCAAAGAACGACAACTATGGCAACCATTTACTTACCAAAAACCATGGCATAAAGCATGCCAAAATTATTTCTTGTAGGTCGTTTCCAACATAAAACAATCGTGATACAAAACAAGCCTTAAAGTTCTTGTAGCAACATCATGGTCTACTTATACTATTTTTGCAAATACAACAGATTAACAACGAAAATAGGAAATAAACATACTTATGTCTACTATTAAGGAGGTAAGGATCAATCATTCATTATTTTCCTACCAGTTTGAGCAAGAACAAATAAATCAGAGATTAAAATACATGTTTAAAATACCTCAGAACTTATGGTTATACCGGCCTTGACATTGTTGAAAGCATAGTCATCAAACTGAAGTATACAAACTCCAACATTCCTTTAAGAATCATGATGGTTGGTTGAAACCAACATGTAATGTAATATGGACATTATCAGCTTCAAGGATATCGAGTATAGCACCACCATTTCCTTAGAAATGGTTGTTTCCAACAAAGTCCAACGCTAACATCCACTAGGTCGACAACAAGTGACAATGACCATTTTTATACCTCATGGATTAAGAAACTTACATAGACAAAGATCCCAAAACCTCATTGACCTGTCCAAACAAATCAGCCTCATTTACCCCACTTGGCCTTCCAGGTTGGAGTCACACCTTTGGACCTCCCAAGGACATCATACCCTGAGCATCATATGATGACTTGCCCATACCAATCATCAACGGATGCCAGGGATTTTCCTTTATTTCCAACAATAGAGATTTTATCACTTCGCCTTCTATTGGCTTGCCCATACAAGCCAACGATTGACTAGTGATGCTTGTTCTGACACAACGTAGTTTTGGGAATGGTTAACTTAGCCAAGGCTATGGTGAATATTATATTATTACTAAGGAAAATTGAGTTTTTCCCTAACATATTTCAGATCCAAAGAAATTTTATTGACTCCTAGCACCTCTGAGTCAAAGAATAGAGTTTTGACCTGTTTAGCAGAGGCTAGGTGTCCTTTTTAGGGTCACAATCATAGTTCTACCATACTTAAATCAGTGCACTGATTAATACTACTATATTTCTTCTCCCATAGATCCCTAGGGTTGCAACCTAGACTCTGATACCAATGTAACGAAACCTAAAAACCGCCCTACAAAATTTTGGTCCATATGGGGTTGCAAACCTCTAATTTCAACAGTCACTCATGTATTGCATATGTATTACCAACAGTTTCACAGATTATGCATTTGATTGAACTGGTCAACAAATGTGGTAGTCCGATAGAATCAGCTTATACCTCTTTTCCCATCAAGGTCCACATCTACCTTAATCAAAAGGAAGCAGTATAACACATGATTGGTCTTGCATAGGGTCTTATTGGTTTCCAAGGATAACTCTTGAAATCGAAACAAGACATAAGCATGTGCTAAATGCTTTAGCATAAATTCAAGCAATGGTATTAGTGCATTGAGGAACATTTGTAATCCCCTTCACAAAATAGGGGCATAAAACCCTCAATCAGTGATTCTAAGTCCAACTAGGGACTTACACAAATGTAAGATGGGAATGAATCTATTAACAATTCAATTTGAACGGTGACTACTCTTTAGTGAAGTTGCAAAGGTGAGTTCACAGAAACCTGAATGAATCATTATCTTAATGACCTTGTCAAGCATAAACAGGGTTAGTTTAACAAGAATAACAAGTATAACAAAGGCTTCAGAAGGATTCCAACACTACAATTGACAACCCAAAAATGGCATTATCCTTCATGGTTCCTTTCAACAAAAGGTCATAATGTCTCTAGTCCTGATAAGAGATTCTTCATGATAGAAGAACCATTACTCAGTGTTATAACTCAAACTAGTATGCTCTTGCTATTGACCGGGCCTTATTACAAGCTGGGCTTTGACCACATCAGAACTTTCTTCACAATTCATCCTAACACAGTTGCCCAGCCCAAAGGAGAGTATTAAGTAACATGGAACAATGTCATAACAAGAAGGATCTGCTAATAGTCAGTTCATAATCAAGGTTTCATAAATAGTACAAATTCATTAGACCACATTCATATCTGAAACTACTATAGCCAATACATTAAAGATGTACTATAGAATTACCATTTCAGAGTGCTCTAGATCCCTCTAACTCACAGCTTGAAAACCTACTCTTTACTCCACCTTAAGTGATAATGAGAATCAAGCTAAAATGAAAACCAAACAAGGAATTAATTACGATTGAGAAGATGCAGTCCTTCATACAAAGAATGCCTCTAAATATGCTTCTATCAAAGTAAGTTATACATCTCACATTATAACCCATATGCCAACAGAGTTCACTCCAGGTTGGAAACCTTATGCAAATGACTTCACAATCAGTTAAGCAAGAGAGTTTTGAATAGGTGTTGAGTGCATTCTTGCATGCTACAACGATGCAATGTTTAGTATATTCAAAACAAGAGGACTACAACATGACTCATTCAAGTCGGTAGACTCCAACATTCATATCATAGTACTATACAACTAATAAACTTGAGCTCATAGAATTCATTAAACCTCTTAGGATAACTTTCCAACGATCAATCAATTATGTTGTTTCCTCTTATGGTTTGATAAACCTTCCGTGGGTTATATATTTCATTTGGCCTTTATTTTTGGAAAGGCATGTTGAGGCAAGTTTATCCTAGTAAGTATAAAACACGGGGAAGATTTTTTTAGACCCCTTTTATCATGCCAGACAGTGTCTGCGCTCACTTTACTTGTATATTAATTAATGTCTCAGATTACTTACTTTGAAAAGGAATCAACATTACCAGCGTTATGCTGACTTGCTTCATTGCAATACATCAATGTTGATGATGAGTTACTCAAGTTGAAGTTTCTCTTTAAAAGAATCTTTAAACCTTGATTGGCATGCTTGAATGAATCTCTGACAGTTGATTTGCAGAGCAAGGTATGGAATGCACATTGTAGTAGTACTATTGTTTTTGTAGTACATAGATTATTCTACAAGTCTCTTGATTTTAAATGTTGTACTATACCCTTGATATAAGGATCTTGGGTATCGTTAAGCACTGTTAGTCACTTATCTAGCTATCATTTGGACGTTGTAACCTCTCTCACCTATACATCAGGGGACTATCTTGTGTTCCTCTTTGGATATTTAATATATAGAAAGCTGGTGTACTTAGTTGTTCTTATTCTCTTGATGTATTTGTGAAGAAATTGTATTATGCTAATTTCCCTGCAGTATAATGTACCGGAAGCAGAGAACAAAGTTAACTTGTCCTAGACGTACATTGAATAGGAAAATGGAAAAAAACTATTTAGAAATATTATTTGTTTGTGTTGAATCTTACTGAGGTATGGTGAAAGAATTATGGGTACGGGAATGTTCTTAATGCATAGGACATTCTTAACATGATTTTACTTTTCATTGAATAGCTGACCTGATGGTTATGTGATTCAAGTCCATGTGGGTTACATAATATTATGTCATAACGCTTAAATTTGTGTGATGCCTGTGTGATGAAGTCTTAACTGTGGATGTGCTCGTAGTCTAGTGCCTTCTGTGATCGATGAGAAGTTAGTAGGTTGAGAATAACCATTAGGAGGATAATGGTGATTTGGGCTCGAATTGATTGTGAATCTTGCAGTCCTCACTGTGTTTTCTTCCCTTGTTGACTTCTCTTAATAGAAATAATCTTGTCATTACTTCAGCTGCCTACCTTTGTAGTTTTTGGAATTATTATGCATTGACTACGTTACTGTGCTTGCCTGTGAGGTCATAGGGTGATTTACCTGCAGGACACGATGGTCATGGAACTTTTGATTGATTGTTGGAAAGTTATCCTAAGAGGTTTAATGAATTCTATGGGCTCAAGTTTATTAGTTGTATAGTACTATGATATGAATGTTGGAGTCTAGTGGCTTGAATGAGTCATGATGTAGTACTCTTGTTTTGAATATACTAAACATTGGATGGTTGTAGCATGCAAGAATGCGCTCAGCACCTATTCAAAACTCTCTTGCTTAACTGGTTGTGAAGTCATTTGCATAAGGTTTCCCGCTTGGAGTGAACTCTACTGGCATATGGGTTATAATGTCAGTTGTATAACTTGCTTTGATAGAAGCATGTTTAGAGGCATTCTGTGTATGAAGGACTGCATCTTCTCAATTGTTATTAATTCCTTGTTTGGTTTTCCTTTTAGCTTGAATCTCGTTATCACTCAAAGTGGAGTAAATAGTAGGTTTTCAAGCTATAAGTTAAGAGGGGTCTAGAGCATTCTGAAATGGTAATACTATAGCACATCTTTAATGTATTGGCTATAATAGTTTCAGATCTGAATGTGGTCTAGCGAATTTGTATTGTTTATGAAACCTTAATTATGAATTGACTGTTAGCAGATCCTTCTTGTTATGGCATTGTTCCCTGTTACTTAATACCATCCTCTGGGCTGGGCAACTGTGTTAGGATGAATTGTGAAAAGTTCTGATGTGGTCAAAGACCAGCTTGTAATAAGGCCCTGTTAATAGCAAGAGCATACTAATTTGAGTTATAAAGTTGAGTAAGGGTTCATCTATCATAAAGAATCTCTTACAAGGACTAGAGACATTATGATCTTTTGTTGCAAAGAACCATGAAGGATAATGCCATTTTGGGTTGTCAATTGTAGCATTGGAATCCTTCTGAAGCCTTTGTTATACTTGTTATTGTTGTTAAACTAAACCTGTTTATGCATGGCATGGTCATTAAGATAATGATTCGTTCAGTTTTCTGGGAACTCGCCTTTGCAACTATGCTAAAGAGTAGTCACCGTTCAAATTGAATTATTAATAGATTCATTCTGATCTGACATTTTGTAAGTCTCTGGTTGGACTTAGAATCACTGATGGAGGGTTTTATGCCCCTGTTTTGTGAAGGAGATTACGAATGATCCTCAATCCACTAAGACCATTGCTTGAAGTTTTGTTAAAGCATTTAGCACATGCTTATGTCTTGTTTCGGTTTCAAGAGTTATCCTTGGAAACCGATAAGACCTTATGCAAGACCAATCAGGGGTTATACTCCTTCCTTTCGATTAAGGTGGATGTGGACCTTGATGGGAAAAGAGGTATTAGTTGATTTTATCGGACTACCAACTCCTTCCCTTTGATTAAGGTGGATGTGGACCTTGATGGGAAAAGAGGTATTAGTTGATTCTATCAGACTACCACATTTTTTGACCTGTTCAATCAAATACATAGTCCGCGAAACTGTTGGTAAGGCGTATGCAATACAGGATTGACTGTTGGAATTAGAGGTTTGCAACCCCATATGGACCAAAATTTCATATGGTGATTTTTGAGTTTCGTTACAAGGTACCCAATAATTTGAACATCTCCCTATGGGTTATACCATTTCCAAGCAAACTAATTCAACTAAGTTGATTTAGGGGAGAAAGATTACCTATAGCATTGGGTTTTAGCTATAGTTACCAAGTTCAGTCAAATTTGTGCCAAACCAAGTTCGATCCGTATTTTTTTAGCCTTCTAAATTAATTTGTTCGGTTTGGTCTAGTTTTTTAATATTTTTTTTTCAACTAAAAAAAAAAAAAAAACTAAAATAAAGAGTTTCGAACCACAAAACCCTAAGAGCAGAAACACACTAAGATCAGAGAGTTGAGACGTGCTAAAGGTGGATTCATAGTCGCTGGCGAGAGGGCACAATTCGCTAGTCACATGCAGGAGGGCATAGTTACTTTATTAAGACGGAGGCTTATACAGTGGACAAGGCCCTAAGATTTGTCTCACAAAGAGACAACGACATATTCCATTATTAACAATTTGGTTTTGAATGGTGGTGGTTTGGGGGAAGTGGTGGTGTAGAGCAGTTTGGTAGCACACGACACCACTTATGCCTTGCCAACGCTCTGCTTTGTGTTTGTCTACCCGTTCTCTGCATGCAAACTGCCTTCCCCTCACACTGTTCTGCCCTGTTTGCGCTAGACAGGGCCGTTCTGCAGTTGCTTGCCATTCAAATTCAGTTTGACAGGAGTTAGTGGTGTCATGAACATGGAAAATGGTTGTTTCAAGCGATGTACCAGATTAATAGATGCGGCATTAAAGATGCCAAGATGCAGTTATATGCTGCTCATTTTACCAATAGTTCACACCAGAGGAACATTATTTTTGGGGTCTGGCTGGTCTTCTAGAAACATCAATGTACTTCTATAATTCATTGTGATCATGAACATGGCGATGAAGTTCAAAAAAGAGCTTGGGTTCAATGCAGATTGGGCTTCGATGCATTGCCATTCAGAAGTTCATTCTTGATCAAACCTCCTATTCTGAGGCACGCATTCGTGAACGTTATGGCCACAGCCCAAACATCAGCAAGGCTCTCAGAATACCTCTGATGGAGCACAGACTTAAACGCATTGGAGTAGGAGGAAGACCAGATCCATTTGTCTATATGAGTGCCCTTGTAGATATGTATGCAAATGTGTCTTGCCAAGTGTTTGACAAAATGCCATGAGTCTTGGTTTCCTGGTATGCACAAAACGGGAGCCCAGATGAAGCTTTTTTCCTGTTTGAGAAGATGTCCGAAGCATCGGATTGGATTACCCGGAATGAGGTCATTGCAGAGTATGTGCAGAATGGGGAAGCAGAAAATGCCTTGGCATTGTTGGTGCAAATAATTTTCTTTGTCTTAGAAGGAGAATCAGATGGTTTGAGTTTTTTTTTTTATCTTTAATAAATCCAACCGCAAATATTGAATCTTCATTGGTTCGTGATTGAGGATACTTCGTCTCTACTCGAAATTTGTTTGAAGAAGGCATGATTTTCCAATCAATCATTTTGGGATCTTCTTCTTTTGGTCTTGCTCTACGCCTCGTCGGTTTGCAAACCCAAACAGGGTTGATGCTCTTGGTCAGTGAGGGAATGGGCTTCTGCAGCTTCACAGAGATATTGGCTCTCCTTGTGGCCGGTCCTATGTGGCTGATTCTGAAGTTGAAAGACTGTTTGTTCCTCTTTGATCTAGGATTTATGTTTCTTGGAATCAGTCATTAGTTTACTTTTTATTTGGTTCTTTTTATCGAGAAACAGAACCATCCAACTATTATAATTAATTTTAATCATCAGGATATAATTCAGAGTGGGTTTGAGGCTGATGTTGATTTAGACAGTGCTCTTGTGGATATGAATGTAAAGGGTGAGAGTTTAGAAAAGGCATGAAAATTGTTTGATAAAATGCAACACCAAAACACATTTTCGTGGACATCAATGATTGGGGGATAAGGAGACAAAACGGCATATTCCATTGTAAACAACCTGGTTTTGAATGGTGGCGGTTTGGGGGAAGTGGTGGTGTAGAGTGGTTTGGTAGCGCAATATGCCATTTCCGTTGGCCAAGAGTTTCATTGACCATGTCGTTGTTGTTGTTTCAACAAATTACCCATCATAAATGAAGGATTTTGCCTCTTTATGGACGCTTTGCAAGAGAGGACCGCCATAGGGATAAATATTATGCGACATTAAGCCCCTAAACCTGTCGTCCTCCTCAAAACCTCCAAACATAGTGGCAAGATGATTATTGTTAGTATTATTGTTTTCTGTAGTAGCGAAGCATAAGGCGCTAATTGAGCCACACGTTCAGCGCTTAAAATGCTTCACCCGTGATTCGAACAAGCAACCTGCTGCAAACCAAACATATTTCTATTGGACATGCCAACAACTGTTTCGATTGATGATGATGATGATAACTGAGAAAAGAATACGCCGCTCCCGAAGCAGCCTTTTCATCCAACAGCATTAACGTTGTTGCCATATCAAGTTTTGTTCTTTTCCTTTCTTTAACTCAGCCCAAGAGTAACACTGCCACCATTCCTTTTATCTCAACTGTTTCAACTCAAGCAAAACCGCATTCCATTTCAGTCAAGGATTTCAACAGACTCAGAAAGCCCCTCTGCGCTTTCAACAGACTACAAATATGCGTTTATCTCCATGTCTAGACAAGAGATATATATAATATATATGTATTGTGGTCATGTTTCTTTCTAGGAGTGCGAGTCGGTTCATGTTTGTTTCCTGCATTTGACAATTATATCGTGAAAGTGACTTTCTTCGATTCCGTCAACAGTTTCATTGTACCTTGGCCAGCACATATTCGATTTTACGTTATTCTGAATTGACGGGAAGGGTAGAGGGAGACCCACATTTAGTTGGTTAGTATAATTTATGATTGGTTTTGGGTTTTAAGGGCCTTATTTGAGAATTAAATGGCAGGGTTAAAATCCTCAAAAGGGATGACAAACGACAACATTTATTGTCATTTTGACAAGTCCTAGATAGTCTCTTTCATCTTTTTAATTGGTTGTTGTGGGTTGTTTTGTTAGGATCTTCATAACCATGTTTGGTCTTTGTTTATTGATGTAATCAATCTCCTATTAATCTTTGGTTAGGATACATTGGAATTTCAGAAAGATTTTGTTTTTGTAAAAATATTTAATTCTTATTTAAATTTTTTTATTTTGGAATTAAATTTTTTTTAATTGTTATGAGTACTAATTCTTGTTACATAGATTTACATTATTTGAATGCTTATTTCTTCTAGAATATAAATATTTAATAAATTTTTCTTTGTAATGTTTTTGATTAATCAATTGGCAATGGCAAAGTTGATGTTGGGTCAGGCAAAAAAAAATTAACAAATATTATGTAAACAACTCAACAATTGTAAGGTCATTGCCAATCATACCATTTATATATTATATAAAATAATATTTATATATATTTGATATATTAATACATACAAGATATAATCGCAAAACAAATATATACATTTCCTTTGCACCTTCGGGGCAATTGCTAGTTTACACTCACAGGTGGAAAGAGATGGCATCTTCGCAACAAAGCAGAGTTGTTATATTATTTGGTTTTTAATATTTTATTTTATATTATTTAGTTTCACAAATAGGTTTAGATTTTATTTTTAAATTATATTTTATAAAATTATGAATTTATTAATTATAAATCATAAAATTTATTTTATTTTTAATATTAAATTATTTATATGAATTTTATTTAGTTTATAATTTTTTTGATTTTTATTAAAAAAATTAAATTTAAAATTTATTATATATTACAAATTAATTGAAAATAATAAAATTGTTAGATTACTTTTATTGATTTTAATTTTTTGTAGTCTATTTTTATTTTATATAAATTGTTTAACTTACAATTTTATTATATAAATTTTATTTAATTAGTTTATAGTTTACTATTTTTAATGTAATTTAAATTTGAAATTTTTATGCATCTTTCAATTTTACAAGTGTTAAATTCATGCTCAATATTTTATATATATATATATATATATATATATATTTATATATATATATATATATATATATATTCCGAATTGGATTTTTACGAACCTTTTGTTGAGTTTTTTTAAGAATTCCGGATTCTAATTTCTTTTGCCCTTCCCAACAAATTCAAATTTCTGAATTTGGTAACTAGAGTTTTAACCACTGAATGCTAGACCTCTCGAGGGAAGGCAAAAAATTTTGAGATATTCCATAGAATAGACTGACTCAACAAGAGTTAGAAATGAGCCATCAACAAAATGGTCATCAATGAGTTGAGATTATGAATGATCTAGAAGGATAATTCCTTTGACCAAACCACGAGAAGCATAATCACTTAGATAACCAAACCCTTTTGCAGCCAAGACATATAGGGAGGGAGGGAGCCAGAGGGCACCAATGTCAGATAGAATCAATAGTGCCAAATTGGTCAAAATGGTTAATGGCAAGCAAACGCATCACTAAAAAGAGTTTTGTACAGACAACACAAACTCAGGCCTACAATCCAGAGCTTGGAGTATTGCTAGGATGAAAAGCCATCCAATCATGTCATATGTTTTCTCAAAATCAATTTCAATAAAAAAAAGCTCTTTACTGAATGGTGCAATCTCGTTCCATACCTTCTCAAACCACAATAATGTTATCTATATTCTAGAATATATCCGCTGCATATGAAGCCCATTTGCTTTGGACATCCAATAAGTGGAGGCAAATTCCTCAATCTAAAGGCCAGTGATTTGCCAATGATCTTGTAAGACACATTGAGAACAGTGATTGGCCACCATTTGGTTATGAGCTTAGCGTCACCAGCTTTGGGGATGAACCGAACGCTGCCCTTGTTGATTAACTTCCCAATGAGTTCGTGTGAATGGCTTCCAGATGGACTTTGTATAAGTTGGGGCTGACAGTATCCCAAAGAATTTGATAAAATTCACAGGAGTAAGCATCAAGTCCTGGGGCTTTATCATGAGCCATCTAATTAACAACACCTTGAATTCCATCAACAGAGAAAAGCTTATCACATGGGACATGTTGAGCTTCAAGGTTTGAAAGGCACCACACTTAAACATTTTGCAAGTGCTTCCGTCCTTCTGGAATAGAGAGTTTGGCAGTAAAGACTTGCTTGGAGTGTGCCACAAAGGCACAAAGGATGGCAGGTAGCTCAGAAGTCATTACCCAGGGTCTTTTATAGCCTTAGTCTAATCAGAAATGTGACAGGCACGGAGGTGTTGAAAACATTCATTGAAAACTAAGTCTCCTACTTTTAGCCAATGCTTATGAGCTTCAATCTGAGCCCTGCAAGTGGCAAAAACTTCAGCCATTTTGAATTTTTAACGAAGCACCACAACTTCAATTTCAAGGGCTTCATCGAGATTAAAATTTATGATAAAAACGTCAATCTCAAACTAAGTGGCCAAGTCAAACACACACTAGAGGAGAGAGGGATGCAAAGATGCTTCACAATTGTGAGGATTATTTTTAGATTTTCACAATTTGTCCAAATGATGGTGTGAGATTCTCCACTTGCCTGAACCCAACAGCAGCATTGCTAATGCTATAAAACGAAACACGATAGCTGCAAGCACTAAACTTAACTCTCATTTCCATCTCACATCATTGCTGAAACAAATGTTTGTGTGCAAAGTTTGTTTTGCTAGTAACTTTGTCATCAGGTCAATTTTCCAAAACAAATACTAATAGATCTCGAGACAAACTAACCAACCATGAATACAAAACTGAAAAATATGCAACATTCAGTAGGAGACTTGATGCTCTATAAATTCTTGGACTGTTATCTTCACCATCCGGCAACAAAATACACATTAGAATTGTTCAAAATTGCTTCAGAAAAAGCCTTGAAAAAGATTCTGTCACTTGTGTCTAGCATACAAATTGCCCCAGCTGTTATCAGCAGATCCATAACAGCTACCAAAGTTGAATTTCAGCAAGAGCTTCCAGCTTTAAAACTTGCACATCGCACTCACCAAACAATATAGATGCTGCATGATATAAGATAGGGTACCAAGTAACTGATAATAATCTCATTTGATAGTAAAATTGAATCTCCTTCACCTTTCCATGATGTCTGTTTGATATATTTATCCTCTCTTTAAATACAAAAATTATGTATAAAGTTAATTGCTTTGACTACATAGACTACAGAAAAATATTAAATATACCAAACGTTGACTGAGAAGGATGCCATGTGCCCGCAACTCCTTGGAACCACTAGTCAATATTTACTTGCATCAACAATTTAAGCCAGCTAACCTGACTGGCCTTGTTTGACTGATTAAGGAAGAATGTTGTGGCTTGTTTTATTCATATTCATATTACTGTTTGAGCCGTGATAAATTAATGAAAATAAAATGCCCCTTAGAAAGATCTTTTACAACCAGTGGGAGGAAAAGAGTCTCTTCTGACACTTATAATACCCGCCTCTCAAGAAGCTCTAGATGGCTCCAATATGATAGCTAACCGTGCCTAATAGATCATGAAGGTAATGGCGTACAGCTGCTGCTGCTAATGCTGAGTGAAGTAAAGATTATGAGCAACAGACAAGCTATAATAGTAGTCTAAACATAATTCAGGTGAGTTTACTGTGTTGGTTCCTCTTGGTCATGTTATCGAATAGGTAGGAACTGAGTGCAACAGGATTGTTTGGGGTTCGAGATAATTTTCAAATAATAGTCATTACAATGTAAAAGTTTTTAATGTAGTTGAACATAGGCCAAACTAAGGATCCATCCACTTTTGGATATACCCTGTTAACAACAGTTAATCTGTAAGTGGATAAGCCAATAGCAAGCCAGAGATGTGAACTGGAGGAATCTAACTGCTGCATGGAAGTAAGTTTGATGGATACACTGTATATATATGGAAATAGACTGATAAATGGTCCTAAAATGTGCTTCTTGTCATATGTCGTACTATACATTATAACTCTTAACCACGGAATAGAGGGTGGACTGGTCAACCTAAGGATATAAATTTTGTAGTGAGTTTCTTGAGTTCCATAGAATTGAGCTACTGTGACTCGTGACAATAAATTCCTTTGATAAATGAACCTGTTTTCACATGTAAATGCTTAACATGGTTGTCGCCATAAGGAACTGAAATGGTTTGAGCAAGTGCCATTCTGCTGATCTTATGTATATATGTGTATGTAAATGCATTGCTGTAGAATAAAGAATCAAAGTGCAGATTTTGCCGATAGGTCAAATGTCGTCAATTTGCTGACGTACTTTGAAATCAATATGTTCAACAAAAAGTTGCATACATCTGGAGCAGCCTTAAATGGAAAGTGTGATTCAAGTGAAAAAGCACCAAACTGTTTTTAGCTTAAGGAGGAACGGCTTACTTGTATATCTATGTATATAATCTTTCTGAAAATTGTTAAATGGATTTTGTATGTTAAGTAACAGTGAACAGTGAAAGCTTGGTAATTGTGGAATGCTGCAATAATGTCAATTTGGGATCTTTGATAAAAGAAAAAGGAGATCAAAATTAGCTACAGTGTTTACCTGTCCGAGTAACTGAAAATAATATACCTGGATACTATAACATCGTCATTCTCTAGGCAAAAACGATACAAAACATCTGTGAAATGAAGTTTCTACAAAATGATTTATGATTTGACTCTAGAGACAATGTGATGTGATTACGGTCTTGCTGCATAATTCTCTTCCTAAATACAATGGAATGCAAGGATGCCACAGTTCTTATTTCCTATTTGAATGAGATTCATGGGAGCATAATTGATGATTTCTTCATGAACAAATTTGACATTACGTTTGATATAACATGCGCAAATAACTTTTGGGGGCCTTAATAGATCTATTCAGATGTTCATTGCTGGTAGGGTACATCCCTTTCCACTTAGAAGATGTATGCAAGGGCGTCTGATTTGGATTTGAATAGAATTAAAATGGTAACTAACATCACGGACACAATTTATGTCATGCTTCTGACATATGTTTGTAGTTAGCTAAATCAAATTACAGTTTTCATGAAAGAAAGTCAGGCTACTGAGGGTTGAGTAGGAAAATAAGTATTAAAAGCTACAAACTAGATGGGTATTACCTTCTTAACCCTTTTCTCATGCTTTCAGTTATGGCATAAATATATTTGATTTCTTAGTTTTGCGTGGTAGAAGCAATTAGCACCACATTTAGGTAGGGCAAATGACTCATATGATAGCCTGGTTGCTTAAACCTGAAGATGGGATGGGACTTTTGTGCCTGCATAAAATACAAAAGTTATCTTTGACTGTATTTCATTCTTTTACAAAATCACATTGCTAAATTCCTTGAAAATTCAATCAGTTTGACAAAGATGAATTCATCTCGCTAAAACTGCTAGTTACCCCTCATGACAGCCAATAACGTTCCTTTGTGCATGTGATAAAGAAACATATAGTTGAAGAATAAAAACGATCTTCTAAAACCATATTTTAATATTTTTTCATATTTTTCATCCTGTTTCAAGGGGTTAACCTGATTCTGATAAATTAGGCTAAAACTAACCTCACTAGGTTCCTTGGAACTAATGAAGTCTCACCGTGGCATTAGTGATAATCTAGTCTGTGCCACCAATTACAAGCTTCAAGTTCATTCAACAGTAAACCGCCCACTTAATGGTGAACAAATGCAAAGCTGTGGACATCAATGCAAGGAATCTTGTCTTTCTTTATGCAGGTCACTAGACATCTATGCACATTGCACAAGATTCATGGATAATTAAATAGAGCTATAGACTTTATTGATGTAGCCAATGCTCTTCACTAGATCAAGTCCTTTTGCTCCGACATTAATATGCTCAGTGCATTCTAATCATTGAAAACACAGTACATGGTGAAGCAAGAAGAAATTCTACAAAATTAATGACTTTGTAAATCATAAACAACACCAGTATCATATATGCATACCATTGCACATAATATCTTACGGGATATGTTTTAGTTTTCATTGTGTTAAGAACAGTATTCTCAAGGTCAACTGAAAGGATAATTCGTTAGGCAGAACACATCTATTGGATGCTGAAACTGGAAAGATAGCAAGTATTGCTTCTACACTATTATGTTTATTCTAAATAAACTATCTTGCATGTCCTGGCAATTTGGAAAAGCAATTAAATCACTCTATTTTCCTCTGCAGATAAGCAAATCCGTAATATTGAAACAACATAATGAGAGGATCTTTTTAGAAAAACATTTCCTCCCCTTGAGATATGTTTAAGCATAAAACCACTGCTCTATATTGTCCTGAAAAAACTGCTAAGAGAGTTCCACTCGGGGTATGGGCTATAACAGAACAGCACAACTTACCATTTTCAATCTTGAATCGCAGTTGAATGTAAGCAACCACTTCATGTTTGATGTTAGGATGAGTTGACTGTAGAGAATCATGTGGCTCCTATAATAGAAATATTTAACTTGAATGCTAGAAGCAAGCTTTGTAAAATTATTATAAACCAAACTGAAATTGAACAAAAGCCATGTCTACACAGCTGATGTTATATAGCAAAGTTTCCCCCCATTAGCTGGTGCAATCTTGTGCCATGTTTATCGGTATCCCTTGAGCATCCAAAAGCAGGCATTGAAGTGTAACATAGATATTTTCCACTGAATAAATTGCAAAGATAGGCCACCAGTAGCAAACAGATTAAAAATGGTTAGGAGCTTTTGACAATCCGTATTGCAAGTTTATACCTAATTCTTCCATGAAATAGCTCAAGGCTACAGGCTGCTTTTGCATCCTTTCAGCAATGACAAATTAATCGAGAGTGATGCTTATAGCTTACTTGACTGTGTACGAGAGCCAGTGGGCCCTGTAGATCAACCTGAAATCTACGATATGCCATTTGTAGAAATCATTGACTGCTATAGCTGCTCTACTGTCAAATTTGCTTGCCACAAAAGGGCGGGTTGAATCAAACAAAATGAGGGCTCAGCAGTCCTCTTTGTAATGCAGAGTGCATCCATAAACATATCACAACTTGGACTTGAGAATATTCTATCTGCTGCTTTCAGGCTTCAACATCATACACGTTTTATCCCTTCTACATACTCTGCAGGGATAAGTTGTTTTACTTTGTTGGCCAAGGAACTATCTCTATTTCTGCCATGTAAACAAGGACTGGCAAATAACACATAATTGTGAGCATTGCTATTGTTTACTTGAATGTGATTTATGTCTGTAAAGACTTCCCGAAAGGCAGTAAGCAGATGATCGTAGAAACACTGGTGTTGGTCAATGACATTCATGGCCAAAATACCTTGTGGATGCAATGCTATTCGTGCTGCTAGGAGGAAATGCTTGTCAATGAATTCCAGCGGAGGAGCAGTCACACCTCCACCAACAGCATCACTCGCATCCACATCAACTATAATTACATGCACACGCGGATCATTTGAATAATAATCGTCTTCTTCTTCTTCTTTGGGGTTAAGCTTAGGGTTAGGGAGGAGGTGGTGCCAGTCTAGTGATAGATCATTTGAATATTCATTATCATCTTGTTCTTTTTCTTCAGGGTTAGGCTTAGGTTTAGGGAGGAGGTGGTGCCAGGATTGAGGTAGATCATTTGAATAACCATTATCTTCATCTTCATCTTCTTTTTCTTCAGGGTTAGGCTTAGGGTTAAAGAGGAGGTGATGCCAGGCTTCAGCTACCTCAGGCGGCAAAACATCAAGATGATTTGCAATAACTTGGCAGGCAATGTTGTGGACAACTTGCAGGCCATCACCAAGGCATATGCGGAGGCCCTCATTCTCATTCTCCACAAGGCCAAAGTGCTTTTTGGCAGCCGTCAAGACAACCTCGTCCATCTCCACCCCCACGATATCCATAATCGACCTGAAATGCGTATTGAGAAACATGAGCAGAGCTCCTCCTCCCACCCCAATACACACCACTCTCATTTTGCAACACTCTTCCACCAACACTAGACCTGCAACTAAGGGAGGCAGGTATGGATGAACCAAACGCCCCAAATCTACATCTACGCTCCTATGAGTATTGTTATGGGTAAGGGCAACCTCTGTTTGAACCAAATTGGGCATCCGTTGGAAGCGGAGCCTGCGCCTCCACTCCCGCACTGAGCCCTCCACTTCCACTTCCACATCCTCAACGACCATCATACCTATTAGAGGACTTGAAAATTTCTCCACTACCCTATGCTCAACTACATTGTCCGTATAACAAACAAAAGGCACTGTAGGAAGACCACTTTCAAATGCAGCCCTAGTTGATAAGGCTAAAAGCAGAGGAGCCATACCTTTTTTCAATTCTTCTTCTGCTACTTCTTTGTCTTTCCTCTGCATTCCAACAGTAGATGCAGATGGAGAAGGGGTCCTGGCTACAAGTATTAAACGAGATGCTTGGGCAGAAGACAAAAGTTGGTGATGTCCAGGCTGTGTAGAAAAGATCCAATCATCTTCCCTTCCACTGGGAACTAGCATTGCCGCAGTTTCAACAATATTATATTCATGGGGAGAATCCAGTACTGCGACTCTTACATTCACATTTGCATTGCAGGGATTTGGATAGTCAAAGCAAACGTATCTAGACGCTTCCAGAGTTTCAAACATGCCGTGCTTAATACCCATGGGATTGGATATTGCTAATCTGCATACAGATTATTCTTCTCTTAAAATTCCTTACGCATACCATGCCCTCTTTATCACACTGTTCCTCGTCTCTTAAACGGCTGTAGAATCAAATACCGAACGACGCTTCAGTCTCTCCATTTAAGAAGCTCCAACGGAACTTGCAAACCTGCACGATTCGAACACGCGACCTGGGGATTACTCATGGCTGGCTACCGGATTCGTGCATCTATTTTCTTTTGTATCCAATTTGTGAGATCCGATATTTTCACTGCTCTGTGCCACGTGGAAACAAATTTCCAAATAAATTTAGCATCGCTACTTTCTTTAGTATAGGATGCAAGTGCCAAATGAAATGAAATGAATAAATGAAAGTTTTTAATAACGTCTACGAGGTCAATCAGCCTATGGGATTTAAAGAGCAAAACCAATCAGCATGATTCTAACTAATTGTCTCTCTCTTATTTCTGCTTTTCTTCATTTTCTTTGTTAAGTTTGGATCTTTTGTTATGAATTTTAGTTAAGTATTTTGTTGTTTTTGCTATTTTTTTCCTCTTCAAATAAAGTTGTAAGTGCTTCACCTTGTAGGGTATCAATGTAACTACTTTGAATGTTCTTATATGCTATACATTCCATGATATAATACCATTTTGTTTCCACCAATCCGAACTTGCAAAACTGACAATCCCTCTCTGACCATTCCTCTTTGGGTGCTTTCTATCTCCCTGTTTCGCATCTAAGATGGTGTTAGCTGGTTCTCAACTGGGCAATTAACATTTTAGCTTTCCACTTTATCTCCGCTCTTATATAGTGCTTTTGCTCATGGTCACATGTGTGATTAAAGTTCTTGACATAGTATTCTCTTTTACGTCCCAGCGGTTTTGTCTACATAGTTGTTTTGACTTTTTCTCGCACATATCTTTTGATTTCCACATTGGTGTTAGGGCAGTCTTGCATGTTAATGTCCCATTTGTCCATCCATTTGTTATTTTGCTTCATCCATGTGCTCTTCCTCCTATTCAGTTTTTCTTCCACTACTATTTTTGGCCAACGACATTCTTCCATGTTTTCCACTTTCTTCAGGTAACCTAATAGCCGGATCAATGTCACTACTTCCATCAGAAAGGTCCCAGTGTCAGCTAGCATGATCTCATACGGTACAGTGGCTTTTATTTTGAAACTACTTGTGATTAAATGCTTTTGTAACCTTTCTATTTGTCTCCATTTCATTGTTGATGTGTTGTTACCCCAAACTTCACAACCATATAACACTATCGAGATAACAAGCAGCCCGAAAAGAGTCGTCTTGGTTTTTCAATCCCTTAATTCAGTTGATCTACATCTGTTTTGAAGCATGTACAAGGCTTTCCACCCCCCTTGTATCTTTTTAGCTCTACAAACCTCCCAACTGAGATTACTGTGGAAGTCAAGGCCTAGGTACTTGTATTCATTTACCTCTTGCAAGGGGCCACCTTCGAACTCAAAATTTGTCTTTTTTTTCTTCTTAAAGAAAAAATCGTGACTTTGGTCTTACTAATGTTCGCCTGCATTCCCACCTCTTGGCAGAATAATTCTAGAGCTCTCAAATGTTCTTGCAAACCATGTTCCGTTTTAGCCATTAGAATAAGGTCATCCGCATAAAGCAACAGTTTTACCACATAGGAGGCTAGTTGTATCCCATCCCCACCCAACTTTTCAATCCACTCTTCTAACTTGTCAATATACAGTCCAAACAAAGTGGGGGATAGTGGGCACCCCTGCTTGACCCCGATGTCACTCCCAAAGCACTCAGATAGACCACCCTTTGTTCTGACTTTGGCCCAGACTTGATCATAGACCCTGTGAACCGTTGCCCTATATTTTTCTGTATATCCAATTTTTCCATTATGTCCTAGAGTTTGCTTATAGGCACCATGTCAAATGCCTTTTTGAAATCGACAAAGCAACAATAGACCTCTTCCCCCTCCTTGTCTAGAACCTTTTCAATCAAATGCCTAAGAGTGATGAAAAGAAATAAGACCAAACAGACCACTAGCGGTATTTTTATTTTTCTTTTTTTGTGGGGCAGGTCGGGGGGATAGAAGGCGGCTTCTTCTTGAGTTAACACTACTTTAAACTTATTTATTTTGTTTTATTTAAATAGTTTTTGTTATGAAGTTAATGTTTACTCTTTCCTTGTAATTGATTGGGAGGTTCATTGAAGTTAATTTTTACTCTTTCTTTGTAATTGATTGGGAGGTTCGTATGTTATAAATATTCAAGAATGAAATATTTTTCTTTTTTACTCTTCTATAGTATAAAATACAAATATATTCTTCTTACTTTTTTTTGGGTGTTGATTATTTATGTGTTTTACATATGAGTCTATGAGAACTAGTACTTAAGTGATGAGAATATTTTTCCTTCCATTTAATTTCAATACCTTTATAAATTACATTACTCATGAGTTGAATTATATGATATAGTATTATCTTTTTTTGTATTTATTTTCTTCCTCCACATTACCGTTTTAAACTTCTTATTTATGTAGTTTTTTATTTACTTATTAAGGTTTCGGCATTCGTTTAGGCTGATATCTCATCTACTCATCCATTTGTAACTATATTACATCCATAAATTCTTTCATTTGTGCAACTCTTTATATCTTGCAACACTAAGTCACTGTATGCACCCAAATTTTACAAGGTACAATATTTTTGAAATTTGATGATGATGCAATGATCTCCATAATTAAAACATGCTTAGAGTTAGTCTTTTCCCCTCTTTATATCTTTTGATTTCTTCTTTTGTCTTGTCGATGTCTGAATTTTTTATTTTTGTTAAGTTTTTTTATCATTCTAAGTCTTTATGTGGCATGACAAAACCGTCACAATGGTTGTAAAACCGTTGCAACATATCACGCCACCATCACCTACATAAAGTGTTAGTTTTGCAACTATTGCTTCTTTTTTTAAATGACTTTCGAGACACTCCTTTTAATTCATTTTACATGATTTGAGTTGTCTTTTTTATCCTCTTCTTTTGAAATCACCTTCATAATCCCCTAATATATGCTCGGTCATGATTAAGTCAATCTTAACTACCTCTAAGTTAACTCTAACTAGCTCTCAATCAAGCTTCAATTAATTTCTACATGCACACTCTTCTCATTCTTTACAAGTTACTCTATTTTCCTTAAATTTTAGATCTAAAAATTATGTTAGGTTGTGGAGCTAAAAGCTTCACTGTATGCAAACATGGAGGAGGTCGCTGAGGTGCAGAGAAATCGACGTCGGTCAGGCCAACCAACGTCAGTCATATTCAGAGCACAAGGCTGTCGACATTGGTCATCTATCAGCCGATGTTGGTCATCTCCAGACAGATAGCGACCGACGTCAGTCGCCTATGCGGTTCTAGAACTGTCGGTTTCACGAACAATTTGTTAACGAACTGGTTGTTTGCATGTAAAAGGCTAATTTTAGTCTTGGAGCTGCGAATCTAATTATTGTAATTAGATGTCTAATTATTGTTTGCATGGGATCTATATAATAGACTCATGGGATGTATTGTAAAGTGTGAGGGATCAAAGCAGGGATTCTCTGGGTGCTAGATAGAGAGAGCAAGCTTGGCTCCTCATAGTGCCATAGTGCCAAGTGTGTATGATCAGGTAGATATGTGGGAGAGCAAGGTCTGGTAGAAGATCCACAGGGGTGCTGGTTTGGAGGACAAGGATTCTTCATGGTATGTAAGATCAGGTTGGTCTGCAGGTGTGCAAGATCAGGAAGGAGATCTACATGTGGTAAGTAAGGTCAGTTGATCTGCAGGTGTGTGTGTGTGCGAGATCTAGGTTTGCAAGTGTGTAAAACTAGGTTGATTTGCAGGTGTGCAAGATCAAGGAGGTTAGCAACACAATAGGTAGCAATATCAGGTGAGATCTACTTGGAGTACATTGTGTACTTGTTTGTACTGGCAGTATTGTTACTGACTGGTGGACTGGTAGTATTGTTACTAGCTGGTGGAGGTGAACAACAACTCTGTGTTTGAGTTGATTGTTGGGACCGTAATTGAGAGAGTGAGCTCTTGAAGAGATTTATTGTTTATGCCCTAGAGGTGTGTGAGCCCTAGAGGAGTGTAAGGAAGAAGACTGTGGCATCTTCTTTGTTGTATTTCCTTCTGGAAGAGTATTAATACAATTGGGTATTGTCTCTCATATTCTGTGTTGTTTTTGATTTCTAGTTATTGCTTCTGGTTAAATTCCGCATTTAGTTGCTTGTACATGGTAATCAATTGTGCTTCCTAGGTCCTATCAAGTGGTATCAGATTTGTTTGTGGTTCTAGATTTCTGTCAAGTGGTATCAGAGCTAAGGTTGCAGGGAGCAAGTTTGTGTTTGATTACAGGAGTTTCTGATTGAGTGGGAGTATAGCAATGGCAGAAGAAAGTAAGCTAAGAATGGAGGAATTCAAAGGCACGAATGGTCAATTACGGTGTTATGGAAAGAAAGAGCAGGTAAAGAAAGATTGTTGGTTGGTAGCTGATCAGCATGAAGGAAATAAAGAAGCAGGTATCATTGCATGGATTGTTGCACTGGTTGCTCTTATATATTCCTTGGATAAAGTAGAATATTGGTTTATAGATTTTGTTGCCTCTTTCCATGCAGCCCCAAATAGAAGGGTTGGTGAGCGTTGTCAAAGTATTGGCAAAGGGAAAGTGCGGCTGAAATTGCAGACGGCCAACACATGGGTGTTGAAGGAGGTCATGCAGGTCTCAGTTCTGAAGATGAGGCTAATTTTTTCAAGAAAGTTGGGTGAAGAGAGATGCACAGTAACTCTCATAGCAGATTCTTAGAATGTTACCAAAGATGCACTTGAATTAGCATGTGGTAAGAAAGTAGGTACTCTTTATCTACCTACTTGTATTACTGATTCTTCTTCTATTGCGAAGACGTGGCTTTGTAGGCTTGGTCACATGAGCAAGAAGGAGATGCATGTTCTTAAGAGAAAGTTAGATGTGTTTGACAGACTTAAGAACTAGAAAGCCTTGGTGTTTATGGAGGAGATGATGAACAGAGATCAGCGAAAGGGTCTGGATAACTCTGAGTAGGGTAGTTTGGACAAGGTTTTGATCCGAAGAGAGCTCGTGGGTAAAAAGTCATCACTCACAGGAAAACATAGTTACCGGCATCGATCAAGAGGAACTGACATCGATCAGATAGGTACCGACGTCAGTCATGTGCAGACAGGCAAAGTTGGTAATGTTGGGCGGGTGGACACCGACGTCGGTCGGGTAGACACCGACGTCGGTCAGAGAATCGACATCGATAGTTAGGTCAGTCGTAGGGAACCGACGTCGGTCAGGTGCAGACTGGGAGGTGACCGACATCGGTCACTAACGGAATGGATTTTGGGCGGACAGCAAGCTGTCAAGGAGTCTCAAACACCCATGTGGAGGACTGAAAGTGTAAGTAAGCTTCAAATTCGTTATTCCCCTTCTTTAAACTTGTTGCTCACTACAGGGCAGGTAGGATCCAGGAAACAGTGGGAGCATGGCATGAATTCTTCGAAAGAGAACCAAACGAGAGATTTGGTAGAGTTTTCAGCTGGTATGAAAGCACTGAGAGACGAATGGATTCCTTGGTTAAAGAAGAGAGAGAATGGACATGTGAGACGGAAGGCCAGGTCATATGGTCTTGAGCAAGCTGTAGGACAGTGGTACAAGTTTGACAGGTGGATGACAAAGCATGGCTTTAATCAATGTCATTATAATCATTGTAGTTTCTTTATCAGGTTGGATAATGGTCGCTACATTATCCTATTACTGTATGTGGATGATGTGCTTGTTGCAGGTGCATACATACAGGGATTTGTTGAACTAAAGGTAAAATTAGTTCAGTGGTATGTCATGAAAACTTTGGGAGCAGCAAAATTCTTTGGCATGAGTATTCCTAGAGACAGGGAAGATCACAGGTTGATTTTGTCTCAAGATGATTGTGTGAAGGTAGTGCAGGATGCAGAAACGACAAGTGCACCTATGGATAGACAGTTCACAAAACAAGGTCCCCAATCACATGATGAGGTTGAGTACATGTGTACTCCCTGATATTGCCCCAATAGTGGGAGTTGTCAGCAGGTTTGTGGCCAATCTAGGAAGGAAGCACTAGAAAGCGGTTCAGTGGATTCTCAGGTATCTGAGAGGGACCAGCAGCAGGTCGACATGTTATGCAGGGTCAAGCACTTCTCTACATGGGTTTGTAGATGCGGATATGGCAGGTTACTTGGATGACAGGTGTTGCACCACAAGATGTGTGGTGGTTGGTCTTCAAGATTGAGCTTGAAGAGGGATACAAGCCAGGAAAAAAATTAGACGGTGTATAGGTACAGGTATAAGTGCAGCTATTTATCTCCAAGTGGGAGATTGTTAGGTTGTGGAGCTAAAATCTTCACTGTATACAAACATGGAGGAGGTTGCTGAGGTGCAGAGAAACTGACGTCAGTCAGGCCAACCGACGTCGATCATATTCAGAGCACAGGGCTGCTGACATCGGTCATGTATCAGCCGACATCAGTCATCTCCAGATAGACTGCGACCAACGCCGATCACCTGTGCGGTTTTAGAACTGTCGGTTTCACAAACAGTTTGTTAATGAACTGGTTGTTTGCATGTAAAAGACTAATTTTAGCCTTGGAGCTGCGGATCTAATTATTGTAATTGGATGTCTAATTATTGTCTGCATGGGATCTATATAATAGACTCATGGGCTGTATTGCAAAGTGTGAGGGATCAAAGCAGGGATTCTCGGGTGCTAGATAGAGAGAGCAAGCTTGGCTCTTCATAGTGCCATAGTGCCAAGTGTGTATGATCAGGTAGATCTGCGGGAGAGCAAGGTCTGGTAGAAGATCCATAGGGGTGCTAGTTTGGAGGACAAGGGTTCTTCATGGTATGTAAGATCAGGTTGGTCTACAGGTGTGTAAGATCAGGAAGGAGATCTACATGTGGTAAGTAAGGTTGGTTGATCTGCAAGTGTGTGTGTGTGTGTGCGAGATCTAGGTTTACAGGTGTGCAAAACTAGGTTGATTTGTAGGTGTGCAAGATTAGGGAGGTCAGCAACACAACAGGTAGCAAGATCAGGTGAGATCTACTTAGAGTACGTTGCGTACTTGTTTGTACTGGCAGTATTGCTACTGACTGGTGGACTGGTAGTATTGTTATTGGCTAGTGGAGGTGAACAACAACTCTGTGTTTGAGTTGATTGTTGGGACCGTAATTGAGAGAGTGAGCTCTTGAAGAGATTTACTGTTTATGCCCTAGAGGTGTGTGAGCCCTAGAGGAGTGTAAGGAAGAAGACTGTGGCATCTTCTTTGTTGTATTTCCTTCTGGAAGAGTATTAATACAATTGAGTATTGTCTCTCATATTCTGTGTTGTTTCTGATTTCTAGTTACTTATTGCTTCTGGTTAAATTTCGCATTTAGTTGCTTGTACATGGTAATCAATTGTGCTTCCTAGGTCCTATCAAGTGGTATCAGAGCTGTTTGTGGTTCTAGATTCCTATCAAATTACGTTATAGATTGAAAGATACAGGGTTTAGAAAGTTATAGTCTACCTTATGTTCTTTGTGAATAAATCAATTCAAGCTTCATAGTAATCTTCTAGTCACACATATGAGTTGGAGAAAGAAACCCACAAGCTTACAACTAGTACTCTATCATTCATGAGTAAACAATGATTGTTTAGTTATCTCTTTCTTCAGTTTGTTGTTGTATTTTATTTTCTTTGTGTTCCCTCTTGTTAGAGAGTTCTTGAATCACTAATTGGACATTATACGTGGAGCTAGGTACCTGATGATCAAATAATCCCACCAAACTCTTATTCTCCATTTGATCTCTATTTTGGTCATGTTGGAAGATTTTTTATTTATTTTGTTTATTAGATTTTTTTTATTATTATTATTATTATAATAGTTTGTATTCAAAAAAGATTCATTCAAAAAAAATTCTCAAAAACAATTCATCTTTCATCGTATAGAAAAGTTGTTTTATCATTATAGTCACATCCATACATAATAAATCTTAAAGAACGGTAGTTTACATATCATATTAAGGGTAGATAGGTAAACTTTTCATTTAATTACAACCAACAACTTTCAACTTTTATTTTTTAGAATTTACAACCTCACACACAACACAAACAATCAACTTGTATACAAAAGCTATACAAATAAAACAAAAAAACTCTTGTATTTAGAATTGTTTTATCTCTTTGCATGTAAAGTGAAACTATTTACGTTCATAGATCATAACATAAATCAGAATTCATCTAGTTTCATATCAAACTTAATTGCACACAAAGTTCACAAACAATAAAAAAACTAAAAACTTGATTTCAACTTTGCATCTACAAATTAGATCTTAATGTTTAGAAATTACATTATACGTATATAAAATCTGAGTGGTAAAAAATAGTTTTCTATTTTCACATTTAGAGTTCAAAGTACACATTAGCTTCTCAATTCATTTCTATCAAAACACTAAAACAAAAATATTCATTCCAGCAAACCTAGACAAATTTTCACACTCTTAAAATTAGGAAAAAGAACAAAAATAAAAAATTACCTTGCTAGTTTAAGTTCAATACTAACTAGCATTTGCATGCACAAATATTTCAAGAAAAGAACAAAAAAATTATTTACTATCTTTTCTTTCGGTACTTTAATTTTCAGCAGTAGTTTAGTTTTCTTTACATTTCATAAAGTTTTGTTGCAAACACAAAAAAGCCCAACTAAAGCTTTGTTCAAACACGAACAAGCCCAAACCTTGTTGAACACAATAGGCGACTCTAAAATTAACAAGTATATTTTTCTAAAAATCAAATCAAATCAGCTACACAACAAGCCTACACAAAATAAGCAGACACATTTTATAAACTTCTGAATGAATGTTTGCCTCACTCTTGAATGACACTTCCAGAGCAAGCTCATTTTCACATAGTAGGAATGTTTCCTAGAGTGTCAACCCTTGTACTAAAGAATAACATCCAAATTAATATAGACTCTCAGCTTCAGTTAGAAGTTTTTCACTCTACTCTTCTTGACCTTATAATTAATCAATTATACACTCCTGACGAGTAAAGCTAACAAATAGAAGCTTAATTAGTAAGACATATTCATCCTCTAGTTCGTCGACCCGACAACTTAAAAATATTTTTATTCTTCTTTATGCTTAGGAATAGCCTCGTCATATTTCATTCACTTCATAGATGGCATTGTCTAGGTAAAGCCAAACCCGATAGAGCAAGCTAAATACCTAGAGTCATTCAACCTAGTTTCATCTAATTCCCTAAACCTAGTGTAGTCCAAGAGCTTTGTTATCTTTTCAATGTATTAATTTGGAAGGTTCTTGGAACACTATCACATCTGAATTCATCACCTTTAATGAGCAATATGGCACAAGTGAACTATTTTGGTATCAATAAGAGCATCCTTTGCCACATCTTACTCAAAACCCCATTCTAGTAGTTCATCTTAACCAACCACCTCTTCTACCTCTTCCTATTCAAATCCCTCAATTAAACAAACCCAATCAATCTAATTAATAGACCACTCATCTCATTATATTTTCATCAATTGTCTTGGCCAGATCTTAAAAAGTTGAGTACATGAATGCTAGCATGTTGATTTCTACACGTACAAATCTGGGGAACCCAATGTGAAAAGCATTTCCTTTTACATTCATCTTTTCTCTCTCTTCCATCCTTCTCTCCTCTTTCATTTATTTTGTGGGCGTACATACACCCTTTAAATATGTCTGGATAAGAGTTTTTGAAGAATTTTGACCTTGAAGCTTATAGAAGGATTTTTCAACCTCCAAGTGAGGTCTCTTTGTTTAACAAAAATAATAACTCCAATTAAAACAAGGAGAATCAAACTTCAATTCAAAACTACTCTTATTATATCCTAAAAACTAAATTACATGTAATGAGTCAAGAGTTGTGGGATCCTTCTGAAACCACTAACACCTACCATGACTCCAACAAAATGACCCTTGTTGATGGAGGTGGGATCTATCCTCAAATTGTGACTAGACCTTGTATCAGTCTACAAAGTCCTAACACTGAAAGCATAATGAGGTTTAATCATTACACTGAAATAATCTAGTTTTTGGTGGATGGGATAAGTAGATTGTAATTACCCCTAACTTTCTCAAATAATTACCAAAACACCTTCATACCTCCTGAGCAACGTACAATGACTTATCTCTATCCATTCAACATGAACTAATTTATCACAGGCTACCAATCCTTTTCTTTAAAGCCTCCTACAAGGGAAGTTCTTAACCCTACCACTAGTACTACATCAAATGAGTTCATATCCACCTTGGTGAGTCGCATTCAAGATCTAAAGAGTAACCAAGCCTCTCTCCAAACTAGTTTTCTAAACCAAGGGATGACCTCAACAATCAAGGTCATTCATCCTCTATTCCCATTCTAACAACATCTTATCAATCACCACAATACTAACTTAGTCCCCCTCTAACTAACTACATACCAAGTTAAAACCTTGTGAACATCTTTACTTATGGGGTTCCCAATACCATGACATCAAACATTCCCCTATCTTATCAACCTCTGACTCGAATTCTCATTTGAGGTTATTTTTCATATCCTCCCGAAAACATTGTGGTTACCAATACATCACCACTTATCACTCCTCCTAACTATGTGTCAATCAATACACCACCCACATATGTTCCCCCTTGGAAGCATTGGTTAATGCACCCCCTTCCAACTCCATACCACCATACTATCATATGTTCTCTAAATCCACTCAACTAGATAACTACTTTCTGTTAGAACATTTAATGTCTAGGTGGTGCAATTGTAAGACCCTTAATACATTCTAGGTAATTAAATGATAAGGATTTATTACTTATTAACATGAGTTAACAACTTCATATAGATAAATAATAAAAAATAAATTATTTATTACTTATTGATAAAAATAAAACATAATTGTTTATTTTATTATTAGATATTTAAAAATGTTCTTGGGATGGTTGAACCCATTGGTTACAACTGTCACCTCCCTTCCTGTTTTACTATAAAATAGGGTTTACCCCTATTACTTAAATAACTTAATGCATTTGAACTTACTCAAGTGATTAAGAGTTTTGTGAAGGCATCAAGTGAAGAAGTGAGAAGGCAGAAGAATTTGTATTGAGGGTTATTATTATTTCTCAAATATTGAATATCAACTACTATGGGTTTTTTTATGTCTTTTGAAGGTTGTCCCACCTAATTTACGTGTCAATGTGTTATGTTTTATTATTCAATTACTTTTTAGATCATGTGCATTATGTTGTATATTTTATCATGCTATCAGAGCTTGTGGAGAGGATTTGATCGACAAGCATATTATAGTGATTTAAATATCAATAATCGATACTTTAATTTATTCAAAAGTTTTATTATTCAAAGCCTTATATGGCCCTCTGTGGTGGAAATCAAATTCAAAATCTTAGAATATGCATACAATGTCTATTTAATCATCCCAATCTCCATTCAAGTTGTCTAAAATTTCCATTCAAGCAATCATAAGTTTTTTAGCGTGGAAATCAACCTCAAAGCTTGTGTCATGCCATTATTGGCACTTGTATGGCCTTCCACATGAAGGAATCTCAAAAAAATTTGTATAATCTTTTTTTTTTCCTTGTTACTACTAAAAGAAGTTAGATATTGGTATTTAAAGCCTCCTAGAAGCATTTGTAAACCTAAGAAGGCTTTTGAAAAAGTTTGGTATTTTTTTCAAGCTTCCTGGGGTGCCATAGTTGTTCAAGGTTAGTGGAAGAGATGCATTCTACATCAAAATTTTGATTTTGAGATCATATTCGACCTTGTAAAGAGTTTTAAATAAAGTTGGGAAATTGTTGAGGCTTTTGGTGGTTTATCCAAATTATTGTAGGTCTCCAAATTTATGCTACTACGTCATTCTTCTCCCTATGTGTGTTATAAGTAAGTATATTTTTTCTATAGTTTGTAAAAATATGTAAAAAATAATTTATTTTTTTAAATCTATTTTCCATGTAAAAATATAGTAGCCCCTACCTTTAAATTATTTTAAGAGTTTTTAAACCGAAAAAAAGAAATTTTTATTTAAAAAGTTTTACATGCACATTATATATATAGTGCATGTAAATCATTGATATATATATATATATATATATATATATATATATATATATATATATATATATATATATATAGCATGTGAATCATTGATTAGTCTCTTAAAAGGATTGGTGGTAGTAATTTTGCTAAAAGCTTGTTATTAGGGAGGTCTAGTATTCAAAACTCCGTAAAATAATTGTTTTAATTTATTCAAATTTATATTAATTTGATTTTTTTTGTTCACATGTGCAAAATCTTTGACTTGACAACCTTTGTTCGACCTTCAACCTATTAAATGTTGTGACAAGCATAGTCATGTACTCAGTTGATCTATAGGTTTTGGCACCTTATAGACACATCTACAAGGTCTATTTTATGTTTTGAAACCTCTTGTTATTAATTTTATAGTTATTTTAATAATAGTGTCTAGGTGATTGTTCTGAGTGTGACTCTTTTGACACCTAGTTTAGTGCAAATCTATTTCAATTTTTTACAATATTTGACATCTAAATTATGAAATTAATTATAGTTGCATATATAATTCACTTTATTTTGGAAATATTTTGAAAAAATCATTAAGAATGTTAATTTGTTATATTATTCTTACATTAGTGTATTTTCTGCAACACTTATGACACTATATTTTGTCTTAATATTTCATAATTTTATTACTTTGTCTAACATTAAATTGAATTAATTGTGTTTACACTTTAAATTTATTTTGATATCAAATAAAATTAAAATTCACACTAAAAAGGATTCATTTTAAGTATTTGGTTACTATCTCGTTTAAAGAGAAGCTATGGCTTCACCTCATTTTTCCTTAAATAAATCTCAAATACTTAATAGAAATAACTATAATATATAAACAAATTCAATTTTTACATGAATTTATAGCTTGAAAGTTATGGAATATTGTCTTTAAAACTGAAAATCCCCTTTTGCATGACATGTGACCCTTGAGCTTATCAATACATTTCAATAGAAATCATAGGAAGCCATGTCTATTATCTCTCAGAGTATTAAAGATGAATTCATTCTCCACATTTGTAATCAAGAGTCTCCTAATGATGATTATAAACTCCTTGAATCTATGTATGAGGGTGCTCACCTCTCGAAAATTATTAAATCGATTCTTAAATTGCTAAATACACCTATGAAAGGTGATGATAATGTTATGAATTTTTTTGTTAAAATTAATAACATTAAAGCTCAATTAGATAGTTGTAACTGTAATTTGATTCAAAATTGACTATTTTATTTTATCATTCAATTAAATATTTTTGAAAAGTTTATAAATTTTATTTTAATTTTGAATTTTAAATATCAAATTGAACAAGATATCTTTGGCCTTACCACCTTGTCTACTCTCCTAATTCAAGAAGAATAAGTTATTACCAATTTTGATTATAACAAGAATGTCACTCAGACACTTCTCACCTTAAATAATGTTTTTGATAGAAAAAATATCATAAATCTAATCTTAATTCTTTTAAAGGTGAAATCAAAAACAAAAAATCCGGTAATAAGAATTATAAACCTAATTTTAATAGAAATTACAATCTATGTGATAAATTTAGTCATAGAAGGAAAACCTGCTATAAAAACAAGGTTATATTTAACAATTAATCTTTTAAAAATAACAAAGGAAAGAAATCTAATCAAAACAAATAAAATAATCATAATAACAATCAAGAATCAAATGTTATTATTTTATTTGCTTCAAGTGAAAATGAGTGGATTTTAGATAGTGGTGCATCACACCATATGACTTTCTTGTCTAATATTTTGTGTGATTTTATATTTATTTTTGAAAAAATTGACTTAAGAGATAATTCTTTTTTAGAAATAATTAAACAGAAAAAAACTAAATTTTCAAATGTTGTTATAAATGATGTTTTCTATGTACATAAACTTAAAAATAAATTATTATCTTGTTCACAACTTTAAAATGATAATTTTTTGTAACATTACTTTAAAATATCTGGTTTATTATAAATCAATCTGGGTATTTGATTGTTGAAGGGGTTCAAAAGAATGGTTTATACATTTTTTATTTTTGTTCTGCATATTTTCTTTCATCGCATAGTAATAATGAATTTCAATTATGGCATGAAATATAAGACATTAATTTTAAAAAGGTACATGAGATGTCTGCAAATAATCTTGTTGTTGGACTTCTTTCTATCCCCTCTCATCATAAAATTTGTGAGAGTTGTTTACTTGATAAGCAACATACTAATCCTTTTCACAAGAATCATAATACGAATTTGTCACATCCTTTAAAATTGATTCATAGTGATGTTGTAGGACCTCTTGAAGTTTTATCTCTTAATAGTTCTTTGTACATTGTTATTTTTATTGATGATTACACTAGAATGATTTTGTCATATTTCATTAAAAAGAAATTTGATGTGTTTTATAAATTCAATAAATTTAAAATTATTGTTAAAAACATATCTGATTATTCTATTAAGAGATTAATAACAAATAATGATGGTGAATATGTTAGCAAAGAGTTTGATTTTTTTTGAATTAGTTGTGGTATTTAAAAGGAACTAACAAGTCCATATTCCCCTCAGCAAAATAGTATTAATATAAATAAAAATTGCACCATCATATAAATAGCTAGAACAATGTTGTAATCTATAAACATTATTAAATTTTTATGGGATGAATTTATGATTACTAATATGAATATTTTAAATAAAGTCATTACCAAAGCTTTGCATATTTTTACCCTTTTAGAAATATGGTCTAAAAAGAAACATAGTGTGGCTCATCTTAAGATCTTTGGTAGCTCTACTTCTATCTTTATTCTTAAAGTTAAAAGAAATAAGTTCAATCCCACTTTTTATTCTTGCATTTTTATAGGTTATGGAGGTAAGACAAAAGGTTTAAGAGTTCACGGTCCTTATAAACGTCAAAACATTGACAATATGAATGTTTTTATTCTCGAAAAGTCCTTTTATGAGCCCTCTATGAAAACTCCTCAATGTTCTTTAAATGAATTTGGCTCTCATATTTCTCCTTATGAGGAAACAAATTCCCTATAGGGATTTGATCCATCTTTGGACAATTTTGAGTGTGAGGAAATCTCTGAGTTTCATGTCAATCTAAAAGACCTAAATGGGTAGAATCTCTAATCCAATCTTCTAATGTTGATAACTTTAATATATTAACTATAAGTCAACATTCTTATCATGATTTAATCACTCTGTATGCATGTAAACATCAACATTTTAAAGAAGATACTCAAGATGATAGATGAAATGTTGTTATGCAAGTTAAATGTAATGCGTTAATTAAAAATCAAACTTGAGATCTCATCCCTCCTCTACAAAAAGGCATATTTGTATTTGTAGGTGGCTTTATAAGATTAAATATAATTCAGTTGGTAAAATTGATAAGTTTAAAGCTAGATTAGTTGCTCATTGATTTATTTAAAAACCTAGGATTGACTATGTTGAAATCTTTGCTCCTGTAGCAAAAATGAGTATTGTTAGTGTTGTCTTAGTTTTTGAATGGTGTTCAAAAATTCAAAAATTATGAAAATCAAAGTTGGTCAATAGTTTGTTTTCTATTTTTCAATAAAATTGATCATCTTAAAGTCAAGTTGTGCGAAAGTCTTCAATTTTTTTTGCTATGTCTGCTTCTCTATGTTAAAATTTGAAAAAGTGTTAATGTACCGCCTAGATCCCGATAGGCATGTTAGCATATCCTACGAATCTCGATCATCCTACTAACACCTCTTGTGAAACCTAAAGTGGTTGTAGACATATCTGAAGGGCTCTGATATCCTTGTAAAAACCACCATTACAACCTAACATACTTGTTTGTAGTCTCATCAGATCTCAGATACCCTGCAAGAACCACCTTCAGATCTTGTAGATATACATGCATGATTTAAAATATTGTGTTTTCTACAAAACCCCCCTCTTTTTAAACATTAATGGTGTCTCTCTCTCTACATGTGCCAACCTTTTTATATATTTTTTGACCTTGGTCATTATCTCTCACCTCTTGGCTAAAAATTTTCAACTCCTCCTCATGGATCATGCTTGCTCCCACTGCATCCTCCACTCACTTACTTTCTACCATATATCATTCACCAAAACTTTACAATCAGTTGCTAGGGTTTTGGATCTTGCCATAGGTAAATATTTTGAGCTATCATATTTTCATTTGCAGATAAACTTCATAATGTGTCTAAGCTTCCTCTTATTATTATGGTCTATAGGCTCTCCTATTTATATTTTCTAGTGGTTTTGTAAAAAGTTAAACTATTTTCTAAAAAAACCAAAAACCTTAATTTTTTACATTTATCTCTCCTTCTCAAGATTTGTCTCTTTCTTGATCTCCTCTACCTAGTTTTTTCCTTCTTTGGATCCCCACCTCCTTACTTGCATCTAAAGTGGATAATGGGACATGTGCTTGAAGGCCCATCAAAACCCAAAAGGTTGTTGACACACCCATTGGAACATGATGGGGTTGTAAACACACATTGTTAGAACCTAATGGTGTTACCGACACCACATATGGAACCTAACATTATTGTTTGTACTACCCCTAAAACTTGACCCTATTACAAATAGATCCATTAGACTCCCCTACATTTATGAGTGAATTTTTTGAAAAGTAAGGTTTTACTAATTTCTCAATAGGTCTTATTTGATAGTTGTAATACAAAGTGGGGTTCGTCTATCACGAGGTGTGATTCTCTTAGATATCAACATCTAATACTCTTACCAAGGGTACTCTGAAGAAGATTCTACAAGGAGAAGAAGAATCAAAGATGAAGTATTCATTTGAAGATGTCATTCTTCCATCAAGATGGATTCAAAATGAGAACATAACTGACACTAATATAGGACATATCAACATAGAGGATTTATTAAATAGAATTAATGGGGTGCATAAAATAGACTATGGCTAAAGTATACATGATAGTAGATTAGCAAATGCAGTTACTTTTCCAACTTCATTACAAAGCCCAAAATTTGTATTAACCATAGTTGAGCACTACGACCTTGAGAAAAGACAAGTATTGAATCCCAAAGGAGATTATGTCATATGTTTAGCTCTAGAACATATTAATAAGTTATTGCAAATGTCAAAATGAGAATTATATGTTAATTTATCTCCTGCTTTGGCTCAACAGTTATGGGATGATAATGTCAATTCTTGTGCAAAATGGGTGAATAAGCAACCTAAACATTCAACAACAAGGCTTCTAAAGAATTTTTCTAGGTTTGAATTCATGAATGAAGTGAATGACATGATCACACTCTTACAAAGGGTAGTTGGAAGCCCAACTGTGAGGCACTTATAGACTTAGATGTACAAATACATATAAATCATTCATTAGAACAAATAATACATAAATTAGAGATAGTTTATCAGTGACTCAATCTATAAGTAGATAATCGAAATCAAAATAACTTCTAAAGTCTACATTACTTCATACCTAGTCTATACAGTTGTTAAGAAGAGATTTTATGGTGGATTAAATTAGGTAGAAAACATCAAAACTATAAAAATATATGAATTTTACCCTCAACTCACATTAAAAGAAAGTGCTCATCATTTTTGGAGGGTAAATGATGTTTTCATTCAGTATGTTATTCAAACGTTTGAAAGAGAACCCTATAACATGATAATATCTATAGAAGCGACGATAAAGATTGTTAGATGGGGAACTTGGTTCATCTAGTTCCTAACATTTTCTTATATAGGGGCTTATATATGTGAGTTGTCACCATACATACTTCTTAAATATGTTGATGATAAATGGACCCTAATGTAATTAGTAAGATAATTGGCTAAAACTCATAAGCTCATTTCTAGTAAACATAAGGCTGGAATAAAGTTTTTTTATCTCCATAGGTAGATACATATGTTCATCATTGGTTGAAGTAAAATCAGTTGAGGAAGAGATGACATATGTCACTATAAGGCCATTTGAAATTAGAGCTTTCTTTGATATAATAGGTTTAGTGTCTCACGTGCTTGGGTCTTCATATCAACATGTATCTCATTTTGAAGACTATTGGCTAGATTGTAATGATGAAAAATATGTGAGGATTATATAGTTCTCATAATTTATAGTAAAATGGGTTATTGAATTTGGGATTATAAAATTTCTTAAAAAAGTATTGGATGATGAGGATACATTGGATCCTAGTTTTCAAAAGGAAAAACTTGAATCTGAACCAATTCCCAAGATTGATTGGAGTAAGAAAGAATCAACTTCTCTTGTGAGCAGAACTCAAGGTGTACTTAAGAGGACATTACAATGGATAAAAGTTAGAGGAGTCAATACTAACTAGATAATTTTCCTACCACCACCAACTGTAAACACCCCATTCTGATCACAACTGGCTTTCGACCAGACTTCAGACTGATTTCAACAAAATAGTGCAAATTAAACATGGGAATCATTAAACATCCCAATTTTGTTTACACGCCATTCATTAATGCTCAAAGTCATGTTGAGGCATCACTATTTTGGGTATTATACTTTATGCAAAAATAACATCTCACGGATTCATCCCCAGCCACCTTGCGACCTAACAACTTACAGTTTGGCTTATGGACCCATTAAGCGGGGCACTTGACAAATTCTTAAAAGAGCTAAAATGCTAATCAAAATGAATTAACTAGTTAAACAAAATTAAATGCTTATCTAAATAATATATTTATAATTAATAAATATCTAAAAATAAAAATTTAAAATATCAAGCTTCTTTATCATTGCCTTTATGATTTGTCAAGCTCTCACAAATATCTAAAAATATCTAATTTGAGAGCCATGTCTATTAATTTAAAATCATAAACACATGTACCCTCTTTAACTCAATTGAATTTAACTTTAACTCACCTAGGGTTAGTTTGAATTCATTCCATGCTTAAATCCTAACCTAACTCAACTTGGGTAAGAGTTAACTTTGGAGGCTATAAATACGAGGCCTTACCTATTTATCCATAAGCTTTATTAGTTTAATGTTATACAAAAATACCTCCAAAAAATTTCATAGTAGTGTTACCATGCCAATTTCATAAACTAAGACAACCAACATTACCAAGATGCCAAGGAGAGGTGGAGCAATGGAGCTTCATTGACAAAGATTTCTTGAGCACATAACCGAGCAAGCCACTTTAACAAATCATTTTGGAGCTACAAGAAAGGTAAAATGATAATTTATTTTGTTTTCTAGTTGTGTTTTCATTGTATGCTTGTGAATTATGCTTTTCCTAGTGTCTAGGCTAGAGGTGTTAGTGTTTAGTGTATTAGTTTTGATTTGATTTTATTGACTAACACTATACTAATCTCCCTTCTATGGATTCCTAGTTCATATGATGGCATGCTCGGTGGGACCCGCACCCCACAAAGCTCTTCCCATGTCACTTTAAGTCCTCTTTCTAACAATTTTCATGTCAATATCCTAACTTGATGGCCAAAAGGTGGAAAGTTAAAGCTCACCGGTGGTCTACAGAAAATTGCATTTTTACTCTATATAGTTGTGATTTTGTTTTTTATAGTTGTGATATTACACTATGGAGTAGCGATATTGCTTGGTGGAGTTTTGATATTAAACTTATGTTTTTACCTTGATAAGTCATAACTTTACCTTGATAAGTCATGATATTGCCTAATAAGTTGCATTTTTGTCTTTGTAGTCATGATTTTGTTCTAAAATATGTAGTATTACCTTCATAGTCATGGTATTGCCTTCACAGTCATGATATTACCTTCGTAATCTATGATAATGCACTATAGAATAGTAATTTTGACCTGTATAATCATGATTTTGTGTTAACCCTTTATTTTGTAGGAAATCACGATTTTACACTGTAAACTTGTAATTTTTCACTATATAGTTGCATTTTTGCTCTGTAGAGTCAAAACTTTTCACTAATACTTTGTTATGTAGGAAGTTGCAGTTTTGTAATGACTAGTTTCAATTTTCTAAGGAAGTTATGGTATTGCTTTTTGTGTATGTAATTTTGCACTATGTGAAAAATATTTGAAACCCAAGAGCTAAATTTTAAAAGTCATTTTATCACTTGTTTTTATATTCTAAGCATAAGGACCCCCTAACATATTGTATAGGACCCAAAGGCCAAGGAAAGATATTTTTAAAACTCTACAATTCAAACTTATATTTACATTTGATGTTTAAAAATCATTTTAGTTGACTTATTTTCATTTTTCAATGTTCACAACTCAAACAAATCCGAGGGGCTAACCTTCATGTCATATTTCACTTGGTATTCTAAAAATGAACTCACACTCTAGTTAAAGGCTCATAAGAGTTTTTAGTTTTATAATTGTTGTTGTGTATTTGTTTCACAATCCAAGTGTAGTGTGTATGCTCTCCCCCCATCCATTTTATGTAACTTGGGTGATAAAAAACACTTCAATTATTGCCTTTATCGCTTTATTTAAAATCATGGAAGGAAATTTTCTAAGGCCTTCCCTAAAATCTAAGTGATTTGGTTAACCCCAAAATAACCTTAAAGTCTTTTCACTTTTTTATTTCATGTATCTTGGCTTGTAGGAAGGAGTTCATCACCTCCCCACGAGTTCTTTAGGGAAATGTTAACCCAAGAATTCATATCTTGGCATCACTTCAACCCCACTCCATGGTAGGGGTATATAAATTGAGGTCAACTTATTAAGATGATTGTTTGAGTGGTTAACCAAGATCTGTTAGTAAGATATTACCTCAGAACGTAGGTTTAACTTAGACATGACACTACACTGAGAAATTGATGGATGTAGTGGTTAGGAAAAGAAAAATACCTTTTCATAATAAGATGATTAATGCGTATTCAAATTAAATGTTGTGCCTTAATGATAACCACACATATGGGACCATTTAGAATGTAAAAAAAATGATAGTTTTTAGACAACCCCGATTATCGTATATATATTGTCAATACAGGGTAAGTAACATGAAGTTCTATATCATCGTATGAACTCTTAAGAGAAGAGGGTCTTAAAAACCCTACTTTTCATGTGCATTTTAATTTTTGGATCATCAACATAATTTCCTCTCAAGAGATAGTATATAGATAGCATTTGATAACACGAAGCCACCTTGTCAGTTTTTAGGGTTAAGATGATACACTTAGGTGTTTTTGTTGTTTTTCCTTTTTAATTAAATTATCTTAAGTCAAAACTTTGTTTTTCATACCACACTCAAAAATAAGTCATATTTGCACATTGCTCTTTTATTTGAAAAGGTGTTATGTCATATGTTTGACACCATACTTTGCCTTGGTCATTTTTCAAAACTTTTGTGTGTGTGTGTGTGTCACTTGTTTAAAATGGGTGTTATTACATTGCCCATTTCATTCCAAGTCTTGTACATTAGAGTTTTTGAAACAAACCATATATCATACCTTTAGAGAAAAATAACATTATTACATTGCTCACATTATTTCAAAAAAAAATTTGCCTTGTATTCAAGCATTATTTCAAAACTACATGTGCCTTCTTGGTTTATGACTAGTATCATTATGTCATATATTTTGGTCTAACTTATTTTCCTTTTAAAACTCAAGTCCTTTAAACCAAGTTTGAAATTTGTATTTTATGTTTAGATTGAAATGTTGATTGGTTTATGCCTATGCCTTGCATAATTTTGGCTTAGACATTTACCTCTCGCTTTTGGATTGTGCAACTTGGACTCATTCCTTGCTTGCTTTAGTGATATTTGTGCCTAAATTTGGGAAGTGGTCTATCTTTTGTGTGCCTAAAGTCCAATGTCTTTTACCAAAGGTCAAATTTATGTTTGAATTTGAATGCCTAGTTTGAGTCCAAGTGTTTTAAATTGTTAGATTAATTATTTTTCCTTTTAGACCTAGTTTATGCAAAGTCTAGATTTTGTGTTGTGTTTTCAAAATACCTAGCAATTCCCTTTTATTTTAGACCTAGTATTGTTTCAAATTCTAGATTTTGTGTTGTGTTTCTAAAAGACCTAGCATTTTACCTTCCATTTTAAACCTAGTTATTGAACCTAGCTTTGTGCCCTGTTCCTAAAGACCTAGCAACCTTTTTTAATTTTTTAGATCTAGATTATAATTATTTGAAACACTTTTACCAAGTTTGGAATTCAGATTTCATCCATTCACTTGACCATTTATGTGAGACATTTGACATTAGATCATTTTGGACTGGGTTGATCATTAACAATTTGAGAGAAACAACTCCATTCCTAGATCGATTTTTTAAACCAAGTTCCTAGCCATACTAAGTTTGGACCTTTGGATATTTTATATTGAGTACATATTCCTAATTTGAATGCAACTTTCAAACCTAGACCTAGACCAAGACCATTTTCATAGACCAAGACCACCCTCTTTAGGCTAATTTCCAAACCTAGCCATGTTGATTATCATATGCCACGATCACCCTTCTTTAGGCCAATTAGCATACCAAATTTTCCCTTTTAATAATAACGGTACCCGATCCCCTACCTATACCATTAACCCTCTTTTGATCTGTGTGAGTAACCAAGATTCATAACACCCAAGGATCACTATTATAAGCCCTCATCCTTTAGATTATGTTAATAACTAAGCTTCAAAACATCCTTTCATTACCATTTTAAGCCCTCATCCTTTGGATTACAACAAAAACCAAGATTTGCAACGTCATTTCATTACCATTCCAATCCCTCATCCTTTGGCTTATGATAATAACCAAGTTTCTCAATGTCCTTTCACTACCATTCCAGGACCTCATCCTTTAGCTTGTGTTATAAACCAAGCTTCATAACATGCTGAGAAGTGTTGTCATTGATGTCAGGTCAAGGTTGATGACATTAATATCAAGTTTAAGGTTTATGTCATTGATGTCAAGGTGCATATTGTGAAGATGCATGGTGAGTGGTCTGTGAGATATGAATCATGTGACATGAGAGAATTTGAAGGCAACCTACTATTATTTTATTGAGAGAGAATTTGAAGGTAACCTAATGACTCTTATAAGGTCAATGTCATGATTTAGGTTGGCTTGATGACTATCAGTGTTATCCTAAATAAGTTTGATGATCAGGGTAAGCATCTTTTATGTATTAGGTGTCTTGAGAAGCCTAGTCATAACAAGTATAGTCATATCATGAACATCTGCATAGTGAGCATGAAGAGGTGTGTACAGATGTATGATACTATATAAGGAGCATGAAAGGCATGTGAGAAAGGTAAAAAAACATCAAAGAGTGTTTCAATATTAGTTACCAAAGTTATCAAGTCTTTGAACCTAGCAAGAGACTTGAGAAGGCTTGTGCATATGATGCTTAGTCTTCTGCATAAATGAGCATGGTGGCTCAGTGAGATGGATTCACATAGGTATAAGAGGATGTTTTAGGATGCTTGAGAATGTATATTAATCTTTGGATCACTTAGGATAGCTTCAAGGTGAGTCTACAGGGGTAGAACTTGAAAGACTAACATGCAACTAGACTAGTTCTTGACTCTGCCTGACCTAATGAGGGGTCATGATATGTTGTCAAGGCCTATGAAGGATGAAAAATAGTTTTAGATCATGTGATAAGTTTTTTTTATCATGTTATTGAGTTTTATATTGCTTGGACAGTGTCTATAAGGTCAGTTTCAAGGCCTAATATAACTTGTAGGTCAAAAGCCTAAAGAGCAAAGAGAGAGATTGTGGCCTAATGGGGTATCAAGATCAGTTTCCAAGGTAATAATGAACATGTGAGAATTTTTAGTGGTGTGATAGGTTTTAACAAGTGTTTTTACCAATTTTGAGGTTAACTTTTGAAAATAAAGGTAAGAAAAAGTGTTTTAAGGTCTCTCAAGTACATAAAATGAAGGGTTCTCAACTCGAGAAAGACTTTCATGTGTTCATTGACATATGTAACCTATGCATGAATATATAAGAAATTAATGGTAGATGGGGAAGGGTCATATCTAAAATTTTCAAGTATTGGTTTCTAGAATAAGGAGCTAAGCTTTATGAATTATCATTAATATTGTAAAGTGGTTTAAACCTCTCTAAAACCCTAACTTTGACCCAATATGGAAGATCTTAATGGAAATATATCGGAATGGATTAGATAACCTAATTTTATGATTGGATCATGTATTATAATCTCTTGGGTACCTCTAGGTGGAATTGGTTTGTCATGTGAGTGAGTGGACCCTATAGGAAAGGCCTTGTTTCTAAAAAAATTATTGTAGTAGGCAGAGTTGATCAAGTCAAAGTTGATAATTAGAAGTATGTTGAAGCTTGATACTTGTATATCATGTACATAGTGGTTTATAAATAGGTTATATACCTAATATGTGCTAAACTGATCATGCAAGTTGACCTATTACTAAAAGGCCTAATGGTGCAGACAGGCAAAAAAATCAGGGAGAAGTGAGAATGAGATTAGGGTTATGTTTTAGATTAAGGTAAAAACAGGTTTTGAAGGGACCCCAAAACCCTTTACAGATTCAAAATAGATTAGGGTTATGTTATCATAGATTAGGGATAGATATAAATGCATGGGAATGTTTTTAAATACTTTTAATTCATGTTCATTATGGATATATTTTTTAAGGTCAGTAAATATGTTGAAAATGTTTCTCATAAGTTGACTTGTCTAGTGGAAATGAGATAGTGAAGGTGTAAGTAACTAAGATTGGTCTACAAGACAAATATTATCACTTGACCATGGTATTTTTATATCTAAGAGTTACCTAATGATCTCATATGATCATCCACATGCATAAAGGGTCTCTAAAAGTGTCTACACAAGTGTTTAAATTCATTATCACCATGAATATGTTTGAAGGCAAACTAACAGATCTGAGTAAGCAAGTGGCAGTGATGAGTTGGAGGCTCTCTACCCTTAACTAAATCATATAATGAATATGTTGGTGTTGTTTACAACATGAATGTTCTATTTATGATTTAAATAATCTTTTAAATCAATGAAAATTATTTAAATGGTAAAGCCAAAATGGGTTGACTAGTTCAGATTTGATTGTGTATATTGAAGACAAAAGATTAGTCTGCAAGACCAATATTTGGCATTAGACCTTACAATATTTGTACTTGAGAGTGATCCAAATATGTCAAAGAATATTTTGAGGGTGTCATAAGTGGCATGAATTATTCTTTTAGGAATTTAATTTTAAGTTTTCATGATTGTGTTTTAAGACCAGTTGGTAGTTCTAAGTGGGCTAATTGCAGATAAGGGTTTGAGTCTTTTTTACCTTGAGTTATGAAGTCTAATGCACATAGTTATGACCCTAAGGTCATGTAGATTCTATATATATTTTTTGTTTCCATGGTTGTTTGGAAAAATTGTGTTTGTGCTTAGATTTTTCAAGATAAACTTTCTGGGTATGCACAAGCCTAATATGAATAGTAGTAATGATGTGCTCCAAGTAGTGGTTTGAGATTAAAAATGTTTTGGAGCCTAGATGAACTTAGTAGAGGTATATTTGGATTGTATATGAGGTGTATCTACCTTATAAAGTGTATGAATGTTCTCCAAGAATATCAAAGAGTAACACGTGCTAAGAAGGTCTAATGGGATTAGGTCTCCACGAGACCTAAAGGAGAGATAAGGCCTATTTGATAAACGACAAACCTAAAGGGACTAGTTGGCCAATTTTGGCCTACATACAATTTTTTTTCCTAAATGGATGAGCTGAACAGAGTTCTGGATGGAATGAGGGTTTAAAGATCACATATAACTTACAAAGCTTCTGAAACACTTTAAGTAAACTTAAAGTGTAATTTGTCAAATTTTGAGGAAGTAGGTTCTCATGGTGATCAATGAAATTAGGATCATGGAATGAGTTTGCATATGCCTTAGAGACTCATAATATCTTTGAAAGATCAAGCAATAGTTCTTAGCATAAGTCTAAATGAAGTAGACCATCTTACATGTCACATGGAAATGAATAGGTTGGTTTACTTATGTATTTTATAAGTATGCTCAGGAGCATCCCAAAGATAACAGATCATATGGTATCATTGAATTTAGTGCCAATATCATCTTATACAAATTTCATGTCTTGATGAGTTGTCTGTCTCAAGATATAAACATTCAAAGTTAAATAAGTAGAGTGGATATGTACATGGGTACGTCAAGTTAAAACCTCAAGCAATAACCATTGGGTTTCAAATATTTCAAAGGATCTTCAGGGTGAATGTGCAAGTGATAAGTGGCATAATCTCTGGAGCATAATCTAGATCTAATGATGTACAAACAAATCTTAAGTTAGTGGGTCTAGGTAGATCAATGAAGTGCATTCACTCATACAAAGTAAATCTGATGGTGAGTGGTGGGTCAAAAGGTCAGTGGATCTTAAGAGCAAATGCACAGGTGACAAGTGTCTTAAGCATGTTAAATTAGTAGAATATCTATGGATTTCATTCATTCATACAGATAAAGATCAATGGTGTAAGCAAGGTTAATAAGTTAATAGAGCTAAGATCAAGCATGAGGCCATTAAGTGTCTAAATTTGATAGTCCTGAATCAATAAGTTGATGGCCAATGAACAAAGGCAAGCCCACAAGACTTCTGATGGAGGTTAAAAAAGCTACTTTTGACCCAAGAAAGTAAATACATAGGATTTAAGTTTGAAGATGATCCAAGTTGAGCCAAAATTGATATTTCAAGGATCAAGTGTCATTATTAAAGCTCCATGGAGGTAGAATAGGTCTTTTAGACTTAATATAAATAAAAGGGTGGTAAATTGTTGTCAAAGAAAGGTCAAACACTTGGAGAGCTTCATTTCATCAACATTAAGACTATTAGAAAACCAATAATTGGGATTGGTTTTTGTTTATAATAGATATGGGTTTAGATTTCAAAGTAAGGGTAGATATTTGTGATTAGTGAAGGCATCTCATCCTTTGACATAGATATAGCCTTCACAAACAGGTACTTGTATCTACTTAAATTAGACTTAGTCATGGCTCTGTCAGGATTCAAGATATGAAGATTTTGTCCTCATAATGAAACCAAGTGGAAGATGGAGTGGAAGATCAAAGCAAAGGAATCTGGTGGTTGGAGAAAGCAGTTGGAGCATTCATTTATATTTTAGAGCCTTTAAAGATTTTCTCCAAAAAGATCATGACTCATCATGCTCAATATATTCTTGTCTTCTAGTGCATTTCTCAGTCAATGAGAAGAGTTTGAAGACTATTGGAGTAAATTACGACTAATTTATCAATGAAGGGCTAGTCCAGATTGGATTAAGTGTGGAGGAGAATTCATTGAAATGTGGTAGATCATTGATTATTATTGGTTAATGTGTTCCTTCTTCTCTCTTTTCCCTTTCTATATATCACCCACTCTTTCTATTTGTAAACTCTCTCTCTCTCTCTCTCTCTCTCTCTCTCTCTCTCTCTCTCTCTCTCTCACACACACACACACACACAGATTCTAGACACTCACAAGGACTCTTTGATCTTGAAGAGCAGGGGACTCTTTGAGATATTGAAAAATATGCTCATCTTGATTAGGCTAAACCCTATCAAGCATTTCTAAGAATTGCCTCTTGATGTAATAATCGACTTTCTTTACCTATCTCTTGCCTTGAATCTGTGTTGAGCGAGTTGTGCATGATGGCATAGTGAAGGAGAATCTTCCTCATCCATTGTCTTCCTTTTTGACCTCCTTTAGGGTGTTTTCAAGCTATTTCTGGTTTGGATTAGTGTTCTACCTAAACCTAGTCCATGAAACACTTATGCAATCAACTAGATTGTGAGGTTATGTGAGCTATCATTGTCTTCTATTGATCTAGTGTGGGTTCAAGCTTATGGGAGTTTCCTTTTTTTATTTGGTACATCACCTTTTAGCCTTCTTAGGATCCATTACCCCCTTTTTAACCCTTTTCCCTATGACAATATTAGTTTAGGTGATCCATTAGATGGAAGCCAACCTTCTTTAAAGGTTCAGTCCCATCGTAGGTTATCCATAGCCTGGGGTTTTTCCTATAGTATATCTCAATTGGAGAGAGCCTAAAAAAAACTCTTCAAGGGTGAAAATTAATTCTATAATAGTTTTTGGCATGCCCAGTAGGACTTTATTACATTCTACATCTCATTGAAAGGTTCTTGGTGTTGCCTTTCAGTGCAATTAGCCTTTGGAGGCACATTTACAAACACCAATGGTGACTCCACTACAAAGATTAGCTGGTATAAGTAGCCAAAGTACCTAATAACTATCATTTGGTATGTATCATCACTCATTTGATCAAAATGAATGTTATTTCATTATTTATCCTTCATATCAGTTTAGCAATGTTCTTAGCTTCACCTCAAGTGGTCCTCAAGATTCAATGTATCAACCTTGTTAGAATTTACCTCTCTAGTCAACTAGAAAAGAGCCTTAGGGAGATATGTCTTGATTTTGAAAATGAATTAAGAGAGGTTGATAAGGAGGAAGAGTATTATAGGCAACAACAAAATCTTGAACACTAAACTTATGTTCAAGATAAGAGTTGAGGTTTTAGGAAGAATACTTGGTTAGGCAAGACCAAGCCAAGAGGAAAATGACTATCAGTTGTTCTTGAGATAGAGAACAACCAACACTAGACCCCAAGTATCCTCTCCTAATTTTTTTCATGCTCAAACTGAACCCCTTATCCCACATTGTCAAAGTTCATCTCTATCAAGAGTCAGGTCAATCATTAAGGGCCATTTAGTTGAAGAATATCAAGCCATCCCATCTTGGGTCTTATCCTATGCTAATGACCTTGATTGTGTCATAACCTCTCTTTTGAAACCACCCTTTCCCACACACATTTATGAAAAGGAGAAGGTGGCCAAACCTTATAGTTTCCCCTCATGGAAATCAATCAAGGAGGGCACAAAGAATAGAGAGGAAGTGCTAGCCAAGGTAGTCTAAGAACCAGTTCAAGAAAAGGAGGTGTTAGCTCAGCTCAATGAGCTTGCCATACAAAATTTATATGACTCTATTTCCATCCCCCAAGAGCCACCAAAGAGAGCCTTCAAAGTCCCTAGCTGGAAGGATACTCTCCTAAGCTGCAAGCAAGGTGAACTTCTTCACTCTCCCACCATATCCCTCTTAGATAAAGAGCTTATTTTTCAAAGAATAGAGGAGGATATTGTAATCATAGGTGAACCTGAAGAAGACAACACAAGTTTCTATGATGAGGAGATCATGATAGGTATCCCACTCCATTCAAAGGAGGAGAAATCAGGTTTGGAGTAGCTGTTGTGGCATGAATTTGACACTGATGAATTAGAGCCTAAAGGTAGTACTGATGCCTTCATATTTGAAGGGAGGTGTATTCAAGATGTAATTGAGAGAAACAAAGATTTTTATTTGTTACAAAAGCTTCCATTCAGTGGGGTTGAAGATGAGGATGAGTAAAGTGTCAAAATTGATGTGGTTGCAATAGTCAACTAGTCAACTAATCAAGTTGAAGAGGTCATCAATAAGCAAGAAAAATAAATAGAGGAGAAGGAAGATCAGGATGAAGTATGGAAATAACTATACCATGACTTTATGGACTAGACAAAGGTTCTCAACTAGCTTATGCCTCCTCTAGAGCACAAAAATGAACTTGCAAATCAGGTTGAAGAATCTGACAAGTCTCAAGATGAATTGTCTATTCAAGGTAGTAATGATGTATTCAAGAATGAAGGAGAATGGTTAGATCCAGAGCCACAATAACATGATATTTTGAACCTTAGATGGGTTGATGAGCTACCATATGGATTCTTTCAAAGTAAAAAAAGCAAGGATGGTGTTGAAGTTGACATTATCCTAGATCACCAAGAGGAATTTGCCTTTTGGGATGACTTAGAGATTTTTTGCCTAAGCCTAGACAATCAACCTTCATGTTCAAAGGAGCCATCAAATGAGGAGGTTGAAGGTGATCCTATAGTCCATTTTGGATCAAGCCTTAAAGAAATGGACCAATATGTCTACATTGGAGATGTGTTTTTCCCATTTCATCCTCTTGAGAGCATGCCAAAAGAGTCAGCAATTAGGCATCTTAACTCACCTATCATGAGCTCTCAAAATTAAGGTGTTTTCCATCCTGGTCTACCATAAGTGAGTAATGTTAAATCTTTTCCATTTGATCTAAGAGGAAGATACTTATAAGTTACAACCATGTACATATTAGAATATTTTTCTTATTTTCCTCTAAGTGCCTTGTACACATTCTTTTCTTGTTATGTGTTTCCCTTTTATAAGCGCCTTGGGCACAATTGTTGTTTTGTTCTCTTTATCCTCATTATTTAAATAGAGGTTCTAAATAGGGACAATATTGTATCATTTTATATAATCTGGGAGAAATACTTGGCTTTGTATGCTTAATGTATCAAAACAAGCTAACTAATCTCTTGCATAGTAGGCATGCAACCCCAAGATGTCACCAAAAATATTGGCCAATTTTGGCCTACATATAAAGCTTCTACCTGAATGGATGAGCTAAACAAAGTTTTAGATAGAATGAGTGGTCCAAAGATCACATATAGCTTGCAAAGCTTTTAAAACACTTAAGTAAACTTAAAGTGTAGTTTTTCAAATTTTGAGGAAGCAGGTTCTCATGATAATCAATGTGATCAGGATCATGGAATGATTTTGCACAAGCCTCAAAGACTCATCAGAGCTTTGAAAGATCAAACAACAGTTCCTAGTGCAATTCTAAATAAACCAAACTATCTTACATGTCATATAGAAATGAACATGTTGGTTTAATTATGAATTTTATAAGTATTCTCAAGAAGCCTCCCAGATCTAAAGGATCACACAGGATCAATGTATTTAGTGCCAAGATCATCCTCTACAAATTTCATGTCTTGATGAGTTGTCTATCTCAAGATATAAGCATTCAAAGTTGAACAAGCAGAGTGGAAACATGTGTGGGGATGTCAATTTAAAGCCTCAATAAATAACCATTGTGTTTTAAATATTTCAAAGGATCTCTAGGGTGAATGTGCAAGTGACAAGTGGCATAATCTCAGGAGCAAAATCTAGATCCAACGGTGCATGGACAAAGCTCGAGTCAGAGGGTCTAGGAAATCAACGAAACATGTTCACTCATACAAAGTAGATCTGATGGTAAGCAATGGGTCAAAAGGTTAGTGGATCCTAAGAGTAAATTCATGGGTGAAAAGTGTCTTAAGCATGTTAAACTGGCATAAGATCTATGGCTCACATTCATTTGTATAGAGAAATATCAATGGTGTGAGCAAGGTCAATAAGTCAATAGAGCTTGGATCAAGTATGAGGCTACCAAGTGTCTAATTTTGATAGTCTTGAATCAATAAGTTGATGACCAATGAATAAACACAATCCCAAGAGACTTATGATGGAGGTTGACAAAGCTATTTTTGACCCAGATAAGTAAATGCATAGGAGCTAAATTCAAAGATGATCCAGGTTGAACCAAAATGGATATTTTAGGGATCAAACATCACCATTAGAGTTCTATAGAGGTAGGATAGGTCTTTGAGACCTAATATAGACAAAAGGATGGCAAATTTTTGTTGAAGTGAGGTCAAACACCTGATGAGCTTCATTTCATCAACATTAAGACTATAAGAAAACCAATAATTGGGATTATTTTTCGTCTATAGTAGACCTAGGTTCAAATTTTAAAGTAAGGGTAGATATTTGTGATCATGGGAAGGCATGTCATCCTTTGACATGGCTATAGCCTCAACAAATAAGTACTTGAAGTCACGTAAAGAAGACTTAGTCATGGCTCTGTCAAGATTCAAGATATGAGTATTTTGTCCTTATAACGAAACCAAGTGGAAGATGACATGGAAGATCAAAGCAAAGGAATCTAGTGGTTGGAGAAAGTAGTTAGAGCATTCATTTATGTTTTATAGCCTTTAAATATTTTTTCCAACAATAAGATCATGACTCATCATCCTCAATAGATTCATGTCTTCTAGTGCATTTATCAGTCAATGAGAAGAGTTTGAAGACTATTAGAGCAAATGAAGGCTAATTTTTTAATGAAGGGCTAGTTCGGATTAGATTAAGTGTGGTGGAGAATTCATTGAAATTTGGTAGCTCATTTATTATTCTTTTTTAATGTGTTCCCTCTTCTCTCTTCTCCCTTTCTATATATCACCCATTCTTTCTATTTGTAAACTCTCTCTCTCTCTCTCTCTCTCTCTCTCTCTCTTGATTTTAGACTCTCACAAGGACTCTTTGATCTTGAAGAGTAGGGTACTCTCTGAGATATTAAAAAATATGATCATCTTGATTAGGCTAAACCCTATCAAGTATTTATAAGAACTAACTCTTGATGTAATAATAGACTTTATTTACCTATCTCTTGCCTTGGATTTGTGTTCAGTGAGTTGTGCAGATGGCATAGTGAAGGAGAATCTTCCTCATCCATTCTCCTCATTTATGAACTCCTTTAGAGTGTTTTCAAGCTATCACAGGCTTGGATTAGTGTTTTACCTAAACCTAATCCATGAAACACTTATGTAATCAGCTAGATTGTGAGGTTATGTGAGCTAACATTGTCTTCTATTAATCTAGTGTGGGTTCAAGCTTATGGGAGTTTCCCTTTTTTATTTGGTGCATCACCTTTTAGCCTTCTTAGGATCCCTTTTCCCCTTTATATCCCTTTTCCCTATGACAATATTAGTTTATGTGATCCATCAGAAGGAATCCAACCTTTTTTGAAGGTTTACTCCCATTGTAGGTTACCCATAGCCTGGGGTTGTTCCCATAGTGTAGTTCAATTGGAGAGAGCCTGTAGAACCCCCTCCAAGGGTAAAAATTGATGCTAAAACAAGACTCAAAGAACATTTGATCCATATATATGAGATTTCCTAGGAACCATTTTATGGCCAACCTAAGAAGGTAAGGGTGTTTGGCCAACTAATAAGGAGATGAATAAGAATTTTGTATAAATACTAGGCATTTTTAGGCCTATTAGGGTGTGTTGTGAGTAAGCGAACAAGTAAGGATATTACAGAGTAGAAGGAGGTCTTTTAGACCATTAAAAAAAAATAAAGGATTAGTGATGAATATTTGATAGAGAATATGTGTGTGAGTATCAAGGTCATATGACTTAATAAAGTCAAAAAAGGGCTAGTTGAGCGAAGTAGGCTAGAAACCAATTTTGAGAGGGATAGAAGTGTGTGAAGAGCTAAGGAAGGAGATCATCATATATTATATGAGAAACAAGGTATTATAAACATTATCAAGTGTTTTATGTGGTTAAGTTGTTACTGAGTCAACTAGGGGGTTGGTGCCTCCTTGCAAGTGGTTACTTGCTAAAGCCTGACTGGGTTGGTGCTTAGCTAGTTGGGGTTGGTGCTCCATGTGAAGTGGGTGTTTGACTAAATTGGTGTTTGTATTATAGGACTTTAGTCCATTTACATCATCAGTGGGTTTTCTTCCCCTTGAGGTTTTCCCACATATATATTATGTTCATGTGTTTCATGTTCTTGTGGATTAGTTCTTATGCTTACTAAAATGTACATGATTGGCTAAATGATCTATGATTACTTAAGTAAGATTGTATAAGAAATTTTTTCTCAATCATTTTGATTCCATCATAATGCCCTTCCATTACCATTCTAGGACCTCATCATTTATCCTGTGCTAGTAACCAAGCTTCACAACAACCATCCATTACCATTCTAAGCCCTCATCCTTTGGCTTGCATTAGAGACCAAGCTCCACAACACCATTTCCTTAACATGTTATTACCTTCCAAATATTATTTTATTTATCCCAATAATATTGTACAAATGCAAATAAATGAGTTACATTTACCATTCTAGATCGGTAACCAACCTTTGTTGAGCCCTTTGTAGATGCATCTATTTACAAATATCTTATTATTCAACCACAAGTCATTCTTCTTCAATTACATACCTTCCCCCACTTTATAAAACCCATGCCAATCTTTGATCCACAATAGAGCCAGTCATTACCTCTCCAAGAGCCATCATTGAAAGACCAAGATGTATTCAAAAATGATATTTTGTAGTCTCATGTGAACCAAGGCCAAGAGAACCAACCAATTCATGATGTTTTTTTGAAACACCTACTTGTGATGAGTCAACTTGTGATGAATAACATTTTGATCCTTTACCTATTGTTAAGGAGTCTCACTCTAACAAACCAGTCTTTGTTGAGTCACTTCTTAATGATTATAACTACCTTTGGGTAAATCATTATCTTGACCATTGTCCTATTTTTCAAGGGGCCCCTTTGATAAGCTAGTATCCATGGATTTGTTTATTTACCTTTTTCTCCTTGTTGAGGAGTCTCACATTGACAAGCCAATCTCTATGGAGTCACCCCTCAATCCCTTTCCTCTCTTTAAGGGGCTTCACCTAGAAAGACAGTCTATGTTGGACCCTTCTTTGATGAATCTATTTTTGAAGAGCCCATCATGCCATCATAGGCCATTACTTATCTAATACCAAACATTCAAAAAAACATCATTGTAGAAGCCTCCATAATTAAATAAGAATCAAAATTGAAGTTAGGTTTTATTCTTGAACTGATATTAGATTTAACATTAGAATCAGAATCAACATCAGTCTCAACATCAGATTCAAAGTCCCTTGAATTAAACTCAGATTTAGAATCAGAATACATTCATGGTTATTATAACATTGTTTACACATGCCATGAAGATTAATTTGAATACATTTTTAATCCTTCCATGGTTTTTGAGGATGATTAATTCAACATTGGCACAAGTTATCCTAGTATCTTTTATGAGGATTGTGTTGCCTCTTCCCATTCCATTCCTATTTCACATGTCATTACCACCACCCAACATAGCCATTATATTGACATTCCACCTCCCACAAGTGTCAATTGGGACTGATAGAATCACACCTTATTAAACTGCATACATGACAACATATCAATTACAAATATCAAGGGGACCAAGTCCACATTCATGCAGAAGAAGAATAATCTCCTAGTGAAACCTTTTTGGAGGTGTTAGGGGGAAATCAAAGTCCAAACTCAACATATTCTAATGAAACCTTGTTTGAGGTGTTAAAATGAAATCAAAGTCAAAAGTCAATGTTCTTTAGTGAAACCTTTTCGGAGGTGCTATGGGACAATCAAGACAACTTTATTGGTGAAAACCTCTTCGAGGCTCCAATAGTTGAGTACAATAGTTCTTCACTACTTGATGAATACTTTATTAAAGATAACATCAACAAAAATTTCAATCTATAGAATAATCATATTGTAGCTACTCTCAAGCTCAAATAATAGAAAAATATGATGGTCTTATTGAGAGCATATTTAGAAGTCTTTGGCCCCAACACAAACAAAATTATGTTGAATCTGAAATCAATAACATTGCATGTTCCAAAAAATCCCAATATTCATTTGTTTCCCAACCATTATACATTCCTTTACAATCCATTTATTCATGTTATACCTATATTACATTGCCAAATCAAACATTTTATCTACTATTTATCCATATTTACTATACCTGGCCCATACTTTCCTTTACAGAGGCTACAAAGACATCTTATCTCAAAGTTTGGAGGAAATAAAATAAATGACCAACGAAGAGCACAACAACATTATCAGAGTCCAAATCAATAGTAGTTTCTTGATAAAGTAATTATTCAAAAGGGGTGTGGGCTAACAACTTAAATGATTAAATATTCTAGTTGTATGATATATTGATCAGGATGTGCATCTCCACATTAGTAGGAACAATAGAACCATATCTTTACCTTTCCTTTTTCATTTGCCATTTGTCTTGTCATTGTTTCATACCCTACCATTCACCTTACCTTGTTACTTAGGGTAAACCTTATTACCATTATAGACAATTTCCATATCATCATATTTTTGGTACTATATCATATGCCATTTTCCCCATACCTTCATTATTGACCAAAGTATTTTTACCCTCCCTACGCACCCCTTTGACCTTAGTTTCATTCAATTGGTTCTTCAGGAACCTTCCACAAGGATATTCAGATCCAATTTTAGTAGTTGATTTAGGATGAGCATCTTTGCGTTGGTAGGTATAACTAAATAATTTACATTGATCAATTATTCTTATTCTATTCCTCATTCCATTTTCTCTCACTTTTATGTGAGCTAAATTGTCCTAAGGTCCATTTCAACTATATAGGCAACACTTAGATACATGGCGTATCTCAAGTCAGCTCGACCACCTTTATTATTCCAATCATCTCTTTTATCACCTTGTGCATCATTGTGTGCTTATTTATTTGTGGCTTTTTTAGTCGTTAAACCATCACATCTACATTTTTGCTAACTCATCTTTAATCTGTATGATAGGTTATATCCTTGATTTTTTCTTGCCAATCTACCTTACTAGGGCACAACCAAAAATCATTATTCAATCTAGTCATCTTAATGATTATAACTGTCCATGAGAAAATCATCATTTTGACTCATTCACCATGTTGGGGCACATACATGTGCCACTGATTATAACCACCTTTGGGCAAATCAGTGTCTCAACCTTTATTACTAATTATAATGGCCTTTGGGCAAATAAGTGCTTTTAAATCAATACATGCAAGCATTATCTTGATTGGATTAATCTCACCTGTAAGTTAATCTTTTTATTTTTTTTGCTTCTTTTTGAGGCATCATTTATCAATTGTATGTGTCAGCCACTCCCTTGAGGGGGCATAATTATAGGCTTCCCAAACATTGTTAAAAAGAGATTCTTCTGCAATCATTATATTCTTTCCTTCTTAATGGATTCTCATTATTTGATAAGATGTTACTCTACATATGTCTCACAATGCCTTCCCAAATAGGGGCTAGCTATAAACACCCAATTCCAGACACAATTGGCTTCTGACTAGACTTCAAATTGATTTCTACCAAATAATGCAAATTAAGCCTAGAAATCACTAAACATCCCAATTTAAACTGTACACCATTTATTAATGCTTATAATCATGATGAGGCATCCCTATTAGGGTATTATATCATACACAATAATAACCTCTCACATATTCATCCCTAATCACCTTGCATCCTAATAACTGGTAGTTTGGCTAATGGTCCCATTAAGCGAGGGACTTGACAAATTCTTAAAATAGATAAAATGCTAATCAAAATGAATCAAATAATTAAACCAAATTAAATGCTTAGATAAATAATCCATTTAAAATTAATGAATATCTAAAAATGGAAATTCAATATTTTAAAATATCAAGCTTCTTCAACATTGCTTTTATGAGTTGCCAAGCTCTCACAAATATCTAAAAATATCTAATTTAGGATCCATGCCTATTAATTTAAAATCATAATTACATGTACCCTCTTTAACTCAAATATAGTTAACTTTAACTCACCTAGAGTTATTTTGAACTCATTCTATGCTTAAATCCTACCCTAACTCAACTTGGGTAAGAGTTAACTTTGGAGGCTATAAATACAAGGCCTTACCTATTAATCCACAAGCTTTATTAGGCAATGTTATTATGCCAAAATACCTCCAAAAATATTTATAGTAGTGTTATCATGCCAATTTCATAAGCCAATCTAAGCCAACCAACATTACCAAGGTGCCAAGGAGAGGTGGAGTAATGGAGCTTCTTGACAAAGATTTCTTGAGCACATAGCCGAGCAAGCCACTTCAACATGCCATTTTGGAGCTACAAGAAAAGTAAAAGGATGATTTGTTTTAATTTTTAGTTGTGTTTTCATTGTATATTTTTTACATATGCTCTCCCTAGTGTCTAGGCTAGAGGTGTTAGTGTTGAGTGTGTTAGTTTTGATTTGGTTCTATTGAATAATACTATACTAATCTTCCCTCTATGGATTCTTGGTTCACACCATACAATACATAGAATTGAAGAAGAATCAAGATTTTCACGAAGAACTTCTAAAAATTTCTTATTAATATTATCATCCAAAAATCTCCTCCCTTTGGAATTGGGAGGATACAAATATATATAGCTTGGGATGGGGATGCATCATCTCTTCAAGCTTCGTCTAAAATTACAAGTTCAAAATTAGAACTACACATAGGATTATAGAAAACATGAATGCCTCATGTATATATTTATAACAACCTCTTTAGATAAAAATACAATATACATGCATAGTAAATATATTGGGAACTAAAGGTCCACTTTAGTAATAACATGCAAATATATGGTTATTTTTATATTAAGATGTTGATGTGGCACTGCTGTTTGAAGAGATTGGTGAGATGAGTGTAGTTACAACCAATGTAACTATGATAGGTCCATGTGGAATCAAATCTAGGCCTAGTGATGTTTGCATGATAGCAAATCTGGGGAATTGAGAACTTTGTGGTGTTGGGAAGACATTGATAGTCAGTTGTATACGTGGAACTGACCTTCAAACTACTTTTTTGGCTCTTATGATGCAGGAAAATCACTCCAAATAACAAATTTTGGTTTATTTATATGTTTTTATTTAGTAGGTCTTAATAGTCTTAAGTGTCTTATGGGGATCATTCTTAGGTCTCAATTAGCTTTGAAATTTGAATTTGAGCCTCTTTGACATTTTCTTGCCAAAATGCCCAATTCAAAAATTTAAAGGTTTTTATTTAGTTTTAAGGTCTTTTAAAACATTTTAAAAGGTGTTAATTATGTATATTGTTTATTTAATATGTATTATGATTCTCTAGTGTCTTTTTGGTGTTTGACCACCTTTGTGTTCTCTTATGCTTTGTTAAAACTTTGATGTAAGTTCTAAAAATTGTGTTGGTTCATGTAAAGCCTACGTTGGGAGTAACCATGAAAGAGTTAGAGTACTTCTAGGAGTATATAATGATTTTTAAGTTTGAAATGAATCATAATGACAATTTGGAATAATTTTTCAAGCTCTAATAATGAAAGAGATAGAGTACAATTCAAAAAGAATAATACAATTTACCAGAATTTTATGCATGCCTATGTAAGCCATGAATGTCAACGCAAAAGTTTAGATTTTGGATGTGTTTTGATTGGAAGTGAAATATTTATGAGTGTAATGTAATTTTCACTATTTAATTTCTGAACATAATGAAATAATATTGATCCTCTACAGGCAGAGACAAGAGGAACTCAATTACATACAGTCATGTGTTGTCATCATTAAGTTTAAAGGAGATATTAGTGATTATTGTATTATTTTCATGATATTTATGCTATAAAAGTGGTGAATAGATAATATTAATTGAATATAACTTTTTATAAGGCTCATAGTTCCAATAAATATTCAATCTTCATCAAATTTTCTAATGTTACCCACACATGCATGTACACTACTTTTTGGGATTCTTTTCCAAGTGAGATTTGCAAGTTTTTGAAGGTTTTTGTTAATGAATAATAGTTATTTATATTATTTAATTTTTATTAACATTTCATAGACATATTCCACTCAAATTTAGTCCTTGAAACCTTGTATTTCTCTTGAAATCCTTCATTTTCTCTCTCTCGGCACTATATAAAGACCTAGTGAAGGGTTAGGACCATTTATTTGTTTTGGTACTTAGATGTTGTTACAGAATCTAAAATTTGACATGGGAGTTTGGGTTTGTGTCCCAAAGGTTAATCAAACATTTATTTTAAATATTAATGTGTGTGAAGCCCTTAAAGAGCTAAAACTCAGTTTGAGGCCTGAGAGACCTAATAAAGGCCTAATTGACAGAGAGATACGTTAAATTAGTATATTTTTGTTGAGATTTGGTTCAATAAAATTTTAGAGAGAAAAAAATGGATAATAGGTATCCTAATTTTTTTTATTTTGACTAGAACCATTGTAATTTTCAAAAACCATCAAAATTTATCTATTTGGAGGGTTATAAGAGATAAACCTAACTGAGAGAAAGGTCTTGGAAACAAAGAATTTCCCCGTAAGAGTTGATCCTAAAACTTTTTTGATTGTTAAAGGAAGGTAAAGGGTGTTATAAAATAATATATGTTTGCTTTGAAACCTTGTATATCTACTAAATCAACCAAAAATGTGTTTTGAAAGGGCTACTAAGCTAGAGGCCTAATTAAGGAAAATTGTTCAAGGTTATTTTATCACTCTTGTTCTACATCGGATTAACATCAAATTAGGTTAGGTAACTAACGGAGGATTAAATAAGGTTGAAACTTGTTGATAACAAGAGTGGTTTAATTATTTATTGGTCACTAAGTTAAAAAATCTAGAATACCACCTAGAAGGAACCCAAGAGGAGGTGGAAGATCAGGTATCCAAATGGGAGTTGAAATCATGGAAGAGTTAAGGAATATTAGAGTTAAATTTGATGAAAGTTTTAAAATAGTAAATTCAAACCAAATTTTGATAACTCTCATCCATAGAGTTCCAAGTCATGCTAAAGTTCTTTGTCATTCTATTGTCTAAGACTATCTTCTCCCAAGATTTTGTGATCATCCTTGAGCATATGTAGATATCCAAGTGTGCAAATGAAATGAGATCTCAACAAATAAAGTTTCATAAAATGCACTATAGATATTTTTATCCACCCACTATCATATGAAAACTCCTGGTTCAAGGTAGGGAACCACAAAATTATCTTCAACTCTGGTAATACATTATTCTATATTGTCAAGAGTGATATGCTCAAACATTTTTCATGACTATGAAACAAGTGCTTCGGGTCCCGCTAATGAAACCAAAATTTTGAGGTTTCTATTGTTAATATAACTTCAACACTAAAGTCTATCCCAATGATCTAGCACACTATCCCTTTCATGCAAGATTGTGGTCTTACACGCTCACCCAAAGCATTCAACTAGAGACTAGTTCCTACAGGTTTTGTTATGCAGTAATATTAACTTATTCATATTATTCATTTTATTATGTAATTAAATAGATACTACTTAAAATTATATATAAACTACTTTTATTCTAGGATTACTAAGCTTGGTTACCATGACTATGCAGACTAATGTCATTTTAGTTTAGAACTTGTTACTTATAAAAAGAAAATAATTGAGTAGATTTCATATTAAGTCTCAACAAATAAATTACTCAAATCAAACTAACATAGATACACAACTCATCCATTCAATTGAACATGAACACATGAATGATTATAAATCTATAACTCATATACTAATCATAAGCAAGTACTTATAAAGAAAAATTCCCTTGTCCCAATGCTTTATAATAGGGGTATTTATACTTGTTTATCCCTGACTAAGTATTTACAATATATATGACCAAATTAAACGAACAATAAACTCTCAACATACTGAGAGTTGTGACACTCTATCACCTAACTTCTCCTAAGGAACCGGGCATTTACACCCCCTATATACTCACACTATGTTAGATCCTTACTATCTTGTGTTTCTCTTCTTGTGGGTTAGTGCAAAAATTTCAATGTATAAGGTTTAGGTGGCCCTTAAGAATCACTCCTTAATTAATCTTACTTCTCATGTGATTCTCAAGTCTTCTGCTATCATTTTGATTCCTATGCTCTCAGGTTCCTCATGACTAATTATCCTTTGACTGGATCCTCTCACACTAGTGCTTCTGTGCTTTAGTGCTTTTATGCCCTATAGGTCCCATACCATAGTGCTTCTACACCATAATATTCTACTCTAGGCTTCTTCTACATCATTCTAATTTCACACCAGAATGTCAAAACATATCTAAAATTTGGGTCCAACATCACACCACACTATACTCTTAGTCTATCCTGGACTAAGTTTCACTAACAACCTCTGCCAAAAATTTAGGCCCCATCTACTCAATCCACTTCTTGACATTGTTCCAACATGATAATGTGTCGAGTATATTGTCAATTATTACCTCTACAACCTCCTTTTACTTCTTCATCTCCTTGGGTTGGCTAGATATATCATTAGCCTTCTTGACCAATTTATCTAGGAACACAGTGGCATCCTTCTAGATATATTCAAGTATTGAGACTTATTCAACAACTTGTCTTCAGAGGGATGCAAAATTAGCATTTAGTTATTGACAATGTGCATTGATATTTTATTTCATCATCTCCACATCCTTGAATGTTTTGGCATGCTCAGTACGATCCCTTATTAAAAGTGTAGCATTAGCCATTTACTACCTTTGGGCTTTTTTTGCTTGGAGCTGAGCCCCTAAGATCTTATTCGAGCATGCCAACCATTCAAAAATTCCATCCAAAATGGGGATGACTTCCCCAAATCTCTCTAGGACATGTTTGAAGAATTCAACTGCCTCGATGAATTACTTTGCTAGCTTTAGTCCCTCATCTTTTAGTGTGGGCTACTCCTTACAGTGCTTCAACATGAGTTTTTCCAAGGTTTTCAATTTACCTATGGCATCTCTATCGAGAGATATGCAATCCACCAATGTTGGTTCCTATTCCAAAATTATCTTACATAGATTTAATGTTCTAACTTTCACCTTTGTGACCTCCTTGACCTATTGCTTCAGAGCAACCACTTCCTCAATGAGCGCCTTCTTAGTGACAACTTCTTTATTATACATACCCACCACTGGGTATGTTTTTTTCTATATTATGCATATCAAAATTTGAAAAAATATTCTAGTGTGTGACTTTCAAGACCATATTTAAAAATTTTGCACTTGCTTGTAGAGGGGTGATATTTTTGGGATCCACCCACAATGGTTTTGGTAGTGCAGGAGCATCAGGTCCTAAAGAAAGGTTATCTTGAGGGAGCTCAAAGGTGCACTCCTCATTATACATATATAAAATAAAGGACACATACTTCCTTATCTCCAAGGTTGCATCATGAGGAAGAAGTGTGGCCATAGATAAAGCATCCTATCAAGGATGCCCGCTTGATATCAGTCGTACAAATTTGTGGATGCATCAATGACAAGCTTTTTTATGGACTCGATCGGCTCCTTTCCTTTATTCAGGTCACACTTTAATACTTTGATCTCTACATTGGTAGCCATAAAAGTTCTACCAATGGCTATTTTATTCATTTATCCTTCCTCATCATCCCCCTCTTTACCATAAATTTGTTTAATGTCAAGTGGCAAGTCATTAGAGGCAGCCTCCTCCTCCCACATTAGGGAGGGTGTCTTATCAGAATTAGATTCAGATGTTATTGTCTGGAATATAGGGACTTATTGCTTGGGTGTTTGTTTTATGGCCCAATAATGTGTAGCTCTTAATGAAGAAACCTTTGGAGGAGATGGCTATGGAGATGTTTTAGGGTGTGAACGTGAAGTTGGATAAATGTGTAGAGGAGAAGGTGGGGGTGAAGGGACTTGTGGTGGTGAAGATTTAGGTGGAAAAGGTCAAAGAGGAGATGGGCATGGTGGAGAAGGGTGAGGTGGGTAAGGGTGAGGTAGAGAAGGGCACAGTGGAGATGGACACAATAGAGAAGGGTGAGGTGGGGAAGGGCGAGGTGGAGAAGGGAACAGTGAAGATGGACACGGTGGAGATGGGCATGGTGGATATGGGCACAATGGAGACATTTAAGGAGGTGAGGGGCTTATTCATGGGGCTTGGGAAGTCTTCTACCACTTTCATGGTGCCTATTGACCACTTGTGATGGCATCATGCTTAACCCACTTCTTCTTCAATGGAAGCATTGATGGGAGCTTTTCTTTAGGTTCTCTGCCCTTTGGATCCTTTCTAGCTCACAACATATATAACAAGTTATGTACTTATTCTCCCAACATTATTTGCTTGACCTTTATATCCATTAGGTCCATCACCTTCTCTATGTATATCTTCTTACCTAGATAGACATATAATTTTTGTAGAGTATGAATCTTAAATTAATCTTCTCAACTTCCAAGGCAATGGGTTATGCATCATAGATCTAGTTCATGGAGTCAATAAAGTACCACATCGAGAAGGCACATATTAAATTTAGCCATGCATATATCTCTTCAGAAGGGATCATCTTGATGAACATGAGAGAGAAGTGTTTCTTCACTATAAACTATGCTTGCTCAACAATCAAGGGAGGTAAATCCTTCAGGATATGACATTCATTCTTGAATACCTCTTTTCCATCAAACCAATACTTCATTTTTATCTTATAAGAGGGGGTGATGTGCCCTGGGCATGTGTATGCCTTATAGTAATCAAATGGGGACTTGTTCTTAGGTGGGTATGCCCACTTGAGCACTCCTAAGATGTAGTCTAGTACACCAATCTCATCAAAAACCTTCAAAAAAAGAAATACACCCCATAAAAACCTATGGTTGGGTATCTGATGGGTCTTCTCAGCATCTTCAACAATCTTCTAGTTAAAATACATAGCCTAATTGTATTTTAAGCCTTGAATGACTTGGTGGGTGATGTAGAGGTACACTATGGCAGCCTCCTTCTAATGATCAGTCCCACTGATCTTGGTCATGATGATCTGCACCACAACTCAAAGGGTGGGATCCTATGGGTTATTTATATACATTACATGGCCCTGATTCTAGTACATTAGTGCCATGGTGGTCTTTTGGACCTCCTTAGTATCTATCGGGTCATCGACCATATCCAACCTTGAGCACTGCAATCTTGATACCTTACTTATTCCCTCGAGCATGATGTTCATACTACACCTGACAAACTTCAATAATCTTTTAGATAAAATACATAACCTAATTATATTTTAAGCCCTAAATGACATGGTGGGTGATGTAGAGGTACACCATGGAAACCTCCTTACAATGATTGATCCCATCAATCTTGGTCATGATGATCTGCTCCACAACCTGAAGGGTGGGATCCTTTAGGTTATTTATATACTTGACATGAACCTACTTCTAGTACATTAATGCCATGGCAATCTTTTGGACCTCCTTGATATCTACTAGGTCATTAACCACATCCAACCTTAAGCACTGTAGTCTTGATACCTTACTTATTCTCTCAGGCATGATCTTCATACTACACCCAACAAAATATATATAGTCCTCATAGATGCATGAAATAAGGAACTTGATCACTTCCATGGGTTTTCTGAAGTAAATAAAATTGAAAAGGTTGGAATAACCTTGCAGTGTCTAGCATGTTGAAGATATTTAAATCATACACCAACTAATTCTTGGTGTTCTGGTACTCAAGTCTATACTCATTCTGTAGTTCAACCTTATTCCCAAGTTAATGATGGTTGTAATAAAAAATCATGAAAGATGGCACCTTCGAGACCCATTTCTTTATGCACAACATCGACTCATGATACTATATTTACTTAATCATTAGAGGTGGGGGTGAAGATGATTGAGTATTCTTGGCTTGTCATGCCATACTTGTTTCTTTCCTTTCTGCACGTTGAGCTTGCTCCTCTGGTGTCTCTTATTTAATGAAGATTGTCTCTCCACCAAGTTCCTCCTCTTCTTCTAGTATCATAGGTAATGGATTAGTTCTTAGGGCCTTTTTCTTAGGCCACATCACCCTCTGAAGAGCCCAAAAGTTGACATGTGACCATCTAACATTCCCAAATGAATATGTGGTTGTGATTAATGACTTCAGATTTCAATCTTAAGTGTCCTCTAATGGTATAATTATACAACCTGCAACCTATAATCTTTCCCTATCATGCTTGGGTCCCAAAGTCACCCTATGTTTTCTTGTATAGATAAATTCATAATACATGTATACAAATTTGCAATACCTTGTATAGTTTGCTATGGAATTGAATGAACTTGCTTTGCTCTTAACTCTTGGTCGTAATTACTCTTACATCTATTAATCTCAAATAAACACAAAGGTAAAGTGTAAAAATGAGTTAACTTGTCTATTTATAGGCTTGAGGGGGTGTTAACTATAATTAATATCCCCTTACCTTCACCCATCATTTTTGTCATAAATGCATTTTTTTAACGACCACCACTCTTCGATCATCGCTTCAATCATTATTTATGTAAATTAGTGCATTTAATAGTATTATCATGTCATGCCATTAGCACACTTATCACCATTACTATTCTTTTTTGCATTAATGACATGTCCCATCTTGCGCCTTCTTATCAAGTGAAGGACAACTATGTCTTGTGCTTTCCTTGAAGTGGAAGATAGTTTCATTTTTTTCAAAATTTAAACTAAGGATGGGGACATCCTATCCTTAAACTATATAGTTTATGTGCCTTAAATGATTTGCACAAATTCAAGCATTTTCACACCATAGTACCTTGCATGCCTAAGTAACTTGAGCACTTAACTTTTAATCAAGAATTCAGATCTCTTACCCCACATTAAAACTGAGTCCTAGTCCTCCATGATAAGATAAACACAAACTTTAAAGATAATCACATTAATGAAACATTACACATAACAAAGGTAGTTATATTATTAAAAACATAAGAGATCCTAAAATAATGGCATAAGCCTTATTGTTTTACAAAAAGTTTAACTACTTAGAAGTGAAATATGGCTGTAATCAACTTCCATTGTAATGCCCAAGAAGGAACTGGTTGTCCAGCCTTTGTAACTAACAAGCCCTAGTTGGTTGAATGCTATGAATGACAAAAGGACCATCCTAGTGAATCCAAAGTTTTCCAGAATGGTGCATGAACTTGGAGTCATATAGTAAAACCTTCATTATTAGAGAAAATGTTTTGTGATTTATGTGGTGGTCATGCCATGCCTTTTGTTTTCACTTTTCCACATCCTGACTCTATTGAGTGAGGAAACAGACTTTATCAAGTTATAATAAAGTATCTAGGTATACTTTCAAGGATGGATCCTCATCAATTTATCCTACTCATATAATGCAAAGATACGACACTAAAAATTCAACTAGAAGGACCGATTCTTTGCCATATACTAAATTAAATGTGGCAATTTTGTTCAGGCACTTGTAAGTTGTTCAATAAACCCACAAGACCACAAAGACCCTATCATACCAATCAGTCTGACCAATTTTACAAATCTTTATCAGAGTGGTGCCTAGGATCTTATTTAAGGCCTTGATAGTGCCATTGGATTGAGGGTGGTATGACATTGTTTTGTGGTGTGCAATCATGAACTCATTCAATAAGACATGGATTATTTCATTCAAGAAATGGGTACCTAAATCACTAGTGAAACTCAGTGGGCATCCAAACTGAGTTATGATATGCTACCAAATAAAGCATGTAGTAGTGGAAGTAGTACAATATTTTGTATGCACAACTTTAACCCAACATGTGAGGTAGTTAGTTATTATGATTATATACCAAGAACTTGTTCATCATCCAGCTAGAGTGATGGGGCCAACAAGAACAATGGCCCATTTCTCAAATGGTTCTTGAGAGGGAATTGGTCATAGAGGCATGAAATATCATCAATTTAGTTTCCCTACATGTTGACATATGTCACATTGCCTAACATATACTTTAACATCTTGAAAAAGAGTAGGCCACCATAATCTAGCTAATAGAACTTTGTGCGCAGTATCCTCTTTAACATAATATCCTCCAACAATACCTTCATGAAAATTTTGAAGTACCTCATAAATCTCATGTTTCATAACACAACACTGAAGAACCTCATCATAGCCAAGATTATAAAGATCCCCTCCTATGATTTGAAAAGGGGTGATGCAGACCATGAGTTGTTTCTTCACCTGAGGAGTGAGATAATTAGGCACTGAGCTAGTGGTCAAAAAGATGGAAATATCCTCTAGCTACTTAGGTACACGAGTAACATGGAAGAGTTAAACATCAGGTAAGTCATCTTTAATGGTGTGTGGTGGATCTCTAGACTCAATTTAGGATAGGTGGTCAGGTCCATAATTTGCTTTTCCTGGTTTGACCATGACAAAAAAATTGAAACTCCTAGAATAATACTATCTAGCAGTAGATCCATCATAGGTTTGTTGACAAGGTATTTTAAGGCCTCATAATTTATATATAAAATAAAAAAGAGTGGCCAATAAGTATTTTTAGAACTTATGCAGAGCATAGACCATCGATAATGCTTCATGATTTGTAGTGGTGTAATTCCTCTTAGTTGGAGTGAGTTTTCTACTAATAAAGTAGATTGGATGATCTAGGTGATCTTCACCTCATTTTTCAAGGATTATACCAATTTCCATTCCAGACACATCAACATGGACATGGAATGGTTTTGTCCAATCAAAAAACTAGAGGATAGGAATGGTGACTAGTTTGTCCTTTAATGTCTCAAAAGCCTCTTTATAGGAGCAAGTCCATATGAAGTGCTCATTATGCTTTAAAAAGTTCCTCCAAGGGTGTGACAATCTTTGCATATCCACAAATGAATTTTCTATAGTAACTGATATGTCCTAGAAAGGCATGGACCTCATGCTGAGACTTAGGCATTGAGAGTCTAAGAATAATGGATACTTTTATTAGGTCTACCAGAAGTCCATCTTTAGAAATAATATGTTCTAGGAGCTGTTGAGGTCAACATACCCCGATTTTTGAAAAATGGGGACCCTTGTGTCAAATTGTACAAATTTGTGCCTAAAATTTAAAATTCACTTGATCAAAATGTCACTAGCATATTTGCACATTATTTATATTTGAAGATCATCCACACCATGGTGTGGTTGGCTTATTTTGTTCATGGCTCTACTTTAATCTTGCCTAATGTTGATAACAATGGATCTTCTTGTTTCAGCTTATAGGTCTAATGGGGTCCATTTGGAACAGACATTTTTTGGGCTTCATAATTTAAATAGCTTTATCTGAATTTGGCCTTTTACTAGCCTTTGGTAAAATAAAAGCCAAATCAAATTCATGCTTGAGCACCATGAAACCCATGGTTAATAAACCTTAGCTTAATCCCTTTGATTCAAATTCAAAATTAGCGAGAACAAATTTTTCAGGAACACTTTAAAAATGCTATGAACTTAGTATAATTTTATACTAAGGCTTGGTCATGTTTTCAAACACAACCTAACCTTAGTCTAAAAATTATATGTTTGGTCCCTTTATGTCCCAAGCCCCTTATTCCCTTTTATCTTAAGCATGGTCTAACTTTATTATTTCCAGGATCCTTTTATTATGTTTCTAGCTTGGTATAAAGTAACACATGACCCCTTTTGCTATAAACTTAGGCTAAAATCTTAGTCCGAAAGTCTTATTCATATTTATTAACATAAACATGACCTTAGTCCTAAGACTTTATCCTAAGTTCCATTTATCTTTGAGTCCTAACTTAAACACTATGTTCCTTTGCAGGATCAACGACCCACGTTTACTCAAGTGAAGTTAATTAGACAGTGCGAGATGAGCTTAATAAGTTAAAGACTTTAATCCATGGAACCAATATCACTCGACCCCATATATTGAGATCGATGATCCATGTTCACTTGGATCACCAAGATCCAATGGCATGAGATCAAAATGGGTCCCCACCTTTTTATGACATAGACTTAACCTATGTGTTTACCTTAAGGTCTTAATTGTATTTATTAATAAAATAAAACCTTAGGCTAAGATCTTATATTATGACTTTATTATTCAAAGGGTCCCTTTTGTCATGTTCCAAGCTTAAGCTTTATGCTTACCTAACACATGGTATTTTTTATAATATGTCTAACTTAGCTTTAAAACTTTAGACTAAAATTTGATCATATTTATTCAGATGAATAAAAACATTAGTCTAAGACTTTGGTCTAAATTCTATTTATTGGGCTTACTTAATCTCCTTTTTATATAGGAACCAATCATGCTTGACTACCTAGATCATGATCAATGACTCACATTTGATCAGACAAAGTTAATCTAATGAAGCAAGATCAAAGTTAAGAAATCAAGCCATGGACACCAATTTAAATGTTGAGCATCTTACCAAAGATATATAGTACATGTTCAAGCATACAAATCTAGATTAATGGATCATATCAAGTCAAGACTATTTAATGGATCTCCAAGTTAACATGAGATTTATACATGGTAAAAGTGCATTAGTTGGCAAGATTGACAAGGTGTAGAGATCAAAAGGGCTGTGAGACTACCAAGTGGCACAACATCAAAGCCTAGTACACATTAAAGATTGAGCACCTTTTAAAGATCAACAGTCTATAATGATTCATACCTACATGATATAATGGTGCAAGATCAACATGGACTTTTCAAAGGGCACAGAAGCACCGAGCAGTTGCCAAGTGGCACACAAAAAGAAAACTAGGAAGTGATAAATAGTGAGCTTGGCAAATAGTCCTAAAGACATGTTTAAAATTGATGGTCACGTACCTGTCAATGGTGTTCACATAGACATCAAATGATGGCTATGAGGATGTCAATTTTAAGACAAAAAATAGATCACGCACTTGTCAAAGACATTCACAAAGATGTCAAATTATAGTTGTGAGGTTGTCAATTTCAAGATAGTTGCTTGGATCTGAATTTAAAGGCAACAATAATTATTTGAACATTAATGAGAAAATCTACCACAAAAATGCCACATAAATATCATGATGATGCCACATAAATAAAAAAACAACAAAAATAAAGTTTTTGTGGGCTCAGAAAGGCGAAAGTATAAATACAAGGATCCAAATGAAATCCAAGGCATAAGCTCACTTAAGTGAAAATAGCTACCACCATTAAAACTCTAAAAGGACCTATAGAAGAACCTTAACATCTACAAAATCCCTAATTCAATCTAGAATATGTCATAATTGAAGTCTGGGAGATCAAATCATCATTTGAGCAAATGCAATTAAGTATAGGATCAAACTCTAGACCACCAGTGAGAAATTTGAATAAACTCACAACCATGGCAGCCAAAAAATAATTTAGAGAAGGTAAAAAGCTCTATTTCACCTCAGACATAGAGGGGAGAATCTTCAAAGATATGGAATTCAATGCAATAGCTTTAAACATGGGACACAACAATTGGTCAAAGTTTTTTTGGACAATTGAGGAGCTACTTGACATCACCAAGGAAGATGAGAAGAACACATCAGTCAAAAGGAGGTACTATGACCTGGTTTCCATTCAAATTACAAGCTTCATCATACTATGACAAAACCAAAGGTACTTCACTGTATATATGTTCTCTCCCCTATTTTCAAAGATTGCAAGATTGAAAAGGGCATGTTGGTTAATGAACATACTCACAAAAGTATAACTTATATTTATCCCATTGATTTTGAGAACTACTATAAGTTACCCAAGCCCCAAGTAGATATATCCAATATCAATAAATGGTCCAAGAAGAATGACCTAAAAATTATCCTCACTCCATGGTTATACTCTAGAAATCAAGTCTTCTCTGATCTCAATAATAACATCCCTATTAGCTAATTATGACTTGAGATCATAATAATTATGACTTTAATGAATAGGCTATGCGGGAATCCTACCACCACTTATGTTTATAGAATCTAAGTGCCCTTGGTATATTTTATGGATGAGAAAGAATTTACCCCTCCCATTGGTAAGGTTGTTATCATGTGTTTATGTAGGTAGATTTTTATAGTAAAAAAAGCACTAAGAACCAATTTTACATGATGTCCTACCTATTAGATGCCTTCCTTGCCCATACCAAGATCCTTAACTTTAGAGGATGGTCACCTGAAGGGACACAGATAATATCCTAATTCTACTTAAAGTTCCACATATTCAAGCACATGGACCACATTCATTTTATCTATGACTGTGTCTATCTAGATTTGATTGAGGACATAACTACAAACCTAATGGAAAGAGTTAGTCTTTTGGTCAAAAATTTAATTGAATCCATCAGTGACATATGGTTTTACCTAGATTTCATAATCATCATGATTGAGGGGACCCAATGCGCCCCACTTAGGCTAACATTCCATGTGCCAAATAAGTTAGCTGAGCAAGAAGTAGCATACCAAATGTGCAATGGTATAGACGGTGTGTGTAAGAGTAAGAATAAGTGATTGATGCATAGCCTACCCATGACTATTGATAGGACTATATTTTAGTAATGGGATAATATTGAGGTTGTTTCTAGATATAGAGCCTCTTTCAAACTACAACATGATGAACTAAGATAGTGGGATCCCCAAGGAAGGGTAGTGGGGCACTTGAAAGCAAAAATGATAAGTGTGACATATGATCATCTGCCTGGTGTCTATGACTTAATGTACATAGAGGCATCATATTTCATCAAAGTATTGATAAGATTAAAAGAGCACACCATCAACCCAAAGGCCAAATTACTACGAGAGTAGAATCCAAGTGATGATATATGGTAGCTAGAGCCAAGACAATACCATTTTCATGGAGGTCCATCTTCTTGACCTCCTCCAACTCAACCACAAATAGAGGAGAGGAGACCTAAGGAGATTGCAACTTCCTTAGCCCAGGCAGTAGAATCAAAATCATAGATTGAAGGAATTGACATAATAACAGTTGACCCTGAGGAGATAGTGGAGGATGCTCCAAAAATGCTAGCCAGTTCCTATAAATATGATGAAGAAGAAGCTCAAACTGAAGGGAATTAGAAAGAAAAGGTGAAGGAATTAGCCTTCGACTAAGTTTTAGTGGGTACCCCAAAGAGAAAAGCTAAGCTAGCTTTGATTCCAATAGGAGGCAAGAAGCCTAAGTTGACCTTCACTCATCCTTTGAGTGAGGTCAGCCTTTTCAGTGATGAAAACCCACTTCATGGTCAAACCATTTTTGAATGGTTTTTACATGAAAAATTGAAAACATTTCCTACTTTGCACCATCCTTGTGCAATAACAAAGTCTATCAATATAATTGTGCATGATGAGCTCAAGCCATAGATTGTGGCTTTACAAAAAGAATAAGAACAAAGGATGATGGCTCCAAGAGAACCAAGTGTCACACAAATAGAAACTCTAGAGCCTCTAAAAGTGACTCAATCATCAGTGGGAGTCCAATTTAATCCAGAGACTGCCAGTCTAGAAAGAGTGATTAAAAATAAGGCCATAGTCAGAGGTGAGTAATTCAACCTCCAAAAGATAGAGCCATTCATAGTTATGACCCCTATTGAAGGCCAAAATCTAGGAGAAGACATGATATTCAAAGAAAATATCCTTGATGTAGCCCAGTGCCAATCTTAGCAGTTGCAAACCATGATCAAAGACCTCTTACAACAAAACAAGAATTTGAAGGAAGTTATTATCTTATCAATCCATGAAGATAGATTCAAGAAGTTTGAGGACACCATGACTATGACTAACCTATTCAATTATTTGAAGTTAGTTATAACCAGATAGGGAACAATGGAGAAGCAAATAATTAAGGCTACAAGCCAAGTTGCCCAATGGCAGGCTTCAAGCTATCAAGTGAAAGACTTGATCAAGGCCTTGACCAAGAACCTAGTCCCTGACTTTAGGACTATCAGATTAACACATTTGAATATGGTTATGGCCATATTGGTAGACAATATTGAAGCCCTAAGCAACTAGTCCAAATGAATGGAGGACCCAGCCAAGGACTTCAAACAACAAGAAGGTGGAATGCTGCATATCTTGGATAGTTTGATTAAGGAACCCACAAACCTCAGCTCATTGAGTCTTATAACTGATGAAGATTTAAATCACATGAACTTTTAGTTTATGCAAGAGGTGATAAACTAGGGGCATGGCCAAACAATAGACAACAATAAGAGGATCATGGGCCTACTTATGTCATCTAAAGAGAAAATGGGAGATGTTAGGGACACTAATCAAGCAATAGAGAAACTTGAGAATGACCTCAAGGACTTGGATGATCATGAAAATGAGCTCTTCTTGAAGCCTATTATTGACCTCCAATTCATCAATGAGAAACACTATAGGATGAAGATTCTTCAGCAAAAAAAGTGTACTACATCAACACAGGGACCTCAAGTTAGTTAGGAATATTATTTTTCTAGAACTTTGTAATATTTTGAAAATAGAATATTATTTTTTTGTAAATGCATGGGGAACTTGTAAGCACATTACCTGTAGGTCAGTCCACTTAGAAAAAATTAGTATATTCTAAAAATTTTATAGAAAAGACAACTGCCCTTACACTTGTACACTTGTATTTGGATATGATTGACAATCATACTTCCTTGCATTCTATAAAAGGAGTATTGTCATTTGTAAAAAAAGGGGGGACTTATTACAACCAAAATCACTTTGTAAACTTTGAGAAAATGATACAAGTGAGGAATTCTACAAATATTATCCATATTTGTTTGTGTCATTTGTTATTATGGTTTCTCTCTCACTTGTTGGTTCTGATTACTAGATCTAAATGGTTCTTATGAATTCCTAGTGTGCCCATTTAAATGCAGAGATGTTAACTTGTGCTAATGTTATGTTGACTAAAAATCCTTAGGTTCATTTATTTTCTTACTCTTCTTGTATTTGGGCTAAAGTTGTTTCCCTGTAGGGTAAATCTTTAAATTGAACTTGGTTCTTATTTACATTATTTCCACCTTCCTTAGAAGCTTATCTGATGTGTAATAGGATTTAAGCTTATGTTACTTCTTCTTATACATTGGTTAAATTCATGCTTAGATGATATTTGAGTTTTTTTATAATATTTGGAATGAAGATCAACATCTCTTTTCTGCCCTACCCTTCTTTTTGCTCTTTTTTTTAACCAATTTCCTCTAGTTTAATTGTCATTCTAAATATCCATCTTAGATTAATCCTCAGATTAGATATTGATCACAATTCACTGTTCTTAGCATAGATATTTCATATTTTGCATAGATATGCTATTTGGCCATGGTGGCTCCCAACCACCAAATATTATAAATATTGTGAAACAGTCACTTGTTCTGTCTCTGTTCCATCAAAGATAACATGATTATCACAACCTGTAACTCATGCACTAAATTATTAAGAATTCTAAAATGAGAAGTGTTTCTTAAACAATCTAGGCACCTGTGATACACATTTAGACATCAATAGGAGTACACCAAAAGGTGTATCAAATAGGCACTTCTTTAGGTTCAATGATATTTGTAAGACTCGATAATGCTCAAGCATGAGCTTTAGGTTAGAAAAATGGTCCTTGACCAAGCCATAGACTATCCAATCATCCAAGTAGACATGAAGAAACTTATAGATGAAATCCTTAAAGGATTCAATAATTATCTTTGAGAACACAGTTGTTGTGTTCTTCAACCCAAAGGGCATAATGGTATACACATAAGATCCCCATTTAGTGGCAAATGTAGTATTTGGTTGGTCCTCCTCAATAATCTAGACTTGATGGTTTCCCAAAAATCCATTTGTGAAAGTATATATCTCACATCTAGCAACACCTTTAAGGATTTCCTCTATGAATGGTGTTGGGAAAGGATTAGTGATGCAAGATGCATTAAGTACATAGTAATGAATGTAAATTTAGATGCATCCATCCTTAGTTATACTAATCACCATATGATTGACCCATTTAGATTCATCAATGGGGGTGATTACCTCAACACATAGCTTATATTCAATTTCTTCTTTGATGTGCACCCATAGATTAGGATTCATCCTATATGGGATTTTTTTGACTGGTCGAGCACCATCAACCAATTTGATATGCATCTTTCCTAAGGATGGATGAACTCCTTTCATCTCATTGTAGCTTTTTTTAAATACATCTTGATATTATTTTAATAGCTCAAACATTTTTGAAATTTTAGTATCAGTCCATTAATTATCTATAGTAGCCATCTTTGGTTCTTGCTCCATGTTGATATTGCACTGTATAGTCTAAATTGGCCCAGAGTAAAGGTTGTTTATATCAATACCAATTTCATGAACAACTCATGTGCTATATTCCATAGGGACATCCAAATGGTTTTAAAAGGGTCAAGTAGATTGGATCCTTCACCTTCTTCCACTTGAAACACTAGCTTCTATTTCCCTAGATGTATCTCTTCATACTAGTCCTGATCAAGGATTGGTTCTAGCATGGAAAAAATTTCTGTCGATGGTTCATTGAAGAGATATAGAGCTTGTTTAGGAACCTGATGGATATTTCTTAGATGATTTTTAATAGGACTCAAGTCACCAATAATTACTTCATGCATGGCCTAGAGAGTAAGGCATAAATCCATCCTTGGTGAGGAATAATATAGTGTCAACTTCATGTTTTCCTTCAAGAGATGCCAAAATTGGGTACCCATGTGTCATTCTTCATGAACATACCATGACTTTACCCAGGTGTGTGAAGTTATATAGAATGCATACACCCATAGGTACTCTGGTAAGTATGACTCTTCATCTCTCTACATTCTCTCACAAGCTTCTATATGGGGTTTAGGTGCTAGTACTATGCTATAGTTGATTATTCCCATGACTTTGTTATCATGATGGAATAAATGATGTAAGGTAGAGTGTACTTAATCCCACTAAAGGAGTTACTCATGATGGGTTGCCACCATCTTATAGTTGTACTATCTAAGACATGAACCAAAGATCGAATACGATCAGTGGCAGTGTGATAAAATTCCTCAAGGCATTAGATAAAGTCACAAAATTCCATTTGTCCATAAAAACATGAAGCCTTATCAAGTCTATCTAAAGGTTCATCTAGTTTTGGTCCCCTCATGACTTGTCTAGTAATAAGGTAGACAAACTTGTGACATTTATGAAGATGGTGTGGAATGGTCTTCCAACTTTTGATGGTACTACACACTCTTTTAGTGAGGTCATAATTGCTATGCACCCAATAATTATAAATATTACTTATAGTATCAGAAAGGGACTAAGTGTCCATCCATCAAAGGATGCCATTAGGAGTAGGGTCATGTTGTTCATCATCTCTAGCAATGACATTATAAATGTGGTTTATATTTTCTTCCACATTAACATGTTTAATGTAATGGAGGCTCATGTGTTTGATCAAAAAGAATAACAATGCACTAGTTAGCATTTTCAAAACTAATGTAGCACTTTTTAAAACTTAAATCTGCATTGTTTTCATAACACCAAGGTATCCCAAATAAATCTAGGAAGTCATTAGTCTATGCTAACTCAAGAACCTCAAAATCAGCTTCGAAGGGTACTCCAAGTATATCAACCATTACATTCTTAAGGACTCCAATTGATAGGGCATGAGTTTTATTGGGCATGAATAATACATGTGGTGAAGGCTATAGTGCCAGACTAGCCATCTTGTGCCATGCTTACTTTGTGAGAACATTGACTTCAGTGCCAGTGTTAACTAGGATGTCCCGAATTACCCATCCATCAATGTTAACATTTACTAATATCTCCTTATCTTCAAGAGGTGTAGGAGGAATAGGGGTATCTTACCATTGAGCATGATTAAATTGATGATCTTCACTCTATTGAGTTACTAAAGGTTAAGCATTAATTAGTGCTTTAGTTATGGAATAATGTCTTCATCTAGCATACACTTGCATAACTTCTAGAAGTCATATCACACCAAATTTTATGGATCTACTACCTTCTATAGATCAGCATGCTGCATTACTTCTCTATCTATAAGAAATTAGATTTCTCCTTGAAGTTCTTGCACTAATGTCATAGTGTCTTGGAGCACATCATTTTATTTTTGAGCATCATGATACTTTCTTTTTTGTGGTTCTTCATTCTGAACCTTATTGATAGGATTGGAGGTAGATTGGGAATGTTTGTTGTGCTTGGTAATATTAACTTATTTAATAGTTGGGGTTCTTAAACACACATGCCAGTGTGGTTTCTGAATTTGAATCATAACAACACCCTTTTCTTTTCTCTCCTTGGTGATATTTATGTATAAATCATGACACTCTTCCAGTCAGTGGTCCTTTTTATAGAAAGCACATGTAGGGTAGTCTAGATAATCTCTTTGGTAATGGTTTGAGGATCCATATTTATAACATGTCCTGAGAGGGAAATAACCACCTCCTCATCCTCATCCTTTACCTCAACCATGATAGCCACCATTATATTGATATAGAGGTTTAGGGTGTATTGCACACTCATGCTTCATGATGTCACTAATTAGTCATTAGTGTCATGAGTGTAGGCATTATTTCCACTTGGATTTTCACCCCCTAAGGAGATGTCTCATCTCTCCTCATCTAAGTGGCACAATTGAAACACCTCTAGGATGTGGGTAGCCTAAGAATGAGATGAATCTATAGATAGGTCTAGCTCCCTTGATGTACCACTTTTAGATCACTACTACATCAATGCTTGCAAGGAAAAGGGAGAGAAAACTAAAATTAAACTACCCTAAAGGTGGTGATACACCAAATTAATTGATAACTACCAACCAACTACATGTCACACATGAGACCAAAAGACTAAGCATACACTTATATAAGTTGAATCTTCTCACATTAGTATTTCATTATGAGGTTGTGATGAATTTTTAGGGTATGAGGACTAGACAAGAGGCCTAGAATGGCACTATTGAATAGACTAACTCACTCAACCTTAACACTTCATAGAAAACTTCACATGACCTACAAGAAAAAGCTTTCAAGCTACAAATAGGTGAGGGAATGAGACAACAATGATAAGGAAACAATAGTCATCACTAAAAAAGATTAATCATTCAAGTGAACACACTATAAAAAATCATAGAAGAGGTAAAATCAGTAGTCTTTATTGATCCATGGTATGAAAATGATTAGGGCTTCACCATACTTAGATGGAACATCCTTACAATAGCCAAAATGGCTAGTTCTTATAGAACTTGAGAGAGAGAAGAGAAGAAAGAAATCCAAAGGTCACAAGAAAACTTGTCATGCTAGGAGGAGTTACATGTGTAGAAGAATGAATTAGGAGATAGGCCATGTAAGGTTTGATAGGACAAATGGATCTTTAAACTATGCAACTCATGAAATGTGGCATGAAACTCTTTATTCTACACAAGAAAACTATCTTCATCATTACCCCTTTTTGTAACATCCCAAAATTGACTAGGGATAGATCTAACAATTTAATTAAGAGAGAGGGGTTGTATACATGATCCTCGATGCATTGAATGTATTCCTAATCACTTGGATTCTTTTGAAAGTGAGCCATCACTACTTATAGTCAAAGAAACTCCCTTTTCCACACACCTTGCACACTTGGCTTCCAAAATGGCTTCAGTTTCTCATGAAAATATATAAAATGGGATGAATTACATGTTTTAAGGCCATTTATGGCCTTAGAGTCATTAGACACACATTAAAATCAACTTATTTGAAGTTTCCACCATTCTCACTATCATGTTCACTATGTTAGTTCTGACTAGATGAGATGAGAGCTCTTATTGAGGCACCTAAGAGTTGTTATAAAGAAATAAATTGTCATTAGGAGTTATCTTAAGTTTCAATATTTCCTCCCATATGATTGACATCTTCAGACTCTTCCTAGAACCTACAAAAACACAAAATTTGTTAAGAAAACCCTTTTTATACTCCATCCATACAATTTCGTACAATCCAGAAGGATGGGGATTATACTTGAAGAGTTATCTATAAATTCCATCCACTTTCATGATAATTTTGGTCCATTTTTATAGCTCTCCATCTTCATTTCCTTCATTGGGTCTAGACCAAGGTTTGTGAGGGTTTTGAGTCATTTCCACCCTTAAGGATTATTCATGAAGATTGGATGTTATAAATGCAAAAAAATTACACTAGATCAAAGTTAAATACCCATATCAACCTATGAAAACTCCTTATATATCCATGCACAACCATAGAGAAGATGTGAGCACTCAAAGTTAGCCTATCGAGCTTTGAGCTTCATTCTACATACTTTTGAGTTGTCTCTGAGCCCAAAAATGGATCCCTTGTGCTTTATATACAAGTTGTAAGATTTTAAACATATAAAACTCCCCTATAAACATTATCCAATAGGTTATAGTTCCTACCTAAGGCTATAAGTTCAAGTGACTCTCCATTTGGCTTTTAGGCCTAAACCATACCTAATAGGCATGGTTGTAAACTTGCTAGTCTAGACCACCCTATTGAGGTTCCTCCCTCTGTGATTAGTTTTCCATGTTTTTAAAGGTTTTATTTAGCTTACTACACCTCTATTAAATGTTCACTTATCTCTTGGTCCACCCCTTTTATCTCCCTTTCTCAAAACTGTAGGGTCTATGCCTCTAAGGAAGTACCCTTTGTCTGAGACAAAATAGAGGGTACTGCCCCTATTTTCCCAGACAATATAAATGTGTAAGGGGATTATCCAAGTGATGTAGACTATATGAATAAATTTACAACCCTTGGTCACATCATTTTACCCTCTAACTCTTTCAAAACCCAAGATAGACTGTGGAAAAGGATACTATGTGCAGGGTTTGGGGTATAAACTGTATATTACTTGATTAAAGCCATTCTTCCATTTGTTACAATATTATGAGGATATATTTGGATGAATTAAATCATTATATAGGTCCTTTAAACACATTTATCATTAGGCTCCTTTCAAACTTTTTTGGTTCATACCCTACCTTGACTAGCCTAGACTGGGGTTATATGACTATGACTGTATTCCTCTTTCTTGTAAGTGGTCCCGCATGACTCAAGATTAAAGTTAATATATATATTACTATTTATAATATCATAATATAATTTTACATTGGTTTTAACCTATTTGTGTCATCCTTAAGCACTTTCCACACTCATAATCCCCAAACTTGTTCACTGTTAATCATAGTCAAATAGGTTAAGTTCTTATACTATGTAAATAATACAAGGTGATATCATTAAGATGAATCAAAGACTTTGTAGACCTTATCATATGACATCCATCAAATGGAAAGGTTCTCTATTTTTTGCTCTTAGATATTTGATCTCTAAACACAATCATCATTCAAAGATACAACCTTCTAAACCTATTTGAAAATATATCATCCAAAATGGATCTGCCATGATATAATAAATGCATTGTAACCTCAATAATGGTTTTAAAACTTGTTTCAAAACCTATATATAACATCTTAGATCCCTATGGTACCACTTATAGGTGGATTCTATAGTATAACACAGACAGTGAAGGTATATTTCAAACAATGCATGATGTATAGCCATTTGATCAAATATTGCCCCTTATAACCTTTTAATATGTATGTTTGCAACATTTAAATTTTTAATATCACTCAAATATGTCTTTTATAACTTTCTAATCTTCCAATAGGGCACCTGAAGGTGAATGCAATAGCAAATAGGAGCATTGGGAAAGAAGTGTGAATTATGAACATGTAATATGAACTTATCACCAATCTTAGACATTTTCAAGGTATCATATGTATATCTAAATCTCATGTCAAAACAAGGTAAAATAATTCATATTTATGTGTTATCCTTCCTTTGAGGCACCTGTAGGTGCATACTAATGGCAAAAGACTATGTGAGTGACTGAGTATGATTGCCATAGCATTTTATTTACCATTTGAAAGCTTAATTAGCTATTTCATGTTCCAAGAAGATATAAAAAAACTTTTAAACCTTCATCACACTTCTATGGACATTTTCAAAACCTTTACAAGTCATGACTAAGAGTTAGGAGGAGTTGAGAGCTGATTGTGCATCCCATGAACTGCAACCTTTATGATGCTAGCTTTGGAGATTAAAAATTTGAAAGAAGAATATTTCCTTGACCCCTTAGAGTGAGTAAGACACCATGATACATTAGATTAAATCCATTTCAAGATAAAGAGACTTTTTGCAAATGGTGAAATTGGAGTGCAAGTCCACTATCAACACCTTCCTACAAAGTGAGTTGTTTGATCTATCAAAATATTTAAAAACATGAGACCAAGCATGGATAAAATGAAAATATATAGTCAAAATAATATGGAGATATAATCACTAAGTGATTTATACATAATAGTCCAAATAAGAACAAAACCTATAGGTATGGGAAATAATGACTAGAAAAACATAGTCAACTTGTTAGATATGATCCATAAATCAAAGTTGATCAATAATTAAACTATTTTTATGGAAATTTATCTCTCTAAGTTTAATTTCACCTCCCAAAGGCATTTTACTTGAAACTTATCCAACTGGCCGTACCAAACATAAACCTGTTGACTGGATCTATGTGTCTATAAGGGTGAAGAAGGATTAGAATGGTTTTGTACCTTTTTTAGCACTTACAAATCATTTAAATAACTTATATGATTCTAAAGAAGATTAATATTCATCTCAAAACATTCTCCCATGTGTCACACTCCCTTATGGACCGTACAAGTGCCAAACTCTTCATTTTTCCAAGAAAACTACTCTTTCTTCTGAAGAAACTACCATTTATTAGTTAAAAACAATTGATTAAGGCATAATAAGACATGTGTCATATGAAATCACCTTTTTACACCTTCAATTTACCCAATGAGGCCATATAAGTCATTAAATGTTATTTTTATGACTTTTAAATGGCTCAAAAAGACATAAAGATTAAAATGACTAAGACCAAGGCTAATATGGTATTAAATGACACAAAAAGACATATAATACACCCTATGACATAATTATAGACCCCTAAAAACACCTAAATACCAATTTTTTACCTATAGAGGTACCAATTTGACCTACAGGGTCAAATTTGTTCAACAATTGGTGACTCATAGGAGTAGCGTGGCTGCTATGCTAAAGATCAGTAGCCTTATCTTATCCATGGGCTTAGGAATTCATTTAAAGTATAAAACAAAACAATAATACCTAACACTTGACAAAAAGGCTTTGACCAAGACAAGACAACTAATTACCTCAACCACACAAAACAAAGGACACACACCAAGTAAAGTAAACACACTAACAAGACACACACATGTGCTCAAAGCACTTAGGAAAACAAATGAACAACTATACACAAATATAAATTAAGCATACTTCCTTTATAGGATAAAAATAAAAATTCCTTTAATCTTCTTCTTCATGAGATGAATCATAGTGCCAAACATGTTGTTCCTTGGATTGGAGGCTTGGTAGATCAAACCTATTCCTTGGCACTTCACTTGATCTACTCTAAAGTAGATCATCCTTAAATAAGTCTCCAATGTAAATTTATTCCTCTTGAATTTTTACACATACCAGATACTAATTCCCACTCTTCATCTCATGATCAACTTGTATTTTCTTGGTAGGCATGGCTTCAAGAGGAGTAGTTTCTTGTTCCTTAGAAGATTGAGGCTAATAAAAGCTTGTTTTATCCTTCATAAGCTGATGTGTTTCTCCCAGTTGGTTGAGAGGATGATAAAACATTTTTATTATTTCAAATATATCATCATGGGATGCATATGCCTCTTGAAAGGACAAATTTGAAAATTTGCTTCTTCTTTGCATACCCACTTGAGTGTCAAGGCTGCCTTCTCCATTTTTGACTAGATCATAGCCTTCTTGAAGAGGAGTATAACCTACTCCAATGATTACTACAAAGTCATCCCAAGTCTGATTAGAGACTTTTTCTTTCCCATCTATGATATCTTGGATAGTGATGGAAGAACCAATGATGATTTCCTCCTCTTTGACATAAGGAAGACATTCTTCAATATCAACACAATCAGAGGACTTAATACAAGAAATCACCTCTTCTTTAGCATTTAGAACCTCTTGATGGCTCTCAAGTTGTATCTCAACTATTATAACCTGAATTTTCTCCTCAAGGAATTTAAGATCCTTAATTTCTTTCTCCTTCTTGGTGATGCCAATGCTAGGCATTTTGTAATCAGATGACCTAGCCCAATGAGGCTGCCAAGGAGCTATATTTTATTCAAGCAAAAAATCTGAATTCTTATCAACTAAATGCTCCTCTTTAGGTTCACACACTATAGGTCCATCAAGGGAAAGGGTTAGAGGGTGAGGACAATATGAACAATTTGGTGGAAGTGGAACATAGAATCAACATCAAATTGGGAATGAATTGTAGGGGATCCTTTTGGGAATTATTGAGGAAAAGGATGCAAACCTTGTGATAAAATAGCTTGATTTTCTTCATTGAATTTGAAAATCACTTCATTAAAATCTATTTTATCTTGATCAATATCTTAAATAAGGTATATGGGGTGTGTTTAGGCATAAGATCTTCTTCTGGCTCTAAACCTTCCATCACACCTTGACTTAACAATTTCATTCTTGACTCTAACTCTTCAATTTGCTTGGATAGGTTCTCTTAGAAAAGTCTCTCTTGAAGTTTATAGGAATATTCATAAGGATAATTAGTATAAGAGGGCTGATATGGAAAACAATAGGTCTCTTGAGGAAGGGTGGGAGGGGCTTGCATAGGATCAAGCTCGTTCTCAACTTCACACTCTTTATCTAGGCTTTTCTCCCATTTATTTTCCCATGATTCCACTACCTTATTTTAGCTTAGGATGTTAGGATTAAGGGTCTCTTCTTTAGGTAGTGATGAAATTTGAGGATTGGATGAAGTGTTCAAGAAACTTGGGATCTCCTTAGGCTTAGATTCTTCACCTTGTATCCAACTTAGGATTTCATATCTAGAAGTCTCTTCTTGAGGTGGGGATGTAATAGGAGAGGGAAATGAGGGTTTAGATTACACTTACTTTGCTGATAATATGGATTAATTAATCTTATTATTTTCTAACTTAATCTACCTATCAAGATTTGCTTCAAAAATAAAGTTTATCTTTCCAACTCTCTCTTCCAGCTGATTGGGAAAAAGATGACTTTGATAAGCTTGATTGGGTTCATGAGTAGGGGTCAAGTAGAATTGATAACAATATTTAGGTGGTGGATATGAGGGCTGATATATTTTTTGAGGTTATTCCTCATAAAATCTTAGCTTATCTTCTAATGATGAAACCAATCTACTCACATCTAGCTAGCATCTCACTTGTGAGCCTTTGCCAATTTGCTTTCTCAATAGGTGCCCACTCTTTTTAACCAACTCTAATGCATCTCTCAAATTATGAATGAGATGACTAGGAACATCTTGACCATGTCCCCTTTATGTTTCAATATCCATCATGTACTTCTCATATCCCAAGAGAGTTGCTTGAAATTTGAAATAGATTGATTTGAGAAATGACTAGGTTGACTAGGAGGAGCAAGATATTGAGAAGGCTAGTTATAAGACTAATACAATTCATGATAAGGTTGATAAAGGTCATATTGGAGCTAGTAAGGATCATGAGAAGGTTGAAAATAATCATGCAAAGGCTGATAGGGAATGCCATAAGGTTGATATATCTCATCAACTTGTGTAAAACAATACTCAACACCAAAACCAATTATGAAACTTCATTGGGAAGCAAGAACACAAAAAAAATTACCAAAAATCTTCAAAAAGAAAACTTGGGTTGCTTGACCAACTGATGTAACTTCAAAGTTGCCATTGATGCTTGGATAAATGCCTCCAAAGGTTTATGTATTGAAAGACAACACCAAAAATCTTTCAACTTCTTGGACGATGAGCCCCACCAGGCATGCTAAAAACTATTGTCACTTAGATTTACACCCCTTGAGAATATGTCTCAGCTCTCACCATCCAAGTGGCACAAGTGAAACACCTCTAATCTGTGGGTAGCCTAAGAATGAGGTGAATCTCTAGATGGAGCTATCTCCCTTGATGTACCACTTTTAAATCACTACTACACCTATGCTTACAAAGGAAAAAAGAGAGAAAATTGAAAGTACACTATCCTAAAGGTAGTGACACATCAAATTAATTGATAACTACCAACCAAATACATGTCAAACATAAGACCATGAGACTAACTAGGCATACACTTCTCTAATATGAATCTTTTCACATTAGTATGTCATTATGAGATTGTGATGAATGTTTAGGCTAGGAGGACTAGACAAGAGACTTAGAATGGCATTATAGAATAGACTAACTCACTCAACCTTGAAACTTCATAGAACACTTCACATGACATGCAAGAAGAAGATTTCAATCTATGAATAGGTGAGGGAATGAGACAATAATGCTAAGGAAACAATAGTCATAGCTAAGCAAGATCAATCATTCAAGTGAACACACTATGCACAATCATAGAAGAGGAAAAATTAGTAGTCTTTATTGATTTATGGTATGCAAATGAGTAGGGCTTCACCATACTTAGGTGGAACATAACATGGATCAATAAAGACTACTAATTTTACCTCTTCTATGATTGTTCATAGTGTGTTCACTTGAATGATTGATCTTGCTTAGTGATGATTGTTGTTTCCTTAGCATTGTTGTCTCATTCCCTTACCTATTTGCATCTTGAAAGCTTATTCTTGCAGGTCATGTGAAGTGTTCTATGAAGTGTCAAGGTTGAGTGAGTAAGTCTATTAAATAGTGCCATTCTAGGTCTCTTGTCTAGTCCTCTTAGCCTAAACATTAATCACAACATCATAATGAAATACTGATGTGAGAAGATTTAGATTAGTGAAGTGTATGCCTATTTAGTCTTTTAGTCTCATGTGTGACATGCAGTTGGTTGGTAGTTATCAATTAATTTGGTGTATCACCACCTTTAGGATAGTTTACTTTTAGTTTTCTCTCCCTTTTCCTTGCAATCATAGGTGTAGCAGTGATCTAAAAGTGGTACATCAAGGGAGTTATCCCTATCTAGAGATTCACCTCATTCTTAGGCTACCCACAACCTAGAGGTGTTTCAATTCTGCCACTTGGATGAGAAGAGTTGAGACATCTCCTCAAGGGGTGAAAATTGAAGTGATAACATGCATCACATATCTTAAAATAATCATATACCTTTGAGTATGTTATGTACTACAAAAAAGGACAAGAGCATACCTCATGCTCTTCATGACAAATTTCACATGACTGCTTTAGTACAACATGGATGTTCTTGCATGGGTAGTTACTTTGGGTGTGTCCTTCAGACTCACAATTAGTGTACCAAAGACCACTATGAGTATCATGTGAATTATTTGTAGTTAATTTATCAAGCTACAATGCCATTGAATCTATATGGGCTTCCATGAAAGACTGATCACAATATCAATACTCACAATTACTTCAGCACAAAGGGTGGTTTCCAAAGCCTTGCGTGAGCTAGTGAAGGTATTCTGAGATAATGTTCATAAAAAAATAAGTAACAACCCCCCCACAAACAACTGTGTATGCTAATCAGCTTTAATCTCAAATGATAATTTGGATAATAATTTTTTTAACCTCGCATCATACTCTCACACACTTTCAACAAGTTCTTACTTTATGTCCTTCAGCATGGCTATGCTTTACTGTTTAAATTCAAGAATATCAAATTCTTGAAAGAATTCCATTTTAAGATGGTTGTAGTCAACCACCACTTATTAAGGTTTGAACTTACTATACCATTTGTGCACTTACTCCAATAGTATAGTTAAAAATTAGGTGGATTTTATTTTAAAAGAAGTGATGCCTTGCACCCTCCAGATGAGTTCACACTTACGAAAGTGTTCTACTACATCCTCCATGCCTTGGCATTTAGGTAAGTGGAGTGTCATTTCCTAATATACCATTGTCAGCTGAGGTGCTTGAATTGGTGGTTGTTGAGAACCTCCATATCTTATCCTTTGAGGAGGAAGTTCACTGCCTCCTCTTGTGCCACCACCTAGTCCACCTCTAATGCTCATTACATGGGGCATGGTAGCTAGTTGATTAACCAAATTTGGGCCTATACTCTATCCACTTTGAAGACCAGGTCCTCTAGGCATCCCAAATCATGCCATGAAATCCATTGAAGAGGGAAGGAAAATGTTAAGTATGTATGCATATCAAATGGCTTAGTTTTAATACCCATTATAGGTTCAGTATCTGATTCTAAATTATTTGTATCCTAATTATGTATATATACTTTGTTTGATTCAAAATCATTATCATTCACTATTATTGGTGAATTGGGTTAGTTATGAATTGGTTCTTCAGTTACTGTCATCTAACTAGTTTCTTTGTCATATTATATTAATGGCATGAGGCATGGTTCAAAATTGGTGGGGTCCTCTTTATGTATTTATGATTCTCTGTGGATCCTAATATCACTTCCTGAGTTCTCTAGATCTCTTCCCACACCACTGAATCTTATAATCCTTTGTTGTGCTTCATCATATTTCCATTTTTGTAATGATCACTGACTGGCTACCGTTCTGAACCCACAATTTATTATCAACTCTTCTTTGCTTCCATTCCAAATGTCCAACTCATGCGAAGAAAGATTTAGCTCTCCATTGGCATAGTCTCAAGTCCAAAATCAATAAATAACTTCTTGATTTTTAAAGCAAAATGTCTAATTTAATGGCCACATGATTATGAAAGGAAATAAAACTTAGCTTCTTTAGGACATGAATAGGTAGTTATAGCATACTCCAAAATATATCTATTCAAAACTCTTCTCCACCAAATGTTGATAGATTTCATCCATGGAGTTCTAAGTCATGCTAAAGTTCTTTTTCATTCTATTGTCCAAGACTATCTTCTCCAAAGATTTCATGATTGTCCTTGAGCATACACAGATAGCCAAGTGTGAAATGAAGTAGGATCTCAACAAAAAAGTTTTTGTACAGTGTACTATAGAGATTCTGCTCTACCCACTATCATGTGGAAACTTCTGGTTCAAGGTAGGGAACCGCAAAATTATCTTCAACTTCCATAATCCATTGTTCTATATTTTCAAGAGTGATGCGCTCAAACATTTTCCATGACTATGTAGTAAGTTTTTTGGGTCTTGAAAATAGAGCCAAAATATTGGGGTTTTTATTATCAATATAACCTCAGCACTAAAGTCTATCCCAACAAGCTAGCACATTGGCCCTTTCATGCAAGTCTGTGGTCTTGCACGCTCACTCAAAGCGTGTAGATAGAGATCAATTATTGAAGGTTTTTTTGTGAAGCAATATTAACTTAGTCATATTATTCCTTTTATTATGCAATTAAATAGATACTACATAAAATCATATATAAACTACTTTGATTCTAGGATTACTAAGTTTGGCTACCATGACTATGCAGACTAATGCCATTTCAGTTTAGAATTTGTCACTTATAAAAAGAAAAATATTGAGTAGATTTAATATTAAGTCTCAACCAAGAAATTAATCAACTCAACCTAACATAGATACACAACTCATCCACTTAATTGAACATGAATACAAGAATGATTATAAATCTGTAACTCATATATTAATCAAGAACAAGTACTTATTAAGCAAAATTCCCTTATCCTAGTGATTTACAATAGAGGTATTTATACTTATTTATCCTTAAACAAGTATTTACAATATTAATGACTAGAGTAAATGACCAATGAACTCTCAGTAGATTGAGAGTCATGATACTCTATCACCTAACTTCTCTTAAGGACCCAAGCCTTTATGCCCCCTATATACTCATGCTATGTTGGATCCTTAATATCATGTGTTTCGCTCCTTGCAGGTTGATGCAAAATTTTCAATGGATAGGGTCTAGGTGGCCCTTAGGAATCATTCCTGTAGCCACTCCCACTTCCCATGTACCCCCCAAGTCTTTCACTATCATTTTGAGTCCTATGCTCTTGGGTTCCTCATGACTAATTCTCCTTTGACTAGGTCCTCTCGTGCTAGTGCTTCTGCACTTTAGTACTTTTGTGCCCTACAGGTTTTGTACCACAATACTTCCATGTTATAGTATTCCACTCTAGGATCATTCTGCACCATGTTGGTTCAATGCAAAAATGTCAAAACATAGCCAAAATTTGGGTCCAACAATGTGGAAGAAGACATGGAGAAGATAGTTAGGTATCTCAATGGGCTAAAATAGAACTTACATGATGAAATTAGTTTGGTAAGTCCTAGAACACTTGAAGAGTATTATCAATTTGCATTGAAAGCTAAAGATAAGCTGAATAGGAGACAAATACAATAAAATAGAGGTAGGAGTAGAAATTATAGAGATAGAGGTCATCAAGGAGGAATAAATACTTCACAAAGAACCAATTTGAACCTTAGTACATCCCCAAAACATGCATCCAATTTAAGAGGTGGATTCAGAGGAAAGTGACCATATTTTAGAGGTAGATACACATAGTGAGGTAGAGGTGTATGTGGATTCATAGGTAAATGTAATAAGTTTGTTGGTCGTAGATTTTGGAAATGTCTAAAGAATGCTCAAACTAGTGGATTAAGAACTAAAAATAGAAATCAAATAGTTCAAGTAGAAGAAGAGAGTGAGGCTTCTCCAATTAATTTAGAGGAACCAAAAGTGGGTGAATCTTTGTTGATGAGAAAAGTGATGATCAAACCACCTAAAAAGAAGGAACCTACCCAAAAGAAGACTCTATTCAAGACAACATGTCAATGTCAAGGTAAGTGTTGTATGTTAGTCATAAATTTTGGTAGCATAGACAATCTAGTTGTAATTGAGATGGTAGATAAAATTGGATTGAAAATAATACCACACCTAAATCCTTACAAGGTCTCATGGCTTCAAAAGGGGAATAATTTCTTATTAATGATCAATGTTGGGTAGATTTTCAGATTGGAGGATACAAGGATAAGGTGTTTTGTGATATAATTCCCATGGATGTGTGTCATGTGCTCTTAGGGAGGCCTTGGAAATTTGATTAAAATACTATACACGATGGTAGAAATAATGTATACACATTGGAAAAATATGGCATAAACCATACATTATTAGCTCTTAAAGAAGAAGATCAGGGATAAAGAACCAATGCAAGTATCGTGATGGTAAGTGAGAAAGAGTTATTAAATGCCATGAAGGAAGAAGAATTGGGATTTAGGATCATAATAAAATGAAAAATAGTTGTAACAACCACCAAATTTAATTAATTAATTAATAAGTGCAATATATGTTAGAGGATTACGCTGATATAGTGGTGGATGAACTGCCCAATGAGTTATCACCAATTAGAAGTATTAGTCATCATATTGATTTTATTCTAGGTGCTAGTTTGCCTAATAAAGATGAATAAAAAATGAATCAGAAAGAGAATGTAGAAGTAAAGAAGAAAGTACAAGACCTTTTAGACAAGGGATTGATAAAAGAAAGCCGTAGTCTATGTGCAGTACCAGTTATACTAGTTCTAAAAAAAAGGAGATTGGAAGATGTGCATAGACTCAAGAGCAATCAACAAGATCAATATAAGGTACATATTTTCCCTTCTAAGAATTGATGATTTGATGGATTGTTTGAGTGGTTATAACTAATTTTCTAAGATAGATCTTAAGAGTGGTTATCATCACATAATAATAAGAGAAGGATATGAATGGAAGGCTACCTTCAAGACAAATGAGGGGTTGTATGAATGGCTTGTCATGCGCATTTGACCTTACTAATTCAACAAGCACGTTCATAAAACTCATGAATTGGTTCTTGAAGCCTTTCATTGGTAAGTTTGTGATAGTGTACCTAGATGACATTTTGATCTACAATCCAATCAAAGAAGAACATATTCATCATTTGAGGATGGTGATGCAAAGGTTACATGAGGAGAGTTTATTGATTAACCTCAAGAAATGTATATTCAAGAAGATAGAGTTGGTTTACCTTAGTTTTTGGATCTCAAAAGTTGTGTTGAAGATGGATAAAGATAAGGTGAAGGCCATCATTGAGTGGACAACTCCAAGGACATCCTACAAGGTAAGGAGCTTTCATGGTTTAGTTAGCTTCTATATAAAATTTATCAAAAAATTTAGAGGGATTTGTGCACCCATTATTGATACTATTTGAAGAGATAAAAATAAGTTTGTATGGACTAATATACCTAAGAGGAATTTTTAGTTTTTGAAGAAAAGAATAATAGAGCAACCAGTATTGGCACTTCTTGATTTTGACAAGGTGTTTCAAGTTAAAGGTGATACAAGTGGAGTAGCTATTGGAGCTGTATTAAGTCAAGAGGGTATAATTATATCTTACTTTAGTTAGAGGATGAATGAGACTAAGAAATGGTATTTATCTTAAGATCTTGAGTTCTATATCATGGTTCAAGCCTTGAGAAAATGGAGACACTATTTGATGCCAAAGAATTTTGTTATCTTCATAGACAACCATGCTCTTCATTTCATAACCAAACCAAAAAAACTTAATCAAATGCATATGAAGTGGGTGGAGTACTTACATAACTTCACATTTATTATTAATCACAATAAGGGGCAAATAAACAAGGCAACAAATGCACTAAGTATAAAAACTTTACTTGTTAGTGAAATTTAGCTTGAGAGTGTAGGAATTGAGTCACTTAAGGAGTTATATAAAAATAATTTAGATTTTATAAATGCATATTAATCTTGTAATCACCCTACCACAAAAAATAGGGAACCTTGGATAGAATATATAATTCAAGACGGTTTATTTTTTAAAGGAGTTCAGTTGTGTGTACTAAATTTTTTAATGAGAGACAACTTGATCAAGGAGAAACATTGTGGGAGTTTGGTAGGTCACTTTGGTCTTGATAAGACCTAAACTCAACTTAATAACCACTACTATTATCCTATGATGCAAACAAATGTGATAAATTTTTTGTAAGGATGTAAATTTTGTCAATATACAATGGGGAAGAGTACTAATGTAGGTGTTTACCAATCCTTACCAATACCAAATAGACCTTGGGATTTATTAGCATGGATTTTATCATGACATTTATAAAAAATAAAAAGGGTCATGATTCTATCTTTGTTTTTGTGGATATATTCTCCAAAGTGGCCGATTTCATACCTTACAAGACAACCAATGATGTAACTCATGTGGCCAATTTGTTCTTCAAGGAGGTGGTTAAACTACATGGTATACTGTTGAGCATTATTTAAAAAAGAGATACTAAGTTTTTAGGACAATTTTAGAAAACCTTATGGAAGAATATAAGAGCTAATTTTAACTTTAGCTCAACCTACCACCCTCAAATAAATGGCCAAACTGAGGTTGTCAATAGAAGCTTGGGTAGCTTGTTAAGATGTTTGACAAAGGACAGTCCTAAATAATGGGGCTTGGTATTGACTAAAGTAGAGTTTTATTATAATGACTCACCCAATAGGAGAATTATAAAGATTCCATTTCAAGTGGTGTATGGTATACACCCAAGGGGAGTCTTTGAGTTGAGAGACTTAGGTAAAATAGAAAGAAGTATCGAGGGAGAGGAGTTTGTAATTACCATGCAAGAGGTGCATCAACAAGTGAAGAATAAGTTAGAGACAAGTTTGGATAATTAAAAATAAAATTATAATTTTACGAGGAGAGAGGTTAGTTTTCAAGTTGGAGATATGGTACTAGCTCACTTGAGGAAGAAAATATTTTCCAAAGGAGAGTACAACAAGTTGAAGATGAAGAAGATTGGCCCATACAAGGTCATAAGAAAGTTTTTCAATAATGATTATGAACTATAATTTCTTAATGGCATAGGTATCTCTCCTATATTCATTGTATAAATACAAAAAAGATGATATGTAGGATCAACCAGATGGAAGTTAAGACACAACCGTGCAGGAATTGACAGATCAAATGCCACAAACAAAACAAGAACTTGAACTCATATTAGACAAGAAAGAGGTAAAGAGAATAAGAGGAAAATAGTACTATTAGTACTTATTAAATTTGAAACACCATAATATAGAGGTTTCCACTTGTATGACAACAACAAACATCATCAAACATGGAGTTACTCTTGAAGACCTCATGAACATGAGTTCATGAGTCAATTTCTTGTTCCTAGGGAGCATGATGTAGGATCATCACTCCAAGTATAAAATTTTGGTTTGTTTCTATGTTTTAAGTATTTTTTAGGTATTAATAGTCTTATATGAATCATTCTTAAATCTTGATTAGCTTTGAAATTTTAATTTGAGCCTCTTTGGCATTTTCCTGCCAAAATGCCTAATTTTAAATTTTAAATGTTTTTCTTTAGTTTTAAGATATTTAAAGCATTTTTTAAGGTTTTTATTATTAATATTGGTTATTTTACGTTTATTATTAGTCTCTAATGTTTTTTTGGTGTTTTACCACCTTTGTGGTCTCTTATGCTTTGTTAAAAGTTTGATGTAAGCTCTAAAAATTGCATTGGTTCATGTAAAGCCTATGTTGGGAGGAACCATGAAATAGTTAGATATTTTTAAGAGGATATAATTATTGTAAATTTTAAAATTAATCTTAATGATAATTTATAATCACATTTCAATCTCCAATAATGAAAGACATAGAGTACAGTTCAAAAAGAACAAGTCAGTTTACCAGAATTCTATGCATGCCTATGTAAGACATTAATGTCAATGCAAAAGTTTTGGGAATGCTTTTTTATTGGAAGGGTAGTATTTATGAGTGTAATGAAATTTTCAATATTTAATTTTTTTATATAATGAAATAATATTGATCGTTTACAAGCAAATATAAGAGGAACTCAATTTACATACAATCATGTGTTGTCATCATTAAGTTTCAAGGGGATATTGGTGATTCTTGTATTCTTTTCATGATATTTATGATATAAAAGTTGTGAATAGAGAATATTAATTTAAGATAAATTTTTATAAGGATAAGAGTTCCAATAAATATTCAATCTTGATCAAAGTTTCTAATTCTGCCCACACGGGTCTATACACTACTTTTAGGGAGTCTTGTCCATTTGAGATTTGTAAGTTTTTGAAGGTTTTTGTTTATGAATAATAGTTATTTATATTATTGAGTTGTTATTAACATTTAAGATACCAATTACATTAAAATTTAGTCCTTGAAACCCTGTATTTCTCTTGAAATCCTTCATTTTCTCTCTCTCAGCCCTGTGTAAAGACCTAATGAAGGGTTCGGACCATTTTTTGGTTTTGGTACTTAGAGGTTGTTCTAGACTCTCAAATTTGGTAAGGGAGTTGGGTTTTATGTCTGAAAGGTGAATCAAACAATTATTTTAAATCTTGACACGTGTGAAGCCCTTAAAGAGCTAAAACTCAGTTTGAGGCTTATGAGACCTAATAGATACCTAATTGGCAGAGAGATAAGTCGAATTAGTGTTAACCAAACTTAGTAGAGAGCACAAAAGGTATAATGGGTATCCTAAAAAAGTTTTATTTTGAATAGAACCACTATAATTTTTAAAAACCATCAGAATTTGTCCATTTGTAGGGCTATAAGAGATAGACCTAATTGAGAGAAAAATCTTAAAAACAGATAATTTTCCCTTAAGAGTTGGTCATAAAACTTCTCAGATAACACAAAGAAGATAAAGAGTGTTATAAAATAATATTTGTTTGCTTTGAAACATTATATATCTGCTAAATCAACCAACAAGGTATTTTGAGAGGGCTACAAAGCTAGAGGCCTAATTAGGAAAGTTGTTCAAGGTTGTTTTCTCACTCTCCCTCTACATCATATTAACTCCTTGAATAATGCATAGGTTATGTCAAAATACTTATTTATAATATAAAAATTGGATAATGAAGGATTCAAAATCTTAACATATTCAACGATCAATCTTTATTTCTTAGCTTCCAATTTTTTGAATTCAACTGCTAAAGCATCTTCCTTTGTTACTCTATCCTTCACAAAAATAAATAACTATAAGATTTATTCATTAGTTCTATAGATATTTCCCTCAACTTCTTGTTTGAATGTTTTTATAGCCACCTAAAGAAGGTTTTCAAAATTACATCTATTGACCAATTCTCCTATATGGGTTATCGCATTAGTAACCCTTATATCAACCAAAATTTGTAATGCTTCACCCTCATGAGTGAAGAAATGCTTTAGTAATGTATTCATTTACTTGTGCCATTTAAGGGAAGAATTATTTATTTCCATCATATAATTTAAACACCAAGAAGCATCCATACTAGACATAAAATTCAATTAGTTAAAATAATTAGTCCAGGAACATTGGACCAAAAAATTCAATCTCCTTTCTAGTTCTTTCATTTGGTTCCAAAATGTGATAAAAGTTGCCTTGTTTGATTGGCTCCCTACCTTAGAAACCCTTACTTTATATAAAATATTGTATAACTTGGTTGCTACACTCTGTACATCAACAATAATTTCTTGAGGTGCATGTATAATTTGGCTCTGTTGTAACCTTGAAAGGCATTTTATTTACTTTGAAACATTTCTTTCATTGCTTCCCCTGCATAATCCATAAAAGAATTGAATTTCTCAATATACTCAGTGGATTCATTTGGATTTTTCTTGGGTTTCTTTGCTAAAGGTAAAAGATTCTCCCTTTGTTAAAAATTCACCTCTTCTTTTTTTCTTGTGTTCATCACCTTCCTCTTCCTTACACTTTGAATGGTCCCATTTTTTTTATCAAATTGAGTGGAGACTGTAGGAAGTTTAGTCAAAACCAAATTTTGTCTTTCATCTCTATCACTTTGTATTTTCCTTACCCATAGGGGAAAAATGAGTTATCTAGGCCTAAACACTAAGAATATGGAGGAGTCATAGGAGGTGATGTATTCATGGGGGGTCCCAAGGATGCACTTATCTAAATAGGAAACTAGAGGGGTGGTTGAATAGCCTTATCCCATGGAGATGTTTCCTTCATAGGTGTAACTTCAGTCAAAAGTTTAATCAAGCCCAGGGTAATTTTTATAGTCATTGTAATTATTGGCATGGTTAATGGCTATGGCATAGGGAGTTCTAATTGGGATGAATTTTTATTTGGCATTGGTGGCATCTGAGGATTGAAAATAGAGACTATGACCAAATTTTTTAAAATAAAATACTTTGGGGGTGCTTATTAGCTTTGGAGAAGAAGAATGAATAGTTGAATCAATAGTACTAATATAACTAGACAAAATAGCCCCAATAATAGCTAGGGGTAGACTTATGCTGAGATTTCAATACTATAAATTGAAGAGATAACATAAAAATCTACCTTATCAAGGATCTAGCTCTGTTCCTATGTGAGGACCTAATGTTTTGATATATTAGAAGAGGCTTCCTTTAGTCTTTGTTCTCCTAGACTAAAGACCTTGGCCTTTTCTATCTCAGCCTCTTTATAATTTGATTCTTCATCTATAAGATTAATCAACCAGAGATATTACATGCTTGATATCCTCTTATTTTTTTAGTTCCATTACATCTAATGCTTCCTCCTCTTCCTCCTCTTTTCCTTCTTCTATGATTGGAATACCAAGTGATGGTTTTTATTTCAGTTGCTTGTCTTTGGAGGGAGGGGAAGAGTATTTTTTCTTCCTCTGGTAAGTAAAGATGGGTGGAGTGGAAGGTGGATGAGATGAGGGAATAAATGTAGGAGTAATGGTGGTAGGAGGTATGGCTAGAGATGGTGGTTAAGGAGTAGTAGATATGATGAATGGTGTTGACATGGTTTTGGATGACATAGAGCTTACTCAAGAATACCTAGGGGATTGGGGAGAACCTGAAGCAGTAGGAATAGATAAGAAATAAGTCTACAAATACTCTAAAAGACTTACCTAAGTAACTGTAGTGAGGGGTGGAAAATGTGTCATCACTAAATAACTCTTCATTTGTTCCCTAAATATGTTGTTGACCTTTGCCTCATAGTTGTTGTCTCCAAAGTTTGAACATTAGTTTCCATTGATGTAGAAGAGACTTAGGGACCTAGGAGACCCATCAAAACTTCCCTTCTAATTTGAGGGTCTGATTCTCTCTAAGTGCTATAATCATCTTGTTCTTGACTTGTAGGCTCTCTTGAAGGGGATGAAGGTCTATCATGTTACTGAGTGTCAGTAAGTTGACTTGGAGGCCATTGATGGCTCCATGTAGCTTTTGCTTTCCCCTTAATTACTTTAATATCATACTGAAGGAATTATGCCCAAGCCATAGATATTGATTTATTTCTCATTTTCATCCACACTTTAGTATCATATGTTGCATTTAGAAAGACTGTGTCATGGTCATATTCTTCATGGCCATAAAAAACTTGTAATTCTTCTCCTTGAGTTGTAGAAGATATCCCCTTACCTTGTTCTTGGGGTCCCATTGTCTAAAAGGTGTCACCTATAGATTGTATTGAGTCCTAGCCTTGATAACAAGAAAAAAATGTGATCTGACAACACATTAATGTTGTCTAATGCTTAAAGGAGTTTTGAAGAATAATCCTAATGACTTTAACCTAGTTCCTCATTAGTTTTGTTATAAATTTGGTATACAATTTCTTGTTCTTTATGTGGTCTGAAACATGGTGTGGTATCAATAGGGAGGTGGTCCTTGTTCCTTCTACCCTAGTAACAATGACATCTAGGTAGTATTATTAGCCTCCCATTTTATTTAGGCTCTTTCCTATATTGTACAATAATATGGCATTGCATTGCTCTGTATATCCCAGAAGATTTAAGGATAAACCTACTCACATATCCTCTTGATTTCATTCTTATACCTATGCATAAACATAATAAAGTAGTCTTATCCTACTCTATTTGCAATATATTCACTCTAAGACTGCCATTCTTGACCATAGAGCTTGTATTCAGGCTCTTTATTATATTCTCCAAAGGGGTAGTACTATTAGTCTCCCATTTTATTCAGTCTCTTTCTTATATTCTTTCATAATATGGGCATTGCATTGCCATGTATATCTTAAAATATTTAAGGATAGACCTCCTCATATATCCTCTTGATTTCGTTCTTATACCTATCCATAACCATAACATAGTAGTATTTTCCTGCTCTATTTACTATATATTCACTCTAAGGCTGCCATTCTTGACCATAGGGCTAGTATATCATGCCCATGACTACGTCCAGTAGGTAGGACATCATATTAAAGTTTTCATTGGTTACTTTTTTATTAGGGTGAAATAGTTGTGACTTTAACTTAGATATAATAATTTACCCTAGTGTCACTAACTTGCCTGATGTCAATAGTATATCCAACAGAGGAACCCACTCAATCTGGATGCATGTAATACTATGAAAATGATACAACCTATTCAATAAGGCCATATCTATCCTAATCCTAGGCCTGAATTTGATGATGCAATTGGATGAGATAAATGCTTTGGGATTCATCCTCTAGCCTTTAACAAGATATTATTTCAACTTACCATCTACTGTATTATGCTCAAGCCAAACATTATTGAAACTTAGTTGTAAGAGGTTTATGCAAGGGGATCATAAGTTATCTCTTGAACGCCCTTATTGAAATGTATGAAACACAATTATTAACCTTTATAACATGAAATATATCCACAGAAAGAGTTTTATTAACAAATAAAATTCTAATTAGGTCAATACACATCATTATCTCTGGTTTGGATACCACTTGGTGGAGGCCTTGTTCTTTTATTTGGAGGAGGTTGTCTACGTACTGCTTCTTCTCAAAATAAATTTGTTCCTCGGTAGAATATGTCTCTAAAAACTCCACTTATTTATAGAGTACCAAGTAGTGTAAGAACTTTAAGTCTAACATGCTCCTTTTGAATACATTATCCATGTATTTGGGTCCTCCTATGAATGAATAGGGAGAGGGAACTAGATATTTTCATGTTTTGAATAAGAAGCCATTGTTCTATGATAACTAATGTGATTTTATCTATGGCTTGACTAATTTATTGTGTGTTTATTCATTGAAAAAACTATGGATTTTGGGAAGTTGGGGAGTTCAAAAACATGATCACTGGATTGAAAGAGTAATGGCAAAGTGAATCTCCCTTTCGTGTAGATTTTACATATATTATTCCTAAGCTTGAGTATTGAATGAATTTATATTCCATTAATGAAGACAAATAACTTTTATTTTAATTATCATTTTTATTTGAAATTATTACTCAACTTTGGTGGGTTAATTTGCTTGTCACATGGCAACATTTTGTTAAGTCTCCAAGTCTAGTCACCATTTTTGAGACAACTATTGAGTAATCATTGATTGGTTCTTTTGCCATGATATCAAGCTTTTATATTCATACCTTATTCACATCCCCTTTTTGAAAATTACACTTATTTATCTTTCTTCATGTTATCACTTTAGCCTTTCATTATTTTTTGTATGATCTATAGTTGTAGGTTAATATGATCAAGCCACATGGAATGATCTCGGTTGTGTAGGGGATCAAGATGTTCAAAAGCTTGGAACCTCTTCATTTATACTATGTACATCCCAAAATGTCCCAAGTAGTGTAAAGTAGACATGTGGAGTGACATCAATGGCCCAAATAGTTCGGGGGCTCAAAGCCTCTTCATTTGGAGTGTGTATATCCCTAAAGGTCCTGGGTAATGAAAAGTAGACACATGGAGTGACCTTGGTGGCCTAGGAAGTTTGGGGGCTTGAAACCATTATAATTTAGATTTTGGATATGCTTCAACTCTCTTGAAATTGATTTGGGGCATAAATTTTCCAAGTGTCGATCATTTAGAGTGTATAATCTTAGAGCCATTAGACTGTAGAATAAAGTTCTATTTAATCCTTCTGAGGTTCCATTTGATGGAAATTTTGCTAAGTGTTGAACTACTTAGAACCACATAAGATCAAAGGTATTAAACTATAGAGGCTCGTGACCATTAACTTTGTAGATGAATAACAAGTGAAGCCTCCACATTGCTAGGTTCTCAGGATGTTCAAAGGATCATTAAGTCAAAAGACTTATAATTTTATCAATTATAAAGATAACTCAAGTCTCTAGATGATGCAGGAGTGAGGTGTGCAACAATCTTGAGTAACTAAAATGGGGCCTATTTAGGGACAATTAATGACTCTCGATCAATGGTCCTGTGATCACATAAAGTAGATTCAAAACTATAAAAAAATAAGATTAATATTACTAGTTTGTAAAACATCACATTAAAAAATAAATCATGAAAACCTAAGGCATAAAATAACTTAAGATACTAGTTCAAACTTTGATTTTCACAGTTTGATTTATTGTAAAACCCAAATTTAGGAGAATAACCCTAGACTATGAATGGAGAATAATTAGAAACATGGAATTCTAAGGTTCATGACCTTCCCAATTAAATACTTACCCATAATGGGTTCTTATTTGATATATGATTAAATGGTGTGTGTGTGTGTGTGTGTTTTAGGGGCACAACACAGACCTAATTGCATAAAGGATTATTCTATAATAATTAAATGTGCAAGGCAAGGGTTATAAATAAATACTTAATTGTCACGAATTTTTAGACTTTCAAAGGCTGAAATCACTTGGAAACAAGTCCATAAATCAAAGTGAACATAACCCAAAACATTCGAATAAACTAATAACTTCGAAAATTTGACCAATTTTGTATCACTCCTATCTTGGAATGATAAGGACCATACTTCTATATTCCTAGAAACAATAGGATTTCCCAAAACAAAATTGATGACTATGATACTTTTCTCCAGGCCTCCAAAATACTTACTCTCTATTTTCATAATTCACTTTAGATCATTAGGAAATCACTCCCCTTAATTAAAACCCTAACTATCTCACAACACCTTATAAAATCTTAAAAACCAATGTAGTCTTTGAGGGGCTTATCTCAATTAGACTCTTGTTCTTAGACATGTTGGAAACTAGCACTCATTATAGTTTAATAAGAAATCATGGATGAAAGTTCAACAATAAATTGTGGATATAATCCCTAATCCTTATATGACTTTCCACTAATAAGAACAAATCAAAATAATGCAATTTGAAGACTCCAAATTAAAAAAAAACTTTAATCACTTAAATTTCTAATTTTCAATAAAACTCTAGACTTATGCATATCATTGTTGACCTTTACTTGTAACTCTTAACATATTATTCATTATATTATATGCACGACTACACTTATGTATTTATAGACTTCTCAAATTTAAATTAGGACCCTATTGGCTTGTAAACTGACATATAAAGGGCTAGAAAGCCAACAAAAAGAAGCACAAACACGTAAGAAACAAAAGGTGTTGAGGTGTGGAGCTAAAAGCTTCACCAGATGAGTGGATGCTGAAGTTGCTAGATTTACACAGTCATCGACGATGGCAAGGAGTCGACCAATAGCTGCCGACATCGATTATATATCAGCTGACGTCGGTCATGGGCAGGCAAACAGGAACCGACATCGGTCACCTGTGCGTCCAGAAAGTCTATTTTCATGGATGAACGGATTGTTTGCATGATAAGTTTAGCTGTTAGTTATAAGTCCATGTTTCTATTTTTGGCAGGACTATTTTAAGCCTTTGATTAGGAGGTGTATCTAATGGTTGTGAATGCATTGCTCATGATCCCTAAACTTATATAATAGGGATAGATCTTCATAGCTTGTGTGTGTAAGAAAAGAAAGAACAGTACAAGACATATTGTATATGTGTGTATCAATCCAAGTTGTTGGAATTGATTGTAAACTCTTGAGAGAAAGAGATCTGTACATCTGAGAGGTGTGAGAAGAAAGTGTGATTTTTTTAATGTATTTTCTTCTGAAAGAGTTTAATACAAGTTTTCTGGGTGGTTTCTTGTATCTCTTATTCTTTGCTATTTCTAATTCTAGTTACTTATTATTATGGTTTAATTATGTGTTTAGTTGCTTACATAGAAGTAATCAAGTTTGTTGGTTGATCCCTAACAAGTGGTATTAGAGCTTAGATTGGCTAACAGGTGTTTCAGATCTGGTTAGTGTTTGTTGATTACAGGTCACTCACAGGGGTTTTTGTTTGAGTGGGAGAAGCAATGGCAGAAGAAAGTAAACTGAGAATGGAGAATTTTAATGGCAAGAATTACCAATTATGGAGAATGCAGATAGAAGATTATCTGTATCAAAAAGATCTATATTTACCGTTGGGTGGGGTTGATAGAAAGCCCACAGATATGGAAGATGAAGAATGGTAAGTTCTTGATAGAAAGGCTCTTGGATCTATAAGATTGAGTCTGGCATTTACTGTGATTTCTAACTTGTCACAGGCAAAGACAACGGTAGAGTTAATGACTAATTTAGAAAATTTATATGAAAAACCCTCAGCTTCAAATAAGGTATATCTTATGAAGCAGTTATTTAATTTGTAAATGCAAGAAGGTGGATCTGTATCTAATCATCTTAATGATTTCCATGGAATTGTAAATCAATTAAATTTAGTTAAAATAGTTTTTGATGATGAAATTAAAGCTCTTTGCCTGAAAGTTGGCATAGTTTAGTAATGGCAGTTAGTAATACTGCATCTGCTACAAATATCTTGAAAGTAGATGATGTTGTTAGTGTAATCCTGAATGAAGAGACTCGCAGGAAAAGCACAGGGAAATCATCAGATATTGCTTTAAGTATTGAAATTAGGGGAAGAAAAAGAGAGAAGGGCAAGCAAGGGAGATCAAGGTCTAAGTCAAAGATGAGCAATAGATCCAAATCTAGAAATAGAAAAAGAAAGATAACCTGCTAGAATTGTGGAAAGAGAGGACATGCAAAGAAAGATTGCTGGTTGAAGGTTAATGAAGAGAATCAGCATGAAGGTAATGAAGAAGCAAAAGTTGCAGGTATTGTTGCACAAGATGCTCTTTCACTTTTTTTGCACAATAAAATAGAATCTTGGGTTTTAGATTTTGGGGCTTCTTTCCATGCTACCCCAAATAGAGAATTTTTCAATGATTATGTCCAAGGAGATTTTGGAAAAGTTTATTTAGGGGATGATGAGCCTCGTAAAATTGTTGGCAAAGGAAAAGTGCAGCTGAAATTACAGAATAACAACACATGGGTGTTGAAAGATGTCATGCATGTCCCAGCCCTGAAGCAAAATCTGACATCTATAGGAAAGTTGGGTGATGAGGGTTGTACAGTAACTCTCACAGCTAAATCTTGGAAGGTTACCAAGGGTGCACTTGTATTAGTCAGAGGTAAGAGAGTAGGTACTCTCTATTTATGTAATTGTATTACTGATTATTCTCCTTCTGTATTATCTACTTCAGATGTGGATGCAAAGTTGTGGCACTGTAGGCTCGGCCACATGAGTGAGAAGGGAATAAAAATTCTTAAGTCAAAAGATAAGATTTTAGATTTGGAAAACATAGATCTAGATTTCTGTGAGCATTGTATTTTTGAAAAATAGAAGAGAGTGAGTTTTCTCAAGACTGGGTCAACAAAGAAGAAGCACAAGTTGGAGCTTGTTCACGCAGACGTGTAGGGACCAGCTCAGGTTGCTTCTATTGGAGGATCACAGTTTTTTGTTTCTTTCATTGATGATGCTATAAGAAAGGTATGGGTTTATTGCATAAGGAAGAAATCTGATGTTTTTGACACTTTTAAGATTTATAAAGCTTTGGTTGAAAATGAAACAAGTAGGAGATTGAAGTGCCTTAGATCTGACAATGGTGGTGAGTTCTACAGCTATAAGTTCAATTGGTATTGTTATATGAATAGAATACACAGGCAAAGGATGGTTTCAAGGACACCTCAGTAAAATGGAGTTGCTGAAAGGATGAACAGAATAATATTGGAGCATGCACAAAATATGAGGTTGCATGCTAGTTTGCCCTTACAGTTTTGGGTAGAAGCTGTAGATACTACAATTTACCTGATTAATAGAGGACCCTCTACAACTTTAGATGGTGGAATTCCAAAAGAGACGTGGACAGGTAAAAAGGTAGATCTTTTATTTCTCAGAGTTTTTGGTTCTGAAGCTTTTGTGCACATTGATAAGAAAAATAGAAAGAAGCTAGATGCTAAGTCTATGAGGTGCACATTTATTGGTTATGGCTATGGAGATTTTATATTTCAATTTTGGAATCTAAGAACTAACAAAATAATTAGGAGCCGTGATGTTGTTTTCAATGAAAAAGTGATGTATAGTGATCAGCTCAAGAAGCTGAAAAATTCTGAGCAGGGCCATGAAGATTTGGATGAGGTGACGATCTAAAATGAGCTCGTAGAAAAGAATAATCACAGACAGAAAAACATAGAGACCGACATTGGTCAGGAAGAAACTGACATCGGCAATACAAGAACTGATGTCGGTCAGACAGTGACCGATGTCGGTTAGGAAGGAACCGGCGTCGGTCATGTGGAACTGACGTCAGTCAGTTACATGCCTAGAGATGACCGAGATTGATCACTATCATAGAATTTGGGTAGAAAACAAGCAAAAAATGAGTCTCAGATGCCCATCGGGAGGTCAACAAGGGTAAGTAAACCTCCAATTCGATATTCCCCTTCATTATTCTATTTATTGCTTACTGATGGTGGAGAACCAGAGAGTTTTGATGAAGCAATACAGGTGGAATCCAGGAATCAGTGGGAGCTTGACATGAATGAGAAAATTGATTCCTTGAAAGAGAACCAAACATGGGATTTGGTTGAGTTGCCAGCGGGAAAGAGAACACTGAAAAATAGATGGATCTACAGGTTAAAGAAAGGTGAGAATAGACAGATGAGATATAAGGCCAGGTTGGTAGTGAAAAGATTTACACAGAAACCATGTATTAATTTTGGTGAAATTTTTTCTCTTGTAGTAAAAATGACTTCTATTCAGACTTTATTGTCTTTAGTTGCTATTGAGGATTTGCATCTTGAGCAGCTTGATGTTAAGACAATGTTTCTTCATAGAGATTTAGATGAAGAAATATATATGGATCAGCCGAAAGGATTTGAGGTCAAAGGTAAGGAGTAACTTGTGTGTAGATTGAATAAAATCTTGTATGGTCTCAAGCAAGCTCCTAGACAATGGTATTTAAAATTTGACAGGTTTATGGCTGAGCATGGCTACAGTAGATGTCAATCTGACCATTGTGTGTATTTTAAGAGATTAAATAATGGTAGATATATTATCCTATTGCTGTATGTAGATGATATGCTTGTTGCAAGTTCACACATGCAGGATATCTCTGAGCTTAAGGTGAAATTAGCTCACACATTTGCCATGAAGGATTTGGGAGCAACAAAAAAAATTATTGGCATGAGTATTAAGAGAGACAAGAAAAATCACAGGTTGATTTTGTCTCAAGAGGATTATGTGAACAAGGTGTTGGAGAGGTTCAATATGCAAGATGCAAAACTGGTGAGTACACCTATGGCTAGACACTTTAAGTTGAGCAAAAAATAGTGTCCTAATTCACATGATGAGGTAGAGTACATGAGTAGAGTTCCATATGATTCCACAGTTGGGAGCTTAATGTATGCAATGGTATGTACTAGACCAGATATTGCCCAAGAAGTGAAAGTTGTCAGTAAGTATATGGCCAATCCAGGGAAGGAGCATCAAAAAGCAATTTAGTGGATTCTCAGATATCTGAGAGGGACCAGCAGTAGGCATTTGTGCTATGGAGGGTCAAACACTTCTCTACATGGTTATGTAGATTCGGATATGGCAGGTGACTTAGATGGCAGGAGGAGCATCATAGGATATGTGTTCACTGTTGGTGCAACAACGGTTAGCTAGATTTCAAAGTTGAAAAAAGTTGTTGCCTTGTCTACTACAGAGGTAGAATACATTTCAGTAACAGAGGCTAGAAAAGAGATGATATGGATGACACGGTTCATGAAAGAGTTGGGAAAGGGGCAAGAGAGTTGCAAATTATACAGTGATAGTCAAAGTGTAATTCATTTGGCTAAGAACTCAGCCTTTCATTCAAGAACCAAACATATACAGCTTAGGTACCAATTCATTAGACAGGTATTGGAGGATGGTGAGTTGAAGTTGGAGAAGATCCATACAGATAAGAACCCTGCTGATATGTTAACAAAGCCAATAACAAAGGAAAAGTTGAATCTTCATTCAAATTTTGTTGGTCTTCAAGATTGAGTTTGAAGATAGAGAAGCTAGAAGATGTTGTACAGGTACTGGTACAATTGTTTATCTCTAAGTGGAGATTTTTGAGGTGTGGAGCTAAAAGCTTCACCAGATGAGCGGATGCTGAAGTTGTTGGATTTACATAGTCGCCGACGACGGCAAGGAGTCAACCAGTAGCTGCCGACGTTGGTTATATATCGGCTGACGTCGGTCATGTGCAGGCAAACAAGAATCGACATCGGTCACCTGTGCATCCAGAAAGTCTATTTTCGTGGATGAACGGATTGTTTGCATGATAAGTTTAGCTGTTAGTTGTAAGTTCACCTTTCTATTTTTGGCAGGACTGTTTTAAGCCTTTGATTAGGAGGTGTATCTAATGGTTGTGAATGCATTGCTTATGATCCCTAATCTTATATAATAGGGATAGATCTTCATAGCTTGTGTGTGTAAGAAAAGAAAGAACAATACAAGACATATTGTATATGTGTGTATCAATCCAGGTTGTTGGAATTGATTGTAAACTCTTGAGGGAAAGAGATCTGTACATCTGAAAGGTGTGAGAAGAAAGTGTGATTTTCTTCATTGTATTTCCTTTTGGAAGAGTTTAATACAAGTTTTCAGGGTGGTTTCTTGTATCTCTTATTCTTTGCTATTTCTGATTCTAGTTACTTATTATTCTGGTTTAATTCCGTGTTTAGTTGCTTACATAAAAGTAATCAAGTTTTTTGGTTGATCCCCAACAAAAGGAAAGAGACAAAGGAACTCACAAGAAAAATACAATACTATCTTGGTCAAATATAGAAAAAAAGAAAAAAAAACAAAGGGAAATTAGAGGATACCAAGGAGGAAAGAGAAAAAAAAAGGAATGGGAAGCAAACAAGGCCAAGAATAGAGAAAACATGTGCCAAAAATAACCTAATACAAATTGCTAATTAAAAAACCCACAAGTACCCTAAAATAGTGCAAACATGGATTTAAAACTACCCCCATACCAAAATTAGGTGTCTACATACATCCTAGAGCACCATTTTTCATTATTCCTTGTTTATATAACATTATTTGAGAAAATTTGTCTAAATAATTACCAATTTGGCATAATCCAATTAAGATAATTAATTTATTTTAATTAAATTGATGTGTAGAACCTAATAAAATATTTAAATAATCTAATTTATTATAATGATTAAATTATTTAAATAATAATAATAATTAAATTAAAAAATTGTTATCACATTGTAAAAACTTTATAATTTGATAACAATAATGCAATCACATGGAACACATAGACAAGGATCGAGAAGACCGCAAAGTAAAGGTGCAGGATGAGATGGTAGAAGGGATTCAAGAAGAAGAAACATAATTGGGGAATGCAGAATCAAGTAGAATAAAATATGAAAAAAAATTAAATGGAATCAAAGGCCAAGAACACTTCAAATGATTATAATCTATCAATGATCCACCATTTTGAAGAAGAAAATTGGGGGACTATTAGAGTGAGTTAAGGGCACTTTGTGTAAAATAAAAAGGTGGGTCAATTAGATCAATGAAACTTGATGTAGATAAAAATAAAAAATCTAATTTAAATAGGTCTAATTAAATTTATTAATAACTTTAATGTTAACCTCTAATAAATTCATTATTTTTTAAAAGACTAATTATGGAAAATACTTTAAACTAATTGATTGCATACTTTAAAAAAAATACAAAATTGTTGAAATAGAAATTATTATAATTACATCATAGGATTTTTCATGGTGAGGCACTCACCAGATATTTGTTTAACATTTTTTTATATGCCTTACATGTATAGGGTCGCTACATGTACACCCTAATTTCTTAAAGGTTTTCCCTAGTTATTCAGACAATGACACATAGTATTAAGTATTAATCATACACCCTATGTGATTGCGTAAGGTAACCATCTATGACCTCATCATAAATGATGTGTGAATTGTCAATATAGATATTGGTAAGATTCAACTTTCTATTAAGTTTAATTTTCTCATGACTCAACCAAAAGAAAATAGCAAATAGAAACAAATAAAAAATCTACAATTCTTAAAAAAAGAAGGAACCAAGTGGCAGAATAATTTTGGTTTATAATGTGGCCAAATTTCCTCAAGGAAATATTTTTGTGCTTACCCAAAATAATGTAAAAATTTATATTAATAATGATGCTACCTTTTACAGTGAATCAGATATTTAAAAAAATAAAAAAAGGGAAGGGTAGGGAAAAAACTAGGTTTCAGATTGCCACTGAGTTATTCTTTGTTAAAGCAAACACTACCTAATATTTTACACAAATAAGATAATATTCACCAGATCTAGTGTTCATTCTAATTTTAACAAACACAATGTAGAGTCTAAGGGTAAATAACTTTTGAGTTAATTTTAGTATCATCAATTTTTAAGATGATCCATACTAAAGAATAACAATATAACATTCACCCAAATATTTACTTGTATGTCTTTGATACAAGATCACATATTTTGATCTAAAAAATAAATACAAAAGATAACTTCATCAAACAATATACTTCAACTAAGACATAACATTCACTAACAAAACCTTGCAATTCTAAAATTGCAGTGCCACAAAGGAGATTTAACTTCCACACCAAGCCTAAAAAGGTAACTTTGATATACATCTTATAGTTTATAGCATTTTGATTGTTTAAAAACAATTATATGTTTTAGTGATGAATAAGTGGAGAGTGGAAAGGGATGTGGAAGGTGATTGAGTGCAACTCTTTCATAAAATAGATTGCATATGCATTTGTTACATTCTGAGTAAATTAATAAAGAAAGTAAAAAGGCATCGAAATATACCTTAGATAGGATTCAAAACCAAATCATCTTATTTTTTTTATTTTAATGCAAAATATAATATAATTGTCATTAAAATAAAGAATATGTTATCACTAAACTAAATAATATGTTTTGTAAGACAGAATAAAAATGTAACCAAAATAGAGATAATGTTTCACTTAAACTTGTGGATTGAGAATTATTTTTTAAAAAAGGAAATGGAGCAACAATTCTAGTTACCAATTTAGCTTTTATAATCTTTGAAATTTCCCTAGTGGTTTCATGAAACTTCAATCTTTTAGTGATTTAGAGTTATCGATTCAAAACACATGTAAAAAGTTGTCTCAGAGGTGCATGATATGTTGTTTTGGTGTGGTTACACTTGGGATGATAACTTTTCAATTTTGGTATTTGGCACATTTAATTTCGAGGTTTATATTTATCTTATTATTATTTTTATCAAATTTTGGAAAAGCCTAGCAATATGAATAATACCCTAAGTGACAAACTATTATGCAAAATAAAGAATAAGAATACTACAAATATCAAGTATTCACTAATTTGAAATTTATTAAATCTAGAAACTTAATAAATAAGGAAAGTGCAATAAAAAAATTATAACTTAGTTAAAAATGTAACAAATCCACTAGGTTTTACTAGAATATAGTAATTTTTTCTTTTTAAATTAATTAAATATATTCATTTTACATATTTCACTACAAGAAATCTAATTAGTGATATTTAACTAACTGCATTCATTGTGTTAACCATAATGTTTATAACTAATCCACTTAGCTAAGAATCACCATGAATAGATATAACAATCATGAACAATGTTTATTAAACAATAAATACCACATATAATCTTAAATGATATAGTATAAATTCAGCCATGGCTGATACCACATTACAATCACTACTGTAGAAATATAATGAATAAATATTACAGTTTTTAGCAATACATAATATTTCAAATAATAATACATGATACAAAGCTCCATGGAGCATGAGCCTCCATTATTCAAGTATCAATTTGTAATTTCAATTGTAGTCTCTAGTGTAACACTCTAGCTAGGAAAGAGAACATCATTTGAGTACTTTTACACACCAACCATGGACCATAGATCCCCCACACTATCTCCCAACAAGGGGAATGACCCTTCCTTCATGGATGGATAGATAATGATAGTGATAGAATCCAAAGTGATAAACCAGAACCCGTGTGTTGTAGATATCTAATACATAATGTGTACCATAAATAAATCTATTCTAACATGATATCACACAAATATAAAAACTATATCAACATATGAAATGATAATATTTAACTGTAAACATTACTTTGACCATAATTTTTAATAATTAATGATCTCTAATATCAGTCAATTTTATACATACCACTCAATCTAATTATACCTCATTTTGCAATGATGGTACTAATTAAACCAATGGAATATATCACACTACTTATTAGTGTCATAAATGTGAGATTTAGTTAATTATATAAAAATATAAAAATAAATAAATTCTAATAGAATATTCCCTATTAGCAAATAAAAATATGCTAAGTATAAAAATATCATTTACATTCATTTAGTCCATCAAATAAAATGCAAAAAATTTAAGATCCTCTAATTTATTACAGAATAATAAATAGAATCAAAATATAGTCCTCAATAGAAACTTGACATCCAAGTAAGAATCATATCTAGACTACAAGTTACTAAATATCAATATGTAACTTTAAAAATTATTTCCTCAACTTTTCAAATATTAAACATGGCGTATTTCTTGATCATATTTCCCAAATAATAAAAATCTAATATTTTAACAACTTCAGTATATCTATATTTAGCATTTAAATTCTCTTAATGCTTCAACCAAACATCAAACATATAACAAACACCCATAATTTCTTGTTATGTACAATATTGGTCACAAATATTAAATAATGCATGAACATCTCTATATGGAATATATTTTCAGATTTATTACGTGATCGTAAATCACATGTATATTCCATACATTTATGCATATATTATAAATACACAGTTCTAGATTAATATCCCATTCAAAAATCATTCAAAGTGTGCCTAAGGTATATTGTCCTCATTCCATAAATAATCATTTGTTCTAACAAAACACTTCAATTTATATCATTTCATCTAAAAATTCATAATCAAACAACTCATACTTTAGTGGTTCGATTAATATATGTTCAAAATTATAAAAACATAACTAGTTATCAATTTGAACACAACCAACAAGGCTAACCAATTCTTTTTTAATTCAAAAAATATAGTCAAAGCTTATATTTATTTTCTATATGCTAAGTCCCCAATTTTGACCGAGACTTAAGGCACCTCATACAAACTTAAATATTAACTTTATTTACCTAGTCGAATACATAAAGTATATCACAATCAGTCAACAGTTTGACATAGTCGACTGGTTACTACACATGTATTCAGAAAATATAACATAAAAATAACCAAACTTTGACTCCACAAACTCTATTCTTTCCCAATCCATTTCACTGTTATATCATAACTCGTATCTATAATCCCAATGAATTTTGTTATATAGACCCTGTATATATAGTATCTGTTATATATAAATTCTAATGCATTTCATATACAACTGTCATTGTATACATATATAATATATATACATATATTAATTTTTTAATCGACTTCATACCATAATTCAATCATTTAAAATAACCAGTTGACTCTCATACTATACACAACATATTTAACTCAATCATCATGGGCGTCTTGTAAGTCCATACATACATACATACATACATACATACATACATACATATATATATACATATATATATATATATATATATATATATATATATATATATATATATATATATATATATATATATATATATATATATATGAATAAAGAAAATAATCCAATTTTTATTATTATATAGTCAAACAAGTTTAATACACAATTGAATCTTATAGCCATAAATAAAATTGAGTGTATATACCTCCTACCCAATTCTTGGTTTATATATCTAAAGTCCCATATCCTTAGAACAATAAATTAAGAATATTTCAATCAAAATCATATAAATATACTCTGTTAACTATTTATAAACCCATTTTCTTTGCCTAGGGTTTTTACCATTCCCTAATATACATAGAGCTTAGTTAAATAGCTACCCAAGTTTACAAATTTGGACACAATAGAAAAAAAATCCATCCCTTACAGGGTTTGTGAGAAATTTCCTAGTGTGCAAAGCAAGATTTCCCAACTATGGAAATTTATCATGTTTTTGGGTTATATGATGGGTTTTGTGGATGGCTGAGCCATCCATAGGTCCCATAATTTAACCCTTTCAAAAAAATTTGAAACCATTTATACTAAACCCTTCATGATTTTATTACAAGAATCACATAGCAAACAATAGAAATCTTAAAATAAACCAACCCAGTTATGCAATTACCCAAGATAATGCCAATGATTCGAGTTCTCCTTCCTCTGTTCACTCAAATTTTCTCTTCAAATCCCATGTTTACTACCCATCCCCTCCATGGTCTATTATTCATCATTTCATTCCTCTGCATGCTCGTAGCATGCCATAAAACTCTCCAACTATTGCACCATGATTTAACCAACTAACAATCAACTAGGTGTTTCCCATGTAAACCAACATAGTTATTTCTTGGCTGGTATGCTTAACACACAGTCCAAGCCAAGTTAACCCTAATTATATTGAATGTTCCTTTACTAAACAATAAACTACTTTTATATCACCAATATGAACTATGCATGTCAACATTGACTTCCCAAAAAGCCATTGATTATATGAAAGTCTCAATCATTATTTAATTTAAAGTTATATTGACTAGTCTTCATAAACTGACTACATGATTAGCCATAATAACTATCTTTCCATGAAATGTCAACTCTCAACAATAATATAAGTCCATTTAAATATAATTACCATTAAAAAAGCATTCAAACTTTTAACTAATGATTAATTTAATAGGTTAACATAAAAACTTATTGAATTTACACTTATTAATAATAAACATTTTACAAAACACAATGATTTCACCTAATCATTGTTTAATATATATTAATATTAAACCCTTGGTCAACATTAAAGCAAATACAATGACATTTTCAAATAATACTATTGATATCTTTTTGATGTTAGGATATACATTTATTATAATAATACTCTTCTAATTTTTATTATCACCTTAATCCTACAGATTAAATAACAATAATAGAATCTGTATATGACTTACTATAACAATGCATACATAACATCACATCATTATAGTACACAACTATACCTAATAAAGCAGTGAGGCAAGTAAAACATGTACAAATTCATTCATTAAATAAAGTAATAACATCATACAAAATAAACTTGGTATAGCAAAAAAATTAGTAAAATCACTCAAACAACTCAACACGATCATCAACATAAACCAAAATCATACTAGAAAGCATATTAAAAATCACTTAAATAAAAAGTAACACAAAACATGTTACAACTATCTAACTCAAAAAAATTATCATAAAATATTATATACTATTATGGTGTGTGCATGAATTTCTATTTTCTCTCTCTGTCATCCCTCAACATCTCCATCTACATCACTTTCTTTGATGATGCTCTCCCTCCATCACACTCTGAACAATAAATTTATCTTGCATCCACCTCACAACAATGAAGGTAGTTAGCCTAAAATAATATTGTATAGTTAACAAACATGATCATAATGTATATAATATAAAAATACTCCTAACTCATAACAACTCCATCATGTAAATTAAGCAACACATACCTATCCCATAATCAAAATATGATATAAAACTTAATCAAACAATAGTTAATCAACTAATAACCATAATAATCTACAAATCAATATATTTTTTAATTTGGTGAAAAATTAGGATGTGACATCCTTTCCCCTAAAATTGGTCATCATCCTAATGACATTAATTTAAATACATATTATGAATTTAAAATATTATTTAACAAAAAATAATATAATATGCAGTAATATTATAAGCAAAAAAATATGGAAATAGCCTGTAAAATTTATCATAGTCCTCTCAAGTGGCACTATCTTCAAAATACTGATCCTATTAGACCTTGTATTGTGACTTTTTTTATTATACAAATCGAGTTTACAAGTGTCAATTATTCCGATAGGTTCTACCATGACCACCTCGGGGTATAGAGCCTACAAAGTGTTCAAATCCAACACATGTAAATGATTAGCAATATACTTTTTAAGATAAAACACATGAAAGACATTATGCAAAAGAGATAGAGTTGGTGACAATGCAAGCCTATACGCTATAAGATTTACCACTTCCAAAACCTTGAAGGGTCTCACATATTTTAGTGAAAGTTTTGAAGACTTCTTAAATTTAATCAATATTTTTTGGGACTTAACTTGTAAAAATACTTTATCACCTACAAAAAATTATCTTGCTATTCTCTTCAGATCAATATAAATTTTATGTCTATCATTGGCCTCAAACAACCTTTGCTTGATTGTCCTGACTTGCTCTTCTATTTATGAAAGCATCTTAGGTCCAAAGGCTACCCTATCTTCTAACTTGTCCCAATTGATTGATTTTCTACACCTCTTTCTATATAATGCCTCAAATAGAGCCATATTCAACACTGATTGGTATGATTTATTGTAAATAAGCTTAGATAATAGAATGTACTTCTCCCACTTGTATTATTGATCTATGTAATACATATGAAGAAGATCCTCTAAAATATGGTTAACTCATTCTGCTATCCATCAGTTTGTAGGTGATAACTAGTGGTAAAATTCAAATATGTACTTAGAGCTAAATTTAGAGTCAACTAAAACCTAGAAGTCATTCTTAGATATTGATCTAAAATGAGCTTCTCTAAAAAACTATGCAATTCATACATCTCTTTTATGAATCTCTTCGCAATCATAGGTGCATCATCTGTCAAGTTGTCTGGTATGAAGTGGGCTACCTTGGTTAGTTTGTCAACTACAACCAAAATTATATCATGTCAATTTCATGATAATGGAAACTCTTGGATGAAGTCTATGGTAATCAATTGTCACTTTTATTCTGGTATATCATGTGGATATATCAATCCAACTAGATACACATGTTCAACTTTCATATGCTGACATTCTAGACAATGAGACATAAAATCTATTGCATCTCTCTTAATTATTTTTTAGAAATAGAGTGGTCTAAGCTCAACCATAAGCTTGGTTACTTTTAAATGTCTTGAATATGGAGTATTATGCAGTTTTTTTAGCACTATGCTCTTCAGATTCTCTCTATTAAGCACACACATCCTATCATTGTATCGTGAAAGACCATCACTCTTTATTTTAAATCCTTTATACCAATGATTCTAATCATTCTCTAACAATGATTTTTTAACATGATCATATAATTCATCTCTTGATGAGAATTTGATTACCTGATCTTATAAAGTACTCATGATAGTAGTTATGACTACTATATACCTCCTACGACTTAGAGCATCAACTACTCTATTTTCTTTGTCTTTGATATAATCAATATCAAGATCATAATCAGATAAGAACTCTAACCATCACCTTTGATGAGCATTCAAGTTTAGTTGGGTGAAGATGTACTTGAGTCCCAAGTTATCAATCTTGAACTCAAATGATTTATCCAGTAGATAATGCCTCTAAACATGTAAAGTATACACAATTATCATAAATTCTAAGTCATGAGGGGCATAATTCACCTCATATGGCTTTAGTTTCCTAGACTCATAGACTACTACTGAGCCATCTTGCATAATAACTCCTCTAATTCCATCCCTTGATGCATCGGTGATCACTGAGAATTGACTATTAGGATAAAAAACTCTTAGTATTGGTGCAAAATTAAGTCTCCTTTTTAGTTCTTAAAAGGCTACCTCATATTTATTTGATAAAAAAAATTATGATTCTTCCACTGAAGAGAGGTAATTGGATTAGCTATCTTGGAGAAATTTGGTATGAATTTCCTATAATAACCTACCAATCTCATGAAACTTTTTACCTCATGAACATTTTTTAATGACGACCACTCCAATATGGATCTTATTTTTATTGCATGCATTGAAATTTTATCTATAGAGGTAATATGTCCCAAATATTGTACTTTTTTTGGAAAAATACACACTTATACAACTTTCCATACAACTTATGCTTTTATAAATGCTACAAAATAGTATTTATATGCTACAAGTGATCTTACTCATCCCTAGAGTAAATGAAGATGCCATCAAGAAATACCAAAACAAAATGATCTAGATAATCTCTTAACACATTGTTCATAATATTCATAAATGATGTTAGAGCATTTATCAATCCACATGGTAACACTTGAGATCATACCCATATCGAGTTTTGAATTGCTATTTTTAGAATATCTTCTTCATATATTCTTAACTAATGATACCCTACTCTAAGATTAATCTTAGAAAAGATTTTTACCCTTCGTATTTGATAAAAAAGATCATCAATGCATGGTAATAGATATCTATTTTTTATCGTTGATTTATTCAACATCATGTAATATATACATAGATAAAGAGTGCCATATTTATTCTTGACAAAAATAATTGGTGTAGTCCATGGTAACACACTTGATCGAATTAGCCCTTTTGATAACAACTCTTGAATTTGTGCCTTTAACTCAACCAATTCAGTGGTTGTCATCTTGTACGATGTCTTAGAATATAGTTTTGATCTAGATATGATATCAATCGAGAAATTAACTTCACGCTTGGGTGGAAATCCTGATAATTATTATAGAAACATATCATGGAAGTTTCTTAGAAAAAGTTAATCTTAAATCGATGGTTCCTAAAATTCCTTCATCTCATTATCTTAATGATAAATGCCTAACATCCCTTCCTTTAATATTTATTGAGTTAAATTGTAAAAATATATCTTAACTTCAACTCCCTTTTCTCACCTTGATCCATGGTAGATGGACCATGCACATATACTTCATAACCAATTTGATGTTTCAATTCCATAATAAATTTCTTGATTATGAACCTATCATCTGCCTGATATTGATGTATATACTTAATGAGTTTGATAAATTTCTCATAGTATTCATTCACCAATAATTTTTTTATTTAATATTCTAAAAATCTATAAGATTTTGATCGAAGTAAAGTTGTGGAAGTCATCATGACTTAAAGATCATCATAAACTATTCTGAAGTGGTGGTTGTTGAGTCAAGGTTCATCTCAAGCTTCTGGTTTACCCACCAAGTTATTGTTTCAATAGCAAGTCGATAAGCTCCCAGAATATTTTAATGACTTCAAAATAATTTTGAATCTCAAAATATTTCATCATTTTTATTAGCCATGCTTCAACTTCATCTCTCAATATAGTTCCATCGAACTTGGGTGGAATTAACTTTTTCATATCTCATGCCAACTTTGTAGCTACATAAGCTCTTATATCTTATGGAACTTCATCATGCCTCTACTCTTGAGGATGTTCCTGATCATCAAGATGCTCTTTAAGTTCCTCTTGAAAAATTTTCTCTTCATGTCCATGCAATTTCTATTGTAAGTTAATGATTTAGTCCCTAGTCTCTTGCATGTTACAAAGATTTGGTCTAACTTTGTAGCTTACTCAGTGGTAAACTGATTTGGATGAAAAGGGAGTTTGATATTTGAAGTACCCTCATCTTTTTGTCTAGTACACACCATTGTTCTTCTTGATTATCAAAATAATAAATTTGTATTAGTGGACACATTAAGTCCTAGAGTTTAAACCTTAGCTCTGATACAACAATGTAACAACCCTACTAAGTTTTACCAGAATATAACAATTTTTTTAAAATTAATTACATATATTCATCTTATAGATTTCACCTTGATAAATCTAATTAGTGATTTTTAACTAATTGCATTCATTGTGTTAACCACAAGGTTTATAACTAATCCACTTAGATAAGAATCACCATGAACATATTTAACAATTATAAACAATATTGATTAAATAAAAAATAATATATATAATCATAAATGATATAGTATAAATTTAGTCATGATTGATAAAACATTATAGCCACTTCTCTAGAATTATAATGAATAAATATTACAATTTTTAGCAATACTTAATATTTGAAATAATAATACATGATATAAATCTTCACGAAGCATGAGCCTTCACGACTCAAGTATCAATATGTAATTTCAAGTGTAGTCTCTAAGAGAGAACATAATCTAAGTGCTTTTCCACACTAACCAAGGACAATAGATCCCATGAACTATCTCTCAATAAGTGGGATGGCTCTCACTTCACAGATGGGTAGATAATGATGGTGCAGGTATCTAGAATGACAAACCATAACCTATTTGTTGTAGATAGCTAATACATAATGTGTATCATAAATAAATCTATTCTAACATGATATCACATAAATATAAAAACTATATCATCATATGAAATGACAATGTTTAATTATAAACATTAATTTGGCCAAATTTTTAATAATTAATGATCTCTAAGATCAATCAATTTCATATACACCATTAAATCAGATTATTCTTAATCTTGCATTGATGGTGCTAATTAAGTAAATAAAACCCATCACACTACTTATTTAGTGTCATAAATATGATATTTGATTAATTATATAATAATATAAAACCAATAAATTTCAACAAAATATTTATTATTAATAGATGAAAATATGCTAAGTACAAAAACATCATTTACATTCATTTAATCCATCAAATGAAATGCAATCAATCTAATATCCTCTAATTTATTAAAGAATAATAAATAAAATCAAAATATATTCCTCAATAGAAACTTACCATTCGAGTAAGAATCATATCTAGACTACAAATTACTAACTATCAATATGTAACTTTAAAAGTTATTTCTTCAACTTTTAAAATATTAAACATAGCTTATTTCTTGTCCATATTTCCCAAATATAAAAAAAAGTCAATCTTTTAATAACTTAAAAAGATCTATATTTAACATTTAAATTCTTTTATTTAATGCTTCAACCAAATATCAAACATATAGCAAACACCCATAATTTCTTGTTATGTAAAATATTGGTCATAAATATTAAACACTACATAAACATCTCTATATGAATTATATTTTCAGATTTATTATGTGATCATAAATTACATGTATATTCCAAACATTTATGCATATATTATAAACACACGGATCTAGATTAATATCCCATTTAAAAATCATTGAAAGTGTGCATAAGGTATACTATCCTCATTCCTTAAATAATCATTTGTTTTAACAAAACACTTCAATCTATATTGTTTCATTTAAAACTTTATAATCAAACAACTCATACTTTAGTGGTTTGACTAATATATGTTCATAATTGTAAAAACATAACTAGTTATCAATTCAAACACAACCAACAAGGCTTAGTAATTCTATTTTAATTCAAAAAACACAGTCAAAGCTTATATATATTCGATGTATGCTAAGTCCCCAGTTCTGATTGAGACATAAGGCACCTCACACAAAATTAACTATTAACTTTGCTTACCTATTTGAATATATATAAGTATATGATAATCAATCAACAGTTCAATACAATCGACTGGTTACTACACATGTATTAAAAAAATATAACATAAAAATAACCAAACTTTGATTCCACAAACTCTATTCTTTCCCAATCCATTTCACTATTATAGTATAACTTGTATCTATAATCCTGATGAATTTTGTTAAATAGACATGATATATATACTATATGTTATGTATACATTCCAATGCATTTCATATACAACAATGACTATATATATCTATAATGTATATACATACATTTTTTTGTCAATCAACTGCATACCAAAATTCAATCATTCAAAATAAAAAATCAACTCTCATACTATGCACAACATAGTTAACTCATAGTCATCATGGGCATCTTACAACTCCCTACACACACACACACACACACACACACACACACACACACACACAACTATATATCTATGTATATATGTTGGTGGGGATTTATACCCCAGATCGTCAAGGACCTATAGGGTATAATATACACACCCAATACATACATACATACATACATACATACATACATACATACACACACATATATATATATATATATATATATATATATATATATATATAAGATAAACGAATAAAGAAAATAACCCAATTTTCATTTTTATACATCTAAACAAGTTTAATACACATTAGGCTCTTATAACCATAAATAAAATTGACTGTATATACCTCCTACCTGATTCTTGGTTTATATATCTAAAGTCTCATATCCTTAGAATAGTAGACTAAGAATATTTCAATCGAAATCATATAAATATACTTTGTTAACTATTTATAAACCCATTTTATTTGCCTAGTGTTGTTACCATTCCCTAATATACATAAGGCTTAGTTAAATGGCTACCCAAATTTACAAATTTGGACACAATAGAAAACAAATCCACCCCTTATAGGGTTTGTGAGAAATTTCCTAGTGTGTAAAGGAAGAGATCCCAACTATTGCAATTTATCATGTTTTTGGGTTATAAGATGGGTTATGTGGATGGTCGAGCCATCCATAGGGCCCATCATTTATCCCTTTTAATACTTTTTAAAACCATTTATACTAAACCCTTCATGATTTCATTGCAAGAATCACATAACAAACAATAGAAATCTTAAAACAAACTAACTTGGTTACACAATTCCCTAAGATAATGCCAATGATTCAAGTTATCCTTCCTCTATTTGCTCAAATTTTCTCTTCAAATCCCTTGTCTACTAGTCATCCCCTCCATGATCTTTTATTCATAATTTTATTCCTCTACATGTTCGTAGCATGTCATAGAACTCTCCAACTATTATGCCATGAATTAACCAAATAACAGTCAATTAGGCGTTTCCCATGCTAACCAATAGAGTTATTTCTTGGTTGGTATGCTTAACACACAGTCTAAGTATAATTAACCCTAATTATCTTGAATGTTCCTTTATTAAAAAATAAACTAATTTTATATGACCAACTTCAAACTATGCATTTCAACATTGACTTCCCAAAAATCCTTCAATTATATGAAAATCTCAATCATTATTTAATTTAAACTTATGTCGACTAGTCTTCACAATCTGACTACATGTCAAGCCATAATAACTATCTTTCCATGAAATGTCAACTCTAAAAAATAATACAAGTCCATTTAAACATAATTACCATTACAAAAGCATTTGACCTTCTAACTAATGGTTAGATTAATAGGCCAACATAATAACTTATATACTTTACAATTATTAGTAATAAACATTTTGGAAAACACAATGATTTCACCTAATCATTGTTTAATATATATGAATATTAAATCCTTGATCAACATTAAATTAAACACAATGATATTTTAAAATAATGTTATTGATGTCTTTTTAACATTAGGATATACATTTATTATAATAATAATCTTCTAATTATTATTATCACCTTAATCTTATAGATTAAGTAACAATAATAGAATCTATCTACGACTTACTATAACAATGCATACATAACATCACATCATTATACTACACAACTATACCCAATAAAACATTAAGGCAAGTAAAACATGTATGGATTCATTAATTAAATAAAATAATAACATCATACAAAATAATCTACATATGACAACAAGATTAGTGAAATCACTCAAATAAAACAACACGATCATAAACATCAATCAAGATCACACTAGAAAGCATATTAACAATCACTTAAATAAAAAGTAGCACAAAACATGCTACAACTATCTAACTCAAATAAATTATCACAAAACATGATATACTATTATTGTGTGTGCATAGATTTCTATTTTCTCTTTATGTCATACCCTAATGTCTCCATATACATCATCCTATCCAATGATTCTCTCCCTTTCTCATACTCTAAGGGATGAATCTGTCCTACATCCACCTCTTAAAAATAAAAGTAGTTAGCCAGAAACATAAATATATCCATAAAATAACATTGTATAGTTAACAAACATGATCATAATGTACAAAATGTAAAAGTAATAGTAACTCATAACAACCCAATCATGTAAATTAAGCAACACACAATTGTCCCATAATCAACATATGATATAAAGCTTAATCAAATAATAGTTAATCAACTAACAACCATAATAATTTAAAGATCAATAGATTTTTTAGCTTAGTGAGAAATCAAGATGTGATAGGAAGATAGTGTTACAGGATGAATCAGAAGTCGAAAGTAGCAGGATGAATAGGTTTTATCACTATGAATCAAGATGTATTGGTGGCTATATCTCTAGACAACAATGCCCTATGCTAGTTAAGAGATCATAGTGCTCATGTCCTTTATGAGGTCAACCTTGTCTAACATATAGTAAAGATCTAGGGTTTTGGGGTTCTATTCACCTTCATTTATATAGATTTTTGTTCTATGCAGAACCTTTCAATCAACTACTGAGACCATTGTATGATTGTTTTTCCTTCAAAACCTTAACTCCTTAACATGTGAATGCCAATGAAAATTAATGGAATAAAAATGGGTCAACAGTTGAAGCTAGGCATGACCTCAACACTCCATGTGATGAGTGTTACTTACATATCAAACTCCAAATAGGGATCAAACTTCATGTAACTTTTCCATTTTACGGTGGTGTGTGAATAACTAGTGCAATGTGTTAGATTCTAGTGCAATACTTGTGTGATTAAGTGCCTTAACTATGTCTTGTGACTTTGGATATATATTCAAACTTTAACTTTGGGCTACTAGGGTTGTATGTAATTAGAATTAGGATAAATAGAAAATTTGCTCTTAATGTGTAATTAGAATTCCGGTAGGAATTTTTCTCTTAATGTGCAATTAAAATTCCAATGCTTTTCAGTGTAGTAGCCTCTTCTATGCAAAATGGTTTGGAATGTGTTTATATAGTGTTATCTTTGAAATTCATGTGAATAGAGCTTATTAGGGACATAGATCAACCTTTTCAAAACTTTGAATTTTGAAAATTAGTCATTATTTAGTAGGAAGACAAGAAAAGAGACTCAAATAATAAAGTGGCATACTCATTTTCAATGGGGCATTATTGTCTAATGGGGACAAATAGTAATGATAAGGGTCTATCATGGCTTAAATGATGGCTAAGTTTGATATCATAATAGATAAGTGCATTTTAGGGTCATCAATCAACTTAGAAAAGTGAGTCTTCCATGTGCAAGGTGATCAAAAGTGGTCAAAAGGCCCTAAGATAGGTCACGAGCTAAATGTGTTAAAAAAGTGGTTACAAGTACACTGTTTTATCTTAAATATATTAATCTATGTGTCTACATTCCCCCCTTTTAATCTAGTAATTAAACAAAGTGAAATTACTAGATTTTAAAAAAAAAATTGTGTACTTGAACTTACTTATGAAATGTATCCTAAATGTAGGCCACAATGTTGAAATATGCTCCACGTAAATCTGTAATGAAACATATGTAATATCAATCTTTACTTAAGATGAATATAAAAAACAAAAGACAAAAAACTAGTGAATAATAAGGAACAAATACACCTGATTAGGTACGTGAACTATCATGTTTTTAATGGTGTAAAATCTAGTGTAAAACTATTGACCATAGAGGGTAGGACTCTTGCAAATTTCATTTGAATTGAATAACTTGGATTATATTGTGCATGCCTCAATCCTCATCAATAGTTGAATGTGATTAATAACTAAATGTGTCATCGACTCCATAATCATATACCAAAAGTACTGAAATAATTTACAATCCTTATATAAATCTTAATAAATTGTTCTGGTGTAAAAACTAGTGAAAATAAAAAACTAGCCATTATAGGAATAATAAAGTTCAAAACCAACACAAAATAGGCATAAAAATTGAGTATAATTTGGGTCTAATGTGTATAACATGGAAAATGATAAGAATTTTTCATTTCATCTACGAAATTGGTGAAAAATTGAGCAATGAAGAAGCCATGTGCCACGCACATGCCCCCCAAACTGATATCTAGTGCATATAGTTTCGAAGACTGAACAATAACAATTATGATTTTGAACAAACATGTGTGTTAACCTGGAATAACATGTCATGCTTGATGCATCCAAACTAAGTAAATCTGAGTTATAACTAAGTAATTTTAGAAACTAAGGTTGTAAAACTATTGCATACTGGTTTGGGTAAACTAAGGTTTTGATAAATTCTAAAAATGTCTATTTTTTAGGCATTTGGACAACAGTATTAGGAAGGATAGGAGAGCAGTGATCTCTTGTCGAATAGGAGGTCATTATCCAAAATCACCTTATTTGTATTTTATAAGTATGAAATTATGCTAACTATGTGCTAATTTTTTTATGTGTATTGATCTAGGAGGTCTTGTCTTTAAGACAAACCTATCTAAATGCCCCCTCTTTTGAGGTGAGTTGTTGAGCCTATACAATAATTTAACTCAAAATAAAAATTTATGTGTTATATTATTATGACATAAAGATGTGAATATGAGTAATAGTGATAACATGGAGAATCATGACATCATCATATAGATAAAATAAGCATAGTAGTAATGTGAGATGCATGTAGGAACAAGCATTCATAACAAGAGTGTCTAGGTAGATGTTAGCATTTAGATACACAGATAAGTGATCAAACTAAGTACATGACACTGAATAGAACTAGTTAGAGAGGAATTCATCAATAGTTGAATGTGATTAATAACTCAATGTGTGATTGACTCCATAATCATATACCAAAAGTAATGAAGTAATTTAGAATCCTTATATAAATCTTAATAAATTGTTTTGGTGTAAAAATAAGTGAAAATAAAAAACCAACCACTACAGGCATAATAAAGTTCAAAACCATCACAAAATACGCATAAAAATTGAGTATAATTTGGGTCTAATGTATATAACATGGAAAATGACAACGATTTTCCATTTCATCTATGAAATTGGTGCAAAACTGAGCAATGAAGAAGCCATGTGCCACACACATGCCCCCCAAATTGATATCTAGTGCATATAGTTTCGAAGACTGAGCAATAACAATTATGATTTTGAATAAAAATGTGTGTTAACATGGAATAACATGTCATGCATGATGCCTCCAATCTAAGTGAATTTGAGTTAGAACTAAGTAATTTTAGAAACTAAGGTTGTAAAACTACTACAAACTACTTTGGGTAAACTAAGATTTTGATAAATTCTAAAAATGTCTATTTTTTAGGCATTTGGACAACAGTATTGGGAAGGATAGGAGAGCAATGCTCTCTTGTCTAATAGGAGGTCATTATCCAAAATCAATTTATTTGTATTTTATAAGTCTAAAATTGTGCTAACTATGTGCCAATTTTTTTATGTGTATTGATCTAGGAGGTCTAGTCTCTAAGACAAACCTATCTAAATGCTCCCTCTTTTGAGGTGAGTTGTTAAGCCTATACAATAATTTAACTCAAAATAAAAATTTATGTGTTATATTATTATGACATAAAGATGTGAATATGAGTAATAGTGATAACATGGAGAATCATGACATCATCATATATATAAACTAAGCATAGTAGTAATGTGAGATGCATGTAGGAACAAGCATTCATAACAAGAGTGTCTAGATATATGTTAGCATTTAGACACACAAATAAGTGATTAAACTAAGTACATGACACTTAATAGAACTAGTTAGAGAGGAATGCATGATATTTATTATGACATTGGAAGGGTTGTGTGGGTGCATGATGTCTATCATGACATCAAAATCTGAGCAAAGAACCAAGTAAGGTGTCATGGTCATGACACACACAATCAAAGAGTACCTTTAAAGCACACAATGGAAGGCTAAGGGGGCACATACAAGGGACATGTTTAGATGTCACTCACTCGAATAGAAGCATAAACAAGGATAAATGTACTCACACATAAAGAAGCAAACAATGAAATCTTAGATCCACACACAAGAACGTATTCAAATGTTTGCATACACATAGAATACACACACAAAGACATGTTTAAATGTCCTCACATGCATAGATATAGAGAATTAAGGATTAAATCCACATTCAAAAGACACATTCAAATGTCCTCAAGGAAAATAGAGAGTGTATACTAAACACAAAGCTAGGAAAGCAACATGAGAAGCATGTGTGAAAATATGTGATTAATCAACAAGATCTAAGTTCTAACATGAATAGATTCAATAATTGAGATAACCCGTAGTATATGAAGATGTTAGTGAGTGAGAAAAATCAAAATATGTAATTCTATGTAAATAAATAAGTTGTGAGTAAGATAAGATAGCCAAAAAAAGATAAAACATATGTACAGGATACCCCCAGTGAACTAGTTGATGAATGTACATGTTATAGAAAATGGTGTGTGGTCTAGAACTGAGTAGAGATACTATAAGCTCATTGGGACAACAACACGGTGAAAGACATTAGAGTAGAGTGCTCTTGTTCAATAGGGCATTGTTATCTAATTACAAATTTTAAATTTGTAATAGTCATATGTCCTACAATTGGGTCTAGAACTAGTAATTTGTGTAATCTGCAGTCACTCATGTACATTGGTGAAGCATATATGACATAAAATTGGCTAAAAAAATTACTGAATAACTATGCACAAATAAACTGATGTATGACAAAGTACATATAAGCATGCATAGGTCTTGATTTTTCGTATTTTCCAAAATATTTTATTCTTTTTGTATTTTTTCATATATATGTAAATAAAATAAGTGGTTGTTAAATTATAAGATGCTTGAATATAGAACCAACGTAGATGTATAATATTCATTGGATTCTTGACTACTTTGCATTCGATTGAAGCTAGATGATATACTTTGTGGTTGAGATTTTCTATAATTACATATGATCGAAGCCAATTAGGCTTGAACTTTCCTTTTATTTCCTATTTTTCATTGACGTTCCTCAGATTCTCCATTAGAACTAAATCATCCACCTCAAATTATTTATTTTGAATTCATGTGTTGTAATCTTTCTAGATGTGTTTTTGATATACTCTAAGATGTTTGGATGCTTGTATGTGCATATGATCCAACTATTCAAACTCATGTGGGAATTTTTATCTATATTATTCATCTGTAATGAGCCATTTGAGAGATATACATAAAGATGGACTTTCTAATTCAAGTGGAAGAACTACATTGGTTCCATAAACTATAATACCCTTCCCTGACTCAGTATTGTATTGTCTTCATGTTGACATAGTATTTTTGTGTTTTTGGTGTGTCAATTTTGGTTTTTGTGTTGAGTAGTTTTATCTGGTACATTTGGAGGATGTAGTATATTGTTTCATGCCTCGGTTTTAGTACTGACAAGTTCTCTCCTTGGGATCGTTAGCGTCCCTATGCAAGTGTTTGTTTTCTATGCAACATTGGAGTAGATTGTTATGTGCCTTAGTTTCAACACCAACAAGTTCTCTCCTTGGGATCGTTAGCATCCCTATGCAAGTGTTTGTTGTCTATGCAACATTGAAGTAGTGATGTCTTAATCACCTTATTTCAGTCTTATGTTTTGTCACTGTATCAAGTGATAAATTAAGTGTTATTAAAGAGTTTATGATTGTTCTTGAGGGGAGTCTCCTAGTATTAATATTTAAATCAAGAATTGCGTTCTTATTTTCTATTGTGAAATTAATAGATGATAAACTAAATAAATAAGTAATTATATATTAATTTTATAAATATTGATTCTATAATAATAATATTAAATAAATAACAATAAATTTTATCTATACTAAATAATTAAATTTTAATAACATAAATACAATTAAAAATAATAAATAATTATATAAATAAAAATAAAATATAATGATTTTATTTAAATGTATTTAGGACAAATTAAAGTTTATATGAGCGTGACATATTGGAGACAAAAAATTTGAAGGTCATTTCAAATCTATTAAAATTTATAACCTCACATACATGCTTTTAATCCTCACCCAACACGCCCACCTTTGGATGAAAAATAAGAGTGAACTAAATTGCTGATGGAGAGTAGTGGTGGAAGCACTAACCAACAAACATGTGGAAGCAGTAAAAGGGAGATTTTCGTTAAAAATTTGCATTATGCCAAGGAAATACTATGACATGTTTTGCAACAAACGAGCAGAATAGTAGTTGAATAGACCGTGGTGAAGGAAGAAAGTCCAGGTTAAGAGGAAGAGGAGAAACCAACAGTTGGAGATAAGCCAGTAGCGGGAAAAGGAGGAGATCAAACCCCTACCAGGGTTTCAACTTTCCATTAAAAGTAAATAAAAAAATAATGTTTTTTTTTTAAATTTAGGAAATGGTATAAATAATGTAGTATTTCTATATTTTACACTGAAGATTTTTGGTTTCTTTTCTTTGTTCTTAGCAGTAGTAAAGCCTTAAATCCTTAAATGGTTGTTTATTTCCTTATTTTTTTTAAAACCTTAGACGAGGGCATGTCATTATCCATATGGCTTCTGGTTATGGCTGGAATTTGTACCTATAAATTACTCTTTAGCATGGATAAGCTTTCATGTAATACCCCCTATTAAGATGGGCTCTAGGATGAAGTTGTTTTGACCAAAAAAAAAAAAAAAAAGAAACTGGAGTTAACAATATTCTTTAATAAAAGAAAATTATATCTATAAAATATGTAAAGCTTTATATTTAGTGTTGCAAAGAATAAAAAAAGATTAATAGAAAATTTTATTATGAGTGTTGTGTCCTTTTTTAACACACACATATATAACAAAATAAAAATAGTAATAAATAAATAGAAGAGTTTTGGGGGTGATCATTGAGCTGACCCTAGCCCCCTCTCAAGTAGGGAAGGAGGAGCGGTCGGGCCAATCAATCGATCCCACACTCCCTGCCCCTTGATAGATGGCCAGGGCCGGTATTTGTTTTTTTTTAAAGAAAAAGAGTTTGTAAAAATACAATACAATAAAATAAACTTATATTTGTTTTTATGATTTTTGTTTTAGTTATTTTTAAAATTTGGGTTTATATATATATATATAAAATGTATTTTTAAAAAATTATTAAAATAAAAAGTTTGTAAAAATACAATAAAACAAAATAAACATATATTTGATTATATGATTTTTATTTTAGTTTTTTTTGAAATTCAAGTCTATAAATTATATATATATATAAGATTTGGTTCTTTTATTATTAAGTTAAAGTTGGAATTGGCTTGTAAAAAAAAAGGTAACTCATATTCTTGTGTGTGTGTGTGTATGGTATACTCTAAAGCAATGTGGAGGTCTTTTCCTTAGCTGTAGACGAGGGGTGTCTGATGATAGTAATAAGATTTTATTTCCATGATAATAGTAAAAAAAATCTTAGTTCCTAATTAGATTCATTGTTTTCCTATTAGAAGAGGGTTATGTAAAAGATAAGTGGAACATAAAAAATTAGTTAAATTAGAAGAGTATTATGTAAAAGATAAACAAAATTAAAAAAAAAAAAAGTCTTTAATTGTTATCATGTTATATACAAAATAAATTAGTTTAAAAAAAAAAAGAACCAACTAATAATATATGAATCACTGAGTGTAGTGTCATTTGGATGATGGCTAATCACTTGTAGATTAAGTTCGAACAAGCAAATCATTTTACTCTTATCATCCAATGTTAGGAATATAATCAATTTATTGTTTAAGTATGTAAATATAACTCTATAATAAGATGATTATTAATAATAGTCTTGTTACTCTATTATGTAGTTATGGGTTGCAAAAACCATGAAAGAATATCTTGGTGAATTTACCTTTTGGTATCCATTAGACTTTTGCTCTCCTTGTTATAATGGGTGAAAATTAGGTGTCATGTTCTTTTTACTTCATGATTTTTTTATGATTTAATTGTTAAATCTGTAACATAGTAACTAAACTAGCTTAATAAGAATGAATCAATTTCCTTAAACATGAAAATACACTTATTATCTATAAAATATAGAAGGGGATAACTTAAGATTCAAGATGAAACTCTAACAAAATTAAATTTTGATTCAACTATAATCCAATTTATGGGAGAGATTATTCCTACCCTTGATTGGTAAAAGTCATGATTTTGGTCATCAAATATAGAAAAAATTATATGTGAAAGGTTTTAAAAATTATATTAAGGTCTTGCAATATGAATTGATCAGATAAGTTGATGAAATAATAAAATTTTGTTATGGGAAGTTAAATGACTTCAGACCTAATCAACCTTGGAGCTAAGCTAGTTTATATTTGTTTAGGTTCGGATGATTAAGTTGTTTTCATGTTGGTATTAGGAGAGTAGATAGATAATAGTATTATTCACCTTGGGATTCAAACATATGGAAAACTTTATAAACTTACAATTTAAATTCAGTATTGCAAATGGGCAACTTTCACTTGCTAAAAACTTAATAATTTTGTCCTGGAATCCACTTCTTAAAAAAAATAGCAAAACTTTTCTAAAGTTGAACCAAATCGTTGGTACCGAATTCTCACTGGTGACAAGATTTGATATGTGGTGCAAAAAAAAAAAGAAAAAAAGAAAAAGAGGGTCATTTTTCGGAGCCTTAATGGTAGTCTAATTTTGAAGAATTTTTATAACAAAAAATTTGCTGATTCTATTTTTGGCCTATAGAATTGCTCTGGAAACAATGTCAAATAAATTATCTAACTTTGTTATTAATGGAATCAACGATTGTAACCTCTTATGAGTTTCATATTATCATAGATTTTTAAATATTTAATTTGTTTCATCAGTTGATATTTTTAATTGGTCCTTCTAGATCCCTATCTGTCGCTATTTTTTTTGGGAAACATAGATTTTGTCATCAAGTGTTGTTTGGATTGACAGTCTTTTTATTCATTTTGATCTCCCTTGAATTGAAATAATACTTCAATTGTGATGTATTTAGAACACATAATTGGTCTTTTAATTTATAAAAATATATTTATTTATCTAGGTATTTATTCTAGGGTCATCTTTTAGTCCTTTTAGACCTATTGAGGCTTTGTAGTCGTAAGAGTATTTTTGTCTAAAAGCATTGCCTCACTTTGTTCCCGTTGTGGTGTTTGTTTTTTTATTATTGTTCATGAATGTTACCAGTGTTAGGATGAGTTCATACCTTGATTAAGGGGTTATATTTTTATGAGTTCCTTTTCGCTTGGTCATGGGGTTCGTGGTGGTTTTATAAGATGACTGAATTTTGACTTATCTTAAGTGCTAATGCATTTGTCCACATAGCTTGGATTCACATCATGTCAGAGGTATCTTGTTAGCTTTCTTATTCTCTCTAAAGTCTTATATTTTTCCTCGATGTTACCTTATTTGCATAGTAGGGTCTACAAGATGTTGGTTCTCAGGTCACTAATAACTGATCCAGTTTGTATTTGGGCTTAGATTCTTTATGTTTTCACCATTTCGTGGTATATTAAAGTGTAGTCATATGGGTCATGATTGTGAAGTAATGTTAATTTTGTTTGTTTGTTTGAGTTTAATATTTATTTTTTTGTTATTGTTACTTCCTCTATAATCATATGTAGTGGAGTGTTTAAAAACATTATGTATTTTTTGTGTGTCCAAGATGTAAATTTTAGGCATTACATTTTGGAATCAGAGCCAAGTTAAACATTGGGAGATTTGGAGTGCTTTTGTTTCGCTATATGCATTCTATAAATTTTCTCATGTGTGTACAAGCGAAATGACATAGTAAAAGTGGATGTAGTTCTAGACATGGACTACATTGAGAATCACTGAATTTTGGTTGTAGGATTTACTCTTTTGGAGGATGGAAGTGTTAGAGTAAGTTATTTATCTTAGCTCATATTCACTTAGGTATTTATTTATTTCCACCCACTTATGTGTAGATATTTCATTTATATTATTTTATATATTATGATATATTATATATTTATCTCTTAGATATTATGGGGACAAATTTTAATTCTTTATATCGTTTAGGGGTAGTTATCTCTTAGTCCTAGGTTTGATCTCTAGCTTGATCTCTTAGTTATGTTTGATCTCTAACTTGATCTCTTAGTTATGATTGATCACTTAATTTGATTTCTTAGTTAAGATTGATCTTTCTTGCCTATATGTGAAAGGCTCACTCATTGTATTTGTATGAAAACTGTGAAGATGAAGTTTTAGATGGAAACTTTGGATATATAGAAGATTTATCAGTGTATATTCTATTTGTGTATAATATACTGAGGTATTATTTGAGTAATAGATCAATGGATTTTACTGTGGTAATGGTTTATAGATTTAACCTTGGGTGAGAGTTTTCTAAACTCTTTCATGGTATTGGAGTGGTCTCTAATAGCCATTACTCAGCATCTTAACTTCTCCTTACTCAACATCTATTTTTAGAAAAAAATATTTTTTTGTGTTTTTTATTGCAGGTAAATTTTGGAGATTGAAAGAGTAAATAAAAGCTCACCAATGTATCCATGTTATCTGAGAAAGATATGATCACCTTGAATTTTATCCTATTTGGATTTCAGAGGCAAGATCTACAAACTTTTTGCAAATCTATTTTTGGTTTAAAATGACTGTTATTTTTCATATTGTGTGAAAACTGTAGACGATCTCTCAAAAAAAAATATAAGTTTTGTGCACCTTGTTTTCTACTTTCTAGAATATTTTGAATTTCATTAAGAATTGTAAAAATTATCACAGTTTTATTGAGCAGTACTATTCTAAAAAAGTATGACTTTTATTTATTTAATTGTTAGAAAACTGTAACCGATCACTCAAAATCAATTTCAGATTTTGTGTGCTTCGTTCTCAACTTTTCAAAAGATTTTGAAATTTTAAATTTTATTAAAAATTAAAAAAGTTATTGTAGTTTTACTGAGCATTACTATTCAAAAATAGATTCTTGTGGATAGTTTTTTTTAATAAAACAATATTCTTGGTTGATTTTTTGATTATTTTTTATTAAAAAAATATTTTATATTTGGAAGATATAAAGAAATATTGTATTTTTTAGTCACGTACCTTTTTTTTGATCTCGTTTATCGAAGATCAGAGGGTGAGATCTAGTTTGCCAGGTGGTTAAACTCCTTCACAAGCAAACAAACTTTCTCCCTTATTAATTTTATCATTTTGATTACAATCATGGATGCATTTTCGATAGAGTCTAACATCCTTTTATAAGCTACCTCATATTTTACTATTATGAGTTTTTTAATCCACTCCTATGTAGGCATCTTCATCCACCATTTCTATTTGATTTGGGATGGATTTTAGATCACTATGACAACACCACCACTCTTTGTAAAGATTTTACCATCATGGTTCTTTCAGTATTCAAATCCTCTCATAAAAATATTGTATTGCACTCATGCTCATTCATCTATACACTTGTAGATGCATTTTTGGCATAGCTCGATGTCTTGCATTGTTTGAGTATATTTTTTGTGGCACTTGTATTTTTGGCCCACATTTTACCCTTATTTTTGGAGCAACTCTCATGATTTGTGATGACTTCTTTGACAGATCAACAATCTCATTATTTAGTGCTATTTTAATGTATAATGTCTTCTTTATTTTCATTTGGTGTTCTTATGTATAAAATATATTTTACTTGCACTAAATTATAAAGTGTCATGGAGGTTTACTTTTACAGCCTAGTCTACCTTCATGTGTATGTACTTTAGTTTGTGCACCCTTTACTATTTTAGTTGTTAGTGTCTTCTATCACCATCAGGGCCATATTATTAAGAGATTTTATCTATATTTTATAGATTTATTCTTTGTACATGAGTATCTTATTTAGGCACTTTGTTTTCCAGAACCCATATGACGATTGTTATCTCATTGGTATTCTCGACAACTTTTTATGTAGTGACACTAGTGTGCCATCACCACTAGTCTTTGTACTCACTTCTCACCATTTTTAGTCCAATTCTTTAGAGACTTTCATTATCATCTTATCATAGTTTAACATTGAGGGATGGTGTTTAGGTAATGCTTCCTTAAGTTCATCATTCTACATAGTATTTTAGAGTGCATTATTCATATTCAATGATCTTCGTATTCAACACCATTTTTACTTCGACTTGATGGTTATAATGACTCGACATCTATGTATTCTATCAAGATAGATTGGTATCTATAGGGACACTTATCTTCACACTGCATTATTAATTTTCTATGGGTACTTCATTAGGCCTTATTTTCAGGACCTGTTTCATTCATTCTTTTCTCTTTTTTGGGGGGAGTTTTATTTTTCTATGAGTTTTCTCATTTTATCTACTTTATGAGATTATTTTATGGACATATTGTATATGAGTATCTAATTAGGCCTTATTATCAAGATTCATATTATGGATATACCTCTTTATTTTTTTTCCCTAGCTTCACTCTGAGGGGGGTGTTAGAGTAGGTTATTTACCTTAGCTCATGCTCACCTAGGTATTTAATTATTCCCACTCACTTATGTGTGGATAGTTCATTTATATTATTTTAAATATTATGAGATATTACATATATATGTCTTAGATATTATAGAGATAATTTGTATTTTTATCTATCTTTTAGGGATGATTATCTCTTAGTCCTAATTTTGATTTATAACTCGATCTCTTAGTTATGTTTGATCTCTAACTTGATCTCTTAGTTATGATTGATTACTTATCTTGATATCTTATTTATGATTGATCTTCATTGCTTATATATGCAAGGCTCATTCATTGTATTTGTATGAAAGCTATAGAAATGGAGTTCTAAATGAAAGTATTGGATATATAAAAGATTTAACATTGTATGTTCTATTTTTATATAATATATTGAGGTATTATTTGAGCAATACATCAATGGATTTTACTATGGTAATGATTAAAGATTTGACCCTGGATGAGAATTTTCTAAACTCTTTCACAGAGCATCATGTTAGAGAGAACCCCTTGTTATTTGTTCACTATCATGGTGGACTATCTAGCCACCATGGATCATTAAACCCTGAAGTGAATAAAATAATAAATGATGAACTTTTTTGGTTGGTTGTATTACTCTCGTGTCTCGTTAATAGATATTTATGCTGATTAGTTTTGTTATTCCTTGGTAGAAAATAGTTATATATGGAAAAAATTTGCATGTATGTATGTTGTGCATGGTAAATACCTACTTTAATATATATTATTGTATACTTATAATGATTATGTATTAGTACGTTGAATGAATATAACTCTAATAATGGAACATGTATATAGTTAACAATATGATAAAATTGATTGTTTTAAAATCAAACTATTAGCAGTGATAACTCTAAGTTAACATGTTCTAGTTAGTGTTTAATTGTTCATCTTGGTTAAGGATAAGTTGTGAGGTTATAAAGAATATTTATTCTATTATGATGTAGTTATAAAATTTAGTTAACCTTAGTGTCTTGTTAATCTTGTGTATGTTGGTTGTTATATAACTAGATGGTACCTAGTATGATTTTGATGCTTACATTTGAAAATAGAATGTTGTAAGTTCTAGTCTTGTCCTTGAGTTATGTAGTATGAATATTGTGTTAACAGCAAGTGATTCAAGAGTAAGTGTGTAGATATGGTCTTGATAGATTGATTTTGTGACCCCCTCTTTATTATGAAAAATGAACGTACCTTCCTATCTATGAGAGATTAGTAAATTATTTAGTTTCTCTTGAGATGACCATTTGTGTTATGATTACGATTCACTTAGATGTTCACTTTAGCATGAAATATAGGTTGTAAGTGTGATTAGAGTTTTTCTAATATATAGGATTACTCTACTTTGGACACATTAATAGAGATTGAATAATTATTTATCCATGTGAATCAATTGAGATAATAAAACTATCGAGATATTTGAATTAATGATATTACATGAGAGTTATCAATACATATTATTGATTTGCATTAGAGAAAACAACTAGAATTGAACATAGTGTTATTTTGAGAAAGTATTTGAGTTAAGTGCAACAATAAAAAATGACATTATTTGATGAAAGAATTGTGTATCAGTAGATTCAGAGGCTTTGAGATGGTTGATAGATATCTTGAGGTACTTTTGGCATTGGGTGCCAAGCATGTGGTCCACACTTGGTCTAATTCTACAGAGTTATATCAACACTTATTATTCGGAGGCATAAGTAGAATTAGTATTGTACTTGTTCTCTCCTACCCTTAGGAGTTAGTCAAGTCATACTTTATTACCTTTGGAAGGTAATCATGTTGTTTTTTTGGGAGACATATCAAGGATGATGTGATGTTTTCTCCTACCTTAGGGAGGTAGTTGGGTTATTTTTATTCTCTCACCTTTGGAAGGTGATTGAGTTTTATTGATTCTTTCTCCCCTTAGGTGACTTTTTATAATCACATAATTCGAGTAATGTGATGTTTGTAGTTGATTTTTCTTTGAGAACCAATACTAGTCCTTGAACTTGTATTTGCATTTAATTATTTTTTAGGAATTTTGAATATGTATAAATTGTTTTATTAGAATTGAAGTAAATGAATTTATATTTGATTTCATTTGAATTTTATTTTGATGACTTGATAATTGTGACTTGGACTTGTTTTTTTTTAATGGTGCCAACTTATTTTAAATTTTTAATTACAAATTTTTAATTTTATTGACTTATTGAATCTTATATTGACTATTTTGGCATTGATTATTTAAAATTATTATAATTTTTTTAATGAATATTGGTTCATGTGTAAGGAGGGAATAAGGAGGTTTTGGGAGGTGTAAGGAGGTTTGGTGAAATGTGATTGATGATGTAGTTGATGGAGACTCATATTCTTTGCACATTGGATTGTTCTAACACTACATGTTTTCTTCTATGAATTGGTAGTCACTTTCTATATTGTAGGATGCATAATTGGTGCAATATGATCATGTTGTGGATCAATATTCATACTTTTATATAGTGTTTTTGTCAGTGATTCATATTAACAGTGTGGAGATTGTATACTTGGGAAAAAAAACTAATTGGTTATTATTTTGCTATTTATTAGTTTGGCATAGCATTATAACCTTGGATTACACACCATATTTTGTTATCAATTATCAGATATATTGGTTACAAATCAATTTGCTCATTGTTGTAACTTAAGAATGAGGTTGAGTTTTGTTTCATAGTCGTTATCATAACATCGAGGATGATGCCATTTTTTAGAGGGAGTGAATGTAAAACCCTTCCCTAACTCAGTATTATCTTCGCATTGATATAGTATCTTTGTGTTTTTGGGGTGTCAATTTTGGTCTTTGTGTCGAGTAGTTTTGTCTAGTATGTCTGGAGAATGTAATAGATTATTGCATACCTCGGTTTTAACACCAACAAGTTCTTTCCTTAGGATCTTTAACATCCCTATGCAAGTGTTTGTCATTCGTAAGACATCTGAGTAGCGATGTCTTAATAACCTTATTTTGGTCTTCCATTCTGTGATTGTATCAAGTGAGAAATTAAGTTTTATTAAAGAGTTTATGGTTGTTCTTGAGTGGAGTCTCCAAATATTAATATTTAAATCAAGAATTGCATTCTTATTTTCTATTTTAAAATAAATAGATGATAAACTAAATAAATAAGTAATTATATATTAATTTTAAAAATATTGATTCTATAAACTTGGGGAAAAAAACTAATTGGTTATTATTTTGCTATTTATTAGTTTGGCATAACAGTATAACCTTGGATTACACACCATAATTTGTTATCAATTATTAGATATATTGGTTACAAATCAATTTGCTCATTATTGTAACTTAAGAATGAGGTTGAGTTTTGCTTCATAGTCATTGTCATAGCATCGAGGATGATGCCATTTTTTAGAGGGAGTGAATGTAAAACCCTTCCCTGACTCAATATTATCTTTGTATTGACATAGTATCTTTGTGTTTTTGGGGTGTCAATTTTGGTCTTTGTGTCGAGTAGTTTTGTCTAGTATGTCTGGAGGATGTACTAGATTGTTGCATGCCTCGGTTTTAACACCAACAAGTTCTCTCCTTAGGATCATTATCATCCCTATGCAAGTGTTTGTCATTCGTACAACATTTGAGTAGTGATGTCTTAATAACCTTATTTTGGTCTTCCATTCTGTGATTGTATCAAGTGAGAAATTAAGTTTTATTAAAGAGTTTATGGTTGTTCTTGAGTGGAGTCTCCAAATATTAATATTTAAATCAAGAATTGCATTCTTATTTTCTATTTTAAAATAAATAGATGATAAACTAAATAAATAAGTAATTATATATTAATTTTAAAAATATTGATTCTATAATAATAATATTAAATAAAAAATGAAATGTGATAAGAAATGAAAGTTCTCTCATGGAATTTAGGGGCCTAAATAACCCCAAAAAATAAAGGACCCTCTGTAATACCATTAAAAGGGCCAATCCCTCTATTATGATTATTCACAAAACAAAAATGTCTGACTCCATACTCAATGTTAGTGGAACATGAATCTAGAAAAATGCCTAATTCATTTATTTGGAATTCATAGGTGTTTCGAGTGGCTTGGTAGTCTTCTAAAACCCAGATGATTTGGGAGGTAACCTCTTGTGGAAATAAAATAATCAAATCTCGGTCTTGTTCACCAATCTTGCTAGTAATGACAAATGGATTCTAACCAATGTTTATGCTCCTAACTCCAAACTGGCCAGGAGTCTCTATGGAAAGCATTATCAAAATTTTGAAAGACCTATATTAACTGGAATTGGATTATGGTGGGTGACTTCAATACTCTTCTCATTCTCAGAGATAAAAAATGTAGACTCATTGACCTTATGGATAACATGCTAGAGTTTAATGACTTCATTACTAATGCAAGGTTAGTAGATTTGGACCTTCATGGAATTCCATTCACATGGTCCAATAGACGAGTGGGAGAAAATATAACATAGGTCCACCTTGATAGATTTTCAATATCCTTAAATTGGGACATTCTCTTTTCTAGTAGACTTTCTTCTCTGCCTAGGATTGGGCCTGACCACAACCCTTGGTATTTCAAGCTGAAAAAATTTCCAAGCCCAAATGCGGTCCCTTTAGATTTGAAAACATGTGGTTTCACCACCCCAATCTCATGGACTTACTGAAATATTGGAGGAAAGAACCCATCTCGGGTTTTCCCATGTTCATCCTCATGAAAAAACTCAAATTCCTTAAAACCAAATTGAAAATCTTGGACAAGAAAGTGTTTGGGGATATCTTTATGTAGAAAAAGGCCCTTGAAGCAAAACTTTTAATTATTGAAGAGATCAGTGCTTATGGAAATTATAGTGACCTCATGGATTCAAAATAAAAAGACCTCTTGTGTCAATTTAATAACCTGGAAGCTAAAGAGGAGGCCTTTTAGAAGCAAAAATCTAGATGCTTATGGCTAAAGGAGGGTGACAGGAACATAATTGTTTTCACCATTCAGCATCAAGACAAAAATATCAACAAAATCTCCTAATTGCAAATGGAAAATGGGACCATTAGTAGGGATGAAGATGACATATCCTACCATATTATAAATTTATTTAGGAACCTTCTCTTGGATGATGGAGCTCCAGAGGATTCTCTTGTCTCTTCTGATCTTTTAAACTTTGACAAAGTTTTCTCTATTTTGGCAATGCTTCCCTCATCAAGATTCCCACAAATGAGGAAATTAAAAGTGTAGATTTCTACATGGAAGGGTTCAAGGCTCTTGGACCTGATGGTTTCTCACCATTTTTATTTCAAAATTTTTGGGACATTATACACCTGGAGGTCAAAGAAACTGTTAGAGAATTTTTTCATTCCAAATCTATACTCAAAGGAATATACAACACCTTTCTGGTTCTAATCCTTAAAAACCAAGATGCCACTAACATCTAGGATTTTCAACCTATCAACCTTTGTAATACAACCTACAAAATTTGCTCCTCTATTTTGGTCAAATGCATGCAATCTCTTCTAGATAAAGTCATTGTAGAGCAATAGGGTGCCTTCGTGGCAGGTAGACAAATCATAGATGACATTGTCTTGACTCATGAATCTGTGCATTCCATCTCTAAATCCTCAAAACAAGGCATGTTACTCAAATTGGACATGTTGAAAGCTTATGATAGGGTTTCTTGGCATTTCCTAATGTAGATTATGGAAAAACTAGAGATGAACCATGATACCAAGCAAAATATCTGGAACTGTATTGCCACCCCCAAGTTCTCTATTATTATAAATGGTGTCCTAAAAGGTTTATTTTCTACTTCAAGGGGCTTGAGGTAGGGAGATCCCCTCTCTCCCTACCTCTTTATCATTTTAGCAAAAACCTTGGGAAGAAGATTGAGGAGAGCCTGCACTCAGAGCCTTATAAAAGGTATCTCAGTAGCCTAGAATACTGATCCTATCAATCACCAATAATTTACAAATGATACTATTATCTTAGGACTTCTACTGATCAAGCTAAACATCTAAAATGCATCTTAAATAGTTATGAAAAGGTGTCTAACCAATGTATCATCTTCCATAAGATCTTCCTATTCTTCATCAACAACCCCTATAGCAGAAAAGAATTGTAAAAATTCTACACTATCAAGTGGGTAAACTATCGGCAAGCCACTTGGGATTTCCTTTATTTTTAGGAAAAATGGACTCTCAACTTTGGAACCCCCTAATTGATCACATTCATAGGAAATTAGTAGGCTGGAAGGGTCATATTCTTACCTAGGCAGGGAAATACTAGCTTCTTAAGGCCTCTATATAAAGCATTTCCATATACAAAATATTTGTTTTCAAAATGCCATCTAATATTGCCTCTAAGATTGAACAAATCTAAAAAAATTTCCTATGCAGAGGAACTGAAGAAAAATTCAGATGCAATCTTATTGTGTGGGATAAAGTCTATCTTCCAAAGGCTACTAGAGGTCTTGGTCTAAGAAGCATCAAATCCATGAACAAATCCCTATTGGAAAAAATGGGTTGGTGCTTGATGAAGGAGAATGGAGAATGGAAAAGAATCATAAAGGCTAAATACCTAGAAGGAATGGAAGAGGATGCCTTCCTATGGGAAGATGGACCTTTCCTGATAGATCCACCTTTTGGAAAGCCATATCTAGCTGCAAGGACCTTTTGAAGAAAGACATCTTATGAAAAATTGGGAATGGTGAAAAAATTGAATTCTAGGAAGACACATAGTTATCTCCCACCCCCCTCTATGCTTAGGGGATTTGGGCAGGGTGGTATAGACAAATCAAACAGAGGTGGGGCTCCAAAATCAAAGATTACTAGGAAATCAAGGATGGAACAAAGTGCTGAAAAGTCCTCCCTAATCAAGATCTACCACTGGAAGAGTCTCATGCTATTCAAAACCTCAACCTGACATTAAGAAAGGTCCACATCCCCTTCTTCCATAAGGAGGATCACTTTATTTGGTGGGTAGAAGACAATGACTCATACTCAATGACCTCAAGTCACCACCAACCTTTAGTTGGAAAGTGAATGGAGTATATTGAAATAATTTTGGGTAAAGCATTTGACTCCCAAAGTCATTTTCTTTTTTTGGCTTGTGTCATAGAATAAAATTCCAATAGTAGATAACCCAGCTAAAAGGGGGTTGATTGTTCCCAACAGGTGCTCAAATTATCAAAGTGCGAAAGATTCTATTTGTCACCTTTTTCCTTGAATGTCCTTTTAGCTTGAATCTATTTAATGGCTTACTAAATGGACTTAACATGGTCTAGGTTAAACCAAATAATGTCTTGGATCTCATTGTGTAATGGAATTCCCCACAAAACATCCCTTGCCTCATCTTCCTTTGGCATCTTTGGCAAATTTGCAATGATGGTATTTTTCTCAATAAAAAACATCAGATAAAAGGCATCTTCCCTCACCTCTGCTAGGTCATTATGGAAAACTAGAAAGCTTTCCCCCCAGGGACAAAGATCCTACCCCGCCAACATTGCTTATTCTCAAAAACTGGGACATCCAATAGGTTTTATGCTCTTCCTTAAAAGATTTAGTCTGTAAGCACACTAAATGGAAGGCTCCTTTAGAAGGTTAGGTGAAATTGAACTTTGATGGCACCTCTAAGGCCAACCTAGGTTCTGTAGGAGGTGGAGCTATTATAAATAATTATAAAAGAGAGATGTTGGTTGCGTATACAGGTATAATGGAAACCCAAATGAATCACCTAGCTGAGGCTAAGGCTACCCAATGGGGTATACAGTTGGTGACAAGCATCAACCATAATAGGATCATTATTGAGGGAGACTCAATGAATATCCTAAATTCCTTGGAAGGAAAGACTACACCCTCACACACCATGAAGTGCATTATTGATGATGCTAAGAATCTCCTAAAGGGGGTATCTCATGTTTAACTCATACACACCTTCAGGGAAAGAAATGGGGTGGCCAACCTCCCCACCAACATTGGAGTTGATCTCCACCTTTTAACTAACTATCATGATATAGGCAACGCCCCATCTAATGTCCTTAATGCCATACGAGTTGAAGGCACTAATGCAAGTGTATGACCTCATCTTGAAGGGGCAGATATTAATTAGATAGATCTACAATTACTCCATAGAGAGGGGTCTTAATTATTTTTATGATCCTTTGATAGGACTTCCAAACCATTTGTGCTCTTTTCAAAATTTCCCCATCCAAAAACTTCATTCCACCCATTTTAGCTCTACATACACAATCTCCATGGGGGGTGACAGGGATAGGTTGGAACCTACTTCCTGCAAGGAGGTCCACGAACAAAATAAAGTATGGAGGAAGATTAAAAAGGGGGGACTCATAGAATTCATGGAATGAGTTATGAAACACAATGCTAAGATTGCTCATGACTTCATGGTGGCCTGGAATAAGCGAAAAGTGACGATCCATGACATCACTATTAACATTTTGTAAGAGTTCATCGGTGAAACAACTAGAATGTCATGTGCAAGCATAAAGGCTTTTAAAGATCGATTGAAAAAATAAGAGTCATTGTAGCACTTTTTTAGAGAAAATGAATTTGTGCATATAGATAAAAAGGCTTTCTACAAGCTGATCTTTCATGTTACTGACCTAACATTTGCCTTCAAATCATGTATTACATGACACTCGAAGTTAAATATACACTTATTTTCTTCCACTATTTTTTACTTCTTAATCATTTCATTGGATATAAAATTAGTCTCTACCTTACTTTATACCAAAGTCCCTTGAGAGTACTATCCTATTGCACCAAGTGAATGACACAAATCCCATCCTTCACCAAGGCTTGATTCTCCTTCTAGTTAAACATGGCCAAGCTCTCTTCAACCGAGAGATCCCCCATGGGGATTCCTCCTCCTCTGAGGACTCTCAGGAGGACCCCTCAGTAGAGGATCCCACCGAGGGATCCCACCAACTCTCTGATCACACCCCCCATGATAGTTTATCAAAGTCCCCCCTGATGATCTCCTCCTTAAACTATTTATATCCAAACTGAAACCTATTACTCTAGAATTGGGTACCCCTACAAAGATAGCTTGGAAATAAAAATCCATTATTACAGATGAGCTAAAAAATAAAAAATTATAGCTTGAGAATTTTAACTTGAAGGTTCAACAAGCAGAGTTGGGTTTGGCCAAACTCATTCAGGACTAGAATTCACTCCATAAATAGGCTAAAGCCAAAGTTTAGGATTTCATCATTTCTACACAACCCACTCATTCCTCTACCTTTCAACAACCAAAGGTTTTAAAATCCCCCCCACAGGGCTCCCTCAAGGGGGTCCCCCCTAAGCAGTCTCCCATGCAGGCTAAAAGAAAAAAGTGCCCCAGAATCATCTTCCCCAAAGAAGAGGTTGAAGGCCCTAGAAATCACACTCAGGCAAAAATATCAAAGGAAAAAACATATCATTCTAGTGAAGGACACTGTAGAAGCTGAAAACCCTTAGGTGAGACTTTCCTCCTAGTTTTATTTTGGTTTCTTATTTTTATTTTTGTTATAGCATTGTAAATTTTTGTTTTTTGGTTTCTCAGGCTTGTTGATGGCCCGTTGATACTCTTGTACTGCACTCTAGTGGTTCTAGGTCCCTTTAAAACTTGACTTTTACGAATAAAATAAAATATATATTAAATAAATAATAATCAAATTTAATAAAATAAATAAAAATAAAAGTAAAAGTAAAAATTATAAAGAATTATATAAATGAAAATAAAATATAATGATTTTTTTGGATCGATACAAAGCTTTTGACCAGAGCTAAAACTAGTTTTGGGGCACAAATTGGGGGCCCAGTCCCCGAGAGAACTATAGAACCATGATACTTAAATCACCAACAACCACCCTGAGAGAACTATATAACCATGATATACTTAAACCATGAACAACCACCATGGGCCAACCTAAATATCCAACGACCACCACCAACCTACCATGCCATAGCGGGATTTGAACTTGGGTGAGGCTGGACACAACCAAGCCACTTAACCAATGCACCCACATCCCATTGGTGAAATATGATGATTTTATTTAAATGCATTTAGGACAAATTAAAGTTTATATGAGCATGACATATTGGAGACAAAAAAATTTGAAGGTCATTTCAAATCTAATTAAATTTATTACCTCACCTACATGCTTTTACTCCTCACCCAACACACCCAAATTTGCATGAAAATTCAAGAGTGAATAAAATTGTTGATGCAGAGTAATGGTGGAAGCACTAACAAACAACCATGTGAAAGCAGTAAAAGGGAGATTTTTGTTAAAACTTTGCATTGTACCAAGGAAATACTACAACATGTTTTACAACAGCATGCAAAACATTAGTTGAATAGATCGTGATGAAGGAAGAAGGTCTAGGTTGAGAGAAGAAACAAGTAGGGGGATGGAACCAACATTTGTAGATAGGCCAATAACAGGAAAAGGAGGAGATCAAACCCTTACCAGGGAAGTGAATCATATTCTAGGTTTCAACTTGCCATTAAAAGTAAATAAATAAATGTGTTTTTTTTTAAAATTCAAGAAATGGTATAGATAATGTAGTATTTTTGTATTTTTCACTAAAGATTTATGGTTTCCTTTCTTTGTTATTGGTAGTAGTAAAGCCTTAAATCCTTAAAATGGTTGTTTATTTCCTTGAATTTTTTTAAACCTTAGATGAGGGAATGTCACTATCCATATGGCTTTTGGTTATGGCTGGAATTTATATGTGGAAATTGCTATTTGGCATGGATAAGCTTGCATCTATAAACCCCTATTAAGATGGGCTCTAGGATGAAGCTGTTTTGACTAAAAAAAAGAAAAAAGAAAAAAAAAACCGAGTTATCAATATTATTGATAACTCGGTTTTTTTTTTCTTTTTTCTTTTTTTTAGTCAAAACAGCTTCATCCTAGAGCCCATCTTAATAGGGGTTTATAGATGCAAGCTTATCCATGCCAAATAGCAATTTCCACATATAAATTATATATAACATCAAATGTAGTGCTGCATAGAATTAAAAAAAAGATTAACAGAAAATTTTATTATGAGTGTCATGTCCTTTTTTACACACACACACACACACACACACACACACACACACACACACACACACACACACACAACAAAATGAAAATAGTAATAAATAAATAGAAGAGTTTTGGAGCCATGGTTGAGCCAACCGCAGCCCCCTCCCATGGTAGGGAGGAGGAGGGGTCGGGCCAATCGACTGACCCCAAACTCCCCGCCCCTTGGCCGACAGCCAGGGCTGGGATTTGTTTAAAAAGAAGAAAAGAAAAAGTCTGTAAAAATATAATAAAATAAAATAAACATATATTTGTCTATATGATTTTTGTTTTAGTTATTTTTAAAATTTGGGTTTATATATATATATTCTAGCATATAAGATTTACTTCTTTTATTATTAAGTTAAAGTTGGAACGGGCTTGTAAAAAAAAGGTAACTCTTATTCTTGCATGTGTGTGGGGCATACTGCAAAGTAATGTGGAGATCTTATCTTTAGTTGTAGAGGAGGGGTGTTTGATGATAGCAATAATATTTTATTTCCATGATGATAGTAAAAAAATCTCAGTTCTCTCTCTCTCTCTCTCTCTCTATATATATATATATATATATTCCAGTATATAAGATTTGCTTCTTTTATTATTAAGTTAAAGTGGAAATGGGCTTGTAAAGAAAAGGTAACTCATATTCTTGCATGTGTGTGTGTGTGTGGCATACTGTAAAGTAATGTGGAAGTCTTATACTTAGCTGTAGAGGAGGGGTGTTTGATGATAGAAATAATATTTTATTTACATGATGATAGTATAAAAATCTTAGTTCGAAAGTTCAAGTTAAAAGAAAACATCTACAATATTCATCCAAATTTGAGAAAGTGATCGATTCTGGAAGGAAAACCCTAGGTTGATAAATCTGCATTGATGAGATTTTAGGTCTCTGCCATATTATCAATCACTAGGGATCTAGGTAGGATATTGCTTTGTTTGCATTAATTGCTAATTTTAATTGATGATTTGCTCTCTTGGTAGTAGGGGGTACCCTTTATTTAAAGACTATTATCTCCCTCCCTTCATCCACAAATGCAAAAAAATTTGGAGCAAGAAACCACAATAATGGCCTCGAAGTAGGGGAGGAAAGTTGTCTTGAAGGTTTTCCATGAGGTAATGTTGATGATCCTGACTCTCCATTACTTGATGTTGTTTGGGATGTCCCCAAATTTGACAACGCCTGTCACTTTCTTGAAAAATTATTTTGATTGCTTAGTTTGTTGGTCGAGTCCCCCATAAGAGCCTTATAAAACAATGGGTTCACAACCATTTGCAAGGCCATGGTTTGAAACTTGAAGAAGTCCAAAACCTTACAAATGGATTTTTTTTTTTTGCTTTTCTAACCCAAAACACTGCAAAGCTATTGTCAATCATGGGCCTTGGTTCATTTGCAACACTTTGGTCATGTTCTCTCACTGGACTTAAAACTTTCAAGTCTCAGAGTAAGCAAAGCTAAAAATCCCTATATGGGTTGAATTTCCTAGCTTGCCTCTCCCCTTATGGGGTTTATAAACTAGGTCATAAAACCCATAGGGCATTTCATATGCCATGAGCAGACTAAGTTCTTTATGGCTCATCCTCAAAAGAGGGTTTGTGTTGAGGTGGATATGTCTTGAGATTTGAAAGGTTTTGTTGATGTACAAATTAGATCTAACCACTTTTCTCAGTGTGTCTTATATATCAATCTCTCGAATACTTGTTTTTAATTCCAGTTCTTGAAAAACATGATCTGAGAATGCCCTCTGATGTTACATACACCCTCTGCTCCTCAATAAAAGAGTGGATTTGAAGCTAAATATCAAAATGCCAATAATGAAGGTTGGACTATGATCACTAATAAGAAAATAATAACTCCTCCAAAGGTGGTGGGAGGCCAAAAAATTCTTCATACAGACCCACTAAAAATAACTCTGCTTCAACTTCTGTTGGAAAATTTGCCTTGCATACTAAAGCTTCTCCTCCTCTTGTGTGTATGTCGCAAGCAATGGCCTCATTGGTTGAAATTCCACCTTTAGCGCCACCATCACAACCCTCTCTAGGGTGAGTGCTCCCAAGGAATAAAGTAACTTGGTCTGTTTGGATTGCAAAATAATATTTTGGTGCTCTCGCATCCCCTCTCCATCTCTTGAAGAGGAAGAATATATGGCACACAAGTGACAACTATTTAGAATGACTAATTTCATGCCAATAAACTCATGTATAATAAGTTTGCTGCACTGGAAGGCCTCACATAAGAGAATGACATACACCTTGATATTGCCCAAAGATTGTGTATTCTTGAAATGTTTGAGGTCTTACTAATCTACCATATAAGTATGCAGTTAGGAACAATTGTCAGCTTTTTCACAACATGAAAATTCTTTGTTTGTAAAAGGTCAAGATTTACAGCTTCTTACTACAGAATGCAACACAAATAATTTGGCTTTGGGTCATATGTTAGGCCACTGGGCATGACGCTAGGCATGGTGAGGCCATCACTTTTCTAGCTCCAAAGCTAGCTCAAAATATTATTTCATGGGGTTCGAACCCCACCCACTAGGTGGTGTAGACCCTTTTTGAATTTAACAACCACATCATTAGGTTGGTCAATTTATATGCCTCTAATGATGCTGTGGAGTGGGTCACCTTGTGGAGGTGGCTGGTTGAATCTCTCTTATATGCACATTGGATCCTCTGCGATGACTTCAACATGGTGTAGGCAACAAAAGATAAAGAAGGATGCCTCCTAATATGGTGGTGTGTTAGTGAGCACAAAGCATGTTTTTATATGCACAAAAAACTTGGGTTTTTTAATCCCAACCACCATTGAAGGAATAATTCAGACTCCCCTTGGTTCATCTGGTCGAACTTCTGATAGGGTGAAGATAGGGTGCTTTAGTGCCTCAATAGAGCTCTGCTGGCTGAGAAAGATCTTTTCTACTTTTCCCCAGTCCAGGATAGGCTAGTTTATATCATTCCTGATACTTTTTTATTAGATTATCACCCTATTTATGTTAATATTAAGTGGACCTCACCTCAAGTTAAGCCTGCCTCCACATAATTCTATCTTAATACTGCCCACCTTAAGCATGAACGAATAATGGGTCATATTGTTAGAATTTGGAACTTGGTCCCTCGACCAGAAGGTGATACTGGTTGGATTTAGTGGTGGTCTAACGCTCTTGCTCATACTTCCACTTTTATTTGGATCTATGGATACTAAGCAACTATATTTAGACGATGTCTATATAATGCAACAAATCATGAGTATACCTAACCCTCAAAATAACTGGAGCAGTCACCCTTTAATGTCCACGTTTAAACTTAAATGACACACTATAGACACAAACTCCAAATTGAGGAAGCACACAAAGCCGGAGGAGCCCCGCTGAGAGCTCATATGCATTGGTTAAAAATTGGCAACAAAGTTTCTAAGATTTTTTTTTCCCTTCTTCACTTTAGGAGAGTTGTTGATCGAATCAAAGCTATCAAAGAAGGAAACAACAAAATTACTAAACTTCCTAACATTCTACAAGCTTTTGTTCATCATTATCATGGTGTCTTCTTAGTGCAAGTTTCCTCTCCAAAGAGGGAGGTTATTCCCTGCAAAGTCTCCAATTCTCAAAGAGTTACCTGTGATATGCCCTTATCTCTCAGTGACCTCTATGATGCTATTAAGAAGATGATAGTGGACAAAATTCTAGGAATTAATGATTTTTCATGTGAGTTTTATCAAACCCTTTAGGACACTATTAGTCCAGATCTTCACCAGGTTTATTTTGAAGTTGTTCTAACCAACTCTTTGGGAGCCCTTATAAATTAGGGTAACATCAAGTTTATTTATAAATCTAGGGATCCTTAAATTATCACAAACTAGAGGCCTATTACTTTGTTCAATGTCTTCTATAATGTTATTTCTAAATCTTTAGCTCTTAGGGTGAAACACATTCTCCCTTTAATTGTTAGGAGTAAGCAAATCGGCTTCTACTAGAATAGGTTCATTTTGGATAATGTCATTACTATCTGGGAAGGTATGGAATCAGATCAACTTTCTAATAAAAAAGCTTTGTTTTTCAAGATTTATTTTGAGATAGCCTATGACCGCATTGAGTGGCCATTCATTCTGTTCATGCTGCAGGCACTTGGTTTTGGTTCCAAATTTGTTCAGATTATTAATATACTTTTTTAGGATGTTGGAGCATGTATCACTATCAATGGAACCCAGTATTTTTGATTTAAACTTCATAATCCTATCCAAAAAGGATGCCCTTTAGCCCTTTATATGTGATTATAATAGAAGGATTTATCTACCTCCTAGCTAATTATGTTTTCAGGGGTCTGGTGAAAGGTATCTCTCTTCCCTAGTCTGATAGATAGATTTTAAATGGCCACTTCATAGATGACTCTTTTTCTCACACTTCAAGAGGAAGAAGAATATGTTCGACATGCCATGGAATGTCTCCATATTTTTTGCTTGGCTAGAGGATCCTCTATCCAATGGAGAAAAATCTAATGTTACAGACAATCCTTAGGCCCCAAACCTCCTTGCTAGAGGAATTTCAATGGCAGTGGATTATACCAAGGGTGAAATTTAAGTTTTTGGGCATTCCTTTTGCCTTTTGAGCTTCTCCCTCTGACTCATGGTCCTATGTGGTGCATAGAGTTAAAAAAAAATCTCTTTTTGGATCATCGAGCCTCTTTCTCTTACTAGAAAGTTTCAAATTTGATCTAAAGTTTTAGCAGTTACGCTATACTATTCCTCTTATTAGGCCCCTTCTAATGTTGCTTACAGTAAATTAGAAAAATTTCTAAGAGGCTTTCTTTGGGCTAACTTTAAAGGTCACAAGGGATTCCACAAAGTTGCTTGGAACATTTGTCACCACCCTAAGGAAATTGGGGGATTAGGTGTCCTGGATATTAAAATTTAAAGCCTTGCTCTTGGTGACAAATGGATTATTAGAGGAATTTTTGGGGATGAAGATTAGAAGATTATTCTCCACCATTATATCTCTTAGGGACTCCCATGTGGTAAAAAGGCTTGGCAAGGCTTGAGACTTCATTCCCTGATTATTATCCCAGTGCTTATTAAAATTAAGGGATCCTTTGTGATTCAAAGTCTATGGAAGTCTTGGGAGAAGCTTCATCCTCACCTTAACTAGGTAGGTGAGGGTTTTAGGAATGGTCTCTCCATTAACTCCCAATCCCTTTGGTGGTCACCTTGATTAAATTTTCATAACGTGTCATTTGCCTTAGTCCCCTGGGTTAAAGGGTTATAGATATTTATAAAAGGTATGAAGGTTATCAGTGATATTTTTTGCAAGGAAAATAGGGTCTGGATTACTTGGCAATAACTTCAAAATAAATTTAATTTAATGAACTCAGATGCAGAGTCTATTACAAAAATTCAAGGCTCCATACCTGATGAGTATTTGCATAAAATTGGAGTCAATTCCCTTGTTCCTTAGTGGAAGGATTGGCATTGGCCTACGTCCACCCCCTTCACCTATTACTCTTCTTAGCTGGGGTACCAGTTACTTGCTTCACAACATATTCTAGGTGATATGATCAACATCAAATGGAATCTTTATTTCAGATATGGGATCTAGGCCAAAAGTTTTAGTACTGTGGTCTACTATTATTGAGCCCAAAAAATCACATTTATTATGGTGCTTCCTCTACCAAGGCCTGCTTGTGGGAGAGCAACTCAAGCATCTAGGAGTGCCTAACCCCATTTTCCTAACTTGATGATAACCAGAGACTATTAAGCACCTTTTTTGGTTTTGCCCTCACACATAATCTATGTGGCATTGGATTCATTCCCTTTTCCATCCTTTTTGACCTAAATTCTTCACATAGAAGATGGATCTCTTGGGCACTCAGATCTATTGCCTGTAAAATATTATCATTTTTGGCAGATCTTTTGAGTTAACATTTTATTTCAAATATGGAAAGTTATAAACTATACTTGCTTTAATCATGAAGAGTTAGAACATAGTTTTTCTGTTATTAACAAAATTACTGTATTATCTAATGTTACTCTTTAGATTCAAAACTAAATAAACAAGGTCAATCTGGAACTTAAACACCTCCAATGTTTACTCGATCACTAGGGAAATACTTCATGCACAATCAAACTTGAACCTTTTGATCCCCCATAATATCCTTTGCCTCCTCAGAGATGAAGGTGTGGACCACATTAGTAGCAATCTAGACCAAGACGCAAGAGTCACTCTCCATGACGATCACCACCTCATTGGTTTTCTCCTAGTCATGGTAACCCAAGTGGCTCATCTAGATATAGAGGTAATGGTAGGGGATGGGAATCTCCTCCCCTATCTCAGGATGGTGACATCAGAGGTTGGGGTCTGCCTTCCCAAGGTAAATTCCCATGCTTGGCTATGGCATTTTAGCCTAAAAAGAATCAAAATGAGACTTTAGATGCTCAACAAAACATGAGTTAGGATTCCTAACCTATTGATGAGGATCCTCCTACCTTGGGAGGATGGGGTGGTAAGCCTCAAGATCCATCATCTCCTCCACCTACACTAACATTCATGATTGTTGCGACTGCTTAATTGTTCACTTTACTATTATTTGTACCTTGTTCTCTCTACTTTGCTATCAAAAAATTGATGTGATATAATTTTTTCTAGGTGTGGTCACTTTATGACCACTTTTCTGACTTGTTCTGAGGTGTTTTTTTTAACCCTTGTTGTGATTTTTCTTGTGGGGTGTGACTTTTCCACCCATTTGTTTGTATGATTAGCAATGCACCATATCTTGTTTTATATAAATAGAGACGCTTTTCAATCAAAAAACAAATCTTAGTTCTTGGTTAGATTCATCGATACTCATAGAGAGTAATATATTTTAAAAGTATGTGTTATTAGCAAATTGATTTGCGAAAAATAAAATTTAAGAATGTTGAATGAGTTGTGGATTTTTTTCTAAAATGCCTCAGCATAGTTGTCATGATTAGAATAGAAAATGTATTGTCTTTATCTTAAAATGGTTTATTTATTATTTGATTATTAAGCTAATGATATTATTTTGGTAAAATTTCAATTCTATAAGAAACGATGAGTTCTTTGTACGTCTAATAAGCTTTGTCTCATTGCGTCAATGAGTGAGATGTTATTCTCTTTTCCCATAGCATTTTGTATTTAGATCCACCACATTTATCTTCTATTTTCTAGTTTTGGCTGGTTAATATATTTATTATTTTGAATGTTGGGATGGATCTAGAATGGGATTTCACTTGCTCAGCACTATGTTGACACTTGATACTTATGATTTTAGTGCAAGTAAAAATAGCACAGGGTAGCTAAAAACAAGTAAAGTTTGATTTACATGTTTATAAATTTGTACCAATGTGTGGTTGGTAGCTTGATGAAAGGACATAAACATTCATTTGTCGTATTATGAAACCTAGAAATATGTATAGTAGTGATTAATTTATCATTTAGTAAATGTTTAAATTTGTAAAATGAGATCAAACCTTTTATTCATAAATGTGGAGATCGACTTTGGAGCACTGTTGTATTGTTTTCCTGTTAGAAGAGGATTATGTTAAAGATAATTGAAACATAACAAAAATAGTTAAATTAGAAGAGAATTATGTAAAAGATAAACATAATATTAAAAAAAAGGGTCTTTAACTGTTATCACGTTATTTACAAAATAAACAAGTTATAAAAAAACCAAGTAATAATATATGAATCGCTAAGTGTAGTGTCGTTTGGATGATGGTTAATCACTTGTAGATTAAGTTCAAACAAGTAAATCATATTACTCTTATCATCCAATGTCAGGAGTATAATCAATTTATTATTGAAGTATGTAAATATAACACTATAATAAGAGGATTATTATTAATTGTATTGTTCCTCTATTATGTAGTTGTGGGTTGTAGAAACCATGAAAGAGTATCTTGGTGAATTTACCTTTCAATGTCAATTAGAGTTTTGCTCTGTTTGTTATCAAAAGTGAAATTCAAGTGTCATGTTTTTTTTACTTCATTATTTTTTTATGATTTAATTATTAATGTTGTAATATATTAATTCAATTAGATTAATAAAAATGAATCAATTTACTTAAACATGAAAATACACTTATTATCTGTAAAATCTAGAAGGGGCTAACTTAAGATTCAAGATGAAACTCTAATGAAATTAGATTTTGATTCAACTATAATCCAATTTATGGGATAGGTTAATCCTAGCCTTGATTGGTAGAAGTCATGATTTTGGTCATCACATATAGAAAAAATTATATGTGAAAGGTTTTAAAAATTATATCAAGGTCTTGTAATATGAATTGATCAGATAAGTTGATGAAATAATAATTTTTTTTTATAGGAAGTTAAATGACTTCAGACCGAATCAACCTTGAAGCTAGGCTAGTTTATATTTGTTTAGGTTCAGATGATTAAGTTTTTTTCATGTTGGTATTAAGAGTGTAGATAGATAATAGGATTATTCACCTTGGGATTCAAACATATGGGAAACTTTATAAACTTAAAATTCAGATTTAGTATTGCAAATGGGCAACTTTCAATTGCTAAAAACTTAGTAATTTTGTCTTAGAATCCACTTCTTAAAAAAAAAACTTGTCTAAAGCTGCAACAAAATGTTGGTACTGAATTCTCGTTGGCTATGAGAATTGATATGTGGCACAAAAAAAATATAAAAATAAAAAGAGGGTCCTTTTTGAAGTCTTAATGGTAGTCTAATTTTGAAGAGTTGTTATAATGAAAAATTTGTTGATTCTATTTTTGGCCTGCAGAATTGCTCCAGAAATGATGTCAAATAAATTTTCTAACTTCATCATTACTGAAATCAATGATTGTAACCTCTTAATTTTAGTTCATGTCATCGTAGTTTTTCTTAGATTTAATTTGTCTCATCAATTGATATTTTTAATAGGTCCTTCTCGATCCCTGTCTGTCACTATTTTTTTAGAAATGCAGATTTTGTCAAGTGTTGTTTGGATTGACAACCTTTTTCTTCATTTTAATCTCCCTTGATTTGAAATAATACTTTAATTATTATGTATTTATAACACATAATTTTTCTTTTACTTTATTAAAAAAAAATTATTTATCTGGGTATTTATTCTAGGGTCATCTTTTAGTCCTTTTAGACCTATTGACCTTTGTAGCCGTAGGAGTACTTTTATTTGAATAGTTTTAGCGTTGTCTCGCTTTGTTATTTTTGTGGTGTTTTTTCTTTTATTGTTGTTAGTGAATGTTACCATTGTTAGGATGAGTTCATACGTTGATTAAGGGGTTATATTTTTAGGAGTTCCTTTCCACTTGGTCATGGGGTTCTCGGTGGTTTTGTAAGAGGACTGGATCCTGACTTGTCTTAAGTGCCAATGTGTTTATCCACGTAGCTTGGATTCAAGTTGTGTTAGTTGTATCCTGTTAGCTTTCCTATTCTCTCTAGAGTCTTATTTTTTCCCCTCAATGTTACCTTATTTTCATAGCAAGATCTACAAGTTGTTGGTACTCAAGGCACTAATAAGTGATCCAGTTTGTACTTGGGCTTAGATTCTTTATGCTTTCACCATTTCGTGGTATATTGAGGTGTAGTCGTATGGGTCATGATTGTGAAGTGATGTTAAGTTTATTTATTTGTTTGAGTTTAGCATTTTTTTTTGTTATTGTTACTTCCTCTGTAATCATATGTAGTGGAGTGTTTAAAAAAAATTATGTGTTTTATTATGTGTCCAAGATGTAAATTTTGGGCATTACATAAACCAATGAGTATGAAGTAGCCCTAGTGGGGATGTGGATGCTTGTGTGATAGGCCCATAGTGCATAGACTAATTTATTATTCCAATCATCACCAAATTTAGTAACTATTTTGCTCAAGTTATTATTGATAGTTTTATTGGAAGCTTTTGCATGTCCATTACCTTGGGGGTAATAAGGAGTAGAAAAGGTGTGTCAAATCTTACAGTTAGAACATAACTTCTTAATGATTTTGTTTTTGAAATATTATCCATTACTGTGACCATAGTTGAAGGAAGACCAAAATTAGAAATGATGTGTCATAAAAAATTGGCACATGTCCTATCTTATTCTTGACTGTAGGGATTCAAATAGCTTCCACCCATTTAGTGAAATATTTTGTAGTTATAATAATAAATTTATGCTCGCTTGTCAATTATAAATTTATTTTTCCAATCAAATCAAACCCCTATAGCATGAATGACCAAGATCAAATGATAGGTTGTAACTCATGTGAAGGAACATGGTGGAGATTACTATGTTGTTGATATTTCTCACATAGTTTGGCATATTTGTGACATTATTGTTCCATGGTGGACCAATAATACCATTGGTTAAGTAGTTTATGTGACATTTTTTTATACTAAAAAGACCACCCCATTCATTGTAATGTACTTCTTGTATAGTTATTTTAGCCTCATCAGTGTTTAGACATTAAAATAAGTGTCCCTCAAAGGATTGTTTGGACATATATCCACCAGTGATCACATAACAGAGGGCATCTCTCTATAATTTATGCTTGTTATTTATGTTGAAAGTATTCAATGTGATAGATTTATTCAAAAAGTTATATATATGTGTGAACCACTATGAGGCTTTTGCATTCCCTGTAATTGCCAAGATTGATAAATCTATATGGTATGTATCTAATATTGATGGTGTTTTTAATCATTGTATAGTGAAGATGGCTTGATCATCATTTGATGTCAATTGGGATTTATTATGCAACACTGGCCATTACATCTACATGACAATTATCCTTTCATGGGATATTTTTGACTGAAAAAATAAACTATGTACATAGACATTGTAACATATTGTGGTATTGAATTAACTTATCCTCTTTTATTTGATAAACATATATAACTTGATTAAAAACCAACTACAAACCCCCATAGATCTTAATGGATTTGATTTGGAGAGCCCATGTTGCATATAAATTTTGGTCCCCTTTTTGGTGATACCTAGTGGACCGTGCCAACTCCACACACCTCAGCACATGGCAGTCATTGTAATAATTGCCCTCTTTTGAGACCATTAGTACCAGTTGGAATAATTTTTGATGATATTGCACGAGCTGGCAGGGAGTTGCTTAACACCTAGGTTTTTAGAGACATCCCTTTGAGTGATTGCATGTGGTAGTTAGAGAGCGTGAGTGTTAGAGTAGTGGAGTTGATGGCATAACAATCCCCAATGACATCTAAACACCTGGTGTGTGCCCATCCAACCTGGAAAGAAGATACCCTTTTGCCTATAAAATGAGATTAAACCTGAAGAAAAAATGAGAGACATTAATGTAGTGAAGCTCTATTGAAATCAAGGGCCACCATTAGTATGTTGTAATCAGCATGAATTGTGTTAAGAATTTTGAATGTATATCCCAATCTCCCCTATGAGCCACTGGGCATGATTAGTTTCAAACATGATCCCATTCTCTATTTTCATGTTATGAAATTTGTGTACTAAAACTATGAATGAATGAAGAATGTTATTGAGAACAATTGAGTGTTGATCTTATCTAGATGATCACAACATTATTTTGCATTTACAACTTGAATTTAATAGCTATGATAGTATAAATTCAGTATATGAACATGTTTCCTTATGAAGGTTTAACCCTGCTGTCAATGGAGTCTTTGTTTATTGTAGCAAGCCCTCAATAGGCTATAAATTATCTTAAGTGTTGAGATAGGCATGCCCCTGAGCTTTGACCCCTGTGTCTAGGGTGCTAGTTGGATGAATAAACCTCTAAGTATGAGCTTTTTCCCTATTTCACTAAGTGCTTTAATGTCATTTTACTTACTATCTAAAATACTTGCACCCCTAGAAGACCATAATGGGTCTAATACTAAATTGTGCCACCATGGCCAAAACCAGTCCCCTTGAATAGGCTTGCACCTATTGATCCTACCCAAGATAGCCTTGCACCGATAGACCACCTAAACCCTTTCCACTATTGAGTAAGTCCCATCGAGACTAAGGTTATGCCATGTTTCAACTATCCCAATGCATGCCCCAATCCCTTCATTGTTGTACTTTGGGTGAGCACACATGACTTGCATTTTATGTGAAAATGATGCCAACGCAGTAGTGTATTGATTTTCTATGATGGCACCTAGATGTATCAAGTACATAATTAACTTGGATTGATGGATAAGTGCATGACTAAGAACATGAGCTAAACAAGGAGACTTTTTTACAACATTTTAGTTTTGTTTTAGTCTAGTTGGTTAGGATACTCGACTCTCATGCCTCAGACCCTAACACCACCCCCTCAACAATTATTATGAAATGGTGATGCACTTGCTCAAGTATCATGATGTAGATAATTCCATGGAACATGTGCTCAAGTGTGAACTTTAATAATGCACTTGAGGTAATACCCAATCAGAGCAGAAGGTGACTCAATTCACAACCACCTTATTGAATTGTATCCATACATGGTATCAAAAATTTAATCCAAACCAGGCTATGGTTGATTACGATATACTGAAGGAGGCTTTTTAAAAGGAATTTGATATTCTTGAGTTTGAGAAATAGAACATCATGACACTCAAGGAAATCAACCAAGGGTTATCCAAGAGCATGCACCTATATGACATGGAGTTCAAGACCCTCCTTTCTAAGATTTTGTATGATATCCACCCCTTCCAACATGCACAATGGTTTGCTAGGGGCCTAATAGTACCTTTTAGGAGAGTGGTTTCCATGAAGACTTTCATGGACCCCTACGAAGTTCTTGAAGCCATGCTCCAAGATGAGGCATTAGGTAGCACTGACATTGGGATCAACCCAATTATGGAGGCACATGTCATGTCAATAGTCTCCCAAATATATAAGTTGACTATTGGTTTGATGCATGATGCTCATAGTGGATTGTGATGTATTGACTGTGAAATGGAGGGGTATACCAAGAATAATTTCCCATGAAGAAATGTTCACACCTTACTTCTCAGTTGTGAAGTTTGTCATGGGCCACATGACTCTCAGAATTGTCCCTTGTTGTAGCATGTCAGTCAAGTAAACACTACTATCTATTGTAAGATGTGTGACACTTATACTCACTCAACATTAGATTGTTGAGTCATTGATGAGATGCACTAAAATATGGAGAGAGGCACATGACAGGAAATAACCATAGTCGAAAGGCAAGTAGGCCAAGGAAACGAAGGCTATGAATAGCAAAATATTGGCTATGAGAATCAATGAGGTGCATGCAAGTGTGGTAGAGGACATGGTAGAGGAAGATTCCCACTATGATCATGTTATAAATGTGAGTCAACTAAGCATTACCAACATGACTACCCCATGCACCCAATGTGCAAGTATTATCGAGGATCATATGCTATCAAGGAATACTTAGATTTATACAAAAAGATGACTCAAGTTCAGCCTGATACTGATAAGGGTACTGCCATGTTAGGTGTGATCAAAGAGAAAAAAATGGTCTCTCAAGCCACAAAAAATTTGCAACAAGCCACCTAAGGTGTAGACCATAACTCGAAGTGGGTTCACCACACAATCACCTACTGCATCGATAAAAGAATTGCACTTAGAATAGGATGAGTCAAGCCACACTAAGTGAATAACGTGATCTAAGCCTAAAGATATGCTTTACCTTGACCTGACACAATATAAGGACATCCTATAGCAAGCCATGAGTGTAATACAAAATTTGCATGGAGAGCTCCAACTAGATAGAGATCTAGAGGCACAAGCAAGTGTCATGTGCAAGAAGCAAGATAGACAGAAGGCTGAGGTACAAGAGTTGACCAAGATTCTACACCTCCTAAAATTTGAAGGGATGTTTCCCCTATTGAAAAACTTGCTTTTAAAACATGTAGGGAAGAGACTAGAGGAGGAAGCATGTCTCAGATGATTGAAGTTGTTACATCACATATGGAGTAGGTGTGTGAAGTAATTCATACTCGTAACATAGAGTATGACCAAGAACTATTAATAAATGCCACCATTAATGGATGGTGTATTTGTGAGGTCCTTTTGGACATGGGTACAGAGGTTAACATTCTGACCAAAACTGCCTAGGATAAGATGGGATGGCCACCCTTAAATCCCTCCCCTCATATGTTCTTTATGGCCAACAAACCCTAAGCAAAACCTATTGAGATCCTGAAGGGCACCATTGTAGATATTATGGGTACCAAATTATGAGCCAACTATGAGGTAATTGAGTTAGTAGAGCATGATAACTATTTAGTGCTCTTAGGGAGGCTATGGTGCTACACCAACACCACAGAAATGCACTTCAAAAAGTGCTATATGACTTTCAAGAATGGTAAAGATAGGGTGGTGATCCACCTATGAAGTGATCAAGGGCCTCCATATGTGTAAAGTGTTGATCTCGAAGATGAGATCAATCACATTTATAACATCATGGCATGATGTATTGAGAAGCTTAACCCAAGCAACCAAGGAGTGCTTGAATGGGAGGATGGATAATCAGTTTATGATACAACTAACATTGCCTACGACTGATGTTGGGGATCAACCAACAATGTTGATTACAATATGAAAGCAATGAATGCGGAATTAAACCAAAAAGATAAGTAACTAGAATCAAAAATACAGCAAGAAGAAGAGATACAAGAAACCACCCTAAAAACTTGTATTAAACTCTTTACAGAAAGAATACAATTGAAGAAACTTCTTTTCTTCCACACCTCTCTCAGATGTATAGATCTCTCTCTAGATCTCTTTCCCTCAAGAGCTCTCTCTCTCAATTACAATCACAATTCACACCTTGAATTGTCTATCTTACAATATTTTATACTATTCAACACCAATTCTACAATTGTGTCCAATAAGCTATGAAGATCTATCCTATTATATAATAATTAGGAAACATGAGCATGCATTTACAACCAATAGTTATGCCTCTTAAACAAGGGCTCTAAAACAGTCTTACTAATAATAGAGATGCGGACTTAAGACTATCACTTAATCCTAACATTCAAACACTCTGTTCTATCCATGGAAATAGCATTCTGGATGCATAGGTAACCAACATCGATTCCTGCCTATTTGCTTGTGACCGACGTCGACCGATCCATGACCAACGCCGACATCTCCTGTACTGCTCCTGATTGACGTCAGTCGCTCTTGACCGATGCCGGTGACTGTGTAAACCTACAACTTCTGCAATCTGCTCACTTGGTGAAGCTTTTAGCTCCACACCTTAACAATCTCCCACTTGGAGATAAACAGCTACACCAGTACCTGTACAACATCTTCTAGCTCTTCCATCTTCAAACTCAATCATGAAGACCAACATAAGTTGAATGAAAATTCAACTTCTCCTTTGTAACCGGCTTGGTTAATATATCCACAGGTTTCTTATCTGTATGGATCTTCTCCAGCTTCAACTCACCATCCTCCAATACCTGTCTTATGAAGTGGTACCTAAGCTGTATATGCTTTGTTCTTGAATGAAAGGCTGAATTCTTAGCAAAATGGATTGCACTCTGACTATCACTGTATAGTCTGCAACTCTCTTGCTCCTTTCCAAGCTCTTCCATGAACCGTGTCATCCATATCATCTTTTTGCTAGCCTCCGTGACTGCAATATACTCTGTTTCTGTAGTTGACAAGGCAACAACCTTCTGCAACTTTGATATCCAGCTAATTGCCATTCCACCAACAGTGAAAACATATCATGTGGTGCTCCTCTTGCCATCCAAATCACCTGCCATATCTGAATCTACATAACCATGTAGAGAAGTATCTGAACCTCCATAGCACAAATGCCTACTGCTGGTTCCTCTCAGATATATAAGGATCCACTGAACTGTTTTCCAGTGCTCCTTCCCTGGATTGGCCATATACTTACTTACAACTCCCACTGCTTGGGCAATATCCGGTCTAGTACAAACCATTGCATAGATTAAACTCCCTACTGTGGAAGCATATGGAACTCTACTCATGTACTCTACCTCATCATGTGAATTAGGACATTGTTCTTTACTCAATTTAAAATGTCCAGCCAAAGGTGTGCTTACCAGTTTTGCATCCTGCATATTGAACCGTTTCAACACCTTGTTCACATAATCCTCTTGAGACAAAATCAACCTGTGATTTTTTCTATCTCTCTTAATGCTCATGCCAAAGATTTTCTTTGCTGCTCCCAAATCCTTCATGGCAAATGTGTGAGCTAATTTCACCTTAAGCTCAGAGATATCCTGCATGTGTGATCCTGCAACCAACATATTATGTACATACAACAACAGAATAATATATCTACCATTATTCAATCTCTTAAAATACACACAATGGTCAGATTGACACCTACTGTAGCCATGCTCAGTCATAAACCTGTCAAATCTCAAATACCACTGTCTAGGAGCTTGCTTGAGGCCATAGAAGCTTTTCTTCAATCTGCACACTAACTTTTGCTTACCTTTGACCTCAAATCTTTTCGACTGATCCATATATATTTCTTCATCCAAATCTCCATGAAGAAACGCTGTCTTAACATCAAGCTGCTCAAGATGCAAATCCTCAATAGCAACTAAAGACAATACAACCCATATAGAAGTCATTTTAACAACAGGAAAAAAAATCTCACCAAAATCAATACCTGGCTTTTGTGCAAATCTTTTCACTACCAACCTGGCCTTATATCTCATCTGTCCATTCTCACCTTCCTTCAACCTGTAGATCCATCTGTTCTTCAGTGTCTTCTTTCCTGTTGGCAACTCAACCAAATCCCATGTTTGGTTCTCTCTCAAGGAATTAATCTCCTCATTCATGCCTAGCTTTCATTGATTATTGGATTCCACCTGTATTGCTTCATCAAAACTCTCTGGTTCTCCACCATCAGTTAGCAATAAATAGAATAATGAAGGGAAATATCGAATTGGAGGTTTACTTACCCTTTTTGACCTCTTGATGGGCATCTGAGACTCATTCACAACACGCTGTCTGCCCAAATTCTCTGACAGTGACCGACCTCAGTCACTTCCAGGCCTGTTACTGGCCGACATCGGTTCTGCCTGATCGACGTCGATTCCTTCCTAGCCGACGTCAGTCACAGTGTGACCGACATCGGTTCCTATATTATCGACGTCGGTTCTTGCCTGACTGACGTTGGTCTCTGTGTTTTTCTGTCTGTGATTAATTTTTCTCGCAAGCTCATTTTGAACCGTCACTTCGTCCAATTCTCCATCGCTCTGCCCAGATTGATTCAACTTCTTCAGTTGATCACTATACATCACTTTTTTATTGAAAACAACATCACGGCTCCTAATTATCTTATTAGTTCCTAGATTTCAAAACCTAAATTCAAAATCATCAGAGTCATAGCCAATAAATGTGCACCTCATAGACTTAGCATCCAGCTTCTTTCTATTTTCTTTATCAACGTGCACAAAGTCTTCACAATCAAAAACTTTGAGAAATGAGAGATCTACTTTTTTACCTGTCCATGCCTCTTCTAGAATTCCACCATCCAGAGCTGTAGAGGGTCCTCTGTTAATCATGTACACTGCAGTATCAACAGTTTCTGCCCAAAATTCTAAGGGCAAACCAACATGCAATCTCATACACCTTGCACGCTCCATGATTGTTCTATTCATCTTTTCAGCAACTCCATTCTGCTGAGGTGTCTTTGGAACTGTTTTTTGCCTACGTATTCCATGCATATAACAATACCAATTGAACTTATAGCTGCAGAACTCACCACCATTGTCAGATCTCATGCACTTCAATCTTCTACCTGTTTCATTCTCAACCATAGCTTTCCAAATCTTAAAAGTCTCAAATACATCAGATTTCTTCTTAATACAATAGACCCATACCTTTCTTGTAGCATCATCTATGAATGAAACATAGTACTGTGATCTTCAAATAGAAGCAACCTGAGCTGGTCCCCACACGTCTGTGTGAACAAGCTGCAACTTATGTTTCTTCTTTGTTGACCCAGTCTTGAGAAAACTTACCCTCTTCTGTTTTCCAAACACACAATGCTCACAAAAATCTAAGTCTATGATTTTTAAATCTGAAAGCTTATCTTTTGACTTAAGAATTGACATTCCCTTCTCATTCATGTGGCCAAGCCTTGAGTGTCACAATTTTGCATCCACATCTGAAGTAGATAATACAGAAAGAGTGTTATTAATAACACAATTACATAAATAGAGAGTACCTACTCTCTTACCTCTGGCCATTACAAGTGCACCCTTGGTCACCTTCCAAGATTCAGCTGTGAGAGTTACTGTACAACCCTCATCCCCTAACTTTCTTGTAGAAATCAAATTTCTCTTCAAGCTGGGAACATGCATAACATCTCTCAACACCCATGTGTTGCCATTCTGCATTTTTAGCTGCACTTTATCTTTGCCAATAATTTTACAAGGCTCATCATCCCCTAAGTAAACTATTCCAAAATCTCCATGGACATAGTCACTAAAATATTCTCTATTAGGGGTTGCATGGAAAGATGCACCATAATCTAAAATCCAAGATTTTATATTATTATGCAAAGAGAATATTAAAGCATCTTGTGCAATACCTGCAACCTTTGCTTCTTCTTTACCTTCATGTTGATTGTCCTCCTTAGGCTTTGACCAGCAATCTTTGCTTATGTGCCCTATCTTTCCACAATTTCAGCATTGTGGCCTCCTGTCATTTCTGAATTTGGATTTACCTCTCACCTTTGACTTAGACCTTGATCTCCTCTTGCTCTTCTCTTTTTGCCTTCCCCTGCTCTTAAAACTTAAAGCTTTCCCTGATGTTTTTCCTGTGCTTTTTCTACGAATTTCTTCATTCAAGATTACACTAACAACATCTTCTACTTTTAAAATATTTGAGGCAGATGTAGTATTACTAACTGCCATTACCAAGCTATGCCAGTTTTCAGACAAAGAACATAATATTAAAAGAGCTTTAATTTCATCATCAAACACTATATTGACTGAACTTAATTGATTTACAATTCTATGGAAATCATTTAGATGATTAGATACAGATCCACCTTCCTGCATATGCAAATTAAATAACTGTTTCATAAGATATACCTTATTAGAAGCTGAGGGTTTTTCATACAAATTTGCTAAAATAGTCATCAACTCTACCATTGTCTTTGCCTGTGATAAATTAAATATCACAGTAGATGCCAGACTCAGTCTTATAGACCCCAGAGCCTTTCTATCAAGAACTTCTCATTCTTCATCATCCATGTCTTTGAGCTTCTTTGCAATCCCACCTAACGATAAGTATAGATCTTTCTGATACAGATAATCCTCTATCTGTATTCTCTAATGTTGATAATTCTTGCCATTAAACTTTTCCATTCTCAGTTTACTTTCTTCGGCCATTGCTTCTCCCACTCAAACAAAAATTCTTGTAGAAACCCCTATGAGTACCCTGTAATCAATATACACTAACTAGATCTGAAACACCTGTTAGCCAACCTAAGCTCTGATACCACTTGTTGGGGATCAACCAACAATGTTGATTACAATATGAAAGCAATAAATACGAAATTAAACCATAAAGATAAGTAACTAAAATCAAAAATACAGCAAGAAGAATAGATACTAGAAACCACCCTGAAAACTTGTATTAAACTCTTTACAGAAGGAATACAATTAAAGAAACTTATTTTCTTCCACACCTCTCTCAGATGTACAGATCTCTCTCTAGATCTCTTTCCCTCAAGAGCTCTCTCTCTCAATTACAATCACAATTCACACCTTGAATTGTCTATCTTACAATATCTTGTACTGTTCAACACCAATTCTACAATTGTGTCCAATAAGCTATGAAGATCTATCCTATTATATAATAATTAGGAAACATGAGCATGCATTTACAACTAATAGTTATGCCTCTTAAACAAGGGCTCTAAAATAGTCTTACTAATAATAGAGATGCAGACTTAAGACTATCACTTAATCCTAACATGAAAACACTCTATTCTGTCCACGGAAATAGCATTCTGGACACACAAATAATCGACATTGGTTCTTGCTTGTTTGCCTATGACCGACGTCAACTGATCCATGACCGACGTCGGTATTTCCTGTACTGGTCTTAACCGACGTCAGTCACTCCTGACCGACGCTGGTGACTGTGTAAACCTGCAACTTCTGCAATCCGCTCACTTGGTGAAGCTTTTAGCTCCACACCTTAACAACTGATGGATAGAATAGGCTTATAAAGTTACTGGCTGAAGGTGCCACATAGTGTAGGAAATTAAGCCAAGGCCAACCAAAAAGGGACTAATTAGGGTTGATCACACTCAAAAGAAATGGGTTTCCCACACCAAAAAGTTAGGGAAAAAGGTGTTTTGACTGAGTAAAGGGAAGCTTACAACACTCCTAAAATATGGAGGGAGCCATCTTGTAGAGAACTATGTCCATGACATTGAAGCATGCATACCCAAGGAAATAGATAGAATGGGTGTACTAATGCATACCCTAAAGATCACTACTACTTATTGGTGGATAGTGCAAAGGCTTAGCTTGCCAACATGACAAGATGTGAAGGTAGAAATATGCACTAGGTTTGGAAAGAGTAATGAGGACTTATACATACCTACTTACTTAGGTGATTCTGACCCAATCATGCATGTGCATTTATGTGAAAAACCTAGACTATCTACGATGAGAATGTGCCCAGAAGCCTATGGGTGCGTGCCTTCTATAGGAGTTTGAAAACATGGGCACAAGCATGGTATATTGTAAATAAAATGCACTAAGAAATAGGATACATGGAGGTCCTTAAGGAGAGGTTCATGCACACCTTATCCTTCTCTTCATAGAACTTAGAGCTACTAGAGCCACTGCAAGTCATTCGTAGGGTAGTGTTTGAGAACACTGCCATTCTAGAAGAGTGCTTTAGAGACATGTTTGGGGAGAAAGGACTAGTGATCTTGAGATTTTTTAAATAAAAGGCACTCAATAGTGAATCTAGTGAGGAGGAGGATGAGACCCAAAAGGAGCGCAATTGGAAGGCTCTAATAGGAAGACAAAAACTTGTATGCCTTGTGGATGATAGTACCTCAGATGAAGAACACCTGATGCATCTTTGAATTGAAATAATGGAGGAGACAAGGCAAGTTAAAGAATCTCATCAGGAGATGAATGGACCTTACCACACACCATTCAATACCACTAAAGTAGACATCAATGTAGAAGGTGAGTCGATGATTGCCACTATAGGTGCTTACTGGCCTAAGGTAGACATGATGCAAATCATAGACCTCCTAAAAGAGTTTCAAGACTTGTTATCGCATAGCTACCAAGATATGAAGGGCACCCACTCCTCCCTTGGAAAAATGAGCATCAAGTTGGTTGATGGCATGAGGCCTGTCAAGAAGCACCCATATAGGATGAATCCCAATCTTTGCATCAAGGTGAAAATGGAACTTGATAGAATGTTGGCTGCCAACATCATTTACCCTATACAAGATTCCAAATGTGTCAGCTTGATGGTCTTGAGAATCAAGAAGGATGGGTGCATATGGATCTATGTCAACTACAGGGTTTTGAAATCCACCTGCATCACTAACCCATTCTCAACCCCATTCACTAATGAAGTCATGGATGGTGTTGCATGTTACAAAATCTATACTTTCATTAATGGTTTCTTAAGCTACCATCAAGTGCAAATCGAGGAATATGATAAGCCCAAGATAACCTTTGTGATGGAATGGGGTTGTTTTGGTTATAATATGATTCCCTTTAGACTCAAGAATGTGCTAATCATATTCTCTAAAATGGTGATCACTGCTTTCAAGGACTTCATCCATAGGTTCCTCCAAGTTTATCTTGATGATTGGACTATGTATGGCCTTGTAAAAGACCACTATGACAATCTGTGCCTCATGTTTAAAAGGTGTAGGTAGCTCCAGATATTTTTGAACCTAAAGAAGTGCATCTTCATAACCCCCTTTAGAATATTTCTTGGGCACATCATCTGTAAGGATGGTTTACTTGTGGACCCTGTGAAGATAGCCATCATAATTAAACTCCAGACCCCTTCAATGTAGAAAGATGTTTGTGCCTTTCTAGGCCATTATGGCTACTATAAGAAGTTTATACGAAGATATACAAAGATTTCCATGCCTCTGGAGGAGATCCTACACAAAAATAGACCATTTTATTGGGGTGAAGCACAAGAGGAGGCTTCTGAAACATTGAAGCTAAAGTTGGCTAGCATGTCAATTCTACAATTCTTAGACTGGACTACTCTTTTCCATGTCTATATTGATGCTTTAGGATCCACAATTGGTGCCACATTGGTGCAACCAGGCAAGGGAAAGATGGACCACCCTATCTCCTTTGCAAGTAGGAAATTAATGCAAGCAGAGCAAAATTACACCACCATCAAGGGTGCGGTGTTGGCAATGGTCTATGCCTTACAAACATTTAGGAAATATTTATTGGTGACCCCATTCATCTTTTTCACTGATCATGCGGTGCTCAAGTACCTCGTGAACAAGCCTATTTTACATATGCACATATGCATATGGATAGTCCTATTCTAAGAGTTACATTTCTCAGTTGTTTTTAAACTTGGAAAGCAAAACTTGGGGCCAAATCATTTTTACTGTATCAATTTTGGTGATGTGAAAAAATCAATTGAGGATGACATGTTGGATGTACAAATATACAAAGTCCAGAGCATCCTTGAAGACTTAGCGGAGATTGTCACTTTCCTAACATCTAGATTTGTGCCCAGACCATGTCAAAAAAAGAGAAGAAGCAACTTGCAGCTCACACCACCCTTTTTAGCTCATTGAGGGGGAGTTGTACAAGCTAAGTAGAGATGAAGTCATGCATTAATGTGTTTTGGAACATGAAAGAGACTCCATATTACAAGAAGCACATGATGGAATCATAAGAGGCCATTACGCTAGAGACACAACGGTGCGTAAGATATTGTAGTCAGGCTTATGGTGGCCAAGCCTATTGCAAGATACAAAGGAGTGTGCCAAGGCATGTGACATATGCCAACACACTGGGAAGCCCAACTATTGAGATGAGATGCCCCTCATCCCCATATTTTCTTAGACACCATTCAAGAAATGGGCAATTGATTTTGTTGGGCTAATAACTCCTACAACATGGTGCATAAATATGAGGTATATCCTGGCAACCACTAATTAAATCACTAAGTGGGTTGAGGCCACACTGACAAAAGAATGCATAGCTGAAACAACTATGCACTTCATCTGGGAAAACATAATAAGTTGATATGGGTGCCCATTAAGTTTGACTAGTGATAGGGGCACTCATTTCATCAATGAGATGATGTGCATCCTCTTAACTGAATACATGGTGGCGCACCATAAGACCACCACATATCATCCCCAAGCACATAATTGAAGCATTCAACAAGATTTTGGGAATGTGCCTAATAAATATATGTGATATTGGTCGTAAGGATTGGATTGATCACATTTTAGTGGTACTATGGGCATATCGCATGACCTATAAGTGCTTGAAGAAGGCTACACCATTTCAACTAGTGTTTGGCACTGAAGCAGTTCTTCCCATGGAATTCTTGGTACCATATTTATGCATTGCATGGATTGGTCTCGTAGTTGACCAAGAATCTTGGAACACAAGGTTGGAAGACTTGGAGAGTTTTGATGAATAATGTGCCTAAGTAAGATGGAGTCAACAAATCAAAAGGCATGCTAGAAGCTCTGGCATGACAAGCACATCAAGCACAAGGAGCTGAATGAAGGAGCATTGGTGTTGCTTTATGATTCAAAGTACATCAAGAACCTAGGAAAATTATAAATAAAGTGGATGGGCCCCTACATCATCCACTACATCTTGGAGACAGGCACATACAAGTTGCACACATTGTCTAGCGAGATGCTCCCAGGGCATTTCAATGGCAATCGATTGAAGTTGTATCGATAGTAGAATGGTACTTGTGCCATAAGAATACCAAATTATTGATCACTAGTAAATTTGAAGTTGAGATAACCAGAATTTAATTTGGCACAAGACAAACTATTATTTTTATTTTTTGCTTTCATTCCTTGTATAGTGTAAAGAGGTAATAAATGGCACACGGTGACCACAAAGACTTATCTGTTGGCACTTCACACATAATTCTAGTTGGGTGAATCAATCAATTGCACTTCTAAGCACATGAGGCTATGACACCTAAGTTATGGGTACGTGAATCAACATAGATCTAATGAATTCATCTGGCCTTTCACACATAATTCTAATCAGGTGAGTTGAGCACTTGTGCCCTCTAAGCGCAGGAAGCCAAACATCTAAATGGTGAGCACATGAAACTCACTAGATGTAAGCATAATATGCATAATATCTATGTGCATAAAGTGAACATTACAAGGATCTTGAAGGCTCAAGAACAAACTACTTTGGCTCTTCCATGCATAATACTATGCGGGTGAGTCGAGCCCATTTACTCTCTTAGCACCTAGGGCCAGACATCTAAGTTTTTGGGCATGAGAAAGTTACCAAACCTTGAAAATTTGAGGATAATATGACAAAGTACATAAGTGCAAAGATAACCTTTACATCATAGTTAGAAAGAGGTGCATCAATTGATCATTGACCAGAGACTAGAGCAAAAGGTGAACATGCTCAACATGAATGGGTGCATGGAATAAGGTGAAGACACTCAAAAGGGTTGATCACAAGGAAAAAAGTTAAGATGCACACTCTGATAGTGTGGAAGAGAACCAAGAAAGAAGACAAAGCACTGGAGGGCCAACACAAGGGATTTGTATACGGTAGGATAGGCCAAGGCAAGATGAAGTGCAAGAAATCAACCAAAATAGAGAAGCACGCTTGAAATGGAAGAAAATCTACAAGAGGAAGTGGAATTTAGGAGGTTGAATCATGTGCATGTGAGGAACTACACTCAGGTTACCATAAGGAAGTCAAAGTTCATACCAAGTGAACAAGCATAGGAGAAGAATCATCTAAGATAGCTGGCGTCCACCCATAATTAAGTGGGAAGTGACCGTTTGAATTAAACATCACTTCACCAAATTACCGTTAGAGATCACTTAATGAAATGGCTATAGAGGCACAAAGATATGTAATTAATACATTGATGTCAAAGGATTCTTGTGGATTTCATGAAAGTTTGTATTTTCCAAGAGATCTAAGAGCTGCCATGCATTAATAATGGTAGCTGAGAGAGTGGGGTATAAAATAGTAGAAAACACAAGGGTTTAGTTTACAAACCTTATGTTAATTTAAGACTTAGAGTGAACTAAGAACCAAAGTAGCTGAGGTGCAAAAAACTTATTCTAGTAAGAATTTGAGCTCTTTCGGGCATGAGGAGTGAACGATTGCAAGCTAGGAAGGATTGCATTCATAGTCAGAGTGATTTGGAGAAGTGTGGAGAAAGGATTCTGTAGATACCAAGCAATTGGAAAAGAGGATTGATGCCTTGGTTGGCATTGAAGTTTAGTGAAGCTTGAGATTTGAAGGAACAGTCGTAAATCTCGTGACTATAGAAGTACCACCACAATTCAAGGTCTCGATAAGCTGTACCTTCTACATTTTAACACAAGCAAGTTTAGGATGGTGAATAAATGAAAGGGATAGAGCTCTAAAATGGCACAATAGGATCCAAAATAGGCACATATAGATCCTGAAGCAGCTACTACAAAAATAGCAATGTGGAGAGTAGAAGTAGTGAGCGTGGCATAGGTGGACATTGAAGCACTCACCAAAATGTCATACCAAGTAATGCAGTTACCTTTGGAGGTCATGTTATGGGTGGATTGACACTCTTTTATGCACATATGCTAGATAAAAGATTATAATCACTACATGTCTAGTCACTTACAAGACCTTGCATAAGATTGGATGGTAGACACAGGGTGGAAGATAGTGCAAGGTGATGCCTTGTTTGATGTCTCGATTTGATATAAATTGATATCATCTAGCATAACTCAACTTTATGAGTTACCATGTTTTGGGAAGCTAGAGGAGTTGGTTTAATTCCTACTCTCACACATCCATGAGGACCACATTTACTTCATAGGGAGGCACATGAAGATTTATGCATAATTGATCAAGAGAATATTTGGGCTTCCAGACACTGATAAGGACATCCATCAGATGATGGATGATGATGAATAGGTGGAGCACATAGCCCAAATCTTAAAGTATTCCAATGAGGGTTTCACATTCCCCATCAAGGAGTGCAAGGATCCCAGCATGAGGGAAATGACATGTCTTATAAGTTCTAAGCTATGCCCAACCAGTTGATGGATTGATGTGACTAAGGCATACCTTTGCATCACCTATCACATGGTACAGGGCATGCAATTCAACATTACCAAATTCATCACTGATGAATTTTTGAAGAATGAACAGGAGTTGCAAAGGGAATGTTTATATGGGGATCCATCCTCATTCTCATTATCATGGAGGAGATTGGGATTTTAGACAGGGATGAGGACAACCTCTAGGTCCATCCAAAACATAACGATTCCTCGACACAGGAGCAAAAAGAATTCACAAGCCTAGCCTCTTTCTGTGCCAAATATAAGACTCACATCATGCGGTGGTACAAGAGATACATAGAAGCCTTTGGGCTAAAATGGTGCATCCCTCATGAGCTACCTCAAAGTATGTTCAAAACAAAAATCTTTGCCATAATGCAACACTATTGTTTAGTGTTCTTGTTGCTGGTTGATGGCAACATGTCAGGGTGGCTAAAAATTCCCTACACCTTTTCAGAAAGATTCTTCAGGGATATGCTACACTAGATCCCTAATGGATAATAGTTAGACATTCCAGTCAAATATTGGATTTGGAGAGACATAAGATGAGGCACTAGTTCACTTGCGTAGATGGTAAGCCCACCAAGGATGAAGAAGATGAATTAGATGGCCTAGATATCGACCCCCTTCTAGAGGCAACCATACATGGCCACATCCATAAGATCTACTATGAGATGAAGCCATGGAAGAAGGGCCTCAACACCGTGCATAGTGAAGACCCTTCAATCTAGATCGATGATGAAGGAACTCCAGCACCAATAGAGAAGAAGTCTCCCAAGAAGAAGAGGGGGGAGACTTTGGAAGAGATAGAGGAGTGAATAAGGCTCAAAATCACCTCAGAGGAAGAAGCATCTCCTTTGATATCCACAAAGAAGCACATACGATTCACACCAAAGGCTTCCCCTAATGCAAAGAAGGGGAAGGTTCCTCCTATAACACCTAGGATAATCCTATCTGACATAGAAGAGGAAGAGGAGATGGAAGAAGAAGTAATTGGGAAGGGCATATACATTATGCTCGAGGAAGATGACTCCTCATCAAGTGAATAGACCCCCTCTCTATCCCCTCAGATTGAAGTAAAGAAGGTGTGAAGATGGAGGAAACTCAACCTCAGTGATGCTAATATACATAAGGCACTAGAGATGGAGGAGCGAAGAGAGGAAATGACAAAGACCAGAATATCTAAAGAAGCCATTGAGATGGTTGAGGCTAAAGAGCATAGGAAAGAAGTGGAGGAGTGCAAGGCATAGGATATGAAAGGAAAGAAGGAAGCAGAAATAGGTGAAAAGTATGATGAGGCAAAATCACATGGAGAAATAATACTTGTAGGTGCACCAACTAAAGAAGAGTTAAAGCACAAATGGGAGGATATAGGCCTAGACCAAGAGCATATCAATGCAAAACTGAAGTTACACCATAAATGAGAGGTTATGAGGGCCAAGGTCATGTCCCAAGATGAAATTAATCAAATAGAGGCTGAGGAGATAAAGGCAAAAGAGAAGAAATGCAAGGCATAGACCAAGAAAAGGAAGGCAGAGAAGAAAAAAGATGAAGAAGAAAAAGCCAAAAGGAAAGAAACTAAAGAGAAGATGGCCAAGGCAGAAAGGTCTAGAATGAAGAAAGAGAGAGAGGAAAAGGTTGTTGCTCATACAAAACCTAAAAAGGAGAAAGTAATGAAAGAGGCACCTAGCACCCACCCCAGTTTGGTAGAGGAAGATGTATAATAGGTGCACCCTAGTTCTGAAAGGGTGTCTAAAAATAAGGAATGCAATATTGGCACCTCAGAAGAACAAAAGGAGAAGGTATTAAAGACCCCACTGGGGCAAGAGGAGAGTAAACTGGTGTTGAGAAGGTTCATGCCAAAGAAATACAAAGAAAATAAAAAGTAGACAAGGGGGAAAAGTCTAAGGAAGAACCCCTCCAAAAACAAGATGGTAAAACTAGCACCGAATAGAGAGAAGAGGTAGACCAAGGGGAGAAGTTCGATAAAAAACCCCTAAGAGAAGAATAAGAAGGCAATGGAGAAATTCGTATCACTAGTGGACGGGAGAATAAGCATACATAGGTAACCATTGAGGATGAGGAGTATGAGCTGAGATACAGGGAGAAAGTGTAGAGAGGGTTCACCCAGGATGATGACTTCTATATGATGGAGTACATGCCCCCTCGAGTTGCCATGACCTTGACGTGCCATTAAGTTTTTTGGGCCTTCGATTGCTACATGGATGAGCCTCTGTTCTAGGTGCCTATGAAATCAATTCAAAACACCAAGAAACCAGAAGAGGGGTGTGACTATCAGCTTATGAATCCTAGGGACATGAAACTTTTGAGGTTAGCTAAAGCCCTTCTTAAAATGGCCTCCAAAGTGGCACGTAAGAACATTGTCAATGATGTTTATGTTGCCAAGTGTAAATACATTACGCTTAAAGTAGAAGAGGAGATAAAAGTGATGAATATCAAACTCCAACAGTTGGTTGAGCTCATCTAAGAGGTGAAGCCATCCATTTTGGATGGTGTGGATACCTCAAAAATGAAGGAGGTCAATAAAGTTTTCATGCTAGTAGAACAAATGATCCCTCGAATGAAGATAGCGCTAAAGGAACAAGAAGACCCCAATGAAGCCATAAAAAGAGAGCTAAATAAAAAGCTCAATGCAGTAGAGGACCTCTTTACTAAAATAGAAGAGGGAGTAGAGGAAGAAAATTCCATCTTTTACAACTTTGCCACTCAAGCATCATAAGGTGAAAGAGGAGAAGGAGGCTTTGGTGAAGCATGCATTTACTATGAGCAGGATTGATCACACCCAGGTTATGGTGTAGGTCAATACCTTAAGCACCTAGATAAAGACCCATGAGCAAGACCTAGAGGCACTCTTCCATGACTTTTAGACAAAGTCCAGCGAATAGGGGATATTTTAGATCGCAGGGTGAGAAGAGTGAAGGAAATGATGGAAGCTTTTAGGAAAGAGCTGGATAAAATAGATGTACTCGCACTTGAGGCTGAATCAATAAAGTAGAAGGTGCCACCAAAGAGATCAAGATCAACATTTAGGGGTTTGAAAACTTCAAGGTAGAACTGTAGTAGAGTGCACTCAAATTTTATGCAACAAACGTGTTAAAAGACTAGTTTGAGGGTGGACTAGTAATTTTGTATGGGGTAATGTTGGGCCTCTTTATGGTGATACCTAGTGAACTATGCCAAATCAACACACCTTGGTGCATTGTAATCATTGTAATAATTTCCCTCTTTTGACACTATGAGCACTAACTATAATAGTCTTTGATGATCTTGCTTCAGCTAGTAGGCAATTGCTTAGCACTTGGGCTTTAAGGGACATCTCTTTGAGTGCTTGCACGTGACATTTGGAGAGTGTGAGTGTCAATATAGTAGATCTGGTGGCATAACGACCCCCAATAACATCTCAACACCTAGAGTGCACCCATCTAACTTGGAAAGAATATGCACCTCCACCTATAAAAAGAGCTTGAACCTGAAGAAAAAAGAGGAGACAATAATGCAACGATGCTCTACTGAAATTGAGGGCCACCATTAGTATGTTGTAATCAGCATGAACTATGTTAAAAAATATAAATTTATAGCCCAAGCACTTCTATGAGCCATTGGGTATGATTAGTTTCAAAGATGAGCCCATGTTATGTTTTCATGTTATGAACTTTGTGTACTGAAACTGTGAATGAATGAAGAATGTTATTGAGAAAAATTGAGTGTTGATCTTATCTAGATGATTACAACATTATTTTGTGTTTGTGACTTGAATCTAATAGTTATGATAGTATAAATTTGGTATATGAACATGTTTCCTTATGAAGGTTTAATCCCAACATCAATGGCATCTTTGTTTAATGTAACAAGCCCTCAATAGGCTGAAAATTATCCTTAGTGTTGAGATAGGCACGCGCTTGAGCCTTGACCCCTACGCCTAGGGCACTAGTTGGACGATTGAGCCTTTAAGTATTAGCTATTGCCCTATTTAAATAAATGCCTGAATGACACTTTACTTACTATCTAAAAGACTTGCACCCCTAGAAGACCGAAACAGGTCTAATACCGAATTATGCCACCATGGCCAAAACTAGTCCCCATGAATAGGCCCACACCTATTGATCTTACAAAAAATAGCCTTGAATCAATAGAACACCTAAGCCCATTCTACTAATGACGAATTCCCATCGAGACTAAGGTTGTGACATGTTTCAACTAGCCCAATGCAAGCCCCATTCCCTTCGCTACTGTGCTTTGGGTGATCGCACACGCCTTGCACCTTGTGTGAAATTGATGCCAACGCAGTAGTGTGTTTAAATGTTGTGCACCATATACTTTTAATATGATTTTGCCTAGTTGTATCAAGTATAAAATTGACTTGGATTGATGGCTTAGTGCATGACTAAGCACATGAACTAAAAAAAGAGACTTTTCTACAACAATAAACCTAAAATAAGTGCTTGTATTATACTATATTATTTATACATGAGAAACCTAATATGTATGCAAATGGCAAAGGCTGTCCCTATGGAGTGATAATAATAATGCTTGCATTATCACCTAATGTGCATTTGGAGCCATCAAAAAATATTGTCCATGTATCCTCAGTAATATTATATGCTATGAAATCATCTCTGAAGGTATTTCTAATAGGTTTTGTATCTTGTAGTTGAGCGGTGGCTAATTGATCTTAAATACCTTAACCTTTGATTGACTTTTGAGGTAAGATCTTTAAATCCAATCCATGAGTAACATTACCCATTCGGCTACACATCCTAATAAATGAGGTTTTGGTGTGAGAAATTTCAATGGATCAACTTTGGTAATAACTTGAGACTCATTATTTATCAAATAGAGTTGAAGTTTTTATGCATCAAATACAAGAGATAAACATAATTTTTCCATTGTAGTATAAATGTGCTTATAGTCCACAAGTGTGTAACTGATATAGTAAATGGCTCTCTTTGTGTGATCATCATCATATTGTGCCAGTAAAGCACCCAACGCGTGATTTTTAGTAGAAATGTATAAGAGAAGTAGTTTGTCTAGTATCGAAGGCACATGAATGGGTAGATTTAACACGTAATTCTTAAGTGTCTCAAAACTCTCTTGACATTTTATATTCCATTCATACTTTATATCTTTTTTGAGTAATCTGGGGAAGTTTTTTGCTTTATTGTTAGCATAGGTTCTTGATATAATATCAGAACATGCTAAGGATGAGGATAGATGTGTGATAAATGCGTAGTCATAGGCCCTATTACCAAGTCATGTGAAGGAAAAGAACAAATGAAAGATTTAAGGTACATTTTCATCCTGTGATAGCATGCTAATTAGAGGCAATAGGAAGTTCATCTACAGTCAAAGAATTCAAAACAATTTAGAAAGGAAATAACCATAATTATACACAATGAATCCTATGCAAGGAACAAATAAATAAACCATATAGGTAACCATAAACAGTAAATCTATATTGATCTCTTCTAAATATAGAACCCTTTATTCTTACAAACAATAACATATTTATAGATGCTTAAATATCTATGACTTTACGGCTTTTATTTGAGCTTGGCACCAAAAGGAGTCTCTTTGTCTTCCAACCTATTAGAACTTCTTGAGGAAAGGATAAAATACGCGAACTTATGACAATATGAGTGCATTATGCATAAATGGAAAATAATTACACTTCATAGTTTTATAGTCCTTATTTTTCTACTAACACTTTCTTGGACTTAAATTGTTGTCTCACCCCAAGACAATGTCATAAGGAGATTTGACTTGATATGATTGTATGAACTAGAAATAAGTGGTTGGACCCAGTAAGCTTTGCAGTAATCGCTCAAGGCATCATTTCCAATTTTCACCTCTTATGCACTACTAAACCACCCTTTCTAGTTTTAAACTAAATATCATACCGTCATACTGCCCTTTATAGGTTTTCAATAGGTTGGCATAACTAGGTGGCCACCCTTTATAGGTTTTCAACCATCTCAACCCTACATATCAAATTGACTCACCCCCAACAAAATGGCATCTAAAAATTTCAACAATCTGCTCTTCATAGTACCTAACTGGATGGAGGTGGCTTGGATGAATATGGAGCCATCATAGATGTATTCTTGGATTATAGTTACATGGCCTTGCATTGGGAGATGATCTGTTGAAGTTATGACAGTGGTATGTAGGTAGGAGTGTCGATGATCTGTGAAATGGAATTGGTGAATGGTGACAAATATTTCTTGTAGGCATTCCAATCTAGCATGGCTTCCTGTATTAGCCTCAACAATGTGTGCAAATGGGTTTCATAGCCTATGATTTTTGAAATATCAACATTATCATTGATGCTCATGGTTGCCTTAGTGTTTACAACCCACATTTAAATCTCACTACTAAGATGCTCCAATTTATCATGTGCCTCTGCACCTGAAGTCCTATGAAATAATTCCACATAATTTAGCTTTGCCAATCCAAGAGATTGTCCCTCACATTATCTTTGGCATTTAAAGATTCTTGTAATTCAATGTCCATCGCCTCAATTGGTGTCATGTGGCTCACCATTATTGCCTTAGTAGTAGCGACCTTGGCAAAATTTGAACTCGATCTAGCCAGAGTTGCATCAAGTTGTTGCTTCCATTCCAACATGTTTCACACAACCTATTGTAATTGTATCACAATAGCCTAAAAAATGTTTTGATATTCTTCCAACAGAGTGATGAGTGTCTTAGATTCTGCTTTGATGCCTTGTCCCAAGGAATTGAGTTATATCAACTTCTGCATAGTGCACCTGTCTATTGTTAGTTGAGAAATGAGTGTTTTTAACCTATGATGGTTGGACATTACTTAATCACTAATGACTCATGTGACCAATGTCAGGAATGTGTTTTGAATGATATTCTTAGATTTTTGTAAGTGGCCTCAAAGTTCAATGTTCTCCATTTTGAAATAGTCAACCTCCTACTCCAATGATGTGGCCTTTTCTGAAAGTGATTCTTGAAAAGTGACATCACCCTCCAATTGCTTTGATAGTGGTAAGCAAGAAACATCTAAGGATGTTTCTTGCCTAAGCAGGATCGATACTAAAGTAGTCATTATTATTGTTGAGTTGGTGCATGACATATTTATAATAGGAAGAGAAAATGTAGTGCACCTCGCAACTACCGTAGGAACATCCCATAGCCATACTCCTTCGGAAGAAAATGTAGACTATTGAGCATGCACCCCTTGGGTGGCAGAGTTGTCATGTGGTGCATTTTATTCTTGTGGTATTTGATTTAACACATCCTCTTGTACTTTCGCTTTTGGTTCCTCACGTTGATGTTGTTTCACCTCATCCTCCTTTTTTTGTTCCTTATATGCTTGTTTTTTTGTGTTGCTTCCTTATAATTTATTTTCACATAGAGTGTATCAACCTTTTCCTATTCTATTTTGGATTTTACATGCGATTCATATTATGCATATGCCTTAGTTGTGCATTTTATTCATCTTTGTCCTTCTAGGCCTGGGATTGTTTTTGCTTGAGTAATTTAGCTTCTCCTTATTTTTCCTTTACAAAACTTCATTAATGCATTATTGAGTAGCAGTGGCATCATCTTGGGCTTGCTTGTGCTGAGCTTTGACATCTACAAATTCTTTTTATTTCTGTGTATCTTGTACCTCAACTTGTTTGGTTGCATTTGCAAATTCTTATGCCTTTTGTGTGTCTTCAGACTACATTTGTGCTTTAGCTTGATGTTATCACTAACTTTATTCTTGCTATTGTGCCTCGTCTTTCTAACATTTCTTTTACTCATAGCGTGTGCATCATTCTGCAACCATCATTGCTTATTTTCATACAACTTGTGTTCCTCTGTTGTTGTTTGATCTAGCACCAACTCCTTATCTAGGAACAAGTCCTCCTTAGGTGATAGTGTGGCACTTTGTTGCATATTTTCATTAGAAACATATGACTTTTTCTTGCCCAGGGTGACCAATCTTTGCTTAAATAGTGGTGAAGTTATAGTAATAGATTGATGTGCCTATTGCATAAAGGGCTCAGCCTCTAATGTGAAAGTTGTGACTTATTCCTCTAGATTAGGGGACACCCGAGTCTCTCATCAAGTTCTCCATCATTATTTTGTAGGGCTCCAAGCTAATGGTGCAAAAGGTTCTATAGTAGCAGAAATTATAGATGGTCACACTTCAAACAACTCAACAATGATCTTTGTGCGCTCAACCTCTTAGCCCATAGTATCCACTATGTTCAAGGATGTTTAAGGTGGGATTTCATCCCATATATTTGGTGGCACCTTCTTTCTCACTTGAATTTTGCACACAACTTTCCAAAAAACGAATTATTTTTTATCTTCCTTTTCATATAAGTCAATATCCATGTCTTCCATCATGACTTGGTAAAATTCTTGCTCATTAGTTCCCATTTTTGGCAAATCACAACTACTCATAATTCAAATCACCTTTGGATCATCGAGCCAAATCATAGTACTACGTGTCTTCTACCTTTGTGAATGAGAGGGATGTTGTTCGGTTGGGACTTTCTGCTTTCCCTTTTTTAGATGTGACATAGTGGCCTCATCTTGTTGCTTTATTGGAACTTTTGATTGGGGGGTATTGTCTGAAATGGTGTGGCTCTCCTAGCTATGTAATATTTTTGTTTTTATACCTCAGCCTTTTCCATGACCATGTTGATGAAATACAGTAGAGAACCAAATAAAAAAAAGAATTATTTTTTATCTTCCTTTTCATATAAGTCAATATCCATGTCTTCCATCATGACCTGGTAAACTTATTGCTCATTAGTTCCCATTTTTGGCAAATCACAACTACTCATAATTCAAATCACCTTTGGATCATCGAGCCAAATAACAGTACCACGTGTCTTCTACCTTTGTGAATGAGAGGGATGTTGTTCGGTTGGGACTTTCTGCTTTCCCTTTTTTAAATGTGACATAGTGGCCTCATCTTGTTGCTTTATTGAAACTTTTGCATTGGGGGGTATTGTCTGCAATGGTGTGGCTCTCCTAGCTATTTAATATTTTTATTTTTATACCTCATCCTTTTCCATGAACATGTTGATGAAATACAGTAGAGAGCCAAATAATGACTTTGGCAACTCATAGATTTGAATTGTGATCCCTTTGGTAGATTGATAACAACTACATGTTGTCCTAAGTATTACATGATGTTAGATTGGAATCAGGGATGTGTTGGGATGAGCTATAGGATTTCCTCCCACCATTAATGCAACTTAGCTTGATGAGCAAGGGCTCTCCTTTCCTTTGTCTAGATCAGATTCTAGAACTATTGTGCAGGCCAATAGCTGATGTCTTGATGTAATTATCTTTCTGGGGACTTCTATTATGTGAAACAAAGTAGAAAGATGAGGAACTGATACTAGAAAAATTGGTTTATAGTCATGCAAAATTTATCAATGTTGGTGATGAGTTCCTACACAAAGAACTCACGCCAATGTAACTACTCATTGTGATGAATCATCTTATGCACGATGTCAATGACACCCTTAGTTATTTGGTTCATAGATTGAGTGGTATACAAGAAACAAAAGGCCAATCTAAAATGTCTTTGGTGGGTATGTCATAGGATCCATGAGAATAGGTGTCTCTGAATTCCTAAAGAAGAAAAGGTGCCTTTGATTTTTAAGGTGCAAGAGAGACTCCTCATGCAGGCATCCCAATTGCTCTAGCCATTGTGGTGTATTGATCATAATAGTCACATTTAGGGAATATAGATGTTATCATTATACCAGATGAGGAATGGTTAAACAACCTCACCCATATCATTAAACTTTGATAGGTGTATCAGTCACTTGACATATATATTTTAAAATCGATGTGGCAATGTGAGATCCAAAGGTTGCACACCTAGTACAGGGTTCAGAAGGATAAACTTATGTTTAGTAGCTCAGACAAACTCAAACAGTTGAGGATCATGAAATTTTGTTTGCCAAAATGCAAGACTGATGCCCATTTATCTTTTTGTGCTTCAAATATAGGCATTATAAGTTAATATCACTCCATTTGATCACATGCCCTAAAATATTCTTCTGGTGATGAACAATATATGAAATGTGGATGGTCAATTCTCTATACTTAGGAAAGTGTAGCACTCTTATTTAAGCTCAGTTGTTTGAATTGTTGTAAGTGTGAAATGTAAATTCTGTGCTCAATGAGTTTATTTTATAGTTTTTGTGCCAATTGATTTTCTCTTGAATGCCTTACTGAGCTATCCTCCTTGGAGCCAACTTGCATTTAATTTGGTCATAATGCATTCTAATGTGGTGAATTTTTTAATCTAATAATAAATATCAATGTTTGTTAACAGTATGACAAGATACATATTTATATTTGTCTTTGGTTGCACTTGAGTAACTTGTTTGTGATGGCGACCAATTACTGATTTGGAAGATACTTTATCCTTCAAACCCCAAATTTGATACTAATTTCCCTTTATGACCATTACTCAACTGATATCTTTCTTGATTTGTCTTTGACGTATATTTCCTAGACTTTTATCCTTATTGTACCCCTCTGATGACATCAACCATAGTGGACATGAATTTCTCTGTTGGTTGTTGTCTCACGTTGTGAGTCTTCTCATGGTTCTATTGAGTCTTACAACATGAAGAGATCTTATTCTAATCTACAAAAAAAAAAAAAACCCACCACAAAAACATGACAAAGATTAAAACCTAATCTAATTGGTGCTACTTAACACCCAGTCATCTGCAAAAAGAGATCAAGTAAGATTATTGGTGGTAGGGTTTAAGCCTACATCCATTTACTCATCCTGGTAAGATGGTTCCCTACAGACCCCTCAAAGTGACTATTCCTTGCTACAATATATCATGTATAATATATAGTCCTTTCCAAATGATATTAAATTTGCCTTTGAATGCTTTGAACTAATTGTCATACAATAATATTGGTTATTCCTCCTCAAATTCCTTGCATTACAGGTTTCTATCATGTCTAGCTTTCTAAATTTTATTATGAAGTTCCTATGTCCAATATGCCCTGAACCTATATTCATAAATTTAATTTATATCCAAAAGTCTATTTGTGAGAGATTTATGATCACCAAGTGGTATAAAAAGTGCATTCTATTTAGATCCAGAAGTCTATTTGTGAGAGATTCATGATCAACAATTGAAACAGAGTAAAACCTATAGCACGCTTGTAGTGTGTTCTGTAAATTCATAAGACCACAGGAATACAATCCTCCCAATCATCCCTTTTCACATTGTATATTTTGGTTAGCATTTTGCCCAATATTTTATTAGAAGCTTCAGATTGTCCATTAGCTTGAGGATGGTATGTAGTGCTCTTATGATGCAAAATCATAAATTCTTTCGTGAGTGTTTTGATAGTGTTATTCAAAAGATGTGTTCCTCTACCACTTCCTAGCTTAATGTCATAACCAAATCATGTGATAATGTTTTCATATAGGAATTTTGTAGCATCCTTAGCATCGCAATTTTGTGTTGCAATAGCTTCCACCCATTTAGTAAAATAATCAATCATATTAATAATATATCTAGCTCGATTGTGCTTGCTTGGTGGATTAATAGGACCCATAAAATCAATGCCCTATTGTTCAAAAGGTTTTTTGGCAAGGGTTAAAATGGAATTTCATCCCTCTGATTGGGCTTTCCCATTCACTGACATACATCATAGTGTTGTTTTGAAATAAATTCAGCCACCAAAGCCCATTCTATAAAAGTTTTCTCGCAGTGGCTTCCCTTGCAAAATGGCCTCTGGTGACCCCCTAATGTGCTTCATGTAATAACTGAGGGTGTTCATGTTCCAAAACCACCATGTGTAGAAATTTATCCTTCCTTAAATGATACAAAAACCTATTTATGGTGTTGTATGGTAAGGCTCTAGTCATGAACTGCTTCTTGTCCTGTTCTTGATAGTGTGCAAGAAAAACTCCTTATTCCAAGAAATTGGTAATTTATTCAAAAAAAAAAGTATTAAAGATACACAAAATAAATAAACATCTAGAGAATCCTTCTACAGCTATTTTGTTCCTTCCCCATTTTTAATTTGACTAAAATGATCTGGGCCTAATTCTCTCTTCCCAACTTGACATTATTTCTAAATTGAAACTCTTGAAACAACATCAACCATCAAGAAATATGTCCTCCCAACATTGGCTTATTAACCAGGTATTACAGAGCCTAGTGATCTATAAAGACTTCAAATGGGGTTACGAGAAGATAGGCCTAAACTTTTGAAGTGTGAACACTATCACCAATGCTTCTCTTTCAGTTGTCATATAAGGTTTTTTGGCAGCAAACAATTTTTTGCTTGCGAAGTGGATAGTGTGATCTAATCCACCATCTCACAGTTGTGAGATCACAACCCTGAATTCTATACCTGATGAATCGACATGCAAATGGAATGACTTGTTCCAATCCATAAAAACTAGTATTGGTGCAGTGACAAATCTTTGTTTGAGCTCTATAAATGTTGCTTGACATTCTGATGTCCATACAAACTATGTACCTTTGCATAAAAAATGTTCAAGTAAAGATGAAATAGTTGTGTACCCTTCAATAAACTTGTGATAATAGCCCATGTGTCTAAGAAAATATCACACTTCAATAGAACTAACTAGTGGTGGCATACTAACAATAACTGTGATCTTAGCCTGATCCACTAGAATTCCTTCACTACACATAACATGACCCAATAAAACCCAAAAAAGCATGAAAAAGAGACACTTAAGATTCAAGGTGATGCACAGAGCTCTACATCATTCTAACATCAATTGTAGCTAAGATAAATGATCCTTAAACAAAGAGAAAATAGCCCAATCATCCAAGTAAATTTCTATAAAGTCATGAATGAAATCATTAAATACAATCACCATAGGTCTAGAGAAAACAACTTGTGCGTTCTTGAGCCCAAAAATCATAAATTTGTATGCAAAAGATCCCTACTCAGTAGTGAAAGTAGTCTTAGCCTTGTCCTCCTTTGTGATCAGTATCTGATGATATTCATTAAACCCATCTGTGAAAGAATACACCTCATATCTTGTGACTACCTCTAATACTTCATTTGTAAAGGGGATAAGTAATGGATCATTTACACATGCATTATTAAAAATGTGGTAGTCACCACACAATATAATTTATCCTATTTTTTTGTGTTTCACTACCATAGGACTTACCCAATCTTCCTTTTCCACTGGGTAAATTATTCCTACATCTTGCATCCTATCCAGCTCAGCCTTAACTTTAAGTTTCATATTAAGATTTAGATTACATGGTCGCTTATTGATAGGCTATGTGCACTCTTTTAGTTCAATATGCATTTCTCATAATGATGGATCTACCCCTCAAACTTTTGATATTTTGGTGGGGAAGACATCCTGGTAATCTTTCAGAAGTTGCATGGCTTCCAAGACTTCTACAGTTCAGTAGTCCCCAATGTGTGCCAGTTTGAGAATCTCCTCACTTCCAATATTCCCAACATAATTCTTGAGTGGGTATTGATAGATGTTCCATTTTTATTTATAAATCATATCTCATATCATTCTTTATCCTTCCTTTTCTAAAATCTTAATATTTTACAGCTTTTCTTCCTCTGTACGTTATATGATTAGATCTTTGAGTGACTCAACATCCCATTCTGGTTCAAACAAATCAGTCAGATCTATATCACCATCATTATCAAAAGATTATATTTTTTCATCCTCATCATTTATTCTATGACGTGGCTACACAAGAGATTGATCTTTCATCTTGGTAATTTTTTACCTTTGTAAAGTTGTGTTTAGATCATGGGCTGCATTTTGCTGCACAAAAGACTCAATGGTGGTGCTTAGGTCCTCTGCACATTCGTGACATAGAAACTATTTTATTTTGAGAAATGCATTATGTACCAAATGATTCTCATCCTCAAACACAAATGTTTGTATGAAATCACTATGTGTCTGTGCCCAATGCTTTATTTCCCTCCTACACTCCTGATGCATACACCGAGTTGATGGAAAGGGAGCTAGTGTATAGAAAAAAACATGAACCCAATATTTCGAGGCCATGATTTCTACAGTCCATACTTAAACACATCTATGTATGTGTAATTTAGGGCATTCACCCTATTGAAAAAGAGGCAATTTCTTTTGCTTGATATAAAAACTCTATTTCAGAATGAGTAGGAGAGTTCACAGACATAGACTTACAATATTCCATCACAAATTGAAGAATCAATGGTTGGGTGATTAATGGTTTAGGCTTAAAAAAGTTAGAAGTATTGAATTATTTAGTAAATAAAAACTATAACTAAGGTTTAACATTTCCATAAATAAAAGTACATTCAGCTATTCACAGAGCCTTTGGATTCTCCTTAGTATTCACCTTCATCTAGCTATTTTATTGACAAACATAGGGATAATCAGGGTATATTGGGATGATGTATGGTTTGTGTGCCTTGTTTATCCCCTTGATGAGCTTCTAGTTGATTCTACATAGTGTTGATAGTCATCTGACCATCACATGCCCATTTCTTCCTAATCAATGCAAGATAATATGTCTCAGTTGTCTTCATATCAATGACCTCAAATTCACCTCATAGAGTCAACTTTTCAAATTTGATCTCAACATCTTCTAAATGACCAATAGGTTCAACTCTCCCATAATCTACTAGGCTAAGAGTTACTAAACTATAGTTGAGTACTAATCAGCCAATAACTTCCCATGTAGACCTTGGTATCATGTTGACCATGCTTCCAAAATAAAAAAAACATTTGGTATTTCATAACCTAAAATTTCAATATCCATCTGTACATCCACATCCTAAGGATTTTTAGTTTTTACATGTCATACTATTCTATTTGTTTTCTTTTACCCATGCTATGCACATTCCAATAGATTATGCAATATATTTGTGATATTTTGAGAGATTTCATCATTATGCAAGGTGCTTAATAGTTTAAGTTTGTTAAGGCAGTCAAAAATCCCTCTTGTCTAATTATACACAAAATTTGGCAATACATATGTGTGTCTATAGATTTAGCATCTCATTTAGTGGTTTCTTGATGTTGTATGTTTTTCAAAACCTGCACAACCTCATTCATCAATCCTTTTTCAATAGCTGGATCTGGGTATTTTTCCTACCTGACCTTCTGAATTCCTTGATCCTGTGGCATTTCAAGAAGAGGTAATCCTTGCTCTGCATGTTGATGTCTAGTGACAACATTACAAAATGCATCCTCCCTAGGTTACAAAGTGACCATATTGACATTTCTCATAACATTTTCTTTTCTCTACTTTTCTAATACTAGATAATATTCTATATCATGTTGATTTGACACTCGACAATACATACAATGGCACTACCTCTGTGGATTCACTAGGTAATTTTACTCCACATGATTATACTCTACACATAAATAATACTACAATGGAGGTCGTTGGTAATTCTTTCCTCATCCATCTTGATAACCAACCCGATATCCACCCCTAGAACCTCCTTCTTAGCCACCTTGATGTTGTGATGTATTACAACTTTGTTATTGTTGAGTATTATCAAAACCTCTATATTGTTACTGAGAAATTGGTTGAGTCCAACTGGACTGTTATGGTTGAGTCATCGTAAGATTTCAAGGCATTATATATTGATATTACAGTGATGGTGGTGTCCAACCCAACGAATGAGGAGTCCATCCAGCCAAACCTTGAGGTTGGTATTGTGATGAGTTTGGAATCCATTGCAGACTTGTTTAATGTGCACCAATCATATCAAAATTTGGGCTTGAGATCACTTGCTTCTCTATAGACCCTTATTATGCAATGAATGCAAAAACATTCTTTGTGATATCTACTTTCAAATCCTATAAAGCTATTCAATTTTTCTCATCATGGTTCAAGGATTTGTAGAAATTATAATACAAGTTCTATGGATTCTTTACATATTATTATAGCAGATGACATTGCGATGTTTCATGTCCTACTACTCTACATATCTCACAGAATTCTGTTTTGACTTTGGGGTAATCATTAAAATGGTGCTCTTCTTTTCCACATTCCATTCTCCATAGTCATAACTTGGGTTTTTATTCCTCATGATATTATTCCATTATTTTCATGAAGACTTGTAAGGTGTTCTCAATCTTAGAGATGGATGTGGAAGCTTATCCATAGTCTTCAATCTATTCCACTTTAATAGCAGTATCTTAGGCATCTACTTTGGTATCAAACTAAGTTTGAGCTATCACAAACTACATATTTGTTCGCAATCCTTCTACGAACTATGCAACCTTATTCTTGTCTTTTAGAGAAAATTCAACCCTATTCATGACATCTAAAAATCTGTGCTCATAATCACATACTATCTCTCCTGGCCTCTATCAGATCTATTTTAGATCCTAGATGGTCTAACTTGTGAATTTATTAATTTTAAACTCTGTGATAAGCCATTCTTTCACGTCTTTTAGAGAAGTATGATTAATATCTTTGAAATATATAAATTTTAAAGCTCTTCCATTCAATGCCCCAATAATTTTCACTTCATTACTACTTTGTCAGTAATACCTTTGGTCTACCATTTCATTTGATAGGTGAGTGAATGCTTTTTAGGGTTTGAATACCCATCATATTGTGCTAGATTTATAAAAGTTCTCAAATTAGCCATACTCAGATTATGGGCTAGTATTTTCAAAAAAAATTATGCAACTATAGTAATTGGTGGATGTGATTTTTACGTTACTATCTATGGGATTAAAAGATGTACCTACAAACTTCCTATCTGATACAAACCTTGATTTCCTACATTTTCTATTTCCTATTGTTCACTCTCGATTAAAACTATGGCTTTCAAATCTTTATGAATCAATGTTTTCTCAATTTGTGTTCCCCATTTGTGAAATTATTTTGAAAATGGTTCTTCCCAACTACTGTCAGCTTGACTCTCTTGTAGGAAACTACTTCTGATATAAGAAATATTGGGTTGGAGGGACGTGTGCCTTTCTAGTGAATGATCTTTATCTAAAATATCTTCTCTCTCAAGGCTTGAACTTGTGATTTCTCTGTGACTTTGTTTTTTCTCTCTACTTAATAATTTATTTTATTTTTTCTATAATACCCTTTCTTATAGCTAAAAACTACAATTAACTACTAACTATTCTACTTTTACACTATTCTCATCCTCATATTCGCACATCTTGTCCATTTCTTGCTCTTCTTTTGTCTCCTTTCTTTGTCGATATTCATCCACATCTTTCATGCCATCTCTTCTCATCTCTTGATCATTGTTCCTTTCTTCATCATTCTTTCCTACTTGCTCTTATGTTAATTTACTACTACTAATTCTATTCGTAGCTACCTAAGTGCCTTTCTATTTATTCCATCTATTGTGTTGTCGTAGTTCTCATTCTAAATCTAGAATCTTCCTCTGATTCTTCTTCTCTCATGTTTCCATTCTGGATTTAGGTCCAAGATCTATCTTCTCATATGATCATCATTCACTATCTAATCACACACATCCCCATAATGCCTGATGTTAGGTGTGGAGCCTGATTATCTTTCAATATTAGAGGTTAAAAATCTGATGTTATTTTAGCAAGATTTTGGATCCCATTCTTTGTCTTTGTGATGGCACGGGGGGTTGCAAGGGGGAACCTCCTTGTGAAAGAACCACCGAAGCAAAAATTTAATTAAAATTGCCTTGTAAAATTATAAACTTATATTCAATCTAGGCCATTGATTAAAGGTTTCTAGATATGACAGTACATGTTATGTTTAGATGTTTTTCACCCTAAAATGTATTGTTACATGGTTGAGATGAAAGATGAAATAGATAGTACACAAAGAGGAGGTAGAAAGAGGTAGAGAGATGTAACAAAATTTGTTGTAGGATTTGTTTCTCCCTTGTATTGCTGAAAATAATATACTAGATAAGTTTTGTGGATGTAGCCCATCTTGGGTAAACCACGATAAATCTGGTGTCTCCTATTTTGTGTATGTTTATGCTTATTTTGTGTATGTTTGATTGATTTGTTTCATAGTTTAACTTGTATGTGATTTGAGGATAAATCTATATTTTATTTTATCATAACAAGTGGTATCAGATCAAATATTTTATTTTCATAATTTTAAATCATAGGAAGAAAAGGGTTTGACCTCGAGTGGGAGCTATGGTGGATGAAAATAAATCTAAGCTAGAGAAGTTCAATGGACATATTTTTGGATTGTGAAAGATGAAGATAGAGGATTACCTTTACCAAAAGGACCTATATTTGTCATTGGGAGGACAAGCCAAGAAGCCATTGACAATGTCAGATGAAGCTTGGGAACTATTGGATTGGAAAGCCCTTAGAACCATATGATTGTGCTTTACATCTTCTGTAGCATTCAACATATCATAATAAAACACAATAAAAGGTCTTATGAGCACATTATGCAAGTTATATGAAAAATACTCTGCCTCAAATAAAATATTTTTGATGAAAAAATTATTTAATATGAAAATGTCTAAAAATAGTTAAGTACCAGATCATTTAAATGAGTTTAACAGGATTATTAGTCAATAACATTCCATAAATATTGAATTTGATGATGAAGTTAAGGCTCTTCTTATTCTTTTTTCCTTACCTATAAGCTGGAATAGCTTGGTGATGGCAATAAGCAACTTTGTATCTAATAATGCTAAACTAAAATTTGAAGATGTGGTGGTTGTTATCTGAAGTGAGAAAATGTGAAATAAAAGCATAGGTGAAACATCCATATCTATAAATTCATTAACAATGGAGAACATAGGAAGGTAGAAGAATAGAGAAAGAAGAAACCATGAAAAATCAAAAGGGGGTGAAAGATCTAAATCAAGAGGCAAGATGGAATGTTAGCTATGTGGCAAGCCAAGACACATAAAAAAAGTGTTGGTTTCGAAAGGATAAATCGGATAAGGACCAATATAAAGGTAATAGAGAAGCAAATATATCAAGTGATGTACTATAAGATGCTCTTATACTTTCTTTCGATAATATTGTTGAATCTTGGGTTTTAGATTCATGTGCTTCTTTTCATGTGGCCCCTCATCGACATTATTTTATAGATTACGTTCAAGGTAATTATGAGAATGTTTGCCTTGGTGATGATGAACCCTGTAGTATTTTTAGAAAAGAAAGTGTTTAGGTCAAATTATAGAATTGAAACACTTGGGTGCTGAAGGATGTCAGGGATGTTTTAAGCTTGAGGAGAAATCTGATCTTTGTAGGGCAACTAGGTAGTGAGGGTTGTATGGTCATATTTACAGTCAAATCATGGAAAGTTACAAAGGGTTATATGGTAGTTACAAAAAGTAAGAAAGTAGACACTTTATATTTGTCTATAGATAATGTTAATTCATCTTGTGTTGTAGCTGCTACAGGTAAAGATGCAGTTTTGTAGCATTACAAACTTGGCCATATGAGTGAAAAGGGAATGAAAACCCTACATGCAAAAGATAAACTATCAGGTCTAAAAGAATTAGATCTAGACTTTTGTGAGCAATGTATATATAGAAAATAAAAATGTGTGAAGTTTCTTAAGGTTGGACTAGTCAAGAAAGATCAGAAGTTAGAGCTTGTGCATACGGATGTATGGGAACTAGCTCAAGTATTTTTACTTAGTGGTTCAAATTATTACGTTACATTTATTGATGATGCAACTAGGAAGGTTTGGGTATATAGTATAAAAAGAAGTATGATGTTTTTGATACATTCAAGAGATGGAAAGATTTAGCTGAAAATGAAATAGGTTTAAAACTAAAATGTCTCAGATTCAATAATAGAGGTGAGTATTGTAGTAACACTTTTAACAATTATTGTTTAGAAAGTGGAATTCATAAATAGAAAATAGTTCAAAGAATACCATAATAGAATGGTGTGTCAAAAAGCATGAATAAGACTATTATGGAGCATGCCAGATGCAAGAGATTGCATGTAGGTTTGCCTTTATAGTTTTGAGCAGATGCTATAACTACAACAGTTTATCTGATAAATAAAGGACCTTTGAGTGCTTTGGATGGTGGAATACCAGAGGAAGCATGGACTAGAAAGAAGGTATATTATTTTTTTCTGAGTGTTTGGTTGTGAGGCATTTTATTATATTGACAAAGATCATAGGAAAAAGTTAGAAGCTAAGTCTCAAAAATGCATATTTATTGGTTATGGAACTGATGACTATGGATTCTGGTTGTGAAATCTAGAATATAAGAAAATAATCAAGATTAGAGATGTTGCGTTTCATGAAAAAGTCATGTACAAGGATTAGTTGTAAGAAAAAAAAAGAATCTAAAAAAATATATACAGTATTATAAGACATTATAGAAAAACATGTCTCAGAGGTCCCTGATCAAAATGTGCAACAAGAATAGGTACCTCAAACCCCTGTTAGAAGATCTGCAAGAGTAAGTAGACCACCTGATCATTTTTCTCCTTATTTATATTATATATTACTTATTAATGGTGGTGAACCAAAAATCTATGAAGAAACAATGCAGATTGATGCCAAAGATAAGTGGGAGCAAGCTTTGGATGATAAGTATAATGCTCTAATAAAAAACCAGACATGGGATTTGGTGGAGCTTCCCAAAGGAAAGAAGGCATTACAAAATAAGTAGGTATACAAGATAAAAGAAGAGAATGAAGTTAAAAATAAATTCAAGCCCAGAATGGTGGTTAAAGGTTTTGCATAAAATAAAGGTATAAACTTTAACGAAATATTTTCTATAGTAGTTAAAATGACTTCTATAAGAGCTATTTTAAGTTTGATAGTAGTAGAAGATTTTCACCTTAAACAATTAGATGTTAAGACTGCATTTCTTCATGATTACTTGGAGGAGGAAATATATATGGAGCAGCCACATGGATACGAAGTCAAAGATAAGGATGAAATGGTGTGCAAGTTGAAAAAGAGTTTGTATGGCCTAAAACAAGCTCCAAAATAGTGGTATATGAAATTTGATAGTTTTATGACAGAACAAGGTTATTTTAGATGTCATTCAAACCATTATTTATATTTTAAAAGTTTTAAAAATGACAACTAAATTATTTTGCTTTTATGTGTAGATGATATGCTTGTAACTGGTTCCAACATGCACAATATTAATGTTTTCAAGAAATAGTTAAGTGATAGCTTTTTTTATGAAGGATCTAGGTGCAGCTAAACAGATCTTTGGTATGATGATAACTAGAGATAGAAAGAATATGAAGCTAAAATTATCACAGAGAGAGTACATCAAAAAGTGTTGGAAAGATTTAATATGAAAGATACAAAATTAGTTGGGACACATTTGATTGCACACTTTCAATTAACAAATGAATAATGTCTCAAAACACAAGAATAAAAGAACATGATGTCTAAAATTCCATACTCATCAACAATTGATAGTTTAATGTATGTGATGGTGTGTATAAGGCAGGACATTGCATATGCAGTGGGAGTCGTGAGTAAGTTCATGAGTGATCTAGGAAAGGAACATTGAAAGACAGTAAAATGGATTCTTCATTACTTAAGAGGGACCATAGATATAGTGTTAAGCTATGGTGGATTAGATGTGATATTATAGGGATATGTTGACTCAGATATCGTAGGTGACTCGGATGATAGAAGAAACACTATAGGGTATGTGTTTACAATAGATGGTATAGTATTTAATTAGGTATCATAGTTTACAGGGTATGTGTTTATAGTAGATGGTATAATATTTAATTAGGTATCATAGTTACAAAAGATTGTGGCACTTTGAACCACAGAGGCTGAGTATGTTACTGCTACAAAAGAAATCAAGGAAATGATTTGGTTATAGAAGTTGATAGAATAATTGGGCCATAGTCGATAACTATGTACTCTATATAGTGATAGTCAGAGTGTAATCCATCTAGCCAAAAACTTAGTTTTTCACTCCAGAACAAAATATATTCAATTGCGGTATCATTTTATTCGTTCAATGATAGAATAAGATCAACTAAAATTGGAGAAGATACACACCAGTAAAAATCCTTTAGATATGATCACCAAGGTGGTTACAAGAGAGAAGTTGAAGATATGTTCAACTTCAATTGGTCTTCATGGATGATAATTAAATTAATGAACTTGTCCAGGTCTAGATAGTACAGTGGATGTAGTAGCGATGGAGTTGCTGCAATCAATCACCAAGTGGGAGATTGTTAGTTGTGGAGCTTGATTGTTTTTTAAGATAAGAGATTAAAAATATGATGTTATTTCAATCGAGTTTTGGATCCTATTATTTGTATCTATGATGGCTCGGGGGGTTGTAAGGGGGGAACCCCCTTGTGGCAACGCCCTCAAAACGAAAATTTTATTAAAATTGTCTTGTAAAATTATAATTTTGTAGTCAATCTGAGCCATTGATTAAAGGTTTCTAGATTTGATGGTAGAGGTTATGTTTAAGTGTTTTTCACCTTAAAATGTATTGTTACATGTTTGAGATGAAAGATGAAATAGATAGCACATAAAGAGGAGGCAGAAAGAGGTAGAGAGTTGTAACAAGGTTTGTTACAAGATTTGTTTCTCCATTATATTGTTGAAAATAATATAATTGACAAGTTTGGTAGATGTAGCCCATCTTGGGTGAACCATGTTAAATCTGGTGTCTCCTATTTTATGCATTTTTATGATTATTTTATATATATATTTGATTTATTTATTTCATAATTTCTCTTGTATGTGATTTGAGGATAAATCTGTGTTTTATTTTATCTTAACACACAAAGTGATTACTCCATATTGGCTAGAGTAGGCACCATGGCCTCTTCCACAACCACCATTTTCACAAGAGTAGGTAGCCACTACAAAAAAATTCCTCAAATTACTTTGATAAATAAATATTTTACAACTTCAAGAGCTATATATCCCTGTACTACAAATTTAGTCATGTATCCATCAAGAGTAGTATCAAACCAATAGCCTATTGCTTGCATCTAATCAGTTTTTGACCTTTGCAATCGATCTGCCTTCTCTTCAGTCCAAATTATAATTTCTACCATTCTGGGTCAAAAATATTAATACTCCAGTCATGCTAACCAATTAGATAATAACCTGGGCAACTTACACCAAAATATTTGTTAAATTTCATCATAAATGTGTTCTTGAATAATATCCTGAACCATAAAAATAGTTCTCTTTGAATCTTCCTCTGTGAAATTATATATTCTATGGCCCATCCATCTTTGTATATCCCTTTGTCCTAGTAATCATCTTAGCATAACTTCCTCCAAAGAAGTTCCATGCTCACCGCACCATTCTTAGCAAAGGTTCCTGATATAATATCAAGACATGCTAAGGACGAGGATAGCAGTGTGATAAACTCATAGGCATAGGCCCAATTACCAAGTAATGTGAAAGAAAAAGACAAATGAAAGATTTAAGGTACATTTTTATCTTGCGATAACATGCTAATTACAAGCAACAATAATTTTAACTACAGTCAGACCATTCAACACACTTCAAAAAACAAATAACCATAACTATACACAATAAATCATATGTAGGGAATGAATAAAGAAACCATATAAGTAACCATAACCATTAAATATATATTGATCTCTTCTAAATATGAAACCCTTTCTTCTTAAAAAAAATAACATATATATAGACGTTTACATATCTATGACTTTTCAGCTTCTATCCAAGCTTGGGACCAAAAGGAGTCTCTTTGTCTTCCAACCTATTACAACTTTTTGAGGAAAGGATAAAATAAGCCAACTTGAGACAACATGAGTGCGTTATGAAAAGATGGAAAATAATTACACTTCGTAGTTTTATAGTCCTTATTCTTCTACTAACATTTATTTGCTAACTAAGCTACAAAATGCCAGATTGAGTGAATTTTACCTTGTAGAGATCAGAGCTGCTTGAATCCTTAAGAAAGAGACATATTGATGATAAATATTAACCATTTTTCTAATGTGACACCGAAGAAACATTTATTTAGATTTATTCATACATTATATTATCATGATCGCTCAAATATTTGATGTAAATCAATTTCATGAAATTTTATCTATTTAGATTTGGATAGTAAATCATCTATGTAATCCTCGATTGTCTTGTGAATGAGATCATGAAATATATGTGTCATGGCTTGTTGATATGTAGCCCCTATGTTTTTCAATTTGAAAAACATCATGGTATAACAAAAGGTGCGTCGTGGTGTAATGAATGATGTTTTCTCTTGATCCTCCTCAACTTTATTGATTTGATTGTAACTGGAAAACCCATTCATGAATGATAACATCTCATATCAAATGGTGGATTCTACAATCATGTCGATATTGAGTAATGTAAAGTCATATTTATGGCAAGCCTTGTTTAAATCTCTAGAATCTGAACAACATCAAATTTGTTCGTTAGGCTTAACCACAAGAATGATATTAGACACCCATTCAAGATAAGTTATGGGTCAAATAAAACCTGCATCAAGTAGTCTTTGAATCTCCTCTTTGACTATCAATGCAATTTTGGGATGCATCTTGTGAATTTTTTACTTGACCAGTTTGGCATTTGGGTAGTGTGATCTGATGTACTGAAATTGAAGGGTTAACGCCTGGCATATCATAATATGCCGAATTGAATATGTCATGAAAATCATGCAATGGTTGTGTTATGTTTTTATTATCTTTATCCTTAAGTGTTGCAACCATAAGTATTATTCATGGATATGTGTTTGTCCCATATTTAAATTTAATTGTCTCTTCATTGATAAGGGTTGACCTATATTTGGTATAAGGTGTGGTAGGAATGGTGTCAGATTCATCAGTTGGGACATCATTTTGTGTATCATCATTCTCTCCAAAATATGCATGAGCACTTGTAGAATGAGGAAACTGATTATTATGATAGAAGGAATGGAGATCTTCATATGCTCCTAGATATTCTAGCAAAGACTCATCGTTAGAGAATACATCCAGTTTTAACATGTCTGATGAAATAGTATCATCAATGAGCTCTAGGTATGCCACTAATAGTGTAGATACATGGTTGATTGAGTTGTTAGCCTATTGGATAGATTTTTAAAAGGATATATGTTATTTTGTAGATGTAAATGTGTTGAAGTCACGTGAATGATCAATATAACCAAGGCATTGTTTACCTTTTTGTGTAGATGTCTTAAGAGGGTAGAGAATGCCTTGTTCATTTCCTAGACCCTTTCCTTTATAACCCATTTTTTGTAAATATTTTCGTCCAAATCATATTGTCCATCATTTATATTATTAGAAAAAGGTATTCTCAATGCAATTGTAGGAATTATGCCTGAGCTCTGAATAGTAAGTTGTACTATTGTCTAAGTATAAAAATCCATATGAGGGACATAATTCTATGTGGATTCAGTGACTTGACAATATTTGAATGGTTTGTTATCCATAGGGCATGTATATATGTATCCCTGGTAGTTTAACTTTAAACATGCATGTAAAGTAGATGGGCCAACTTGAATATTGTGAATCCATGGCCTCCTAATAAAAATATTGTAATTAAGATCATTGGGCATGACTTAACATGTGGAATCAATAGTTCCAGGTCTCAATGTGAGATTTAGTGTTATTTGACCCAATACCTTACAAGGGATATTATCAAAACCTCTGATTTTCATGTTGAAATAGTTTAAGTTCTCAGCCTGTATGTTGACAAGTCAAAGAAAATAAATATTACAAATATTTAACCCTGATCCATTATCCACTAAGACCCGATTAACACCCATATCATCAATTTTGAGCTAAATGTATAGTGGTAAATGTTGATTAATGATGTGTTGTGGTGGTAAATCTTCTTTTTTGAAAGATATAGACTCTTTTGACCACTGTAAAGTGCTAGTGATATAGGTAACATAATTAGGTTAAGCATTTATAGGTACAATGATGTCACGTAGTGTTGCATACAACATGCTTTTGTACATGTTCTATTATTGAAATAAATCTAGAATAGAAACTTTGGAAGTAGTACTACTGAGTTGATCAAGGATATTGTATCTTCGGGTTTTCTTATCCTATCGCACTTCCTGACCTATTTTAATGCTAATAGCATGTACTGCAAGGCCTATTATAATCCTAAGGCAAATAGTAGAGGTGGGATGGTAGTTGAGGTAGTTTAGAGGTCATGGAGTGGGAGGGATAAAAATAACCAATTGTGCTTGTTAGCATCTAGTAGTGATAGGTGGTGAGTCAAAGTGAACCATGTAACAATACACATCATGGGGAGCGTAATTCTTAGGTTTGTTAGTTATGATATATTTTATATGTGTTATTAGATGATACATCCATGGATTTATATGCAACTTAGAAATATGCCATATGAAATGAAAAAAAACATATAAATCAAACTACAAGACTTTGCATTAAAAAGTGATAAAATTTTTTTGTCATTATTATCATGATGAATATAGAAATCAGGAAAATCTAGAATTTGAAATCCTAATAAAATTACAAAAAATAGAAGGAAACCCTAATGGCAAGCTAGATTGTGGAATATATGACAATAAGTGGGCTCACCAATATGTTTTATCAAATTTTGGAAAAACTTAAACATATGTAAATTACCTTAAGTGAAAAACTATTGTGAAAAATCATAAATAATAATACTACAAATATCAAGCATTCACTGATTTGAAACTTGTTAAATCTGAAAACTTACAAAATAAGGAAAGTGCAATGGAAAAATATAACTTAACTTGAAAATAGTGTTGTGGGATGAATCAGAAGTCTAAACTAGTAGGCTAAGTAGGTTTCCTGACTATGTAGCAAGATCTGGAGGTGGCTAGAGCTTTGGACAATAGTGCCCTATGTTGGACAAAAGACTAGGGCACTCATGTCCTATGTGAGGCCAATCTTGTCCAACAGACAATAAATATATAGGGTTTATGTGTTCTATTCACCTTCATCTATATTTATTGTATCTTGTGTGGGAGCTTCCGATCAACTATAGATACCATTGTATGATTATTTTTATTTTAAAACCTTAACTCCTTGACATGTGAAGTCCAATGCAAATCAATATAAAAAAAGGGTAAACAGTTGAAGTTGGGCATGACCTCAACACCACGTGATGAGCATTATCTACATACTAATACTCTCAAGAGGGATCAAACTTTATGTAGTTCTTTCATGCTACAGTGGTGTATGAATAATTGATGCAATGTGTTAGATGTTAGTGCAATACCTGTGTGATTATGTGCCTTAATAGTGGGATATGTATTCAAACTTTAGCTCTAGACCAATAGGGTTGTATGTAATTAGAATAGGTAGAAATAGGGAATTTGATCTTAATTTACAATTAAAATTATGGTGTTTTTCAGTGTGGTAATCTCTTCTATGCAAAATGGTTTGGAATGTGTTTATATAGTGGTATCTTTGAAATTCCTTTGAATAGGGCTTATTAGGGACATATGTCGACCTTTTTCATAACTCTAAATTTTACAAAATAGTCATTATTTGGTGGGAAGACAAAAGAGGGGACTCAGACAATTAAGTGGGGCACTCATGTCCAATGGGGCATTGTTGTCTAGTGGGGACAAGCAATGGTCCTAGGGATCTGACATGGCTAAATGATGGTTGAGACTGATAACATAATAGATAAGTGCATTCTAGGGTCATCAATCAACTTAGAAGAGTGGGTTTTTTTACATAAAGTGGTCGAAAGTGGTCAAAAGACCCTAGGATAGGTCATGAGCTAAGTGTGTCAAAAGAGTGGTCACAAGTTCATTATTTTAGCTTAAATGTTAACTTATGTGTCTACATTATGACACTAACATATATATATATATATATATATATATATATAATATATATATATATATTATAATACTATAAATTTAATTATTATATATAATAGTTTATATATAATATTAATTATAATTAATAGTATATAATAGTAAATATTATATAATAATATATATAAGTATAATTATATATATTATAAATATATTAGTATAAAAATATAGTATAATTTATACATATTATTATATATAGTACAATCTAATAATTTAATAAATATTGTATGTATGTAGTGCTCTGGAGCGAACCATGAGAGATGGGGAAATTCTCAAGATCAAAATCCAAGTATGCATGCAAGAGTTATGGAGAGGTTTCTTCCCTATTGAAGGAGGATCCACTGGTAATAAGTTCCAAGTCTATCCCTGATAATGGATGCAAGAGCAAAGAAGAATATTCAAACATAATGCAAGAAGATCACCCAAAATAAATATTGAAAATAACATCCAAGAGTGTAAGCAGGAGATCTAGTGAAGAGAAGACTCACGAAAAAACCTTATTTAGAGAGGTTATTTTGAATCTCACTCGTATGACAAACATGATGAATATGGATATTCAAAAATAATGACATGCGATTGCTACAAACAAATGTCATAGATTGGGTAATGTCTCTCTTTCTTCTCTTAATCAAGGCTTTATTGTTGACAAATCAACGACACCCCTCATGATTTACCCAAATAATGAGGAGACATCTGATTTTACATCTATGCTCAATAAAAGTGGGTTAATCTGTAGGTACAATATATTTTGGCCTACTCTTCCTAATCTACATGAGTGGATAAGCCTACAATGGGTGCCTATCATATTAGAAGAGATGGAAATCTTCCCTTATGCACAAGGGTTCTTCATTGCATTATTTTTTGACTAGTTGGAATGAGATGATATTTTTTTAAAAGAGACCTGATTTCATAAGGGGGAGAGAATGTTCATGAAGCCCTGGTTTCTAAAATTTGACCCCTTGACTAAAAACATCTCCCATGTTCTAATTTTGATGAGGCTACCAAATTTATCTTTGCATTTTAGAACCCTACCAACCTTGAAACATATCATTGATGTTTTTTTTTGTAGTCAAGACTCCTTAACTGAGGAAAGATTCAACTCAATGTGTGCCTGAATTTGTGTGTTTTTGAAATTGAACAAAGGGCTCCCTACCTATTTTTCCTTAGTTTAGGGTGGTTCAACATGAACCCAAAAAATATGAGTATAAAAATATTGCTTTTGGATGTAGGCAAGATTTTAAATATGGCCATCTGGGTGTTGTATGTCCAAGTCTTCAGGGTCCAAGTCAAAATCCATTGGATAAGAATACTATTTCAAGATGCAATGGTCCCTAAATAATTCAAATAAAGAGAAAACATAAGTCTACTTAGAGGAATGAAGCCACATTAGATCACACATCGGTTTAAGCGAACAATCAAAAGAAGGAATATGAGAAAGGAGTGTTATCAGATACTCCCTTAGAAAAATCATAAGAATAATAAAGGCCATAAGAAATAGAGATAAATGTATATTCACATGGATGGAAAAATAGAATTTCCCTTGGAAAAAAAACAAAAATCAGCAATGAAGAGGAAAAAGGATCACATAAGCCTTTTTCTAAACTGAAATTCAATGAACCTCAAATTAAGAAGAGAAATAATATTTTTAGCTCCAAATCATCCCAACAAGTTCGGAGGGAAAAAATAAAATAAAAAATTAATAGTTTATTTCATTAATTTTTTTATTTTCAGATAAATTATAAAAATTAGGTATACATGTTATGTAGAAAGGATGCATGCAAGTTCTACCAAAAAATAGGCATGCATGCAAATTGTTGGAGTTGCATGCATGCAAGGATGTTTGTGTTTCTTTGCATGCATGCAAAAAGTAGGAAAAAATAAAACATGATATGATAAAAAACCTATTTTTTTAGGAAAGAGGAAACTTTGAATTCTTATAAGATGTAAATGATTTTTTTTTCATTTAATACAATTTTTAATTATCACATATATGTATGTATGTATACTTTAATTTAATAGTATATGTTATATAATAACATATATAATTTCATAATAATATATTAAAATTATACATATATAATATATTATATTAATTTAGTTTCTTATATATTATATCAAATTATATAATAAACACACACATTCACACACATTTGTAATATGCAACTTACCCATGTGTGTTCATTTCTTTAAAAAAAAAAAAATCTAGTCCCTCATTGGATATCATGACATTAACACATTTTTCACTTCCTCTTGTTACATGGGGTAATCATCAACAAATACCATGAGCACTAACCATACATATAACATAGGGAATGACTAGATTGATAAGTCAATTTTTGATATCAATAACACATATTATCAAGGATTTATCATTACTTTAGTATCAAGGGTACACTTGTATGACATGCCTATCCCCACTACATTTACCTTCGCCCACTACGCAAAAATGAAAGATTTTAAAAATATGTACAATCCAAAAAATAAGAAGACGCTGGTCTCGATGCAAAAACTTTACATATGCATTTACAAGCAATGTAATTTTCCTCTAAAATTATAATAATATTATTCACCACATTTTATCTTTGTTCTTTCATAGTAGCACCCCACTTTGTATTCATTTAATTTTTATAAAAAAATGCTTTACTAAAGATAAAGTCACAACCATCATAGCATAATCATGCACAACTTGCACAAAAAGGATTTTGAAATGACTTTATCAAACTATTTCACCTAACAAGACACTCTCGAACATACACTATCCATGACAAAATACCTCAAAGAGACACATGTTTTCATTGATATGGTACGTGTTTCAATCATGTATTGGGTAACTAAAATAGTTTGGTGGAAGCTACATATTACATTGACATGGCGGGGCTTCTTCGAGTCCATCAGTTAAAATGCCATATCATCACTACTCACCATCACCACTTAGCCCACATTGAACTCTTTCAACACTTTCATGTTTTATATGTCCTTTTTCCTTCCCTACCACTTCACCATTACTCCAACTCACTATGAAACGAAATGTCTCCTCCCAGCATAGCTCATTAACACACTGTATGAACACACCCTCTCATTTTCTATCATCATTTCCACCGGAAATATTGTGTTCTTGTTTCTTATTATTGCATGTACAAAAGGTGAAACATGGTCAACATTCATAAATTTTGAATGAGGTAAAACTACTGATTTACACTCTTTCATTTTATAAAATCCTGCTTCACCAAAACATTAAGTAACACCCCTCCCGATGCAACTTACACCTTTGGGGCATCTACTAATCATTTATAAAGCATTGCTAAATACGATCTTGTAGTACAAACATTAAAAAAAAAAAGAGTTCTCACATTTTTTATGATTTTTAAACTTAAGTTTACAAACATTGCATAGATTTCCCTGACATTGATTGTCATGTAGATCAAACTATATGTTTTATTCAAAAGACAACTATATATATATATATATATATATCATTATTCATGTCTTTTTGTTATCATCAATTTCCGACAAAAATAGTCTCGTCTCAAATAGTGGTGGTGTTTAAAATAATATTTCTTAGGGCTGCTCGAGCACCCTTCAACCTCCTCGTAAGGATAAGTGATTGTAGCATGCCCAAGTTAACCTAATTCATTTTTATTTAAACATCATCATTGTTTTCTACTATTGTCTCCATTTTATCATGAAAAACGTGTGAATTTTTATTTATATTGCAATCAATGCCACAGAATATGTGCAATCTCTATAAAGTTAAGTTTAAAAAATTAAAACCATTTTGTATTTATTTTTAAAGTATGTGATAAGTTAGTTTAGTATTTTTAAGTTTCGTTACAATAAAGAAAAAAAAAAATCAATTAGAACAATCATTAGTAGATTTTGATAAATTTGTGATACTTCGTCATTTTTTCATCTTTTATTATTTTTAATGAGTTTCATGTCACATTAGATATGATTATACACTAAAAATAGTGAAATAAAATGTTCCAAATTTAACGGTTATGCCTTCACTAATGCACGTTGTGTTATGTTTTCTGTAAGTTTAACTTGTTATTTGACCTCCCAAAAGTAGATTTTTAATTATATTTTAGTTTATTTAATTAAATACATTTTTTAAATTACAAATCTAATAGAATTTCAAATTATTTAGTGAAATAAAATTAACAGATTAATTTTAAATTACAATTCATATTTTATAACAAAATTAATATTCAATACCATTATTTCTAATTTATCAATCAATAAATTTAATAATTGATGAAGGTCTTAAATTTGCAAAGAATATATATATATATATATATATATATATATATTGTGTGTGTGCGCGCGCGCGCGCATGCAATTAAACATAAAAATATATATTTAAAAAAATATAGGTATCTTTGAAATGATCCCTAATATGAAAGGTGTCATTGAACATATTTGTATAATGATTCAATTGCAAAATTGGGGAAGGGGGGATGAGGAGGCGAGGGGCGTGCGGGGTAGGAGGGAGCACGAGTGGAAGTATCAAAAAAATAAGAATTTATTTTTCTCCACCAACACATGAAAAATAGATTGTTTTAAAAATAAAATAGGAAAATATTTATTTTCTGATAAGTTACGTGGTGACATCTTACAATATATTTCAAAACCAGAGGCTCTACATTTAATCCGCATTTTATACTACAGTAAAATTCTAAATTCACATATATCAATCTATCAATTTACAATATAGTAATTAATCTTTTTTCATCATCATATTATAGTCATTAATAGAGGTCATCTAAATACCCATGCATGTATTGATAGTGATTGAAAGAGGTCTGTAATATTTCTAATGCATGCTTTATGCAATGAGTTAGGTTTTGATGATGGAGTCAATATTACTATTGTTGAATGTGAAGTCAATATAGGTGGTATGTGGACGATATTATAGGTGCATAAAGTAGAGTTGATAAAGGGGCAAGAGCCACTGGAGTCGATCTGATTGCATGAAAAAATTGATGACTTTGTAAGATGTGTAGTTGATATTTAGAAACCATGTCCATGTTCATACAAGTATGTTGAAGTCCTTGCAAGATCATGTTGCATTCTCATGTCATACTTATTATGTTGACTCGGAGCAAGTGTACTACCACATACCAAGAAACATTGAAGTCATTTTAAAAACTTGACTTTACATATTTTGGAAATTGATTCATTATCTGCCTCACGAAAAAATGAAAATTGGTATGTAAAAGCAATAAACAAAAAACCTAGTACACATTTATACTGTTGGAAATATATTATTTGATTTGAAATAATTGTAAAATTATTAAAATCTAATGAAATTTGAAATCTAAATGATAAAACTAGATTGTAGAACAAACCTTTTGAATATCCTTTGAGATTTTGAATATTTGAATGTGACCATTGTTTCTACTTGACTTTGAAAATTATCTTGCAAATTGCTCTTCTCTTGCATAACTTCATCTGGGTCATGGATTCATCTCTTCACCACTTTTGTAAATCCTCATGAATACTCTGGGCAACCACCATTTGCAAGTTATGCAACAAATGTTCACCACCCAAAGTTGAATGCTTCAAATGTTATTTGATTCGACGAGGAAGGAGGTGTGCTTTTGAGATTCATGAGTTAGGTTGCATTATTTGGCTAGCACCTAAAAACATCCCAAGCATGCTATGAAATTAGCCACCATGCATTAATTCCCCCTAGATTCTAGAGTTGCAAACCACTTGGCAAACCCTATCAATTTTGAGTGAGCTGATATTTATTGTTTAGTCTACCATGGAAGGGCAGGTAAGCCCATGTGGTTTTATTGACCAATGGCGCAATGCTAGGCTCTACAACATGTTGATTTGGCACTCAAGGAGTGTCATTAGCTCCCTATTGGAATGGAGGATGAGTCGTTGCATGGTGACTAGGTGGTGGGCCCTATCTATGCTCCAGTTAACGCGCTTTGTCTGATCACATCTATCGATAACACAAAGACTTTCACGTTGAGTTAGCATTGGCATAGTACCACCAGGGTCATGATTGGTTGAAATCTCAATTATAATGGGTCCTTTTGTTTGTCAACTTAGGCCAAGGTGACTAGCCTAAGTTATGAGTTGCATATGCTTTCGAGGAATTGGCTAAGACTTTTGGGACTTAGCATAGTAATTTTTACATTACATTTCATAAGGGTTAAAGTTTGGACATAGCAAAAACAATCGGTCCACTATCATAATCATGGCTTATGCATCTATATATATTTGGCAAGAACATTTTTACATATGGGACGTTGCAAAAGTGGTGGTGTTTAGCCTAGGTGGTGGCATTAACCCCACCTAGTTAAACCCCTCAATCTAACTCTTCCCCCCCCATACACCATGGTCATAAGATATTTAAAATTTAAAAACCTCATGTTCATTTTACAATGAGACATATGACATCATGCTAAGCATATATAAACAAAATAGCATATACCACCTTTCTAATGCTTGTTTATATTGTAATTATTTAGTTATAGACTTATTCGAACAATTATTGAACCAATAAAATGTATGAAATGATTTTCACTTCTTCTTCTTACATCAATAATTAAATGTCGTTGTGGAGTCTAAGTCAAAACCCATTCTACCATGGGATCTCATTAAACCATGCAACCATTGTTAGATTTGTCATGGATACACAATTGTGCAAGTGTTAATGTTAATGACTTTTCAATAGAGAAAATAAAATGCAAACATATCCTTTTGTTTCTTATGTACTTAGGCATAAGATACTTCATAGGATGTTGTCCCTTCTTAGTCTCATAACATTAATATCAAGTAATTGTTGGCCAATATTTGGCCCAAATACCAAGCTCTTTGCATGGATTGATTAAATGAGCAAAGTTCCTGTTCAGATGAATGATCAAATAACTTGTACAAGCTTTGGAGGACCAGACCATCACTAGGATGTCTTCCAAGAACAAATGGGTCAGCTTCACTTGAGAATTTTATAAACGCACCTCAGAAAGCCGCATGAGCCAAAAGATTGTAGCGCCATGGAGTTTTTCATGCTGGTAACACACTCTGCAAATTGCATGTCTTGATGAGGTTTTTAACTCAAGATATAAGCTTTCAAAAATTGACTTGTAGATGGAGATGTTCATGTGGACATCAAAATAAAACTCAACATTTACCTATTGAGGCCCAAAATTTGACGGTTGCATGGACGTCAAATGATGAGCACACAAACATCAATTTTAAGCCATGACAAGTAACTACTTGGGTTCAAAAGGCCCTTAAAAGGTTTAAAGTTGATCAAGATCTAACGGTCTACATGAGCTCGCATATTGACACATGAGATCTAACAGTTCGTGCTGCAGTCAAACAAGTCAAAAGGTCCCTGGATTAAAAGCCCTTAAAAAACTACAAGTTGGACAAGATCCTACAGTGCGAGTTCATCAAGCCAAGATACAACGGCGTGAGGCGACTAACAAGAAGGTGGGTCCAAGCTAAATCAATGATCACCGTTCATTCATGCCAATGATCCAACAATGCGTATGAATTGACAAGAAAGTGGGTCTAGGAAGATCAAAGGCTTGTGTTGCTTCGTACATCTTGGTCCAACAGTGCACAATGAGTTAAAAGGGTCAAGGAGCTCGAGAGGCCACCACGTGGTATAAGCGTGTGACGCTGCAGACTGACAATAGGATCCTAAAATCCATGTGTGATTGACATGTGGCACAAGTACGTGAAGCAACAGATTCACAACAGATCTTAAGTGCAAATGCAACGCTACCAAGTGAAACCAGCTTGGACAGAGTTGACAAGTCAAGGGCAGGATCGATGGCTCTCACCCGATCGTACTGATCAAGATCAATGGTACGTGGATGGTTCAAAATGAGTCAATGATTTGGGTCATTATTGACGACCAATGAAATTAAAGGTCAAGAAGCTAAGGGACTTCATGGAGATCAAACACATGACCAATGTCAAACTAAGGTAAATGTTTCAAAGGGCACATGCCGCCATTGGATCTCGGTTAAATGCTAGCAGGGATGCCATTAAAGATTAATATGGACCTCCGGTTCGTAAACTTTGTATCATACATGGTTATTCATGCAACTATGTTCACCATTATAAGAAGGATCCGTGTACATGGTGAACTCTTGGTTCCTGCAGAGACAGAACGGGTCTTTTTAGACCTAATGGGAGTCTAAAGAGGCTATGCAGTCTATAGGTCTGCATTAATATGGGAAAGTATAGGAAAACCAATGGTCTTATATTCGTTTTCTGCTTATAGATGAACCTATGATATATGTGATTAATGCAAAGGGTCTCATCTATCGACATGGCTCTATCCTCGACAAAACAGATACTAATTGTCGTTCATGGCATGGCACTATCAGTTTCAAGATTTGAGGGTTTGATCTTCATGAACAAGTCAAGTGGGCTTGGGGTCCTGAGGTGGTGAGCTAAGAGTTAGAGAAGCAGTTAAGGGCATTAATTCCGTTCAAACAGACTTTGTCATCATGCATAACAAACCCTTGTCGTCTAGTGGGATCTCTCAGCCAATGAGAGAAGCTCGAAGGTTATTGGATCAAAAGAAGGTTAACTTGTTGATAAGTATTGATCTTGATTGAAAAACACATGCATAAAGAAAACAATCAATGAACTGCCACCTCACTTCTTGATCATGATGATCCTTTCTGCACTCTTTTACGCATTGTTCATCTCTCTCTCTCTCCCTTTCTACTATATATAGAGGCTTTTGAGTCAAAAATGGATCCCTCTAATCCCTCCCTTGCGCATGACTAAACTCTGTCAAGATGGAACTTGTAATCTCTTGAGATGAATACAATACTACTTTCAGATTTTATTGTTCTGGTATAGTGTGTACATGTTAGTTTGATTTGCATATGTAGTATATCTCCCTTGTCAAGTCCTGATCTCACCTAGTTACTAGTTGATCTGGTTATGTAGGTCATGTTTAGTGTTCTTTATCTTTTGATTGAATTCCATATGTAGATAGTTTAACTGGTTAGTGTCTTGCATTAGACCTCTCCTTCATTTTCCTCAGCTTTTGATCATTTGGTGAACCTCTGCATAAAATACTAATGCATGACAAATGTTTGGAGTCCTAGATCTAGTCTTTTACTTGTTTCATTAGTGTTTTAAGAGTTCAAACAGAGTGGATCAACCATATTTTAGGTGCATCACCATTGTTAGCTTATGTTTCCCTTTTCAGTTATTTCTCTCCCTTTTCCTTGATCACTAGTAGGTTTTAGTAGTGGAAATGAGTTAAAATGATGCATCAGAAGAGCTAGCCTCATTAAAAATCCTAGAGGTCTAACCTCATTATAGAATACCCACAACCTAGGGTCATTCCCATGTTGGACTAGATTTTGAGCAAAAAAATCCAAACAATCCCTTCTCAACGAGGGTACAAATCTAGGCTCTAATAGTAACATTCCATTTCAAATGTTTTGAGTTAGTAAAGTGTTAAGTCATATATTCAAAAAAAAAATTGTTCTTGTGGGTTTGATATAAATAGCAGAAAAACCTTAAAGAATGTATCTTTTCACCATTTAAACTTCTAATAAAGCGATAAAGTCGTTACTGTGTGAACTCTTCTATTAAACACATTTACAAGTGCAATCCATTTTCAGAGGAGTAGGTGCCCCCATTTTTTTATTATTATTTATTCTACTTTATATTAACAATTAAGTTTCATTTTATTATTTAGAACGTAACAAGTGGTATCAAAGCACTAGTTGATTATCATAGTGGTTACCAAAATGTCAAGGGGAATTTATCTAATAAATTATAAGAGCAAGAATATAATATTATTCAACTAGCAATAAAGTATTACATGGGCTATTATATAGCCATAACAATAGCACAATTATATCCTAGAAAATAAGACGGTGCACAACCAATAAACCCATAATAGAATTCACAGGTGAAACAATAATAACAAACGAAATAATAACATTTTATGTGAATTAATCACCCTATAATATAATCTAGCATTCTTCCCCTTAACTCAGCACAACTTGAAGTGAATAGGGGAGAAATTCTCTAAATGCCTCAAATTTATTATGTGCAAGGGACTTGGTGAAGAAATATGCACGTTCTTCTGTCAGGCAATATTGGAGCTGGATGTTGTGTTGTTGTACATGTTCGTGAATGAAATGAACTTGCACCTCAATGTGTTTTGTGCGTTCATGAAATACTAGATTACGAACAAGTTTGAGAACACCCTCATTGTCATAGTATAGAATGGCAGGTCTCTTTTGTGGTACTCCTAATCCTTCTAATATGTGACGTAACCATATTGCTTCACAGATAGCTCCTCCTACAACATGATATTCTGCTTCAATGGAAGATCGAGAAACAAAGTTCTATGTCTTGCTCCCCCAGGATATAGGACCCGATCCTAAAAAGAACACATCCAGAAATGGATTTTTTGTCATCAATATTTTCAGCATGATTTGAGTCTGAATATCCTATCAAAAAGAAATTATCATTCTTCTTATACTCTAAGCCAAAGTCCTTTGTACCCTTGATATATCTTAGTATTCGCTTTGTTGCTTTCCAGTGAGACATCTTTAGCTCATGTATGAACCGTGAAAGATAGCTAATGGCATAGTTGATGTCTAGCCTAGTATATGTTAAGTAAATAAGACTCCCAATCAACTGTCAATAGAGAGTTGTATTTACTTGTGGTGATATATCTGTACGAGACAACTAAAGCCTTGTCTCCATAGGTGTAACAATTGGATTACTGTCCATCTTGAATTTCTCGAGCGTTGTCTTGGCATATTTCATCTGGGACACAAATATGTGATGTTCTTTTTGCCATACTTCTAATCCAATACAATAGTGTAGAACCTTGAGATATGTCATGTCGAATGATCGGTTAAGATCTCTCTTGGTTGCATCTATCATCTTTATTGAACTACCAGTGATGACTAGATCATCGAAATATACTACAACAATTACAATCTCTTCCCCTTGCTATTTTAGGTAGAGATTTGGATCGTAGGGACACCTCTGGAATCCATGCTGGATGAGAAGTTCATCGATCTTTATGTACCGGGCTTGGGAAGCTTGTTTGAGACCATACAAAGATTCTATGAGTTTACATATTTTTCCTTCATTACCAAGTGAGACAAAACCTTTTGGTTGTGTCATGTAATCTTCTTGTAGATCTCTATTGAGAAAGACACTTTTTACATCCATTTGGTGGATCCTCCATCCAAATTGTGCAACCAGAGCAAATATCATTCGGATTGTTTTGATCTTGGCCGTAGGAGCAAATTTCTCCTCATAATATATGCCTTCCTTCTGTGCATATACTTTAGCCACGAGTCGAGCCTTGTGCTTGTCTATAATGTCATATGCTTTGTATTTTGTTTTGAAGACCCATTTACAATCGATTGGCTCATTCCCTAGTGGAAGATCTTTAAGCTGCCATGTTTTGTGTTTCATTAGTGATTAATATTCTGCATCCATTAAATCCTTCCAAGGTTTAGACTCTAGGGATTTTTGAACTATCGAGGGCTCTACTGATTCTGCAACTATGCTCATTAGGGCCAAACTAACCTCGTTTTGAGTCATGCTATGAGTCCTTGGTCCAGTTGTAGATGTGTCCGGAGCTCTATCCAATTTAGCATCTCTTAATGTACTTGTATGCCATTTAGGTATACATTGCACTATTCTTGTGGGTTGATTTGCATTAATTGACTGATCATCATCATCATCATCATCATCATCATCATCATCATCATCACCTTCAGTGTGGTTACGACCTTTTTAATTGTCTAGAGGTCTGATTACTAAATCATGTGAGTTTTTGAAAGGCAAACTAGTTTTACTTTTCTCATCAAATTCTACATCCTTGCTGATGGAGATCTTTGTTTTAGGGTCCATCAGTCTGTAGGCTAATCACTCTTCATTGTACCCTAAGAAGATATAAGGCATGGATCTGTTATCCATTTTCTCTCTTCTTTTTAGGAACATGCATATAAGCCTTACATCCAAACACTCGAAGATGAGAAATGGAAGCTTTATGCCCTATCCAGGTTTCATGTGGAGTCATATTATGAAGAGCTACAGTGGGTGACCTGTTCAAATAAACTATTGTTTTCACTGCTTCTGTCCAATATATGCGTGCCAAACCTAAATCTTCAATCATGCTGCACACCATTTCCATGATAGTGCAATTTCGTCATTATGCAACACCATTTTGTTCTGGAGTGTATGGTGGAATCATTTGTCGACGAATGCCATGTTCTTTCAAATAAGCAGAAAAAACTTTACTAGTGAATTCTCCCCCCCCCTTGATTTTATGACCAATTTCAGTGTCAACAACTACTTTGAACTCTTTGAAAGTATTGTAGGCTTGGTCTTTGGTCTTTAGACAATAGACCCACATCTTGCATGAGTAGTCATCAACAAAGAGCATGCAATATTGAAACCCATAGTGATTGGATCTCATGGGGCCACATAGATCGGTATGCACTAGATCAAGCTTACCAGATGCTCTTGAGGAACTTTGACCAAAATATGTCTAATGTTGTTTCCCTGCTAGACAACCAATGCAGAGATTTGTATTTTTCTTCAACCGAGGAAGTCCACAGACCATGTTCTGATTGTTGAGTGTTTTGAGGTATCCAAAACTGACATGACCATACCTGTGATGCCACAGATTGGTTGAGTTTGAATCTCGAGCTACAAGTGCTTGATTGTTTGACTGAACAAAGTCAAGTTGGAACATTTTTCCAACCGTTAAGGCTTGTGCAACTATTCTCGAGCATTTTGACTTATCTTTGATTAAAAAAATATTTTTGCCACTTTTGCAATCAAAATCAACCTTGAGGTTGTGGTCAAGTTGCTGACTGATGGATAGAAGATTTCTATGAGTCTTGGGACGTACATGACATCTAAGATTTTACAATCATGTCGTCCAAGTGGTAAGGAGATATTACCAATGCCTTGAAATTGGTAGGATGAATCATCACCCAAAGAGACATGATTTTCTGGGGAAGTCTCATTCATGTTGTAGAACCAATCTTGTCCTCTAGTCATATGTCAAGTTGCACCTGAGTCAACATAAGAGATAGAGCTTTATGATGTTGATTCGGCATTAGACTGTGTAGCATATAGGAAGTCCTCATCGGAGTGAGTGTCTTCTTGCTCAGCAATAACGCCTTGCTAATTGGATTTCTTCTTCCAATGCCATTTCTTTTGTCCTTGTCCTTTATGTGGATGAGATGATTATTGGTGACTGGGCTTCTTGTTGCTTGAAGAGCCCTGTGAAAAGAAGTTATACCAATAATTCTTTAGTTTGTTTTTCCACATATAAGGCATTTTTTTTGTTGTTTATCCCCCTATGAAGTATGTTGATGACCTTGCTTTAATCTAGAAGACTTGATCTGCTTCTTTCCTTTTTGTTGATTAGAGGTAACATGTTCTTCTGTTTTTTTCTATATGCAAAAAGTCTTCATGTTGCAACATGTTTACCAACTTGTTAAAAGATGCTTTTTGTTCTGTGATTTTTAAAGTAGTCATGAATACCCTGTAAGAGTGTGGTAGTGCTCTCAAGACAATAGGTACAAGAGATGCATTTGACATTGTTTCGCCCAATGCTTGTAGTGAAGCCCTCAAGGTTGTAACACGACGTAGAAAAGGTTCCACTTTTGCATTGAACTTCAATTTGAGAGAATGAAGTTGACTCTGCAAATGAAGAATGGTTCCTTCATTTTTGGCCTCATTGACTATCTGGAGCTTATCCCAAGCGTCTTTTGTTATTGTGGCCCCACGAATATGAGGTTGTACCTCATCCGATACTCCAAACATGATTATCAACTTTACCTTCTAATTGGCTTTGTCAAACTTACATTGTTGATCAACGTCAATAGCATGTCGGGTAAGAGCGCCATTTATAACAGGGCAAATGTCTTCAAATTTCAAATGTGTCCTGATTTTAGTTTTTCAAGTGGCATAGTTGTCACTAAAGAGAAGCTGTGAGTCTGACAGAAAGAATTTTGGTTCATTTTTTGCCGTTGTGAAGCATCTGACCAAAGGTGATGGATTGGTTCCTTATCACTCCAGGTATCAAGGTCTCCCTTTTGTTATACCGTCAGTTTAAGATACCAATCCTTTTTTTATATGCGCCCTTCCAGGATACATGTCGGTGCATGGAAAAAGCTCACCCTTTCTGTATACCTGACGATACGTGAAAGAAGCATAAACATACGTGAAAGAGATTGATGTGTGGTACTTATACAGTATTGAAAGAGGTTAGACCAGTCATTGGCACCTATTTAGATGGAATTCCTCATACATGCACGTAACTTTGCTATATACTTAAAATTTCCACCAGGATTTACGTCTTTCCACTGGAATCAAATGCATTGTGTACTCTAACAAATTATAATATAATAATCTTTTACAACTCATCATTTAACAAAGGAAATGGAATTTAAGAAGACATAAAAATAATTTCCACTGAATCAAATAGGTAAAATGGAAAGATAGCTCAGTGAATGTTTTAACCTTATTTCTCCCTGATAATTTATAGGGTCAATGACCAGATGTCGTTGCAGCGATGTTAGGTTATGTATGCAGTAACTCAAGCGCGACGACATTACCCATAAATGTGAATCAGAAACATTGTTGTTCAATGTGTGATTGAACATTGTGAATGTGCAAAAACACACTTTTGTTGTGTTTTTCCTTGAATTTACTTGCAAAAATAAAAGATTACAATGAGTTTTGCAAAATATTACAATATATGAAAAAACAATAGTTTTGTTGTTCAAAATAATATCCTCCCTTTTTGGAAAAAGCAAATTGGGCTCTTTGGCCTCTTGGAAAAAAATATTTTTTATGACATTCTTAACTAAATTTAGCTAGTTATAACTAAAAATGACAAAATTGCCAAAAATTAGAGGAATTGCTAAAGATACTTTTTCTTCCCAAAAAAACAACCTTTTGAGGGATTTGAACCTCCCACCTCTTCCTTGCAAAAATATATAGCTACCAACCTACCTATGTATCAATACAAGTTTATAGAAGACAAACTTTGTATTTAAAGTCTTACAAAAGTTAATTTTGAAGGAAAACCACCTCCTATTTAATACCATGGATTTTATAAATAAGACATATTTTATAAATAAGTGGTTTTGATAAAATTTGCAGGAAAAAAGATTTTTGAAGGCAGTTTTCAAGGTGGTTTTGAGGTTTAATGAGTGGTTTTGAAACGAGAGAAGCTTGTTTGGCACATAGTCTTTTTTAAAGGCTTACTAATTGAAAGCTCAGCGTATCAAATACCAAATGAAAGCTTTTGATGCAAATTTCAATAATAACGACCAACCTTATTATTTGTTACCTAACCAACCTTTGATGCAAGGCCGTGGATTATCCATGTCTGCTCAAGAGTCGTGGTGATCAGAATGTTGGCAGGCTTTGACTATGGACTGCGTAGAAGACTATACATTAACATGGATAAAATATTGTCCACACAACGTGTTTTAGATCCAATGCAAGATGTAAGCCAACATAAGATTAAATCCAACGTTGCTCGCCAATGTTGGAGTTCCTACTTGTGAGCATTCAACAACTGTATGGCTGAGTATGGCTTCTCTCAACTATTTTGCAATAGTAGAATAAAGAAAAGGAGAGAGAGAGGGTGCCTCGGGGCTCCACCTCTCGATTTCACTTCTCCCAGGTTCCTCTATGGTACAACCACTCTAGTACCAAATATAAGAGCAAGAATATAATATTATTCAGCTAGCAATAAAGTATTACATGGGCTGTTATATATACTTAACAATAGCACAACTATATCCTAGAAAATAGGACAGTGCACAACCAATAAACCCGGAATAGAAGTCACGGGTGAAACAATAATAACAAACGAAACAATAATATTCTATGGTGAATTAATCACCCTATAATATAATCTAACAGAAACAACTCGAAGTTTGTAACCAAGAATGAAATAATGAGATTATTCCCTGAGTTCTTGCCGCCAAGGAAGTTCAAAAGGAGATTTGTTCCATCAGAAACCCGCAAGAGAAACTAGATGAAGGGGATCCTAAGCATGACCCACCAGATGATGAAGAGGAAAAGGAAGAAAGCTTGTAACATCCCTCTTTTAACCTAAAAATGAAGATCCCACAACATGACTTTGGAGGTGGGACGAAGCTCTACACATTGTCAAGCAAGCTCAAACCGGCCTTTAGGGTGCAACAGGGTAAAAAACAAGGTGGCAAGCTGAATGTGGCCCTAAAACATTTGGATGACTCTGTGCATGTGGGGAGAGAGATGGGTTTTTACAAACTTGGTGGAGAGTTTGTTGATTTTTCCAACACTATGACTCGGATAGCATGTCCTAATTGGGATGAGTCGTATGATACCCAATTAATGCACTTTTTCCAAAAAATACGTCCATAGAGGAGGACATGAAAAAATTCCAAGTTTTGAAGTCTAAGGCCAAGCTTTCTTTGAATCTAGTGCGAAATATTTGTTTTTTCACTTTGAACAAAGGTAAGAATGTTTGAACTAAGATATTTTGGAAGGGCTATTGTAGCTATAAGATCAAAAAAACATATTGATGCCCTAAAAACTAAAATGGTAAGAACTATTGGCTACAGATTGATAACCATTTCTTAGTCTTGTGAGCCTTGAGATGTCCATGAGATTTGCTCTATTTTAACAGTGTTCTACATGTCATGAGACAATTGTCAAACTACTCAACTATGCAAGATTATTCACAAAAATACAAGGCAAATGATACAATGATTATTTCCATAGAACAAAAGCATTCCAAATTTGGCAAAAGGATTTCAATGAAGTCATGCTTCATAAATATATAGAACAACATGTGAAGAGATTTCTCGGAGTTAAATAAAGGAATCTTGGAAGCATCAAGAAGCATTATCAAACCTCAACTACAACAAGGATTGATATATGACCAGGGCAATACACATTATATTCTCCTTACATCATCTACCATTAAGGGTCATTCATTCCTCTGAACACATAACCAAATCAAATATTTATCAAGGGCAATAAAAACAAATCGGGTGACTACATTCCTTGCAAGATGTGGTGATCCCTCTAAAAGGTCAGGTTGTGTCAATAATAATAAAAACATTCATACTAAGTTTGGCACCTAATGCAAAATAGATGGAGGACGTGTCTCCGAAATTGTCGTCCAAGGCTTAGAACAACAACTCCAAATGCATTACCAATAGAAAATAGGTGATATCAATCTATGTAATTCGTTAACACCTTTTTTACCGCGTGAAAAGCCATTGAACTCTTTTTGTGCTCTGAGAGAAAATATTATCAAAACATGAGTTAAACAAAAATTTGTTGATATTCAATTGATGTTTAATCATTCAAGTTTGATTACTTCCCAAGATTATATAGTTCCCCAGATTGATGTTGTAATTGAAGAGGTGAATTCATATTCTCCTTTTCTTTTAAGGTACAATGAATCCAATTGAATTGAAATATATAACATGATGGTTGACTAATGTTTCCATTGTATGATTATGTTCTTATTGCCAAAAGAGATTGATTAATATGATCTAATGTGGCTGGTCAGAAGTCCCAAGAAGTTAAGGATGCACATACAATAGACATCACTAGATCCCAAAGAAGGCCATAGAGGATGGTACCTTGTGGATGGCAACATGGCATTTATTTGAAGAACCTATCAAACTATTATCTCTAATGCAATGGTCTTGTTGAGTCCTTGAACAAGAATCTAACCAAAACAATGAAAATAACTATAGAGGAGACCCAAAGGTAGTGGCATGTAAAGCTAAAAATATCCCTATGGGCTAACATGATAACACCTATATAGGCTACTGGTAATTCCTCTTATGCTCTCATTTTTGGGAGAGCATAGAGGATGGTGCTTTGTGGATGGCAACATGGAATTTATTTGAAGAAATCATCAAACTATTATCCCCAATGCAATGGTCTTGTTGAGTCCTTGAACAAGAATCTACTCAAGGTAACAAATAGAACTATAATGGGGGGAATCAAAAGTAGTGGCATGTAAAAGCTAAAAATATCCCTATGTGCATACATGATAACACCTACATAGGTTATAGGTAGTTCTTCTTATGCTCTCGTTTATGGGAGAGAATGTAGACTACCATCCTTTATGGAACTCCTTGTTCTAGAGTTTGACCAAAAATCCACTACATATGTCAAAGAGATGCAATAATCAATTGAAATTGGGCTCATCTTCAACAAACACCTCTTTGAAGAACCAAACTTATCTACCAACACCTCTTGATAAGCCTACCATGGAAAAAGGTATCGCAAAAACTATTTTACCTATCAAATAGGCTTGCCATGAAAAAAAGTATTGCAAAAACTATTTTACCTACCAAAGAATTCACTACTTCGAGAGTACGATAATAAAAAAGTGGAAGATTGTTTGGATTTGACCTTGTTGACAATTAAGGGGGAAATATGTGACATGTTTCAATGAGGTTGCTGACAAATTTATTGACCAAATTAAAATGGCAAAGTTTACATGTTGTCCAAAAGAAGGGTTAGAGAAGCAAAGTTGTTCAATCATTTCAATAATCAATGAGAAATAATTTTACAATTGTCATCGACAAGATGATGTTGTAAGACCGATGGTAGGGCTTGTAGAGTGGAATCATCTATAATGCCATTTTAATTCAATGAGTGTCCCTTGAGACCACATTATCCTAGCTTAGACCTATCTTAAGGCCTCTCTTGATCATTTTCCAGCTTTTTGTCTGAGTCCAACCCATTTAGGTATATCAAAAGCAGCACTAATGTCCCCTTGTTCCTTACTAGACCTATTTCACATCTTGATAGTCACCAAAACGTTATATATATATATATATATATATATATATATATATATATATATATATATATATATATATATGGAATCATCTATAATGCCATTTTAATTCAATGAGTGTCCCTTGAGACCACATTATCCTAGCTTAGACCTATCTTAAGGCCTCTCTTGATCATTTTCCAGCTTTTTGTCTGAGTCCAACCCATTTAGGTATATCAAAAGCAGCACTAATGTCCCCTTGTTCCTTACTAGACCTATTTCACATCTTGATAGTCACCAAAACGTTATATATATATATATATATATATATATATATATATATATATATATATATATATATATATATATATATATATATATATATATACCACTTTCATTCACTTATCCACTAGATGGAAATTAGATGGAAATACTCATAAACAAACTTAGAGACAATTGTGCAAATCAAGGTCATTGATCTTTATTTTGCCCTACTTCTGCATACACCTATTTACAACAACGCAGAGCTCAGAGTTTCAATCTCAAGTCACACTCAAAGCACGCAAACTAGCATTCACTTGCACTTGCACCAGCACTTAAATTGGCAGAACTACATCAAACTTGACCCCCTTTCAAGATATTGGTATGTATGCAACACTCAATACATAGAGGGTTGAGGTCATGTGCAGTCTACCTTGATAACGTCACTCTTTTTTACTTGTGCTCCTCAAATACCATAACAAACACGGAGGCCTATAGTTTGGCATTGAAATCATTCAAAACAGGGAATAGACAACAAATCAACATCTGTGCATACATGGACAACTCTCCAGAACCAGGGAAAGGTCCATCCAAAAGTTCACTGTCCCTACTTGGAAACGGACACTAACACGGCACAAAGAACACTAACGCAATGCACTATTGTCCAGAGGACCGTGTTATTATCCATGAGGGTATCTAACTCCTAGTTCATGTTCACGACATCTTACACAATCCATGTACCAATTCTCAACTTGACACTTATCTGTGTCAATTAGTTTTCACCTAAGTACATCTCTTGTAATTCATATATTATTTATAGAATATTCAATTAAATCAATTATTATTCAAATCAATCGCTGTTGATATTGATATATTTATCCCCTGATTTATTATTTCAACACTTTAGTAGCCTAAGGTTTTACATTTCATAATCCCCTTAAAAGTTAAATTATAGAGAGCTTATAAAAAACCAATGTACTACATCTTGTGATTTGATATTGGATTTGTGCCATGTTGCACAATTTCTTATTTAAATTTGCCATTGTCTCAATTATTTATTTTGATTTTTGAGGTGATTATTTCAAATGTACAATGAACGTTGTGTAAAGACTAAATTATGCATATGTATCAATCACATTGTCTATTGCAATTCGTGTAGGATGTGTATCAAACATTGCTTTAAAATATATCATGAATTGTAGTAGATGTTTAATGTCGCCCAGTGGATGACAAGGCACTAGTCTTCACAATGCAATCAAACTTCTATCAAATCATTTTCCTTCTTGTTAATGAAAATTCCAAGATTTCACAATGCAATCAAACTTCTATTAAATCATGTCCCTTCTTGTTTGTGAGAATTCTGAGACTTTCCAATGGCATATCTTACATGAGTTCTATATCGTATAGAGCCTTGCATTCTTTGTTAAATATAATGTGGGTTCTTTTTATTGCTAAAATGCGCATTGACATGGTGATTGGCTTGTATTTGAGCTACGAATGAGCTAGATATGTAATTATTCACCCCCTTGTGGTGGATCTGAATTATTCCATGTAATGGGCATTTAGGGTGTTACTTGGAAATAACTCTCTTGATACATGCATTGGACTCCACTCATTATTCAAATCTAGGTTTCTCATTGTGTTTAAATGCTTCAAGATTCATGGGTTTGTGAGAAGAACTTGTAGGGAAGACATCCATTTGGCATGTGTAGTTTGAATTGTATGAGAATTGGTCCATTCTCTTATTTGTTGGTGCAGCTATGTCATGGTTCTTCCATTTTCTGACTTGTTGATGCAGTGATATCACGGTTCTTTTTTCATCTGCAACCTCTATATCAACATGTTTTTAGTTTGTCATTGGGTGAAGAATTCCAAATGAACTTTGTTCATATCTTGTGTAAATTCCCCATGAGCTTCAAGAGATCTTGAAGATCTAATATTTCCTCTATTTAGTGGGGTGATTAATTGATTCATTTCGGGTTTTTGTAAATGAGAATGCAACCTTGTAAAGCCATTCATTACTAATTTGTTTTAGGTTATGCTCTAGGATTTGTTGCATAAGTGCTTATATTGTTAGTGACAATAATTGAGCATATAAACATATCATGTCTAACTTATTTGTCTGGATTTGATGCATAAATGTATGTGAGAACCTCTTAGGGATGTTGCCCATTGGTGTTGCAGAGCTTAAAGCATGGAGACCCCCTTTTGTGTGTCGTTGCCTTGGGGTCTAAACCGTATTTCTAAAGAGAGTTGGTAAAAATCAGTGCTACAAATCCCATCTCCATTCCTCTTCCACAAAAATATGGCGTGCAAATTTAAGCACCAACAACGTGCACTTGCAAGATTGTAGTGTCTGTGAAAAAAATTACATGCATTTAAGCCTTCCATAGCTCAAACAACCCATCTGGGACATAAGGTAATACTTTGTTTGTGGACATCAATAATGCCCATACTTCTTTATCTCGAGGAAGGTAGCAAATATTCCAAGCAACTCAATGGAGTCCACAAGTCTATATGGTATTAACCCATAGAAAGACTCGAAACGACTTAGTAAACTCATCATAAGCTACCTTGGATGAAGGCGAAAAAGTGGCATAATAAGCACGAGTCACCATAAGAATCTTTGTACAGATATAAAACTTATTGGCCAAAAAGAAACTTGTAATCCAATATGACATTTTCTTCTCGACACATTGTAGAACATAATACCAAAGGAGCATATCAAGAGCTTCCAAAGACAAAATGTCAAGGAGTTTGAGCATCTCTACTTTCTCAATCCACTTCTAGTTAAAATTTCAAGCCAATTAAGCATCAAATTCGTACTCTGATGATAACATTCAATTTTGTTCCCTTGAAGATTCAACCCTAAGGCTTTACAGAAACATGTGAGTGTGCCCCAAAGCTTTATATAACAAACTTCATTCCATTAAAAAGTTTACTCATCAAGTAGAATGATGCCCCCAATAAGACCTTGCTCAACTCTACCAAGAGATAGCCAAAGGCCTCTATAGCCAAAACATAAGGCGCAAAAGGGCAACCTTGTCTGATCAAGCTAGATAGGCCAAACCTCTTGAACATGTTACCATTTATAGTTAAACATGCAAAGGCTTCTACAAAAAGGGTTTGAACAAATGGAGAGAAATCCCCAAACCCTAATGTTTTTAACATGGTTAAAATAAATAACCATTCTATGCGATCATAAACTTTCTCAAAATCAAGTTTGAGAAATAAAAAATGTTGTATGAAAGCTCAAGCCCACTCCATACCTTCCCAAATAGCAATAATGTATTTGTTTTTACAAAACTTGTTTTCCCTTGTCTAACAATTGTAAGAAGAATTTGTTGTTGACAAAGCACAAGGGCTTTAACAAGAATCTTGTAGGAGAGATTCAACTAGGTGATGGGCCTCCAACTGATAAGAAGCTCTAAATCCCCTATTTTAGGAATAAACTTAAAGTTGCCTTGGTTAATAATGTTTCCTAAGGAATTAGAACGCAGAGCATCTTTATAAACCTAAAACAAGTTTAACCCAAAAAAATGCAAGTGGCCTTCCAAAATTCACAACAAAAGCCACTAAGGCCCCCCAACTTTATTGTTGGCCATTTGAAGTTCCTCAAAGGAGAATGATGGATCACAAAGTATTTAAACAAAAGGTTTGATCTTATGCAAAACTCCATCAAGACGTTCTTGCAAAGCTTGAGCTTGCTCTTGAGAATCAACCTGCACTTGAAACAATATTATATAATAGTCCAAAAAGACATTAGAAATCTCAAGTAGCTTTATGAGCAAGCCATCAAAGACTTTGATGGTTATAATATGCTCTCTTACTTGCCCGCAAAGCTTTTAGAATATTCCTCCAAAGCTTTGTCACCAACCTCAAGCTGATGAAGGCATGGACATATTTGAGTTCCTTTAGCCTCATGTCACTCCACAAGTTTAAACTTGTGTTTGAGACAAGCAACCACAAACTGTCACCAACTATCAAAAGGGTTGAGCTCAAGAGGAAAGGAGATGTGATGAAACTCTTTGGCCAAGGCATTGTCGACTCACAACTTTATCACAATTTTTCCATATTGTTTGAAAAAACTGGGGGTGCACATGATGGTGTCATTCCACCCCTCAATCCAAGGGGCAATATACAACAAATGTGGTGCCAAATTTCAAATTCTAACACCAAATAATGTCTTCATAACCAAAGGAAGAAATGTTTTTAAAGAACCACATGCAATGGAGTTTCTACAACCCATCTCCCTAGACAAGCCTAAAAATTATGCAGTTAGGATAGAGAGAGTGTGTGTGTGTGTGTGTATATATATATATATATATATAGACACACACATGATGGAATGAGAGGACTTCTAATGGCCGTTAGGCAAAAGGAGTCTGAAAGACCTCTCAACATCATTTATTTAGAAGATTATTCTATGAATTTTTAGTTTTAGAATGAATGCCACAGCTCTGATTGGTTTTATTGGTGTTAAGAATATGAACCAGGTTATGATTGCACTCATCTTTGAAATTGTGACACATTGCTTGCAAACTATTGAATCTAAGGTTACGGGCTCACATTTCTGTTTTAAAATATTAAAAAAATTGGATACTACTCTCTCAATGCAATATATTTTTAATTTCTACATTTCTTATTTGCCTCAACGCAATATATTTTTAATTTCTACATTTCTTGCTCGCCTCATTGCAGTAAGTATGACTGTGCAAGAGAATGGGAGGCATTTTTAGACTGCAATATTACAAAGAAAATGCTTGACAATATAGTTCTCTGGAGACATGTAGATACAAGTGGTGGTACAGGGACAAGAACATCAATCAAATGAAGGTACATGAGTAAATGAGTAAGGGTACAACTATATTTTATATAAATGTAGTCACCAGAAAATGTGGGAAATTGGGAAGGATGCGGTCTTTGTCCCTAGATCCTAGTAACCATGCTCCACAATCATGGGTGTCAATCTTATAGTCTTTTATAAACCCTTTCATACTTTTGGGCTAATCTTGCCTTTTTATGAAAACCCCACATCACAAGTTGATATCATGAATTCAAGGGCATGCAAGAGTGGAGGCCAATCACCATATGCTTATACTAAGCTATGCTTTGTCCTGTCTACATCGATTGCCGCTTAGGGAAAATTCCAAAATGTTGGATATATGTAATAGGATGCAAAACTAACATAGCATTTATTAACATGTAATTGAAAAAAAGGAGGGCTCCAAAATGTTGGATATATGCAATAGGATGCAAAACTAACATAGCATTTATTAACATGTAATTGAAAAAAAGGAGGGTTCTATGCTCATGTTATTTGAGGCATACAACGCTGTGTAATCCCAATGCAACTCAATGAAGGACTAGTAGTGTTATGTGACATGGAAATAATTTGCTGGAGTAAATACCATAAAGAGTTTGATTTTGCTTTAACACTAACAAGCTTCATAATCTAAAAGAAAGACTGATAAATATCCTCACCTGCCACTTTGGTCATATTTTTTATTACTAAAAACTCGTGAAATATTGATCCTTCGAATAGATATCATAAAGAATATGGTTTCTTATAGGCCAGTGGCATTAACAAGAAGAAACCAAGTAGGATGATTTTGTTTTAACACTAACAAGCTTCATAATCTAAAGAAAGATTGATATATATCCTCACCTGTCACTTTGGTCATTTTTTTTGTTACTGAAAACTGCTGAAATATATCCTTGAAAAAAAAATTGGGTGTGGGTTCAGGGGAAAACAAAAATGCCAAAATAAAAAGAAAAATAAATCCAAATCTGCATTTTATTTTGAAATATAAAAACAAGAATTGAATCTCAAAATGAAAGATTATAATTTAAGAGGAAAAAAATCCCTACAAGTTGTGAAGAGAAAGCTTCAGATTTAGCTGCTGAAAATGGATAGAGAATTCATAGCCATGCCATGCTGCAAAAGGAAAAAAAAATCAATAAACCCTTCCAAAATAATTCGTTTACGAGTCAATACCCTACCAAGTTGTAGAGAGTTGCACCTCCCTCCCCATTATTTTTAATGGCATGCCATTTCTTCGATGGAAAAAGAGCCGCAGACATAGCTGGAAGAGAAGTGGAAATAGCGATCGTTAATCTACAACAAGGGCATGCCCACAACATAGTTTGCATTTCCGTCCACATTCCCAGTTATTCAACTAGGCTTGAAAGTTGCAGCGGCAAACATGACCAAAAAAATATTTGCTACCACAGTATATCACCCCCACTGCATACAAATGCTTGCAAAATACCGCCAAGCAATCCTTTAGTGGCCCTATATATATTTAATATATGCTTTCAAAAGAAAAACTACAGGGCTGCAAGGACTACATAATACACAAGAGGAAGTAAATCCAAAATGCATTCTTAAAATCACCTACTAAAACAAAAAGGGAACATTCACCTACAATAAAATGGCAGTAAAAGACTAAATTGGCATCAAAAGAGGTGGAAGGGTACAGAAAGTGGGATGAGGCGGACAATAAATGCAGAAAATTGTATAAACCCTTTATACTGCAACGTGACAGAAAAGTGGAACTGGCTCCTCTTTTTTTTTTCAAGGGCCACTAAAATGCCACACAGGTGATATTAATGCTGTTGGAATCTTACACATTTTATATAACGGGTCCAAAGCGCAAGAAGCATGCATCTCCCTGTGTTATAGCAATTAAGAATTCATAAAAACCTAATCTGTAACTCGTTCAATGCAACAACTGGGATAAACTTTCTTCGTAAGGTAAGGACACCTACAAATAATGGAAAATGTGTTAGGCTCACCTTGACAGTTTCCAAACAAAAACTTCCTACCAGCAAAGTATTCAATGCATAATTAAAAGCTACGCTTCAATTCTCATAGAGAAATCTTCAACCGAAATAATGAATTCAACGCACACATTGATATAATACCAATGTTTAACTTCAAGGGAAGCAATACCAATGTCCATCACTGCAGTGTTTAAAGTGGATGGGCAGTTTACATGTATTTCGTACTTCATACTGTAACATATTTAGAAAAAAATTGGTTGGTCAATCTTTCTAACTTTCACTATTAAAACTTACCTGTGATTCATATATTATATAGTGTGATTGATGTATATATGGTGTGTATTTACATATATTATATACGAGATGAGATGATATAACTATTAAGGTGCTTTAGGTCAAATCGGTTCGTAGGACCTATCAAAAGTGTGTTTACCGTTCTGGCTGCAATAATGTGAATAAGAACGGCAGAATTGACCGAAATATCCTGCTGAGAGAGCACAACTATTGAATACTTGACCTTTATATTTTATGGTACAATCCAACGTAAAAAAAGAAAATCATGTTTTCAAAACTAAGAACCACCAATTCAGGCAAACTACAATATGGAACTAGTCGATGGTCTTTCCCAAAGACACCTTGGAAACAAAGAATATGTAAGCAATATAACTTGGACAAGAAGATGAAATACATTTTTTTAATTGAATGACCACCATAAAACAATATTAGGCACATTTCAACGTATTTGCAATCATAGGCACAATTACACGTTTTGCAATCAATCGCCCAATTCATGACAAACAGGGCTTAAAAATAAACAACAATCAAAACGATCTTCTAAATACTTGCACAGTTTTGATAGGTTCTAGATACCGCTTTCACCTGAAGAACATACACACACACACATATACACACCTCATAATGTATATACATATACCTCATAATTTCAACACACACACACATATACAGTTCTATGTTTAGAAGCTTCAAAAGATGGATATCTACTATCTCAGCCTGTTACATCGGTGAATTCTACCTTTCTTATTGCCTCGTCACATATAGTATGACTGTGCTAGAGTATTAAGGGGTATTGTGAAGATTGCAACCATCAAAAAATAATGCTTGATGGTCACGGGTGCCCATCTAATTTTAAGGCCTACGCATCAGCGATAAAACTTTTGAGGGCTTTGATTTTTTTTGAAGGGCAGAATTTAATAAAACCCTTCCGTAGGGAAAAGCTAAAAAATGTAACACCTATATCATCAATTTAAACTATATTTTGGGAGATGGACCGTTCCTGAAGGGCTTAAAGTGTAACACTAACCAAGGCACAAAAATTGCAACATTGTGTGTTGGATTGCCGCACATATATTGTCGGGTTCTACCCACACCCTGTGATTAATTGGACTAAGACATGCGTTTCCCAGTTCTAAATGCACCCTGTGATGAGTCCTCTATATTTAGGGATTTAAGGACTCATCACAGGGTGCAGGTAGAACCCAACAATGTATGCACCCCAGCCTAATACACTGTTATAAAAATATGGTTCACCTAGATATAATCGATTCATCAATGTTTACAGTCTTTAAATATTTACATTTCACCAACATCACACAACCACTCACCAAACAAATAACTGAATAAATGTACAATCTAGAAAACAGTTGTTTAAGGGCCGTTTTGTCATAATTGAATAAATGTACAATCTAGAAAACAGTTGTTTTAGAGCCCTTTTGTCATTTCCTCTCATATTCTCTGTATCCCATCCAACTTTCCTATCCTAACAACATTTGGGGGGAAACCTTTCCTTGGCATCTCCTATAAGATTTCTTCACCATGTGTTTTATGCAAAAACCACATGAAAAGTAACTATCTGCTCCCCAAGGATTGTTCAGCCAGGTCCATTTAGTCCAAGCCACTCTTCTATGAACATTATCAGATTTTACATTCCATCATTCACAGCACTTGATGGGAATGCCAGTCCTCAGTCCTTTGTCCGATACAGAAGAACCAGACATTGTCCCCTGGCCAGGTCTCCATCGGGGGTATTTTCTTCTCTTGGAATGGGTATTGCTCTCTCATGGTTATACATAATATTTTGAATACATGACATTATCTCAGATTGACATTTTTATGGTTTTGGGTTTACTCACCCTAGTTAATTTGATTTTTGTAACCCTAGTTTATTTTATTTTATTTTAACCCTAGATAGTATTTTTTTTTGGTAACACTCTTGGATTGTAGTCTTCTGTCTCAATTAGGGTTGGAACTATTTTGGCTCCCACAAGCTATTGTTAACGGTCATACTTTTGAGCCCCATTGACCTATTTTGGTCTTTCGTAGCAATTCATAAGTTAGTTTCTTTCTATGAAAGATGCATCTAATTTGTTATATTTCACAAAGGGGGGAAAAAAGTAGTGAAGGAATGGTGTTGATTCATCCCCAACTGTTTGGAACAAATCTTCACCGTTCCATATACTACCTTTTTTTCCGCCTTACTTAGAGAGAGCCAATTTATTTAGCTCAAGTTAAGCTCAAATCACTTGGCAATCAAATGAGGCCGATGGACAAACACACAATAAATGAAAGTACATAGTATGTCAGCCGCATCCATGTTTGTTTTTGATCAATGAGAAATTGAGGATAAAAATACACAAAATGCTTAATTGTCCTAGATATGAGGAAGCAGGATTTAAACAATCAATTAATAAAATAAAGGGAGACAATTTACATAATATTGAGCTGGCCTCCCAGTTAATGATATGTTCTAGAATTTAAAATTTAATATTTTAAATAACTCTGTAGTTGAATGCAGGAAAATTTTATCTGTAAATATTATAGCTCAGGCTGCATTCATAATTTTGAAATATCCCATTGACCTTATAGCGTCTCCTCTGGATGTATAAAACAAAATCATTTCATTCCACTATTTTACAAATGTTAAGAAAACATTTCTGAGACATGTCTACCATGCCATCCCTGAACAGTCCATTGATAAATGATCAAATATCAAACCATTGATTAAAAGGCCAAAATGTGTCGTTAACCAAGGAAAGGAAAATTATGGCTATTCTAATAAAACCAAGAAAAGCAGAGTTTTGATGCCTACCATGGACAATTTTAACACACTACACAATGAGCATTCAAATTTACCCATCACAAGAGACACTCTCATTTAGATAAGCCATCATTTTGATGCGAACCAGTCTGCACTGACCGTCCGTTTTTCTTATACCCTAAAATACCATTAAGGTCCAATTCTCAATATCAATCCCAATCTCAATATCATCAGGGCTATCTTCTTTTTTTTCATTTACTCTAGCAGAAATCTCTCACAGTACTGGAGGCACGCCCAATGAATTATAATGCTAAGTCCAAAGACATCATTAGCCTCATGTCAAATGTGTTGTTCCATTTTGAAAAAAAATACTGAAAAGGTATATGTTCTTTATTACTCAGCTTAAATTTCTAACTTTCTTCTAATGCAAGAAAGGCTTTAAATCTAGTGCCTATGATTTTTGAACCCCTAGATGTAGCTGATTATGACAATGTAGGATAGATCAGCAGATCAAAACCTCAACCAGATAACGAATGATGATAAAATTACAAACTCTGTTCATTTCTAGTTTGGGTATTGGCCATGGACTTCATATCATTGAGCTCGTACAACATATAGTGTGTGTGGTGATATACATATTATATATGGCTCACTCTAGTCGTAGTACTCAATCTTAGTAATCTTTCTAATGCACATGCATTGGTTGAGGAGGTAAAAGGCTTGGCCATGGATGTGTTTACCTATGGTAACTTGGTTCCTGGCCATTGTAAAACAAAAACTATAAACCTGATGAAGCTTGATTTTGATTTTGAGCTGGTGAGACTGAGAGCTTAAATGCACACAAAGTTCAAATCCTGGCTAGTGGAGACATTGAAAGGGGTTTGCCACAATCCCAGAGCTCTAACAGATGGATATGCACCACACAAAGTTCAAAGCCTGGCTCGTGGAGACACCCAGAGGGTTCTGCCACAATCCCAGATGATCTCTAGCAAGTGGATATGCACTGGTCGCTGGGAAGCAATCCAAAAAACCTGCGGATTACACCAAAATTTGAGAAAAATCACCCCAGCCCTACAAACTGCAAAGGCCCAACTGTCTCATTTCTAGCCTCTAGGTACCTAACAACAGAATTTAAAGAGATTACGAAGCATGAATGATGAAAGTGATTGACATTACACCAAATGTTCAAACTTCTTATACCATGCTGATTGTCTCTTAAAAAGAAAGGTCGAAAATTCTTATACAATCTTTAATGAAATGCAAGAAAATGCTTAATAAATGAAAAAGATATGTTGATGAATTTGCCTTTACACCTTTTACCTGCATTTTCTTACCTTTACACCTTTTAACTGCATTTGCTTAAAAACTCCAAGGCCTTATCAACAAACCCAGTTTGTGCAATATCTTACAATGATATCACTCTGTGAAAACCGCATTTTGTTGAGGCATTTTCAACATTATGAGTGCTTTCTTCATTTAATATGATTATCAACAATCAAAGATTTTTTCAATCCATTTATTTTGGGAAGGCCAGAAAACTAACTGTTCCGTGTGACAGCATATGGAACAAAAACCTCAGCTTATAGAAATGGGCGGTAGAATTATGTACCCCCTGTCCATGTAAGATAAGTGAGATGTACACATTGTTCTCTATACACGTGAACAAGTATATCACACAAGAAAAAAATTGTGCACCAAAAAATAATGTATTACCTCTGTAGAATGGTAAGTGTTTTAATAGCAGAGAAGTAGCCATGCAGTCCATTCACATTTACCTTAAGAGATAGAAAGAGAATAGTTGTGAGAAAGAGGCAGGTAGTGGGTTCCATCTAAGAGCACAAGGTTTGGAGTACTCCTGACATTACTTCTTTTGTCATATGGAACAACATATAAGAGCAGAAAGTTCCATCTAAGAGCACAAGGTTCCATCTAAGAGCACAAGGTTCGGGTTCCAGAAAACTAAGTGTTCCATGTGACAGCATATGGAACAAAGTCCTCAGCTTATAGAAATGGGCGGTAGAATTACACACCCCATGTCCATGTAAGATAAATGAGATGTACACCTTGTTCTCTATACACGTGCACAAGTATATCACACAAGAAAAAAAATTGTGCACCAAAAAAGAATGCATTACCTCTGTAGAATGGTAAATGTTTTAATAGCAGAGAAATAGCCATGCAGTCCATTCACATTTACCTTAAGAGATAGAAAGAGAATAGTTGTGAGAAAGAGGCAGGTAGTGGGTTCCATCTAAGAGCACGAGGTTCGGAGTACTCCTGACATTACTTCTTTTGTCATTACCTGAAAGCTTATATGCATAAATATAAGCCCCCTCTCAAATGACCAACCCCTAGCCTTGACTTCTTGCTACTAATGTGCCTTCGAACTTTTTAGACTGCAGTGCCAAAGTTTGCTTAGTCCCAATATTTATTTATTTATTTGGCTGGCCTCCTCCTTCGCTCTGGAATCTCACACGCTCTTGGCAAACTCGGGTAGATTGCCTTGCATTACATTGCATGTCAATAGAAAGTCGCAATTGACTTGAATTATCACATCTCTCAGAGAGAATTCAGCCGGTTGTTAGCTTAGCTTATAGCTTAGTTGGGTGGGATTTGCCGAAGAATTCAGAGATTTGATAAAGATTACTTAACATCAAATTAGGAAAAACTTCAATTTTGGCTATAAAAGGTTGAGGCTGTAATTTTTTCTTATTAGTTGTAACATTGAGATTTAATCTTTATCCCCTGGTATAAGAGCAGGCCATCTGCAGATCTCCTCCTATTAGGTATGTGTGAAGAGGTAAATTTTGGGTATTTCTTGGTTGTTTTTGTTTTACCATTTCTTTGGGTGATAATTGGTTCTATAATGTAAACATTGATTTCATTTTGCAAAGCAATCTCAAGAATGTTGAAAAAGAGCAAGGCAATGAGAGGCCAATGAGAAGGGTGGTCAAGTTTATGATCTGTACAAGTAACATGATAGTATTTATGTGTGAGAGACTTGAAATTAGCTATTACATAGAAAGCCATACAACAGAAATGAAGTGTCAAAGCAAACCATGCCCATAAATGCTGATGGCACCATTTTTACATTTGTTCCAAAGCTCGACACCTCAGCCTTTGGTATTACAAATAAATAATGTCATTATATTGGGAGGGGGGACTCCAAGAGTGTGGTGTGCACGTCTAGCAGACACAGATTCTTTGAGTGCAAAAGACACTTTTTCACTCTTACTAACTGCCTTCCTTTTGCTTTGCAGTGCACTGGTAAGATATTTGATAAGGCAATATGGATGAGAGTAAAATCATTCCCTCCCCATTTTCTCCCTCTTTTTAAAAAGGAATACTCTTAGATACATTTTCTCTATTAAATGTATGGCACTGTTGCATGCTATTTGTTTCCGCTCGTTCATCTTTAAGAGAATGTTGCCTCAAATCTCGTCGGCAGTGGAGGCTTCAAATGCCATTCATTTTACTTTTGATTGCATGAATTTAACGGAATCCCGTAGAAAATAAAGCTTAATTATGTGGACACTTTTTGTTGGCAGTGAGGCTTCAAATGCCGTTGATTTTACTTTTGCTTGCATGAATTTAACGAAATTCCAAGGTGGACACTTTGAACAATGGAATTACACTGTGTTAAACTGATATAATAAAAAAAAGAATCAATCACATCTTAAAGCCTTCTAAATTTCTACTCAGAATTAGTCTATTTTTTGGTTGAGTATATTTTATTTTATAAGGATTTATGTGGTACGAATGTTTTAGTAGAACCTTAATGAGCTTAAATGTAGCTGATTATGTAAGGATTTATGGTGTATGACGCATATTTTAGGTCAATTGTTTTGTTGAGTGGCTTTTCTGCTCACGGTCACACTAAAACAGACGTCATAGGACCTTTTTAGGTTACAAAGCACAAAGGGATACAACTGTTCTGTTTTTTTGTTCGACACAAAATTTAATGGGAAAGCTTGGTTTATTCATAGTTTAAACTTTCAAATTTGGGAGTAATCCATAAATGCTTGATCAATTCTAGACTTGAGTTGTAGCCTTGTAGTGGATTGGAGAGGAGATAAGAATTTAGGCCATACTCTTTGTTTCAGTTTGAAGCTATGTCGTTTGGAAAAGGAAACGGAAACGTGGATTTTTAAAAACCATTGATTTGGAAACATCATGGAAACGCCAGTACTATATACATATACATAATGCATAATACTCATTTTTAGTCTATAAAAGATAAAACACTTAAAAATATATAGTATTTATTCACTACTTCAAAGACAAAATGTACATTCAAATCTAGAATAAATCATCTAGATTGTCCTCAAAATCATGAATGCCACTCCCACTATTTTTCAACTTTATCATTTACTGACGCTTTCTCTCGCAGGGGCTCACTCAAACTATTCTATCATAACTACACACCTCCATGCAGCCTTCATACCTCCTATGATATCTCCTTGAAATTTTGAAACCCTAAAACATGGCTAAGTCTGAAACACTAAGACCCTGAAATCTAACTAAATCTGAAATATGATAGGATCATCCAAAACCTAGAATTTGCTTTATATCTCCTAGAGGTCCGAAACCACTCTCAAACATCTTGAAAGCATTTATATAAAATATAAATTAAAAGTACAAGAAACTAGATGTCCTCTTATACTTGAATGTTTATTTTATATATATATTATCTGGTTTGGGCTGGTTTTACATTTTTATTTTTATTTTTTTTGGCTTGATTTGTTTTTTGCCTACGGAAATGCCTGAACACATGCCGTAAATGTCTATATATAAAATATAACTTAAAAGTATAAAAAACTAGATGCCCTCTTATGCTTAAATGTTTAATATATATATATATATATATATATATATATATATATATATATATATGATAAACATTTAAGCATATCAGGTTTCCACTGTGCAGTTTTCGAGTCAAACTCATTGACCCATGTTTCATGAGTAGTGGTTCACATGAACCCATCTCTCATGAGAATGAATGGTCCACTTAGCACTCATTACATCTAGGTGATGCTCACAGGGGTGACGCATTGGGCCTTCCTCATTGACCTATGTTTCATGAGTAGTGGTTCACACGAACCCATCTCTCATGAGAATGAATGGTCCACTTAGCACTCATTGCATCTAGGTGATGCTCACAGGGGTGAAGCATTGGGCCTTCCCGGGAGGTCACCCATCCCAGTACTACTCCAACTCAAGCACGCTTAACCATGGAATTTCCTCTAAAGATTAAACATAAATCGAGTGCCAAGATAATTCTATAGTTAGTCATGCCTATCTATTCTATGGGGTTCGGGACTAGAGCCTATTTATTCTATGGGGTTTAGGACTAGAGACCCCATCAATCAAGAGGTCATTTATTTTATGCTATGCGCCCAGCCCCATATCTAGATAGGGACATTAATTATCCATCTGGAGGGCGAGAGGTGAGCGGAGTGTAGCGTAGCCTATAGAATTATCTTGGCCCTCAATTTATGTTTAGCCTTAGAGGAAACTCCATGGTTAAACGTGCTTGAGATGGAATGGTATTGGGATGGGTGACCTCCCAGGAAGGCCCAATGCTTCACCCCTTTGAGCATCACCTAGATGCAATGAATGCTAAGTGGACCATTCATTCTCATGAGAGATGGGTTCGTGTGAACCACTACTCGTGAAACATGGGTCAATGAGTTTGACTCGAAAACTACTTAGTTGAATCATGATAGCAATATCATAATTTGATTCACTGTGGAAAATACCTCCTACTTATATATATATATATATATATATATATATATATATATTCTCTGGTTCAGGCTGGTTTTACATTATTATTATTATTATTATTTTTTGGCTTGATTTGTCTTTTTGCCTACGAAAACGCTCGGAAATGCCCAAAAACATACTGGAAACACCCGTACACATGACAGAAACGTCCAATTTATTTATATTGTCCGGTTCGGGCTGGTTTTACTTTTTTTTTTTTTTGGCTTGATTTGTTTTTTTGCCTAAGGAAACGCTTGGCAATGCCTGGAAACGTACTGGGAATGCCTAGACACATGACAGAAACATCCAGGACATTTCTGTCATGTGTATGGGCATTTCCAATATGTTTATGGGACTTTTCAGGAGTGTTTCCATATTGGAAACATTCCAGGATGCTTCCATCACGTGTACAGGCATTTCTGGTACATTTATGGAACTTTCCAGGAGCGTTTCCGTATCAGAAACATTTTTGGGCCTAGGACTCTTCAACATTGCCTTCAAAAGCTAATATAATTCATAGTAGAAGGAACCATTAGAGAAACAATATATATTTATTATATAATCCTTTATAGTTTTTGATGGTCTCCCTAAAATTTTACCTTTCATCTTATAAGGTCTTCTAAAAAAAATTGATTGTATTTTACAGCTAAAAAACGTAAATTTGGACATACGGCCATCAAATTTAGGCCCTGGGAGCAAGCACTGAAATTACCCACAAGAGATAATTTTACCTTCAATCTAATATGGTCTTCTAAAAAAAATTGATTGTATTTTACAGCTAAAAAACATAAATACGGCCATACGACCATCAAGGCCCTAGGAGCAAGCACTGGAATTTGACAGCAGGGTTTTAAAATTTTCACTACAACAGAACGTAGAGATACAAGTAAGCTGCAAAACTCTTTCAGGGGTTAGATGCAGGCCTGGGAATTGACAACCGGTGGCCTGTTTTTTCGCTTTTTGGCCGTATATTGCAGGTCAAATTAAAAAGAAACCATAGACATGTACATAAAATAACATTTAATAACCGTGAATTTAACAGGGACTATATACTATAACCCGTATATATTTATAATATGTAAATCTTCTTATATACCTTGATAAATTAATAATTTAATTTATATGCAGAACTGCAAGTATGTGTGCTTGTTTTTAATACGACAGGACAAAAGTATGGAAATATTTAAATAAAACAGCACATATCGAAAGTCTTAAGATATTTAAATAACACGGAGCATGCCTAAAGTCTAAAAACATTCATCATTGTGGGTGAATTGAAAGTGAAAAAATTATATGAACTGTAAGATTACAGGCAGTAAACATATCGAGCTGTAGGCAAATTTTTATCTGACAGACTGGGTGAATTTCAAATTCCAGGCCTGGTTAGTTGGCATAGTGGCTCACCTTATCACAAAGAGATACCGATTGATAGATCATTAGATGTAAATAACTAAGAAAAAGTACTACTAACATCTAATACCAGTAACAACTTAATAGTAGTATTTAATCCATCAACAAAGAAAGGAGAAAAAAATGAATAAGCTTCAAAATTTCTACAGGAGAGGTTCAAAGGAGGCATTTATAAATTATACTAATACATAATAGACCTTCTTCAATTACCACCACACTAAGTGCTGTATCGTATTAAGAGTATGAACAACAAACCACACCAAAACACAAAAACACTTGAGCAGCTTCGTGACGGGTTCCCTACAACATGAAAAAGAAAGAGAAAAATATTCAGTGCAAAAATGGAAACTTGTATTATGTGAGAGGTTTATAGTAGCAAAGTTGTGGGGTAGGTGTTGTAATATGGTAGACACAAACCCTCTTGATATGTCTTGTCTGGTATGACAAGGGTTTTATTGACGCATCTTTCAAATTTCTCATATAAAAAATCACATCCCTCCCAAGTCCAACATACTTTGCACCTTAGGGGCAGTTGCTAGAAATAGCATCTATAGGCTCGAATAACTAGTGCAAAAGCTCCAAGGTGCTGCTTCATTCCTCTCGTGTCTCCGCCAGCTCTAGTACTTTTTCTAATTAATAATATGATGGTTACAGTCTTCACTCCTCATCCTCATTTGGGATACTCTGGGAGTAGGTGAATTGGCAAAGCTCAGTTTACTCCTAAGCTTAGACATGAGATCAAGACCTTGAGATATGTAATTTAAACAATATAAAAGATATATGAAAAGATGTTTGTTGTGAGCTTCCAAAGGAGGGAATCCTGCATAATTGGTGTCTGGTTTGTAGCATGTTTTCAAGGTCTTATATCGTCAATTACAATTGAATTTTATTTACTTCCAGTATACTTGGATTGGCTGCTTTTTTAATAGCCATATATTTGTCAAGTACAATTCAAAAAATACATTAGATTTTCCTTTTAAGCAAATAACCTGATTATTAGCTCATTGATATGTTTTATTGAGTCCCATAAATTCAGAAACTTACCAATAGTTTGTAGTTATAGCTGATAAAGTAGATCACGGTAATATCTATATTATTTCATATCTATTTATTAAAACTCTCCCAAGATTGAATTTTAAGCATGATCTCACACAAAGATCTAAAGGCACATTCAAAACCAGATTGAAGTTTTGGTGCAGGCATTCAATTTGCATCTTCATAAGTACCTCGAACCCATATGGAAAAAGTTAATTTCTAATTACAATATATCAAAAATATCTTATCACTTGTGGTATCTTTGAAAGTTGAAAAACGATTTTTATTATTCGGCAGTTCAGTGCTTTTGATCAGGAATATGTTCTTCATCACATGCTTCAATAAAATCTGTTGAAGAGCTTATAAGTTATAATCCTATGAAGGGGGAAATTTTGGCCAGCCTGTCACAATTTTAAAGGATACACACACACACACACACACACACACACACATGACCTCCTCTTGCCCCCGCCCCCCCCACACACATGACCTCCCCCTGCCGCCCCCGCCCACACACATGACCACACACACACACACACACACACATAACCGTCACAATTTTAAAGGATATATATGTGTGTGTGTGTGTGTGTGTGTGTGTGCGTGCGTGGTCTTGATGTTTCCTCTTCAACTATGAATGGATTCTAAAGGATTAAAAAATATATAGTATATGTGTGTCTCTGTGTGTGTGTATGGTCTTGATGTTTCCTCTTCAACTATGAATGGATTCTAAAGGATTATAAAATATATATATTTGGTCTTTGATGTTTCCTCTTCAACTATGAACCATAACAAACACAGTTCCATCATTTGAAGGGAAACGATGAATGGATAACCATTGTAAAAAATTAATTTAACAAGCAGGGTCAACCATGAAATTTAACAATGATATTCTATCAAATCATGTGGCTACAAATAAACTAGGATGAACACCAACACTAAAGTGACAAAAATTTCTGGGATACCGAATGTTGTAGATACATCCATGAATCTACACCATTTTCGCACATCATAGATTTGAGCTAATTTAGACTGTTAAATAAAGTAAGAAGAACACTAAAGTGGTGTAATTCTCTGACGTACAGAATCATTTCACACAATTTGGAATGAATCTACACCATCCATACACCATAAGCCAACTTAATAAATTAGAAAGCAATCTTCATTGCACAAATCTACATCATTTCGTACACCATAAATTTGCACCACCCTGGTGTTCCCCTAAACTTAGCAGTTCCTAATCAAGGGTTAAATTTAATGCCATATAATTGCATTTTAATTTTTTTTACTGTAAAATACAATCAATTTTTTCTTAAGAATTAAAATCAAAATATGTTTATTCTTTAATGTTTCTTTCTTCTAACCTTAACCTGTCATACCAAATTTAAGGGGTCGACCATCAAATATAACCCCTGGTGGGTTAATATCTAACTACTGATTGAATCCAACCACTGAGGGATAAATTAAAAATAAATTACGTAAAGCCCGTACCCTTCTTTGCCCTTTAAAGAAGTCTCTAACCAGCAAAAGAAGTATAAATTATAATTGCCCTTTCAAATGAAGGGCAACATTGAAATTTCTGTGTAGAGTATAATTTCATTCGAAGCAGACAATTCAATCACTGGCCTTTATTGTCTTTCTGTCTCTTCATATCAATAGCCAAGGATTGTCTTGTAATTGGAGGCCACCCTACAAATTTGATCACTGGCCTCTACATCTATATTCATATTTTCACCTGGTCTTGTTTACCATAACATCAGGAAATTAGGGCAAACACTAAAATGGTGTAAATTCTTGGAGTACGGAATGCCGTAGATTGACCCCCAAACAATTTGAAATGAATCTAAACCATTTGTTACAATATTCCATAAACTGATATTGAAATGAATCTACACCATTCCATACACCAAAGATTTGCACCTATTTAGGCATGTCAATAACTTATAAAGCAATTTGCTGGTCTACACCATTCAGTACACCAGGGATTTGCACCAATTTAGCCATTCCAACCATAAATGAGTTGCCTAGCGGAGGGAAAAAAGTGGTGTAAAGAATGGCATCGATTCAAGTAAATAAGTGGTTGGAACATCGGCTTTAGAGAATGCCCAAATGGTAAACGGGAAATAAAAAATTATGTTAAGAGGAAAATTCAGGTTAAGAATGTGGACAAAGCAGTTTGGGAGGAAGGAGCAATGCCACCTCACAGAATTCAACTTAACTTTTAAACATGATCAGAAAGCATACATAGGTGCACGAAGTAAATAAAAGAACAAAGTTTCTTATAACCCAACTAAGGGCCAGTTCATAACACCTTATATGTGAGACCAGCAAGCAGGTGGATATCCCAGCCCCTAAAAAAGGGAGGAAAGGAATTTTGAAAGACCATCTAAAATACTACAGAATCAAAGTTTTAAGGCTTCCATAGTACATAATGATAGTGAAAAGTTTCTAGAAAGACCTGTAATAACAAATTTTATAACCATCAATGTTTCATTTCAGAATTTTTTATAACAGGTCTTTCCAAAAGTTATTTACTATCCGAAAGGATGTTTATTAAAAAGCAAATATGTATTTTTATTGGAATTGTTGTATCCTTTACAATGACCTTTCCTAGCATTTGAAAGGCAATGTTTAACAGAAAACTGTCGTGGAAGTTTTACCTGACCAGGCAGGATGGACTGTCAAATTTAAACCCTTGCCCTTCTAAAACATTCCATTAATATTCTGTGAAGTCCATCAGCAGTGGAGATGGCCGAGTTGGTATAAGGCACCAGTTTAAGGTTCTCATCTTAAAAGGCTTAGGTTCAAATCCAACTCAACATTCATTCATTTATTCATCTCAAGTTCCAGTGTTCTTATAAGAGCCTGGGATAAATCTCAAGTTCCAGTGTTCTAATTCCAATAACTGAGAGCAGTGGTTAAAATTCTAGGGAATTACCATAGCTAGCACAGGTTCAAGTCATGGCCTGACTCCTCGAGATGTCACCTCATCCCAAAGCACCCATAACCAGAAATAAAAACAAAAATTGCAAGGCTGGTATGATTATAACAAAAAAATAGAAACAAATTCTGCAATGCCGGAATCAATGCTTTCTTAAGACTGAAAGAAAAGGGAAACTTTGGGCAGACCGTCAAATTATAAATGATTATAGAAAAAAATTCAAATGATGGAACAGTGTTACAGTTCAGAGTTAAAAAGGGAGACATCAAAGGCCAAATATATATTTTTATAAAAATATATATTTGGCCTTTGATGTCTCCCTTTTTAACTCTGAACTGTAACACTGTTCCATCAAAGGCCAAATATATGTTTTTATAAATTTTTTTTTATTTTATAAAAACATATATTTGGCCTTTGATGGATTTTTTATAAAAACATATATTTGGCCTTTGATGGAACAGTGTTACAGTTCAGAGTTAAAAAGGGAGACATCAAAGGCCAAATATATATTTTATTTTAAATGATTATAGAAAAAAATTCAAATGATGGAACAGTGTTACAGTTCATAGTTAAAAAGGGAGACATCAAAGGCCAAATATATGTTTTTATTAAAATATATTTTTTATAAAAATATGTATTTGGCCTTTGATGGAACAGTGTTACAGTTCAGAGTTAAAAAGGGAGACATCAAAGGCCAAATATATATTTTATAAAAATATTTTTATAAAATAAAAATATTTTTATAAAATATATATTTGGCCTTTGATGTCTCCCTTTTTAACTATGAACTGTTGTTCCATCATTTGAATTTTTTTCTATAATCATTTAGAATATGACGGTTTGCCTTTGATGTCTCCCTTTTCAACTCTGAACTGTAACACTGTTCCATCAAAGGCCAAATATATATTTTTATGTCTATATAAATATTTATATATATTTGGCCTTTGATGTCTCCCTTTTAACTCTGAACCGTAACATTGTTCCATCATTTGAAAGGCAACAATAAATGAATAATCATAATGAAAAAAATTATTTAATAGGCAGGGAATTTAACTATAATAATCTATCCAATCACGTTGACTACAAATAAATCAGGGCAAACACTGAACACTACAGTGGAAAAAATACCTAGTATACCCAATGCTGTACATACATCCATGAATCTACACCGTTCCATTCCGTACACCATAGATTCGAGCTGATTTAAACATTTAAATAAATTAGGAAGAACACGAAAGTGGTGTAAATCTCCAATGTGCAGATTCGTTTCACATAGTTTCGAATGTATGTAAACTCCATACACCAGTTATTTGAGCCAATTTCGGCACACTATAAATTAGAAATCAATCTTCATTACACAAATCCACCCCATTCCGTGAACCAGGAATTTGCACCGCTTAATGTTCGCCTAAACTTAACAACTCCTAATCAAGGGTTATAAGAAAAAGATCCAACACACATTCCTCTTTGAGGGAAATAATCTTGAAGAGGTAAATGAATACAAGTACCTCGGGTTTGACTTTAATAATAGACTTAGCAGGTAGACTTGCAGAAAGAAAAGAACTTTAGGAGGTTGGAAAGCATGGTATGCCCTTCAAAATAAATGCAAAGAAGCTGAATTATGGGATTGAAAAACTATTCGGACTCTTTTTGGACTATTGGTAATCCCGATGGTGCTTTATGGGTGTGAGCTTTGGGCTAGCAGCTTGTCAGAGTCCAAGTGGAAGCAAATAGAGAGAATTCAAAAACACATGATCACCAACAAGTTCAGGCTAAAAGTTGCAACTCCATATGAGATCTTGTTAGCTGAAACAGGGACTATTCCGATGAAAGCCATGGCAATGGTGCGTCTTCTAAGATATCTCAAAAGAATTGAGCAGCTGGAAACAAGCAGGTGACGTAAGGTAGTTTTCAGTGAGGTGCCCAGGAAAAGAAAGAAGTCCTGGATGAAGCAAAACAGCAATTGGATGATCAAGTGGAATGTCTATTTGAATGCTTGTCCTACTGATAGCAAAGATATAAAAGCTTTTGTCATAGATAAATTCTGCAAGTCTATGTGGGGTGGTATGCTAAGGAGAAAGAGGAATTATTACATTGAGGTGTTCAACTCCACATGTGATCATCAACAAAAGGCTTACAATGGGGCAAATATCTCTTGGAGAGCTAAGATTTTGATTGCTCAGCGTAAAACTAATTCCCACCAGCTTCGATGCGAAATGGGAAGGTGGAAAAGGCCTAAAGAAACTTGGGAAGGGAGAGTATGTGAATTCTGCAATGCGGGGGCAGTTGAATCAGAAAAGCATTTTATTTTAGATTGCGACACTTACACGGACATCAGGGCAAGATATGTGGACTTCTTGACAACAACCTCTTGGCATGGTCTGTTTATAGGGGGGTCTTTGGAAAAAGTTGGAGAGCTCATTCTTTCTCTGAATATAGGGGGGTCTTTGGAAAAAGTTGGAGAGCTCATTCTTTCTCTGAATAAAAGAAGAAATACAAGGCAGAAGCAAATATGACTAGGCTGGTTGTCTCATAGGCTATTTATTTAGCCTCGTGGACATTAAAATATCCTTTTCTTCTTCTTCTAACGTATTTAAACATTTTTTTAACAGTAACATACAATCAATTCTCTTTAAATTTGACGGCCGTCTGAACGTTTTTTACCGTAAAATAAAGTAGAAACTTTCAAAAGACTGTATGAGATGAAAGGAATAATTTTGAGAGGATTGTCAAAAATTTACGAAGGTTTATGGTAAATACGTGTTTAGTCTTATGTGTTTTTATCTATAAAAAAAATAAAAAAAGTCTTATAGCTTTTGAAGGGCAATGTTGTTGGATAACCCTCGTACAAAAATTAGGTGAGGGGCAAGATCGAACGTCAAATTTAACACCAGAGACAGCTGCAGCGTCCTTCAAAGATCTCTTTAACCAGAAAAAAAAAAAAAAAAAAAAAAAAAATATATATATATATATATATATATATATATATATATATTCTAATTTCGTTTTCACATGGATGAATGAATGAAAGATTTTAATAACGTCACCAGACCGAGGTAGCTTCGAAATTACAGAGTAAAATTTGAATATTTCATCTCGAATGTAGATTTGAGGCCACTCTAGGAATTTGATCATTGGCCTCTACTTTTATATTCATGTTTCCACCTGGTTTTGTTTAGACGAAGACACTAAAATGGCGCAAATCACTGGCATGCAGAATGGTGTACATTCACCATTCTGTACACCGTGGGACAAATCCACACCATTCGCTACACCAGGAATTTGAGGCCATTTTAGCGTTCGTGCAAATTTGTTAAAACCCCAGTGCAAAATAATAGCCAACAGAGTACGTTAAAACCCTAATGCAAAATAATAACAAGCAGAGTAGAAGGGATTTGTTTAGACACCGAGAAAGTTCATAGCCTAAGCAAGGACAAAAAATATCCTCACCTGAATTACTCTTACGATCACAACGTCACGGACATTGCTAAAATTTGACAAATTATTCAGTGCGTTGGAGCGCTCTCTATTTCACCCAAATCCTTGTAGCACTTGAATGACAGTTGTGAAAAGCAGGCCTCAAATTTAGCTGCAGCAAATGAATGGAGGGCTAGCAACCCTGCAATGCTGCAAAAATAACACAAATAAAAAATAAACATCGATCACAAGAAAATGCTGCTCTGTACGGGCCATGTATTTTCCTTTGAACTCACATTCAATCAGATGGTGGACATGAAAAGGAATACATGCCCCTCAGCAATAATTTAGTTGTGTGTACATGCCAAAAATGCCTTCGAGTTTTCACAAAAACTAGAAATCTACCAAACCAACAGGAAGCATGACGAAAACACAAACACGTATAAAAAAAGCGCGACTCCTGCAATACATGCGGTGGCGTTTAAATACAGCCCCGCGTCATTACCGATTGCTCGTTAACCCATCACCCCCGGTGCCACCAACGTTCCTTCCTTCAAATTCACGCTTCAATTAATTAAATGTTAACACGTAATGTCCTTACAACTAATGAAGCCCTCGGCACGACTCGCATGGAGTGGCCTGAATTAATTAATAGATTCAAGTAAACACTTACATAATAAGGACATCATGCGCCAAGTTAATAATTAGTTTATTTTAAAATATGGGATAATAAATTCTTTTTGTAAAGAAAATCCCATGAATTTCTATTTGTACAATTAAAACGTCAATTTATAAAATAATTGTTTTGTATCAATGCAACTTAATAAATACCAATCCCCAAAGTAAATGGGATATAGACACAAATATTTCATTTTTGAATAATATATATTACATTTAATATAATCACAATAAGATGTGGGTAAAGGTAGGGAGATGAGGTGCACATATCTTAGTCATATTTGAAAGAAAGTGAAAATTCTGAATTACTAATAAAATTATGAAAAGTTTGTCATATGGAAATAACTTTTGGGACATATGTGATTGAATCTTTTCATTTGAAAATCACTGGGAAGGTACCGACTTCTTGCTCACCTAGGGAGGGTGCTGCCTCCTTGCCACTTTTGTTGGGGGCTATGTAAGACATTTAATTGAAGATCCACGTAAATGTCATGCTAGAATATTTAGGGAGTGAATCTACAAACATATGGTAATCGAAGAGTTCTTTCCTCTCTTATAAATTATATTAAAATGTGTTATAAGTTCTCAAATTTTATATTATTTTGAATCATCTAAAAATCAAAGCTATTATAGAAAAGACAAATAAAAAAAAAAGGTAATCTAGTTGAAATAACAAATTTGAAAAGTAAGCAATTCAACAATTAAACCTTGCAATTTTAAAAAGAGCCAAATGAATTAAATGATTAATGAAAAACATGAAACATGCAATTATCAAAATTAAGGGAGTATCACTAATGGAGTACATGAGAAAAAAAAACAAGATAAAAACAAAACATAAAAAATTCTTGCATTTTATGATGGCTACGACGTCTTGTTTTATATATATAGCCAAATTGAGGGCAAATTTTATCATTTTATTCGTCTTTTTATCATCCATCGAAGCATCTTATGAGGATACGTTAGGAGAAATAAGCATATCAATCGCCACCAATGGCAAAATGAAGTTAAAACACAAGGTGGATGGAATTAACATGGCCTCTGCTATGAGAATATTGGAAGACTGGAGACCATAACCTAGACAAACGCTGCCAACCATAAGCACTTGTGTGCCACGACTAGGTGTATGGCTGCACCAAATGTCAACCCTAGTGACACCAATGCTACCCACAATAATTGAAAACTTAGACCGATAATCATTGGGTCTGGTACTTGATTACCAAGGTGTGCAAATATAAGAAGAATTGTTGCTCCAATAGAAGTACACAATGCTAGTGTGTCAAATGTTACAAATGCTTTGAAGAGATGGAAGTTAATAAGAGTAGGGGCTGGATGTGCATCATTTGCCTCGGAATGAAGATCTCCTGGCAGGGTAAAACTAGTTGCAAAAGTAATAGTTGTGATCAATGCTGCATTTACTGATATCATCTCGCTTCTCATCCATGGCATTAGAAGGGGAAACATCCACGTGGTATCTTTTGTATCTGCCTCAATAATATTCCTTTTTGCAACATTTTTTTGTAGTTACTACTTGATCTGCAACCATGTCCGTGATTTTTAAATTCGCTATTTTAAATAAAAGAGACGAAATCTTGGACAACTATGACAATAATAGTTGTTATTAAATCACTCACGTCGATAAAAAGTTGTGGATCTCTGTTTATGTTCTCTACAGCTATGTCTAATGGCATTTGGCCATATTTATCGGTGCAATTAATCAATCTCCTTAGCATTAAAGATGATAATATAGCTTCAAGATCCCTTGTAAACCTGGCAAATATTTGTGATGCATTTTGCACAGCCAAGTGCAGAGCATGTCTATCGTCTTTGTCTACCATGTGTATACAATCAATTCTATGATTGCATTACCCTCCTTCACTGCTATATGAAATGTAGATTGTCCATTTTTGTCCACCCTGTAACACATTAACGAACCATTTTCTTCTAAAAGCATTTTCCCAATTTGTTGAATCTTTTTAACATGAGTTGTTTCCCCAAAAGATGTAACAACTGGTGTTGTTTCTGGAATTGATGCAGCTATGTGCAGCGGTGTCATGTCAAAATTATCTCCTTATTCAAGAAGTTTGGGTCTGTCCCGTACAAGCTTCTTACAAACAGCTGCACAATAGGTAAAGAAGAAATCTTGAGAAGAAACTTAGTGTTTCACACTATATATAGGAAGCAAACAGACAAGTAAAAAGACAAATAAATTGAAAAGTGGATGCCATTTACCATCCACTTCTTAAGGACTGGAAAATCCTCAGCAACACTCTGTGACAAACCTCTGCTGTCAAAAACACAAAATGCTTTAGAGGCACTGGGAACTGTGTATCCCTGGAGGAAGTAACTACTGCTTTCAGCAAATGACTTGTTTGAAAAGAAAAGGCAACAATTTAATTCAATTTAAGTCAAATATTTCCAATTTAAAAAGAAAGCGTGAAAAATAAAAGTGAATTACATATCCAAATTGATAGAAAAGCGTTGTTAAAAATGCAGTGTATCCACAAAGCACCCTTGATGCACAAAGCCTACACCATACCAATATGTATCAGTCTAGCATTTGTACCTATGAACCATTTCAGCTGCTAATGCTTAACAATTACTTAAAAAAAATATAGTTCTGAACTAACTAAGCATGCAGGGAAAAATGGTAACCCTTTCAAATATCTACACAGAAAATAAATTGCAAAACAAAGTCCAATGCAGAAAATAAAATTAGTTGAAATCATATTTAGTGCATTTATAGTTATTGGTTTTAGACTTGACATTAATATCTAATAAATGGCTCCAAGGAAATTCCAATTGAGCAAAGCAAAATGATCAAAACAACTGTGCATGAATTGAGTGTGACATTGGAGCAATTGAAAGAACTGCTGCTAAACCTTGAAAGAAACAAAGTCATTTAAAAAATAGGCATTAAATCTTAACATGTGTTTGCACCATTGCATTTGCCACAATGTATGAACAACATAACAATACAAAAAATGCAAAAATAGTTAAAATGAAGAACATTTGAACACCATGTCTATTGAAAACATGTGAGCAAATCAGTTTAGGATAGAGACTTAAATGCTACAGCTAGTAAAAAAAAGGTCTATTCAGCATTAGGAATGTCAAAAAACTATTGCGCTATGTATGTCACTTATCTATTCAACATTTTCCTTAGAACACTAGGACATTTCAAGATATACTAACAACCTCTCAGTGGATTGACAACCATTGTTGCATTGCTTTTCAACTTTTCAATACAACTGTAAAGTTTGACCAATAATCATGTTTAATCTATTACCGAACACTAAAAGCCATAGAAAGCACAAATGCATAACCCTGACAGGCCTCATTGCAATTGTGCAATATATGAGAAATAGTTTTACAGGGAAAGCAAGGCTCTGAATTAGTCAACAGGTGGTTTGTATTGCAGCTTGCATTTGAACTCTATAAATAACAATGCTTGCTAACACATATCCCATAAAATGAATCTCTATTTTCTTCATAGATGAAGAGAAGTATGTTTGCAGTCAAGGATATGTGGATTCTTAAACCACTTTTTTTTTTAAGAAACACTCTTCCCACCCATTTTTCGCTCCATGATTGAGCCGTTCAAAACATTGACTGAATAAAAACTCATGTTTACAGTAAAGTCAATAATTGTGAGAATTAGTTTATACTTTAATTGGCAAATTTTACAGTTGAAGGACTACCTGGGAACAGTAAACCTCACCCAATTCTAAATGGGAAAAAGATTGGTTCAAAAAATCGCAAGGTTGAAGGCCCGCCAAGGGGTGGGATAAGGTTGAGCAGTCCGTATGGGCACGACAAAGGTCGAAAAGAGAAACAATGAAAATTAAACAATAAAAATAGTAAGAATCCAATAATAAAATAGTTTTTTTTTAGCAACTATTGTTACAAGATCTGCATACATTACATTAGTTTTAAAAAAAACTCTGAAATGGATTTAGTTTTGTGAGTCTTATCAGTTTAAGAGCTACAAGCAGATGTCTAGATTATGGAAACCCGCCTCTAGTCCACCGAAGCTGTATGAAACGTTTCAGGAGCATGAGTAAATAAATAATGAAATTGCTGCATAGAAATATCCGTGAAGCAACACACCTAAATACACCGAGAAGCAGCTGTGAGTGCAGCTCACATGAATCACGGTGAGGAATAGAACTAAATTAATCAAAAGTCACCACCATAAATTTATCATAAAAAAAAATGAAATAATGAAATGGCGTTACGCTGCAAAAAGGCAAACAGGGATAAACCCCAAAGCCATTAACACTGAGCCATACCCATTTATGTCTTGCCCAAACCAAATACTAAGTCGTAGTAACCTTCACATTTTATATACATATATAAAATATCCCTTCGTGCATGATGAAATTGTTGATTTTATTTGAGATCTGACGATATACCAATTTAAGTATGTCTGCCACTTATCCCAAAAACAAAAGGTCGAATAACTAGAGAGAATCATTGAGGGAAAATATAACGACTCTTGTTACAAAACTAAAGATTTACTAGAGATAATTTCTCCATCCACAACTTAACTACCAACTCCACCTCAGTTCTCATGTATGCAGGAGTTAACAAACAGTTAGTTAAACTCTTAGAGAAGCAGTTCAATTTCAGTTTGCATGTAAAGACTAAAATTAGTCTTCAGTTTATTTTTCTAATTATTGTTTGCTTTCATATCTATTTAAAGGACTCATGGGTGCAGTATTGTAATTGAGCAAGATAAGCAAGATCAAGAAGATCTGCAAGATTCAAGAAGATTGATAAAAATCTTGTTCCATGATTGCTGTAGCAATCCGTGAGCAAGGTCAAACTTCAGAGGAAGAGGCAGAGGCAGAACTGGAAGGAACAATCCAGATCAAGGTGAAAACAGTAATCACAACTACAGCAGTAGAGGACGTGGCAACAATCACTTCCAACAAAGATCACAGAGGTTTGATAAATCTAATATTCAATGTTATTATTGCAAGAAATATGGACATTATGCAAGTGACTGCAGAAGAAAACAAGGATATGTGGACAAGAAGAATGCTAATTACACAGGTGAATCTAGTTCTAATCCAGGGGAATCTAGTTCTAATCTTGGAAGCTTATTTCTTACTTGTAATGTTACTAAAAAAAAAGCTAGAGATATTTGGTTCTTAGATAGTGGATGCAGTAATCATATGACAGGGAATAAAGAATTTTTTGCTAGTCTTGATGATTCTGTAAGATCTGAAGTGAAATTAAGAAATGATATAAAAGTGGATGTAATGGGTAAAGGAGTAATAAATGTTTTGGCAAAAAATGGTGAAAGAAGGTTTATACCTGATGTTTATTTTGTACCTGGACTAAAGCATAATCTTATGAGTATTGGATAGTTAGTACAGAAAGGTTACAAAGTATCTTTTATGGATAATGTTTGCACAATACTAGACAAGTTTCCAAGTGACAGGTTGATAGGAAAAGTGGAGATGACTAAGAATCGGATGTTCCCTCTTCGAATTCAGTGCATCCAAGGAGAAGATGAAGCCCACTACAAATCCATGCAGCTAGACCAATCATGGCTATGGCACTTAAGGTATGGATATTTACATTTTGGAGGTTTGAATTTGTTACAGAAGAAAAATATGGTGAAGGGATTACCACCAATAGAAAAGCCAGGAAGTTCATGTGACAGTTGTATTCTGGCAAAACAACATAGAGAGAGCTTTCCAGTAGGAGGCTCATATAGAGCAAAGGTAACATTGAAGCTAGTCCTTAGTGATTTATGTGGACCAATGCAAACTCCATCATTTGGAGGTAGTACTTATTTTCTAACCTTCATTGATGACTTTAGCAGAAAGACGTGGATATATTTTCTCAAAAATAAGTCTGAAGCCTTTGGAAAGTTTAAAGAATTCAAGGCAATGGTTGAAAAGCAGAGTGGCCGTTATATCAAGGTACTTAGATCAGATAGAGGAGGTGAATATATGTCTAATGCATTTCAAGATTTTTGTAGATATCATGGCATTAAAAGGCAATTGACTACAAGGTACACACCACAGTAGAATGGTGTAGCAGAAAGAAAGAATAGAACAATCATGGAGATGGCTAGAAGCATGTTGAAGGCCAAACACTTGTCAAATGAATATTGGGCAGAAGCAGTAGCATGTGTAGTATATATTCTGAATAGAAGCCCAACAAAGAGTGTCAGAGATCGAATTCCACAAGAAGCGTGGAGTGGTAAGAAACATAGTGTACATCATTTCAAAATTTTTGGTTGTATTGCATATTCTCTTATACCATCTAAATTGAGAAGAAAACTTGATGATAGAGGTGAGAAATGCATTTTTATTGGCTATAGTGAAGAATCAAAGGCTTATAAGTTGTATAACCCTATTTCAAAGCAAGTGATTATTAGTAGAGATGTTGAATTTAAGGAAGAAGAAGCATGGGATGGTAGTACCAATTCCACAAAATAAAGTTTCTGAAGAACAAAATTTGCAAGGTGATCAATCCTCTCCACAAGCAAGAACAAGCACTCCAATAAGAACACCTAGGAGGTATGAACAAGGTGAATCATCTGGTCATGCATGTCATCCTACTCTAAATTCACAAGTAAGTGATGAATCAGATCCAATTCTTGCCACTTTAAGATCAAGAATTAAAGGTAAGAAAATGAGAAACTTGAATGAGATTTATAATCAAGAAGAAGAAGAGAAATTAGATTTTGTTTCAAATTTTACTCTTTTCACTCATGATCCTATGTATTATGAAGAAGCAGTTAATGAGAAACATTGGATAAAAGCAATGGATGAAGAGATGAATGCCATTGAAAGAAATCAAACATGTGATCTAACTAATCTACCTGAAGGTAAGGATTGTATATGAGTCAAATGGGTTTATAAGACTAAATTTGATGCAGATGGAAATGTTGAAAAGCACAAGGCAAGGTTGGTAGCAAAAGGTTTTGCACAAGAACATGGAATTGACTATAATGAAACATTTGCTCCAGTTGCTAGACTTGATACTGTTAGAATGGTTTTATCAATAGCTGCTCAAAATAATTGGTATGTATATCAAATGGATGTAAAATCAGCTTTCTTGAATGGTTTACTAGATGAAGAAGTGTATGTGAAACAGCCCATAGGTTATGAAGTACAAGGACACGAAGAAAAAGTCTACAGATTGAAGAAGGCCCTTTATGGTCTCAAGCAAGCACCAAGAGCATGGTATAACAGGATTGATTCATATATGACAAATAATGGATTCAACAGAAGCAATATTGAGCCTACTTTGTACACAAAAATCAATAAAGAGGGTCAGATTTTGATTGTGTGTTTATATGTTGATGATTTGATTTTCACTGGAAATTTGTCTGTAGACACATTTAAATCAGCAATGAAGAAAGAATTTGAAATGACAGATTTAGGATTAATGAAGTACTTTTTGGGCATAGAAGTTGTACAATCAGAGAAGTGAATATTTATTTATCAAACTAAATATGCAAAGGATGTGTTAAGGAGATTTAAGATGTTGAATTGTAAACCAACACCTACACCAGTTGCTACAGGGACCAAACTTAGCAAAGAAGACAAAAGGTCTAATGTTGATTCTACAACATTCAAAAGACTAGTTGGCAGTTTGATGTATCTTACAGCTACAAGACTAGACATCATGTATAGTGTTAGTTTAATCTCAAGATTCATGGAGTCACCGAAAGACTCACATTGGCAAGTTGGAAAAAGGATATTGAGATATGTGGCAGGAACTACAGAATATGGAATTTTATATTCCACAACTAACGATTTTAGTTTGATTGGTTTTACTGATAGTGATTTTGCATGTAGCATTGATGATAGGAAGAGTACTTCTGGACATGACTTTTTTTTAGGCACAGGTGTGGTCACATGGGCATCCAAAAAGCAACCTATAGTGACACTTTCATAAGCGAAAGTAGAGTATGTAGCAGCCACATCAGTAGCATGTCAAGCAACTTGGATGAGAAGAATATTGAAAGATTTATTACAAGCACAGAAGGAGTCAACACCAATCTTTTGTGACAACAAATCAGCAATCGCATTATTAAAAAATCATGTTTTTCACAAGAGGAGCAAACACATTGATACAAGATTTCACTTTATCAGAGAGTTAGTAAACAATGGAGAAATCCATCTGGAGTTATGTAGATTTGAAGATCAATTGGTAGATATATTCACAAAGGCTTTAGCAAAGGAGACCTTTGATTATTTAAGACAAAATTTAGGCATTGTAAATGCTAAAGTTGTTATTGGTAGAAATTAAGGGGGAGTGTTATAAAACTAAAGATTTAATAGAGATAATTTCTCCATCCACAACTTAACTACCAGCTCCACCTCAGTTCTCATGCATGCAGGAGTTAACATTCAGTTAGTTAACTGACAGTTAGAAATCAGTTAGTTTAAGTAGTTAACAATCAGTTCTTTCAAGCAGTTAGAGGAAGTTAAACAATTAGTTTAATTTGCCAAGAAAATCTATTTATAGATGCCTTGGGTGCAACATTGTAAGCAAGGAAAAAAAAAAGATCAATAAAAATTCTTTTTTGCAAGAAATTGCAGTAGCATCTGGGTGTTTTCTTATTTTCTTGAATTTTAAGCTATGTTTTGTCCTTCAACTCTCAATTTAAAACATTCCCAAAATTAGGTATATCGTTAGGTTGCACCTTCATGTAGGTCACCAAGCTTGGTCATAGCAATCAATTGGAGCACTATGAGTAGATTGACTCAGTCTAGGAAGATGGAGAAGAGGGCGACAAAGAAGGACAATTAGAAAAGAAGGGTTTGAAGGCAACTTCAAGTGAGGAGGGGATTAAAAATGGGATTTCAGAGTGAATAGGGGGATGGCTATGCAAAAAAATGACAGTGGAGATAATCAAAATTAGGAGAAGTGAGTTAAGAAGAATTGAAAGGTTCAAGGCTTGGATGTGGGGGGATGTAAGTCTGAATGCCCTAAGAATGGATAGAGCTTTGGAAGATTTTTTTTGGGATGGAGCTGAAACCAAAATTTGTGAAGCATAAATTTCCTTATGATCTCTCGGTGGTGAAAGAAGCCTTTGGGCTTGATTTAATAGATTTAGAGCATGCACAAACAACCAGTGAAAAATACAACATTATTGACCCAAAAAAAACCACAAATATAAAAAAATTACCTTTTCATTAAAATTTGAGGGTCAACAGTGACTCTATAATAATGCTCTGGGGAGATCAAAATATTTTGCTGTTAAAAGTGTTTGTCTTCAGATTCTATTGTAAATTAACATGCAAAAAACATTTTAGTAAACCTAGCCTAACTGAGTGTTACTCCATGAAACATCATCCTCCATTTTAGCAGAGATTAATATTATTTAGTTACCATAGCTTCCCTTATCCTTGGCAGATCTGTACATCTGTATCAATTGAGCGAAACCGAATTAGGCTAAAAATAACACAAAAATGGAAACTTCAGCGTCTACAATTTGAACTCAAAATAAAAATACAATAGAAAAGGTAACGGTACACAAATGCAACCTGAAGATGGATTTAAACATAGGATATTGGAAGTCCTTTGACATTCATTAGCTCAAGGATTAGCTTTGGCGTCGCCTCTACATAATATTGAATTATATATCAGAAAGTTCCCAAAATAAAAAAAATCTACAATAAATCAAAAACATCAGAAAACTTATTATCTCAGCCCCCAAGCTATTGTATTGCATTCAAAAAATAATGATGGAGATAGGAAGACCAAAGACATGCCTCAAAGATGCCCGCGTGTGAGATATACAATAGTGGGGCTCATAAATGGCTAATAAATAACCTAACTTTTCACTACCATCCTAGAGCTGTTAAGTCACTGCCAAAACCAAAGCTGCAGTATATGCATGTCATGTGCATTTATTTTGTAACTATTCATAATGTCAGTGACATTTATTGCATTTTTCGATTAACATGAAGGTGCCAATAACATGTAAAGTTTTTTTAGCCAATCAACTACTGACAAAATACTTGTTTTCATATATTTTGTTAAATAAAATGCAACTTTTCCATAGAAAAGGGTCATATATTTTAATACATGCAAATCTATAAGATTTGATTGGTTGAAAAATTTCAATTTAATTACAAGTTAAACTAAATTGATGGCATAAGTATCCCTTCAGGACTAACAAGGCTACGTTGTAACCATAGTATTTGTGTTGTAACTATAGTATCTGTTTTATATGGTTTGATGTGAAATTTTTTAAAATTGTGTGTAAGTTTTCCAATTAGTTATAATTTTGTATTTATACATTACATAAAGAATGTATTTTAATTATTGGGAACATAGAGAAGAGGTATTTCGTGCAACATACTATCACTTTAAAATTTTCCTATTGAACGTAATGTACTCTAGTAGAGAGTCAAATATTTTCTTCCTTTTACAATGCAAAATGAATTATAGAATACAAACATTGCAAAGCCCTACAACGTGTGAGTAGGCTACTTGATAAAACTGGTACTTAATATACATGTATCAGATCCCTGCTTGTGAAATACATCCTAAACCATGTTAAAATGATCATCTTCAGTAAAATTATTCTCTAGGAGAACAATTCCCATGAAGAGGACTAGGCTTTCAGGTATAACAATTGTCAAAGAGGATCAAATCATGCCTTCCAAGAGACCCCTCAAGAGGATTATCTCCCTAGAAAAGTGGGAAGCAAAATAGTTGATTGTAGCTAGAGTGTTGGATAAACAAGCTACTTAGTTTCTGAAAAGATAACATAAAGATTGTATTCAAATTTAAAAGTAAACAAGCTATGCTCGCACATTACCAATATGGTGTTGTGCAACTTTATCTGTACAAGCTCTCCTTCAAAATTTTGAAGTTCGGCGTCTTAAAGTCATTGTTGCAATTCTTCAATCTTTTGTTTCTATTCATCAAATACTTGTCTTTGTTGCGATGCAAATGAATCTTGTATCTACACACACAAACAATGTGTGCCTTGGCCGTATAAATTTCAATAAACAAATCTTCATATTCAAAGCATAGAAAAATGCTTTAGATTTTAATATGTCAATGCTTTTGACATTGAAAATTAGACATATCTATAACTTATGGTTTGCAACTTCAAACTTTATACATAAGTTTGTTATATGTTCACTCTAGGAGGAAAAACTCTCCTATAGAAGCATAATGAATATGTTTAGACATGTCAGCTGTATACAATGGTACATGTAAAAAAATTTAGTCAAAAATCACCATAGGCTTGCCTCTAAACTTGTTGTCTTGGTGGCAAGTTACTCAAGCTTTGTAGCAGTCTTGCTTCTAAAGTTGTTGTCTTGGTGGCAAGTTGCTCAAGCTCTGTAGTAGTCTTGCTAGTGCATTCTTTGTATTTTCCAATGTCAGCCATCAACTTTTGCACTTGTGCAACTTGTTGGTCTCTATCATCCATACTGCACAAAAGATCCCCACACAGGTGATCATTCTCTTTCATCAAGGCATTTTTTGATTTAGACATTCCTGCAGTGAGGCATAGAATACAACATAACATCATTGACTACACTTAAGGCTCGAGGATTGAGACATATTGATAAATGATATTGAACAAATAAACAATGATAACCAAAAGCATATTTTAAGTTGGAATACATTCATAAATCCTAAAATAATGACACAATTATTACATTATGTTAAAAGCCATGGCAGATGAGGTTCAAATAAGCAAACAATATCCTTGTTCTTAAGCCTATCATGCAAGTGTTGTTTGGTAAATATTTTTAAATCCAAAAATATGAGTAAAGGGTATGAGTAGATCTGAATATAAAATGCTTTACCAAGGCCAAGAACACAAGAAACCTACTCTAGCATTAACTAGTTACTCCTGAATAGATGTAGAGTGGCCTCTTAGAGTAGTAAGAGTTTCCATCATAGTGGATTTTTATTTTTGGACTCTAGATATAGTCTCTACAACAGATGCAACATTACTTTGAAGTTTGCCATTGTACTGCTGCAAACTAGCATTGTACTCTTGCAAACGCTTATTGATATCCTGAAGAGAAGCCACCTAATTCCAAACATTTCTACTCAGTACATGGTAAATGATAACCATATGGTATATAGACACATAAGAACCCTTGACAAGTGAACCAGTGGAATTTAAATAGACCCTACTTGTTGACTTATACTTGAGGCCTCTTTCTGAACTTTTAAAAGCTCCTCATAAAAGTGTCTTTATTTCTTCTCTACTCCTTCATGCGATTCTATCTCCTTTTTCTGAGCTTCAAATAGAGCCTGTAAATTAAAAGGATCATAAGCTACGATGCAAACATATCATTGTGAATTGGTTTGAAAAATTTAGTTGTCCCATTAGGAGGCAATAAAGATGACCTGTTTCTCAGCTTCTGTTGTTTGAAGACTATCTTCTAAGCTAGAGCATGCTTTCTTGAGATCTAAGATGGTAATCTGTAACTTTTTCTCCCTATTTTTTAAAGCATCCTATGGAATTGCAATTAAAACCCATTAGAATAACAAATTATAAATACAAACTAATCATATATGTACTCAAGGCAAGGTGAAGACTTAAACAATTCCATATCCATGACTAGTTTGTTTACATTCATCTCTCTCATTCAACAGTTGACTTTGCAAGTTATGCTTTTGTAAGGTGGATGATTCTTCTAGTTCCTAAAGCCATCAATATCAGAGTCTCTTATGTATTTTGTCACCTTTTAGTTTTACCTTGATCATCATTAAAACCATCCCCCATTAGACAATTTAGATTATAATCAAAGATATAAACACCTACTTGCATCCAAAATATTTGAAGGTACTATTGCGATAAAAATGAGTGCATTACAGAGTTAAAAACTAGAAAACTATTTGTGGCTTCCTTAATGTTCTAATGTTTTTGACTTTATCATTCTTTTGTGTGTCAAGGAAGGGTAGAGATGGGAGTGAGCCAACTAGTGACGCATAGTTCTCAAACATTAAACCATGCTTATTAGGATGCTCAAGTTCAAAGTTAATTTGCAAAGAATTTATCCAGTAGAAGGATATTACACTAGTTGCTCGAACTAGGACAACACCATGACCCAATATTATAGCTAATAGTAGTGTGACTCACCTATGTACCAGGCAAAAGAGTTTGCCCTACCTCATCGAGTGGCAATATTATGAATTCTTTGTGGGATGGTATTGAGGGAGGGAGGGGCCAAAGGGATTGTATTCTCCACAAGACAATCCAAAATTGGATATTGTTGGTGGAGAAACCTGGAGTCTATTCCAAAATATTTGAATCAACCATGGGAGGACCCAATACCTTGTCAACGATCTTGTAGACACACCATTTATCCAGTCATGAAACACAACATGTACTGGAATAGCTAGTCCTAGCCTGAGTTCCTAAAAAAATGAAAACAAAATTAAGCGATGAAGAGATCTAAAAGTGATGGTACCAAAAAATATATATACAAATGACACAAGAATTACCGAGGCTAATTCTTCAATGACAATTATTCAGTTGCCCTTCTGTTGGAAGAGTTCATATGCACAATGATCATGTTGCTCCCAATGATCTAACCCTTCAAGCTGATGAACACTTATAGCAACATCACAAAACTCTTCAAAATCCATTTTCCTTCATTGTTGAGTTCCAAAAGCAAATGCTTACACATGTAGGATATATGTTTTCAACATAGTCCATAAATGCTTTCAAGATAGCAAAGCAGGTTATATTGAGTCTAGTTGTTGAGAAGTTCCACTACATAAATAATAGAGAAGGTAAAAAAGGCTTTCTACATTAGATGTTGGATAGAGTTTTCCTTTTTGCAAAGCATATGTTCAAGAGAACTGAATATGATACATCAAAAGATAAATGGTCCTAGTGATTTCAAATACCTAGCAAAAAAAAAAGATACGTGACAAGGCAACTTATATGATCAAACAATGTGATAGTTTACAATGTTAGAACTTCAAGTCGCTCAATCCAAAAACAAATGCTTTCACATGTAGGATATATGCAACAAAATTGATTTTGAACTCAAGCTCGAGTATTCAACACACTAAGGTAATCAGAAATCAATTCAGAGTTAGTAATGCTTCATGTTAAGGATGTTGTAGATGTCCCTAACAATTCTGCCACATCATCATTCTTGAAAAAGATTGCATTGTAATCAAATGACTTTCAATGATTATTGCCTTGCATTGCTCTACTTAACCTTCTTAGCCAAATTTCATAATGTACAGGATATGGAGTACCATATAGGCTATTGACATAGTATGCACATGCTTTAAAGATAACAAAGATTTCTCCAAGTTATTGTATATATCTTTATGCCCAAGAGATTTCTCTCCATTCCAAAGCAACTTCTATTGAGTCTTGTTGTTGAGAAGTTCCACTGCATAAATAATAGAGAAGGTAAACAAGGCTTTCTGCATCAAATGTTGGATAGAGTTTTCCTTCTTGCAAAGCATATGTTGAAGACAACTGAAGATGATACATCAAAAAATAAATAATCACAATGATTTCAAATAGTTGGCATATTTTCTACAGGTGATGGTGTTACTACACTACTTGCACCTCCAAATGCAGGCTATCCATATAAATATCATAAGTGCCATAAGGGATACAAAAATAATAGAAAATATAATTAGGATAGAGTATACACATGAAACATGAGTTATTTAGAAAGGTTCAAGGTAATTTCATAAACATGTTTTCCAAAAAATATAGCATGTACAGATTTATTATAAACAATCCATAGATTAAAATATAGATGTAGAAATTCATTACATATGAGACTCTTGCAAACTATCTTTTCCTTTGTCTTAGGTAGCAAAGATTTTCAACACGTTCACTCTAAATGTTATGGTAAATGCATTAGCTACCATTTTGTATACTTAACAAGTAATTGTTTAGATTGAATTTTCGAAATAAGCATAACCAAAATTTATATTTGAAGAGCAAATTAAAAATGAATAAAGAAAGTATATTACAACCTGGTACTTGTCCACAATAGGATGGTTGATTCAAGTGACATAGTATTTAGCAACCATATTGAATGCATTTTTCAGATAGTTTATTGATTCTATCTATGACAAAGTATGCCAATTTTAAATTTTCTTTGTTATAGATTCGGCAAAGTACAAATTGCATTTTTTTTTTGTTATAGCAAGAAACATTTGCATAAGTTAACTGAAATAGCTAATTTTTGTAATCTCTATACATGTATTGACATACTTTAGTGAAAGAGATATAATTTCAAGATTTTAGGATAAAAATAAATAATTTTGCAATTCCGGAGGTTATTCTTTTCACTTTCAAATATTGACAATGTACATTTTGTTGGTTTTTAATTGTGGAAATATTCAAAATTACTTAAAAGCAAGTTATGAGTTACAAGCAAGGTAATTTTCATTAAATACAGTTTCCTATGTAGAATTGGCTTTTTGTTTTAGCTTTTGTATTGGTTTCTCAACTATACTGATTTTATTTTATCTCTATTTGCATTTTGTTGTTGTTGCATATGTCAACTGCTTATTGCATTGTCGCCTTGAAAATTTCCGTGGTGAACCCTGAAAAACACGGTAACGGTTAACAGTCACTGAAAACTATGCAATAATTTTCCACTATACCATGTGATAGTCTAAGTCATAAATAATGATAATATTTTTTTTAAACGCCATTTTTTGTCAATATATGAAAATATTAGGATTTTTATAATACTAGAATCATTTTTTTTATTGTATTAGTATATAGAGTTACACATACCTATTCTTAGAAAGATGGGGGGCCATGGTGTGGCTTGATGATGCATGGTTGCTAGCTTGTGAAAGCAAATGCCCTGTTGTAGTTTTATTTTTTAAGTATCACTATTTTTTGAGGTTCAAATATAAATTTGTTCAAATGTGCAAATTTTTTTATAATTAATTGGTTTTATTTCAAAAAAAAATTGTTCTAAATGATTTAAATACCTTTTGGTTCATTTGATATAGTGATATGCTTAATGACATTGTTCTTGTCCACTGTGAAACCACCGTGCATAGCGAATCTTGATAGAAGTTCAACTATGCTTTTTTTGTCAGCCATGTATTCAACATATGTCATTTCTCTAATTGAAGGCAACAATTGGTCAATGACGTGGTCTCTAGCAATGCATTAGATGTTGCTATTTTTGGTAGTCTTTTTATTACAAATAAGTCGGTGGGAATAGAAATATTCACATTCACTTGTGCAGTTGTTGCAATATGCTATTGTTGCATGGGAAGGCCTACAGTGTTCTATTGCAAGATTGTAGCTTTTGCATATGGGCTCAAAGGGGCTAGAATATGCTTTTAAAGTGGAATAAGAAATTAGACAAATTCAAATTACCATTTTTTTTTGAGCCAAAAAAAGACAAAATGTTATGTTAGTTTTCTTTTAAAGTGGAATAAGAAATTAGACAAATTCAAATTTGCCATTTACCTCAATAGTTGTATCTACCAACATTTTCAAGCATTGTAGGGCTCTTTTGGCATCTACAGAGGTGATGAATGTTGATTGGGTGATACGTAAATTTATATCTTTTGCATCAACTCATTTTGCAAGGTTCTTGGAAAGGAAAATTGTAGGTTCCTTTCTTCGTATCTTATTTTCGATTTGATTGTATTCAGTTGCGAGTGTGTGGAAGAGGCAGACCTAAAAATTGTTAATGAAAAAAGAGAATTAATCATTTGATACCAACATGTAATAACTTTACCTGGCATAACATGATTGCAATAAATGTAATAGAATTTACTTTAGCTTTGTTAGTCTGCAAGTTCTATCTATTATATCCATGATAAGTTGATTGCCAAATTTCATTATAGATGAACAAAAAAACCACTATAGTGTCAGTTGCATAGTGGTCCATGGTGGCCAAAAGTTATTGAATTGTTGAATTGGGGATGAACATATGCTTTGGACAAACTGGGTCCATCATTTCTATTATAGTAGTGTCATTTGCTATTAATATAATGTCACAGTCACTACGATCATACTCACCTTTTGAAACTATAGAAAAGTTTTTAATACATATTCCTTTATGTGGTAAGAGTTTTTTTTCATGGATTCGGATTAGCAAGTTTTCTATATTTAGGGTTATTGTCATCTCTTCTCTATTGTCTGTTAAATCAACTTGCAAAAGTTCTCTTGTTCTTTCTTTGTCAAGTATTGTTTCGTATGTCACATGGACATCACCTTCAAAGATTTCTTTGCATTTGTGGTTGTTGATATTGTTAATTGTGACTTGCATATGGCTTGATTTTCTTGATCTGCATTTTTTTTAACAGTTAATGTCATTTTTAAATAATAGTTGAATTTAACAAAAGGAAAATTTATAACTGCATACCTTTTGACTTGTCCTTGTGATTCTATTTATATATGTTCCATTTCAATCTTTTGTTCCATTTTTACTGAGTTAAATGATCAATAAAAAATAATTAGCAATAACCTTAATTTTTTCCCTATAATGTAGTTGTATATTTTAACCTACAAAATGCATATAATCAAAAAACAAATAGCAATTGATTTTGCACAAAAAAAGTATTGCATACCTTTTACTTTGATATTTGCCTTCAAATTTGGTTCTATTAATTTTGCATTTGTCATATTTGAAATTTGATTTGTAAAATAGAATCATATAATTGTTTGCTTATTTTGTAATACAAAGGCAAATAAAATTGCATTGTGGTCAATCCAATATTCATGGAAGAGATTGAAATGTATTTTTCTTCAGTCAATATTTTTCCAACAATGGTCTATGATTGTTCTTGCCTTTATAGTTGGCATATTTGCTATACGAAATAAAGTGTGGTTTTCCATAAATTGGCATAGTTGGCGTTGGGAACTTTTATTTTGCATCATGTTAATATTGAAGTCACCAACTGAAATGATATTTGTATTATTATTTACAGTTGAAGTAGCATTTTCTATGAATGTTAATAAGTCTGCAAGGGGAGCTTTTAGTGTTAAGTAGATAGTTGATATACGGATGCATATTATTGAATAGCTGATGTCAATTATAATTGTTTCTATATTTTTTATATTAAATGTTTCAATAGTTTGTTTGGAAATTCCTTTTTTACAGCATGTCATGATACCATGAATATTCATTGTAGTGAAGCAGCCAAATTTGTTTATTAGAATTATTTTATTTTGTAATATATTTGTTTGAATTTCTTGTAAGCATAATACATGCACAACCATGAGTTGATTATCATGTGTTATGTTTTCTAAGTACAATTAAAAGATACTTATGTTCAAAGAACATATAGTGAAATATTCTAAGAGTTTGTATCTGAAGTCACATAAGAATTACTATTGTGCAAATTGTTGAAGTCTTTGCATTTCACCTTATCCTTCATCAGATATTGAATTTTTTTATTTTCTAATATGTTTATAAGGTACAAATGTTCCATGATTTTGACTTGAGATAGTGTAGTGTAAACAAGGCCATGGTAGTTCACTTGATGAGGGTCAAAAGCTTAAGCATTCATTGTTAATCCTTGTGATCTATGAATTGTTATTGCACAAGAGATTTGAATAGAAAATTGTTCTCGCATAAGTATTTTTTAATTTATGCTTATTTTTCTTACAATTCTTGTTAAAAGATTCCATTGTTTGTCAATGTGTTTAGTGTACAAGTGTTTCACTTTTCGTCATTGAAATTTGCTAACATTTAAATCATAGAATTCTACCCATTAAATATTACTAATATCATTTATGTAATATTTGAAAATACCATCTGCACCATTGACTAAGCCATTAGCTATATTGTAATTTTTGCCAATTAGTTCTACTAAAAATTGTTTTTTAAGGATTATTTTATTTAGTAATATGGTTTTTTTACTGTTTACAAATTCTTTGTCAATTTAATTGGGTTAGATATGGTCAATTGCATTTATCACATACGTTTCTCCTTGTAAAACAGCTAGCATTTTCTCATTGTGAAGTTGAACATCTTTGTTTTTATGAAACAAATATTGGATCAAGTGGAGAAAGTCTATAACAATGGTCATTTAAGTATTCGATGTCATTTTTTTTTTGCGTTCATGATCTTATACGATTTAAGATTGAAATAAATTTGCCATCTCGTTCTCTCATAACTTCTTCTAGTTCAAAGTATTTGACATTATTTGTCCAAAATGAATATGGTATTATTTCACCATGCACTTTCAAATTTTTAAATATTTAATTGTCTTGGATAGGTTACGTTTGGTAGAAGTCACCATAAAAAATTATGTTTATATTTCCAAATGGAATTATAGGTGTATGCATGATTTGATGAAGCCTTTTGTCTATGTTATAAAGCATATGGGTTCCTATTACAAATACTTCATCAATAAGCATTATGCATAGTTATCGTATCTTTTAGTAATTGTATCTAAAGTATTTGAATCCAATGGGAGCATTGTAGACATTTTGTGGGGCAATTGGAAAATAAAGTAGGCAGTTGTACCATTTGCATTGTATGCAGCTTTGCCAATGAATACAACAATAATACCCTTTGATTTAAGAGGATCATTATCAAGTTGTTTATTGTAAAAGTGACATATTGTTTGGTATATTACTTTTTCTATATGCATTTTTCCTTTTCCTACTCCACCTGTTAAGAACAAATATAATGGCTCAATGGAGATAATATTTTCTTCATTATGATATCTTTTACAATAGGTTGTTGTTGATGATTCAACTATTTTTGTGAATTGAAATAGTCTTCTTTGCTTATGAGGAATGGTTGTTTGCTTATTTCAAACATGTTTCTTGTTTGGGTATCTACTGTTGTTCTATTTGTGATATGTTTTATGTCAGCATTGATATCATATTTTTCAATTGTCATAATGCATTTTTCAAGTTCATTTTCATTGTCAATGCCAAATATTATATTCTATTTTACTTTGACATCTGCAATGGCAATGTCAGTGTTCTCCTACTTTAGTTGTAATTGTACACTGAAATTGTGCTTGATATTTTTTATGTTTTCTTTATACATAACATAAGACAATGACCATTTTTCAAAATTTTGTTTCAATGACTCTTCAGTGTCTCAATATGGTACAAATAACATCATTTTTTTCTATAATAGTTTTCAGGATCAATATGTTCATTATATCTGAGATAGCATATTATTTGTGCTTTTTCCATCTTTTAATATTTTTAGATGTTCGCATATAGTATGCTACTTATTCTGCTAAGCATATATGGTCTAAAGATTCAAGTCTTCCATTATATTTGTCAGTGACAAAAGCACACATTATGTTTTTAGAATCATCGTGCTCTTGCACTAATATTTTTGGGATTTTTAAAATGCATGTTCTATTTGACAATGGCAATGTGTTTATAAAGGTTGTTTTTATTGAAACATAATGTAATGGTAAAGATAGGACAATGTGTATAGCTTGACAACTAGACATTTATTGATAATTAAGGAGAGTGTTACCAAGCTTTCATATGAATTTGACTTTGTTTTCATTTTTTTAATAGTTCATCATGTACTTTGAAAAAATCACTTGTTAATGTTCGATCTAGCTTAGTCATGTATGATGTGCAATATGTTGCTGCAGAATATGCATCAAGAATATATTGTGTATCTGTATTTGTATACCAAAGGTCAAGAACAAGATATACAAAAACCTTTATCCACATGTCCATTGGTTCTCTTTTTAACATTATAACATGATGGGCAATTAGTGATTACAATAATGTCAAATATCTCTCCTTAGTCAAATTCTCTTTTGTTAAAAACATTTCAAATGTTATGCTTCGTCATATTTTCTATTTTGAAGTTCTTTTAAAAAAGCTTTGGCACAATTTTTAGTTTCATTATTATTATTTTCTAAAGGTTGTAGTAGAATTGTCCTATCCATTGGAGGCAATGGAAAATTGAATCTACTGTATGATTTCTTGTATTTTTTACAAGTGTGTGTATGATGATGTGTTTGCATTTTTGTTAAATTGTCATCAAGCAATAGCGAATTGCAAGATACATATTTGTCAAAACAAATTTTTCAATCTTGACATTTTCATAATGGCCATATATAGGGACATTTTGTATCCAAAACATGAAATGAACATGTTCATTTTCTCTATTTTGGAATTATGTGATAAAGAAGCAGTCTGCAATTTTGCTAAATAATTGCTTATTTTGCATCATCATTTTATTGAAAGCATTCACCTTAAGATTGAAATAATGACTACAAATTACTGGATTTTTTCTTATTGTTGCATCGATATCATTTTTAAATATGTTTTCATTATGCTATGACAGATTCTTTTTGGTTATATTTCCTAATGCTTTGCATAATGGCCTCCAAAATTGTTCGGCACCTGTTAAAGTAACAAAAAAAGTAGGCAGTCCTAATTGCTTTATCATTGCAAAAATATTTTTCTTTGTATTTTCCAAATAGTCATGCGATATTTGAATGCTTTTTAGAGATTCAAAAACTATTGGGGATTTTAACATTTTCTCTATGTTTGATTTGCTCTTAACATCTTTTGCATAATTTTTTTCCCCTTTCAATACACCTTTTTGTATGCATATCCATGTGCAACTACGAACTTGTTGTATGATAATTTTAATTGCCTTGAAAAAAAAGTTTGTAATATGAGTTGCAATATCATTGTTTTCATGTAAAAGTTTCCATTTTTCTATTTTCTAGTATGAGAATATTTTGCGATATCATTAGATTGGCTACAACCATAGTAAAAAGTTAGGAAGTTCATTTCTTTTGAAAAATTATCTTAGAAAATACCTAATGGTTTTAAGCCTTTAGATGGTGCAATTTCAATATTTTTTGTTTCTAAATCTTTTATTGAATGTGCAGTTTCAAATCCATGTATAACTGATTCTATAATTGGCTTTGTGTCATCTTCAATTGCATTGTTGTTAATGTCTTCTACATTGTCAATGTCCTTTGTTGATTGCCTAATTTGGTTTTCAAGTGTGGCATACCAGTATTTTTCAATTGCAACTCTTTCTTGCATGTACAATGGCATTTTGCATAGTTCAGCCAATGCATTCATGACACATGTTGGCCTAATGTTCCCTCTTACATATGCATTTTTGTATTCCAATTTATGCTTTACTTTAACTGCAATTGTTTGAACTTTGTTTATAGGTTTTGAGGCAATGCCTTTCGAATACTGTCAAAATCAATAAGAACATTTATAATTGTTCCAAGAAATCCTATTTATGATCTTTTATATCTAATTTGTCTTATTTATGCAAAATCGATGTGCATAAAAGCTAATCTTTCTTCTAGTGAGCTTAGTTTTTGAACTGCTTCTATTGTTTTGTTTATTCTTATTCGAAAAGGACAAGCGGACATAGGAATATTTATATTTTCAATTGATTTTTTTCATTGTTAACATAGTTTTTGTGCTATGTGCTTTTGTTCAAATTCAAAATCAATAGTAATTGAAAACCAAATGTTAGTGAAATTCTTGCTAATGTTAACGATCTCTTTTTTAAAGTGTAAGCATTCACAAAGTGAACAATATTTCAATTGTTTTTTCTATCTTTTTATTTTCTATTTGCATTGCATGTTTTCATTATTATTTTTTGTGTGTATTTTTTTAAACAATGCAATGATATATGTTTCTTTGTATCACATTTTAATTGAAAATATTTTCTAGTCACATGTTTTCTTTTTCCTATTCTTATAAGCATTGGAACTTTATCACTATCCATTTCAACAATTATGTCATTGTTTTGTTCTACATTGTTTGCCATTATTTTTTGTTCACAAATTTGTTTTTTTAACAAACACAATGTTTTTCCTTTTTTTCTAGATATTTCTTTCTCTTCTTTTTTAATCCTTGTTTCTTTTATACATGGTGATAGGATCGTGATGCCATTTTCTTCTACACTTGTTTTAGGAGACATGTAATTGGATTTATCTATTGCATTTAAATTTTACAAGCACATTTCTTCATCTACTATATGCATAGGTGCATGAGACAACTTTCTTGGAATTGATACCTGACGTGTTTTTCATAAAGATTCATAATGAATATGCATTGTGTCTATATCAAATGAAATTAAGTTGTATATTTTTTTGGTTGTAAGTAATTTTTGTATATGTTGATGATTGTTTTACTTCTTTCTGACCAATTCTGAGTTTTAATTTATAAAATATTTGAAATCCATAACAATTATATATGATCACCCTCTATTTTTCCTTTTGCATATGACATTTCAACCATATTGATATATTCTCTCCAATTTAAGATGTTTCTATTTTCATTTTTTGATAATTCTAGTTGGAAAAACTACAAGCAATGTGTTACATATTTGTCCATTATGAAAACCGCATTGCAAAATATTTATGCCATATAAAGTCTAAGAGATTAGACATCAAATTCATTTTCTGTTAGTAAGCTTATTGCATTGAATAGGCTTTCACCATAACTATTAACAAATGGTGATGCTATATAAAGGCCATAATTTTCCATTTCATATGAAATAACATCCCATTCACATTGAAGTTTTGCACATGTATTTAAGAATTTCAATTGTTTGATTTTAGTAGTTTCAGCATTTGCTCTTTTGCATAATAATGACTCATAATGGCCATAGGTCAGATTGTTTTCATGGAATAATATTGAATATTCTGGTATTGATGATTCTTTATTAAAGTGTAAATACTTTATTTTCTATACTAGTGACCATAAACAAATTGATATGTTAAACCATTTAGATATCCATTGGATACAAAATGTATCACCCATAGGCCAGTTTTAGTTACATTTATATTGTTCTTTACAGAAAGCCTCATTTTGCATAAACATGTTTTATTATAATGTATTCCATGCAAATCATAAATCACACCACAATGCATTTCATGTTCATATGAGCATATTGCATCTACATTTCTATTGTTTAAGCATACTATGAAATAATCAATCAATCTATTTCTTAACTTTTTTGATGTGTAACAAAAAATTAGTAAAACTTGAATTGCATAAAAAAGAGAATCACCAACATTATATTTAAATGAATTAATTCAAAAAAGGTGGCTACCTTTTAGGGCATCATCAATGTTGGAAAACAATGTCTTTGGTTGTTTATATGTTTCAACATCTATTAACATTTCATTTGATCTAGTTTCTAGTTTCCCTTTTTTGGTTTTCATGGTTTCCCTATTGCATAAAAGTGCAATTGCATTAGCAATGACAAAAATGGTATTTTCCTTGGCCAAATGTTAATATTTTAATCTAATAATAGTTGAAGCTAACTTATTTTTTTTACTTTACAATTAGTTGAATTCTATATAAAGCTTTTTATGTAGGAATAAATCATTCGCTCTAATTCAATGAATTCAAATAGCTAAAAAGAAAATAATTTTTTTGGGTACCTTAGCAAATAAGTGAATTTAGTTGTTCTAAACACTTTCAAATTAAAGAAAAAATACAAGTACCTTTTCAAATAAGTAAATAATGAAGGCAATCACAATAGATGCTAAATTGCATTTTGTTTCTTACAATAAGTAAATTTCCTACAAAATAATCTATAAAATTTGATTTTTTTTCAAATGTATTTGTTCCAAATAATTTAAAAAAGAAATGCAAGTACCTTTTCAAATACGTGAATTGAGAACATAAATATAGTATCTGCAATATACAAATCACTTGGAACTTATTGTTATTTTTTAAAAGACAACATATAATATCACATTCAATAAAGACTACACATGGCTCAAATGTGTTTATCAACTGATATAATAACAAGTCGAGGCAAATAAAAAATAATGATAGTTAAGAAGTACATGTTGATTATATATATACAAATCTATCAAATATTTGGATTGGCCAGAAGATAATCATTCGTAATATGAGAATTTATGTAACAATAATTAATATTTACAATAGCAAGAAACAAATAGCAAACAACAAAAATTCATTTCATAGCTAAGGTTAACCTCAAAATTGAGAAATAATTTCCAATGGTATAAATGTTTATATATTACTCTTTTGGGGTGAAGATGTGAATTTCCATAACATGTCCAGCGATAATGATTTTAATCAAAAAATAACTTTTAATTCTTAAGCTAATAATAATGAGAACTAAGCATCCATGTGTTAAGATGCTTCAAGATGAAGTATTAGCACCTAAATTATAAAATACTTGGTTAATAACGTAAGTGATATTAGAAACAATGAAACCTTTGAAACATATTGTTCGATTGAGTTACTATTTTTTGAGTCCTATGTATATAAGAACTAAAAATAACAATTGCATTTGACGCCCTCTTAACACCACAACTTTTATAGCAAGCAAACTACATCCACTATTCTCACATAACCTAATGATTTATATAATTAAAGTAATAAATTATATATATATATATATATATATATATATATATAGTTTTTTAAATGCATGTTGGGTTATGGTAGTATTTTTCAATTATTTAGAGGAACAACTATTACACGATTTTTCAAGTCATTTCTTTTATTTAGTTTATTTTTAATATAACATAATAGAATAATATTAATATTTGTCAAATGAATAAATTACCAAATTATTAAAAAAAATACAAAGTAAACAGACAAATGGCTAATCATTTCGACAACATTACATGTATCGTATTAAAAAAATATAAAATACCCCCCAAAAAGCTATTAAATGAAATTCTATAAAAACTCTGTATGACACTTAAATCCAAAATATTCAACTACCTACTTCCATTGAATACAACAAAAACAATTCTACAGCACTGTGCGTAGTATTGACAAAAGCTAAACGACAACCTCTTATTAAAAGAAAAAAAATCATCTCATTAAACACTTGTTAAAAATGATGCTTCATCAAATAAAATAAAAAAATAACCTGCAAATCTTCAAAAACAAATCTATACAAAACATTTTATAAAATAATACTTAAGATTATTTTCATTTTACTTTAAAAAACATCTAATTTTGTTTCTCATGATTTTACTATCCGCGTTATTTATAAATCACATGGAATAATTTCTATACAATTTGAAAGATTAGTATTTTTTTTTAAATATCATTTTAATAAACATGGGACTATATTCCTTAAAATTTTTACATTGAATTTTTTAATGTATCATTAAAAATAAATAAAAATAATTTTGGTGTAAGATTTCATTTTGTTTTTAATTTACAAATTGCTTGGTGTACTTTTCAAAATTGTTTGGCTCTAATATTATGAAAAGACATTTATACCATCTAGATAGTGTTGTTTTTAATTTTGAATAGCATGAGTGGACTTACTAATCAATGCCACCCTATCTATGCATCAAGCAACACCTCATCCCTTCCCCTATTGCATGATTTATAGATTAGAGTGTCATTTTTAATAAGAAAATACTTATTTGATGGGACTTTTAAAGCTAATGTTAAAAAATATTTAAAAAATAATAATCATATTAAATTATATAAGATATATTCTTACTTTCTAATTGGATTCCATGGTTTCAGGTAAGTTGATAGGAAAATTTGGTTACATGCAAGCTACTTTATATATAGATTTTCATATGCAATATCATTTTATGCTCATCATGTATAAACAAAATTATGCTAATTATAACCATGGAATCTTAATATAAGTAACTTAAAATAAAATGTAAAATGTGGATAACATCAAACACTATGCCAATTGGATTCACATAAATCATATGGACTCTTAATTTTTTTTGTCGACATTAAAGCATATGCATGAATAGACCATTTAAAAAAACTTGTTATTCCTTGAATTTCATATTTTAACATGGAATGGATGGATGAGATGCGAGATTCAAGGAGAGAAAAGGACAAAAATCTAGGCACATAAGGTAGAGGCAATGACAGTTGCATGGTGAGGTTGTTGCCATCACCCACACTTCATGGACAAATAACCTGTGTTCAGCTTAGAGGAATAAAGGGGAGAACAGCTTCTAGAAGGCTCTTCTTATGTTTTTTGTCTCTACCCTAGTTGTTTTTGCAACTGCCACCATTTCTTCTGTGTAGGGATTCATAACAGTCCATTTCTTCATAGGCTTCTCATTGGCAACCTTTGTGTCATGTCAATTCTAGATGAGCTTCATGTTCAACACTAAAATTATGGTCTGTGTAAATGAAATAACATGAGGGTGGGGAAATATGGTAGGGGTAGCAACATAGTTGCTGATGTCACTGGTTTATGATTTCATTCATAAATCCATGGGTTTCTTTACACCCTTCACACCATGGTGCATTGCCTTCTTCCTACCTAGCTTGATGCACATTTTCATGGGACTCCTTGTACTCATCTTTAGATAAGATTTGCCAGTGTATACCTATCTGTAAAGGCCATGTTTTGATATCTGTGATTATAGTTATACCTGTAGTTGCTTCATAACACTATTATAGGGTTTAGATGTAGATGTAGGGGAGCAGATCTAGATGTATTAAATCGTACTTGAAATTTGTATTTCAAGTCTTTGATTTACACTAGCCTATGGATTTCTTGAATACTGATATTTTAATTAAATATGAAAATAATTGTGTCTAGATTTAATGTAGACTAATAAATTTGGATTTAAAAAATTTATTAGGAACATGAAATTTGAATTATTAGTTTATAAGGGTAGGATGACATGTCGAAAGGTATAAGTCAAAAGATAATTTATCCAAGGTATCATATCTATCTATGACATAGATTATGATATAGATTACAAATCATAAGGCTATTTTGTGGTTTCTTTATTTTGTAGAAGACATAGGTCTGTATGCATAACTTTGGATTGTGAAATAGTATATGTTCTATTTTGTTATCTTTATTTTCTAATTTTTTTTGTGAATCTGAAGAGCACAATGTAAAAACATAAATAGAGAATAAAGAATGCTGATGCATGGATTTTGATAGTAACTAGTTATAAGAAACTATGGAAGATGGGACTAACAAGCCCTATTCAAGCATAAGTTGTAATTGTAATAAAAAATGGGTTTTCTGGTTTGTTTCTGAAATTGGAGAGCCTAAATGTTATTCAAAAAAGTTGAGAGACCATGAACATATGAAAGTTGAGTTTTTATTTTTTTTGTAGATCATTGTCTTATGGAGCTGTCCTTGTGGCCTCACCACTGGGTGAAACTCTAGATCCAGCCCCTGCAGGGGGCATGGAGGCAATACCTCCTAATCAAGAAGAGGATTGAAGTGTGGTAGCAATAATAGAAGCCTGGAAAAATACTTTACCATTTGATAACCATTGAATCTATAGTGGAGGAGATGAACTAATCCATTAGAAAGTCATAAAAAGACAAATTTGGAGGTGATAGGAGAGAGACAAGAAGACTATAATAGCATAAGAAGACTGTGATAGCATAACAGAGGTCTGCATATATAAAAATAGTATTTTCATGCAAATAAAGATGTTTGATTGAAAATCAAGGTTATTTTCATATGTATTTAGATGTATTAATAGTTATTAATTGAATTAATATAGTTTTCATTCCATTCTTGAAATTATAATATCCAATTTATCATAACTCTATCAAGAAACCTATATGGTCATACATAGGTGGTTACTTATACATATAAAATGGTCCATTCTTGTACAACATATAATAAATAAATGAAAAATTAAAATTTATCTCCAAAAGGTGTTAAAAAAATTGTAATAACACTGTCTAGTGGTAGGTCGTAGCAGTCGCACAGTAATAATCCAACCATGTCAATAAGCAGTTAAAAATAGAGGGTCCCTTAGTTAGTCCCTAGTAAGTTACAGGTGGTTGTAACAAAACGTTACAAGTAGAAAAGCTGCCAGAGTAGCTCTTTGTCCCAGTGGTCACTCTTGCCCCTAATACCTGCAATCAAACCTTTAAGACTTTGAAAAATAAAACCAACCTAAATATTTCTATTGGATAAGGAATAGGAAAAATAATTGATATTTAATTTTAATGACAAAAATAATGAGGCAACCACAAACATTATATAATTACCAAATTCTTTTATAAAACAATGTTTGCATTGGCCTCATGATTTCATTGACAAAAGTCAACACCTAGGATGAAAGCAATAGCACCATGCCTTTATGGTAGGTACTGACAAGGGTGAGAGTGCCAAGTCTGTGTGAGAGTGGAGGTTAGATATAATTCTAACTCTTGTTTGGAATAATTATTTTCCAAAAAATAGATTTTAGTTTTATAATTAGAATGTTTGAAGTTTGTATGGATTTGAATATTAAGTATATTTAAACCTAGGCATGGTTGATTTACAAGTATAACATCTACATATTGATTCCAAAAAATTATAAACAAGAATTTACAATATACGACTAGACCATTATCTAACAAAGTTTATCCTATATTTGAATTAAAGAGTAGTAATTAAATATATTACTAGGCCTATTACAAAGTATTCTAAGCATGATTAGAGGTTCCGTATTGGATGTTTGGTCTTGATTTTCTCCTATTTTAGATCATGGATACAAATTTTTACATAACTTCTAATAATCTTACATCTAAAAATAACTAAAATTGACCAAGTGTGAAACATTTGCACAAAGCAACCTATGTTAGGCTACCGATGCTAACTATAACAACGTTGTTTGTTGTAATTAGAAAAATCTACACTTGGAACAACATCAACAATAAAGCTTATTCAAATTTCTTAAAATAAAACTATTTAATTGAAAAAAAAGAAATATACCTCTATTATTACTAATTTAAAGTTTTGCTGATCTCCAAGACATTGCCAAATAAAAATGTCATCATCTAGACCAAATCTAAACTATCTTTAAAGATAAAAAGCATTACCTTAAGTTATAATCATATCTATATAGATATTATGGTTTGGTAACCAACTACAAACATCCTAATTTATGAAAAAATGACTAAAATGAGGATTCAATGTCTATAACATTATAAGTAAATAAAATAAACTACCTAATATTTAGCCTTTCATCACAATGATCAAACCTTGTTCTAGTTAGGATTAAATAAGAATACCAAAATGTAGTAAATCCAGGGATAAATGGCATGCATACAATCACGTTTATGTATTATAAATTTTGCCTAACAGTGCAGTAATTGAAAATGATTACCTCTATCCTTGACATGTCAATATGCAAAATAATTGATTTTTAACTCTCTTGATTTTCTATGCCATTTTTTAATCCTTTTATCTCTTTCATGTTCATACTTGACCCTTTTCTCAGTTCTATCTATTCTAAACATCATTAGTATGATGTGAACAAACAACATAATATGTTTGAAGGGTGAATGAGCAATGCATGTTGAATGAGATTGTGAGCCATTTAGTTCAGTGGTCTTACAAGCCCTCTCCTTCAAAACAAAAGTGAAGGACAAAGCCATCAAGAAGAGAAATAAAGTGAGCTAGGTAACTAAAAAGAGAGTGCAACAAAATAAGAAAAATAAGATTTAAAATAATATAAATACCATGCCATTCAATATAGCTTCTTGCACACAAATGAATTCACCATTACAAAGTTTTTGCTTTAGGCATTTTATCAAGTTTTCATGCATTGATTTATTAAAAAATATGACCACTCTTCACTTAAAATATGAGCACAAGAAAAAGAAAACAAATTTCAACTGCATTCATTCTCATTAAGTATTTCCACATATTGAATGAAACCCAAAGATAGCCATCACAAAGAGATGCACCAAGTTTCCAATTGACATGTAATTCAGGTCAAGATATGACAATAGATGCATTCATTTTAAATTTGGAATGAATTGAATAATATTATATAACATAATCAAAACTTCTATCACTTTGTCTTCCTTTCATACTAAATATGGGGTCCAGTTTGAAACAAATCCAATTATACTAATAGTTGGTTTTTGTTGCAATGTACTGAACATTAGTTCAACAAGAAAGTTTCAGGATAAGTCATAATTTAGAGCATAACATTTTCATAAAATTTATATGAAATAAAAAGACACATAGATAATAGAAGATAAAATAATGCACAAGATAACATAGAAATAAGGCATAAGTTCCAACATGGAAAAAAATACGATTCAATACACTTTCTTCCTCAGAGACCATGAGATATAATATCCCCATTAAAAAATTGTTCATTTTTTAACCTGCAAACACCAATGGTTTTCTTAAATTACACTTATAGATTCTGTGTGAGACTTAAACAACAATTGTTCAGTTTTTTACAAGCTTTTATTTATTTCTATTTGACCATATTATCTTATAACCAAAACATGGCTTATCGATGTCTAAGTTCACGTCCATAAGATAGAATTGAATATAATGTATCAATATACATTTATAAAAAACACTATCATACCAAGGGTTTTCTTAAACTCCACTTATAGATTATGTGTGAGACTTCAATGTGCCTATTCAATTTTTTTCCAAGATTTTATTTATTTTTGTTTGACCATGTTATCTTATAAACAAAATATGACTTATCTATGTCTAGGTTCATGTCCATAAGATAGAATTGAATATAATGTATTTATAAAAAAATGTATCTTACTAGGGGCATAAGGCCACTCACTTGTTCATGTCATTAAAATGAAAAATGTTTATTGAAAAAAATTTGATCTAATCAATCTTCCAAAAATGGTCCTCTAATTGGTTCAAGACTTTCTCATCAAGCAATGAAAACATATCTAAGGTACTTATAGTAAAGGTAGAGTACAAGAAATTTGTTAATAAATGTATTACTAGTATCAAGAATGTGAATGAATTATATGTAGAGGTATTAACCTCATCTATAGATATACTGAAGTAGAAACCTATAAACAAGCTATGGATACACAATACTCAAGATAATCACAACCATCACCACTTATTCGAGCACTTTATATATAAGCTACAAATTCTAGCACAAGATAATTTCACATTTAAGATTATCGAATGTAACAAAATTAAAAATTTCACTAAACAAATAAAAGACCAAAATAAATAAAGTACATTTGGTTGTAGATTCACCAATTTTGTTAACAAAAAATTGACAAATTTTCCAAAACTTACCCTAAAATTTGTCCCTATAGAGAGAAAATTGATTAGATAATTAAATTATATCTTTAAATACATAACAAAAATATACAAAATGCATGAAAACTATTTAAAAATATATAAAATATGTCCATGTAAAGAGAAAATTCTTTGTCATATAGACATGGCAAAAACATAAAAAAAATCCAAAACCCACTGACAAAATAGAAATGGTGATACATGCCTTGTGAACAAAGGCAAATGTAAAATTATTAGGTTGCATATATGATAATTGCATCTGGTAATACATAACAATAGCTTCCTCAGAGACTTTATTACTATCATAACCTTTAATCATAACATTTCACAAGAAGGCATTATGATTTAGTTTGGTATTTTTGTCGAACAATTAGCATGGTCCTCAATCTTATCACACATAACATACATGCTCAAAAGTTTAGACATTAGAAATGTGTTATGGTGTAGTCCGGTCAACATAATTTAGGTACGGACTCACTTCGTTAGTGTCAAGGCCTTCGCATTGGTGTATGTTTCCAAGAGAAAGAATTTAATTTAATTATATTATTGAATAATAATAAAACCTAAAGTAACTTGCTTTGATAGGAACTAATAATACCAAACCTGTGTATATGTTAAGAGCCTCTGAAATTATATTTTAAAATGGTTAGAAGGCAGATTTTTTAATTTATCACTCTACTTTAAATGATATAAACAAGTTGAAAACTATGAACATAATTTGTGGCATTTCTTTAAACCATGAGCAGGCATTCTGCCTCATCCACCTGCATGCCCTCCACACCACCAACATGACATCACCCTTCACTTTCACTTCCAATCTATACCATTATGGCACCAAGGGATATCTAGGGGCACTTGTTTTGTAATCTCCTATAAGTCAAATGACACCAATCCTACTCTTTCCCCTAGAGAAATGTTACTTAAGCACATGTTATTCTAGGAAGGATTAGATACACATGAATTAAAAGCAATAAATACAAGTAGATCCACATAAACCTAAAATTACCTGGAAGAAAAAAGAACACAAGAAATTTAGAAAAACCAAGTGAAACTTAAAATGGTAGAAAAACCCTAGAGCAATGATGTCTACAAGGAAGAACGGCCATAGGCCAACCTTAAACAAATACAAGCACAAAATCATGGGCTCAAGAATAGAACCCAGTCATAAATTATTATAGGTGTAGGAAATTGCCACCACTAGAGAACATAGCCAAAGGTGACCTTTTCCACAACTGCCATTGATTTCTAACATAATGCACAATGCCCAACATGATTGGTAATATTGTAAATTGATTTTATTCTCTAATGCATGTAATGAAAAATATGGCTTGGGATTTGAAGTTATTCTTGATTCCTATGCATCAGTTGTGATGGGTAAAAAAGAAAGATAAGGGGATGACTACAAGCTCAAAATGTTTTCCACCCTGGCTGCAACTGACCATTGAAACTAAGCGATTATGACTATGTCTTAACACTGACAACATTAACATGAAGCTATTATGAATATGATCACAAGTATTTGATTTACTTGATTCATGTGAAGGTAGGAATAACATATAAACCTTTCAACCAAACACATGACCAATACTATTGTTCTATATGATTAGTTAAACAACATACAACTTATGCAAAAAATTTACATATTAAAAAACATGCAAAATGATACAATTTGATTGGCTGAGAAAATAAATTTTGATAATCAGTTAGATCAAATCGAAGGTAATATTTATCCCTTTAGGACTAATAAGTGATTATTGCATGGTCCTATAGGAGGAGCAACTACACCTAATTTTGTGGCACAACCAATCCCATGGGAATTTAATAGTTCCAAAACTGTAACAATTGAATCTTTTAGATAAATTTTTTGAGTGGCAACTGTTTAGGGGGATTATTTTATGCCTCAAGTAGCTGTGGGGGCTACTGTATCTTCATGTCCACATTTATTTTTCCCTGCCCTATGGCAACCTGCATGTGGTGAAATTTTAGTTTAGATGTATCATGAATTTTTATAGATGTATGTTATTAACGAAAGTGGGTTTTGAGTGCTTCTCATATTGCTTTTACTTTCTTGTGGAGATGGTTTGGTGAAAAGGATATTCATTGCATAAATCATTTAAAGGCATGGGATCTATCATATCCTGATATATTAAATGATTGCCACTAACAAATAGATCATATGACTATTCTACAATTTCTCTTAAACAAAATATTTGCCAATGTCATTTTATTGTTTTGTATCATTTTAGAGCAAGTTTTGTTTAATATCCCTTTCACTTGCAAGTTTTCTATTGTGTTCAGAGATATTTTTATTAACTTTGGTTCTTGTAAACCAATGTAGCGATGTAGGGGTTTCCACTTGTATAGATGTTTTGAAATCCTTCATGTGCATTGGTTTGTTTCCTTTAATAGTCTTGTGAATTTTTTTGTAAAAATAAGAAATGATATCAAGTTTCAGTTTATAGGCCATGTTATTCAAATGTTTCATTGAACCAAGAATTGGATAAAAATATTTAATTGATTTAAAATGTCTGGTGACCCATGATTCCATTGAAGTGATGTAGAGAGCCATATGGTTAGATCCTTAGTTCCATTTTGATTAGTTAACCTTTCTATTTGGCATTCACCAGGAACTCCATACACTTCCCACAAAAGATGTTTAACTAATCAATATCTTGGTTCATATATTCTAACTAACTCTGCTTATGGCAATAATATAAGAAAAACAAACAAGACCAATATAGTAGAGTTTCCTAGTAACTATGGTTTTAACATTAATTATATTATACCTGGCTATGGGGTTATCCAATTGGGTAAGATTTTTTTTTGTTTGGCTAAGAATTGCATCACTTGTTTCCAATCATGTATTCATTATGAACCCCAAATATGTTTGATAAAGAAAATTCATGGTTCATTTAACTTTGAGTTCCAGTGGATATGACAACATATTATATGGGAAAAAGGTTGTGACATATGGATGAATTGATGGGTAGAAAAAATGTACATCCTAAAGGAAAACATATTATATATGTTTGTGGCCTGTCATGAACCCCTATTTAACCTCTAGGAAACAAAACCTAAAAAGGAACATGGAAACTAAAATAAACTACATTTAGAGTGCAGAGATAGGTAGGCAGGAATTCTTGGCTTATAAACCTAAACAAGACAAAAGTGTTGCACCAACAATGCTAGCAAGAAAGATTAATATATTTATAGATAATTATGATTGCTTTTATAAAATATCCTTTAAAACTCAGAGCTTGTCTAATCCATCTATTTTATAGTCTTATTACAACCAAATTCAACAAATAATGTCATTTATTATGTGTTTCCTAGACCATTTTGTTTCATTATAGAGAATAATAGAGTTCTAAATATTATATGTATTAGGCATTTTTTTTTGTTTTAACACAACTATATTACCTTCATAATTTCATTGCTTGTTCATTGATGCATTTGATATAATTTATTGTTTTAACACAATTGTATAAAACATTAATTCATAAAAATGATTATGTATGCTTTTGATTTTATTGTGCCTATTGTGGCTACATTCATATTGTTGGTACATATTTTAACTATTGGCTATTTAAGGTGCATGGATTTTTACAACCTAAAAAGCCATAGATGGGATGAAATGAAAAAAGGATGTGTTATGGCTAAATGATTTATATCATAGTCAATAAAAAAGTGCCCTTTATATTTAAACACTATTTTTTTACAGGGAAAAAAACTATCTTAACAACAATGGATAAATTTGTGTATCACACAACTCTTAGAAACCCTATTTTCTTGATATTTACTCCAATGGTTTTATAAGATGGTATTGATGTTGTATACTCCTTAAATATTGATACCTTTTTTGACTTTGATCCAAATAGACAGATGAATGATGAAGAAGCTAACATCATTATAGATGAAAGAATTTTTTTTTTGAAGGCATCAAAAATGAAGATCAGTGTATGTTGCATGTTGATTCCCTTTCACACCAAGAAAATGTGGTTAAAAAAGAAACATAAGTTACCAAAAACCAATCAGTTGTCCTTCCTTCACAAAAAGGTAGGGCTCATTAGACCAATGTAGAAATTCCTGTCTTGATTGATACAAAACATATTGATATGGATACATAGTATAGTGGAGGTGTAATGATAAATACTATATCATCTTCTGAAAAGTGGATACTTGTGCAAGAATATTGTCCCAATCATGGTGTCAATTGTACAACAAATCAATGTCGAGATAAGTGGAAACATATTCAACCTAATTAAAAAAAAGATCAGAGACTGTAAAAAAATATCCCCTTGGAGCATTACAATTACTGAAGTATGACATCCCAATAAAGAATTGAAAAGAATTTCCTTATAAATTTTGCAGATGAAATTTTTGAGGCAATAGATTTCAATTTTTTCAAGAGCGAGCCATCGATCTCAAAATATATCTATTGACACTTATGATGCGAACCATCCATTTTTTAATGAATTTATTTCTTCTAATGAAAATGAACCATTCAGTAAATTTCAAACACCTAAAGTGGCATGTGAAAGTCAATCAACAAAGAAAAAAAAGAAAAACAATATCTAAAACATCAAGCATAAAAGATATTATTGTTGATAAAAATAGGTTGGTGGTCTTTTCCATGTAGTTGGCATGAAATTTCAAAACCATATTGGGTCCTCAAATATTCCCTTAGTTTGTCAATACCATCAGTACACTTTCCTACACAAGGAGGTTTACAGGTTTTTAGGGCTACAAGGAAAATAGGCCTAATGAGAGTTTGAGGAACAAAATGGAGTCTTGAGAGTTATTTTAGTAACCTAAATGGATTGATTCAAGTTTGATAAGGTATTTGTATACCTTTCATGTAGAGATAATTCCTTGAAGAAGATGAACTCAAGTTTTGAACCACTTGGACAAAGCTAGGCGTGGGAAATGAAGAGTAAGCATATGAATGATGAGTGCTACTAAAATGTCAGACCAAATGAGTTTTTAAATGTAGGTAATGTGTCAAATGAGAAGGTTTGAAGGCATTCATTGTTAATTGATGATTTAGAATCCCTTTTTTCACTCTTCTTATTTAAGGAAGGGCAGTTTTGAAGAAGATGTGCAAGGTGTCAAGATGAGTTTCTAACTCCTATACCAATTGGAGATTGGATCATCTTCAAAGGGAAGACACATGGATTTGTAAGTTTGTTTGAACTGTTCTATAACTCCTTGTTTTTAACTCTCATAAAGACACTTGTAAATCTCCTTCTTCTACCCCCCCTTTCTTCCCCATTCTCTATATAAGTTACCTCTTTTGGCCTTATAAGATATCCCATTTTGGTATGGTGAAGCCCTGCTAAATTGACTACTGAATTTTTCTTTGAATAAATATTTCAAGCTGGTTTTAAGTTTTCAAATTATTTCTTAAGTGTGTGAAGTAGTTCATGGTTGAATGACAATTGATGGTTATCTCTCCTTGTGTTCATTTGACTCTTTCATGCTTTGTGTAAGTAATCTGACTCTTAACAGGTCACATGATGTTTAAATGGTTTTTTTGTGTCTCTTTAAGTTTGAAGAAGACTATTAGTGTTTATGATCAGACCTTTTCTGCATCTACCTTGAGAACCACATTGCATGCTACCTTTATGTTGAAACAATTTTGTTAAGAGAACCTTGGGTGTTAAGATCAGTTTTGTGAATTATATTTCATAGTACATGTTTAGGTAGGCTTGTGGAGTTAATATTGGTGCATCACCTCTATTAGGTTAGTGTTAATATCTTTCTATCCCTTTTATTTCAAGAAATTAGATTAGTGGTTAGTTATATATGTGATGCAAAGGAGCTAGCCCTTCAATATAGAGACTCATCTCTCCCATACGTCATCCACAACTTGAGAGATGTTTCTATGTTACATCAAATTGAAGGAAGCTAGAGTAGACTTCCTTAGGGTGCAAATTTGATTGATAACAACAACCACTTTGAATTTACAAGAATATGGTTATTCTACATAAGATATGAGTAGTATGAGCAATAAAGGCATATATTCTTATCTAGGATAGAATAGGCATGTGCCCATTCTACACATTAAGATAATGATAATGACCTCTAAGTTGATAATATGAGTAATATAATCCTATATTATTATTTAGACTTGTAGAATACGTATATGCCCATTCTACACAAGATAAGGATATTACTGACAAGTATGTTTTACATTCAATGGGTACATGGGCAATGAAAAGTATTGTCTGAAACTTATACTTGGTGATAATAAGGATGTTTTATAATGTGGCTCTAATATATGGTAAAATTAGAATAAAATTAAATATTACTATGTTATTGTTATTAATTAATTCTATGATAACTATGGGGTCATTATATAAATTATCAGGACCTATTTTAACTATTAGACCATGTTTAACTATTGATTCATTTATCTTAAATATGAATTTAAAGGTGAAGAATATATAATTAGAAATTGATTCCACGTTAGACTTTAGAATATAATAATAGTTATATTAGAATTTAATATCACACTAATTAAAATTAATAATAACAATATTAAAATATGATATCTCACTGGATAAAAACCAATAATAACAATATAGAAATCCAATTTCAACAATTATAAAACTAGAAATGGTAATATCATAATTCCAAAGGCTTAGGAATATGTCCAAATTTGAGGAAATGAGGGTTGTCACTTGTTGAAAAAATAAATAAATTGGCATTTAAAATTATTAATAATGTTAAAACTTAAGTTAGGGATAAATGTGACATTAAAAATGGACTTAAGGTTAATTCAGGGATAAGGGGGACTTTATAGGGATTTAGGTTAGGGGACATTGTTAAAGGACTTAGGTTAATTTAGAGACAAGGGACATATGTGAATTTAAATAAATTAATAAGAACTTGGGTTGATTTGAGGACACAAAGGAAATTAGTAGGAGACTTAGGTTAATTTGGGGACAAAGGGGAAATAAATAAGGGACTTAAGATAATTTGAGGACAAGGGGGTCATTATAAGAACTTGGGCTAATTTTAGGACAATAGAAAATTAGTAAGAGACTTAGGTTAATTTGTGACAACACTACATTAGTAAGCTCCATTTGGATTAATTTATGATAAGGGATAAATTAGTAAGAGACTTAAATTAATTTAGGGATAAATGTCAAGTCTCATTTTTTTAATGCTATATTTTGAAGGCATTTACGTATAATTAATGTTATATATTAATATAAAAAAATAATAATTATGAGAATATTATTTGATTGCCATGTAATTAAGGATGTTAATTTTTTATTAACCCATTTTATAGGTTTTATTAATTATCATGCTTCATATACTTGTGTAATGTAATTAATATAATTAATAGTCATTCAAATAAATTGATGTTATGTAATATTGTATATTATCATGTTTTTACTATTTTATATCATGTGGATTTGATAGCATGACTTGGATAACTACCTTCTTGTTCAATTTTTTGTGATGTAGGTAAAACATCCTTGATGAGAGGAGAGTGTCATCTGAGAGAAAGAAATAGATGTATATTATGGGCAATGAAGAGAGAACCTTTTGGATTTGTTTGTGATCATTTTAGTTGCATGATAGACATAGACATTTTATTTCACCTATTTTGATATGGGTAGTGACGATCTTGATTTGGATGACTGATTTGCTTGGATGTATTACTTTCATATTCTGGATTTAATTGTAGTAGTAAATGCATCTTAATCTAGGTTTTATAGTAATTTTAATATTAAATGGTTCAATGTGTGTACATTTGTTCCTCTCTGAGTGCTTAAAATATTGTTGCATATGGTTATCGATAAATATTGTTGTTTTTCATTATATCTTTTGTTTCTAAGACCTATTCGTAATAGGTCATTGTGATTATTCAACTTTACTACTTTTGGTGTTTTGACAAGTTTGGTCAATAACTTAATATTGATGAACATAAGATTTTGCTATAGGTTAATACATGTATGTGTTTGCATCATCTCATGATGATCTTATTGAATAGTTTTTCCTTGGCAACATAGTCCTAGTATTGTTGTTGTAGGGCAAAGGGACCCACTAGGTGCATACACACCTTAGCCTTGTTTGTACACCTTTCACTTTTTGATATATATATATATATTAAATATATATATATATATATATGGATGTTTAATGATTATATTAATACTTTAGTAAATAAGGATTATTATTAGGTGTTTCTTTTAAAACATGTGTACTTAATAAGTCACTTGTCCCTTTCGCGACTCCACAATAATTTTCTTAACTAAATTATATGGTTAAGTTTTCCAACCTTGATAATATTTATTTGTAATCCAAAAATTGAAAATTGTAATGGCTTTTAATGGGAAATATGTGTATTAATAAAAGTTGCCAGACTTTAAAATTCTTAATTATTATTTCATACATAATGATTATGTCAAGTTGAAACACATTACTAACATCTAAACTTTCTAAACTTTCTAGTGGTTTAAAAGCTGTCTAAAAAACTACCTTTAATTATTGATAAATTTTATACATTAAATTCAAATATTTATTTTATTTCTTATTTTAACTCTTTAAAAATGTAAATGTGCCTCACTATTATTTAGTATTAATATTTTAAGATTTACTAAGACTTTCTTGGCATATTGATTTAATATCCTAGTGAAGGAATTAATGGGAAGCGACCTGAGAGATGACTTGGTCTTCACCCATCTCCATCTTCCAAAAGTGCCCACTGTTTCTCTACCCACCCAATAATCTCTTAAAATAATGAATGCATAGATGCATGCCAGGTTGTAAAAGGGGATGCATTGAATGTTTCGATGGGGGAGAGAACAGATTAAAATCTCTTATTTAGTGCAATCGCTGAGGGAGATTTGGAAGTCACGAGAGGTGATTAAGCATCGTTTTTAACTAATACTAAGGCCTATTTTAAAAATGATACTAAGGCCTATTTTAAAAAATAATACTAAGGCCTATTTTAACTGTTGCATCATCTCCAAGTTCTCATCTACCGTCTTCATTTTAAAAATAATACTAAGGCCTATTTTATGGTTATATTTTTTTTGTATTTAAGAAAATAAGGGGTACAAAGTGTTAAGTTTTTATACGGCAGTAGTTTATTGTATGTGGATATTGTGTAGGTGGTTTATTTGTTGAGGATTCGAACTTAGTATATTTGTATATTTAGTTTTTTATATTGTCTTCTTTTAATGTATAATAATAGTATGATCTTTGTGCAAGTGCAGTGAGAGGCGAAAAAAAGTGGCTTCACAACTTCAAACACTCGCCTAGAATCTGATTTTAAAATTCAGTTTGTGAAATGATTATTAAAGAAGTTTTTTTTGTAGAAATCTAAATAGTTTGTTGACCATGTTGGCTAAAAATTTATAGTAATTATTTTGGAGCATAGAGAGAAGAGTTGACATCTAGAGTTAATAACATTTTTATCTTCCATTTTTCTACAAAGAAGCTGGAAGAAAGAAGGCTTTAGTAAAGAATTTATTATTATTTTTTTTCTTCTTCTGACCTTTCATGGAAGTCAGTAAAAGTTCGTGATTCAATTTGATCTTTTTTTATAGACACTCAATGTAAAGTGATCATAGAAGAAGTGTTGCCATTGTTAAAGGATTATGAAGTGAAAGTTCATAGTATGGATCTATTTTACTAAAAATGGATATGAACATTAAGCTTTTTAACTTTTTTGGCTTCAACATTAGTTGTATGAAATGAATTAGAAACATGTGATATTATATTCATTTCCTTGAAACTAAAGTAATGCACAAAGCAAATAAACTGGATATATGCAGTTCAATAAAATACAACTACATTTATTTGATTACAAGCATCGCATAACTATATGCAGTTCGATAGTTGGTCTCAAATAATAAGTTCACAATAAGTGCTATGTTCCTGAAATAGATATAAGCATGTCCAAAACAAGTATAATCATTATATATATTAAAAAGACACCATTATGATCCCCTTTTTTTTAAAAAAATCTGGAAAACTCGATGGATATTGTGATTGCGGGGACATTATAGAGCACATCTAGTATCCATGAGAGTTTGGAGTGAACTGCTACCTGTTTTTTGAGAGTGAAGACGCAGCATGCTTGTTGGTTTGGTCATGGAACTGATATTCATCTATGAAGGAATCCAGAAAGTATTTGACTATGGGGATTTTCACAGATTGAACCGGGGAAGCTTGAAATGTTTTATAGGTCTAAATGTGCCATTCTTGGTGCCACAAAATAACTATTTGTGATCGAGTTTCTTCTCATATATAGGGAAGCATCATGGTCTTGTAGGCCCAGCTCTGGAGTAAAATTACAATAGGGAAGGAAAGTTGGATTCATTTCAGCAACATTACAAGAGTGCTGATTAAGGCTATCAGTTACTGATGTTTCTGGAAGCTCACTATTCTTGACTAACTCTGGGAAATGCAGATATTCAACAATTTTAGAGGCAGGCTCTATATCGTCACCAGTTTGTGGATATTTGTGTTGAGGGCTGAGCTTGTTTTCAGGATCTACATTATTATTGTCATTGTTGTCAAGCTCTGATTTGGAGAAGGCTTTGTGGGTTTATGGATCTATTCCCTGACAAGTTTTTTTACTAAGGTGAGTATTCTAGTAGTTTTTGATCTCGTTATCAGTCCGACCAGGTATTCGTCCTGCTATTAAATACCACCTGAAAATCCATTTGACATTGATTCAATTAATCATTATATAGAGTGTATGCGCTCGGGAGCATTGAACAATCCTTCCTCGAAACCCCACACAACATAAAAATGAGAAGCTATGTACGGATCGTTTTATGTGTTGAATGCCTCAGTGGAAAAAGCAGGCCAAAAAAGTAATGAGGAACACAATGAGAGCAACATCTGCAGATGGAACCATCACCATCGAAGCAGTGCCTGTAAACATTGATGGAGTGGGTGCCAATCCCTCCTCCGCACCATACACTGCAGAAACCACCACCATCAGCATCATTACACCCAAAATTTTGTGTAAGCGATTTTTTCTGCCATCTAGTCCACACCTGCTACTTACAATTGATAAAAATGTTTACTGGAATCAGTTCAAATATAAACGGTACGGGATTTATCTCACAACAAAATGAATGGGGAAGATTGTCAACGGCGATGGACATTTATACCACTTCCCCTTAACCAATTGACATCGTTAATAACGCCCAGCCATTATTAAAGAAAGTATAAAATATTTGGGCGATTTCTACCATGAACCTAATTATACAGAACTAGCTAGCTAAAAACTTTTGTTCCAAAACCTGTCAAAACGAATACATAATTTACTGTCAAAAGATATGGAAATAGACTGTCACGTTTGTTCCAGGGCCTTGTTTGTTCCATTATTGTTTAAAATGTTTTTTTCTCAAAAGATGTTGTGTTGGAAGAATTCATGTACAGCTCAAACATATCTGGAGAAGCGTCTAAAATAATGGTACACATAAAAGATGGGTTCTTGACGATCCAACATGAGGTGATATGCCTCGACAGCGATTGTTTTGCCAATGCGACGGGATTATATTATGAAAAAAAATGGTAGTTGTCTTGATGTAAGTTCGCCGTGGTATTTGTCTTAAATACATATATTTTCTCCATAAATAATTTTAAATATTGGATATCTTAAATTTATTACTGAATAGAATTGGCATATGTATTTTTGACCTAAAAAACAAAAAGAACATGCACAAACACAGAGACCCAGTCATAGAAGTATTCTGTTTTGGATTTGGAGGGGGGAGGGTCTCCTTATGGAGTCCCAGACATTCAGAACGCCAATCCTTTTAGTAAGCCACTAATTAAATTCACAGATTAGCCAAAATCTTTTAAGCAGTCAGCCACGTTTCTCTAATCGATTTAGAAAGCATGCAACCAACAGTGCAAGGGACGGTTGAAGGGACAACTAGCAGAAAGGGATGGTTTAAACACAAGTGTTAAAAGCAAAGGTTCAAAATGATTGATATGACATTCTAAAAACTGTGATGGATAATGAAGGGTCAATCTCCTCAAAGTTTTACGGCCAAAGAAAAGAGAGGGGAAACTCAAAATAAGGTGCTGGGAAAATCACTCTTGAAAGTTTCATGTTTATTAGTACCATGAGCAACTCAAGAATTGCCCTTTGATTTATGTGATAACATTCCACTAAGACACATCAGTGCAGAATGCTTTATATTACTCCAGATTTATTATTAATAACAATTTATAACACCATAAAAAAGAATAAAAAATACAGAGTTTTGTGAAATTTTTGGCTCCAATAACATCACGAAGAACCCAAGATATTTGTCTATATGCAAAGGAAAACATGTTAGAAACTATGCATTGGAGATAATTTCTCCGCTCAGAGTTTATCTGCCTGTTCGCCTCCCCCTCATGCACATCATGCACGCAGTCTACATGCTCAGTAGTTAACAGTCAGTTCGTTCAAGCAGTTAGAGGATTAGTTTAGTCTTAGTTAGCATGCTGTCAAAGCAGTAGTTTAGTTTCAGTTTGAGTTTTGAAACTCTATTTATGTAAGTATGGATTCACAATTTTCAAGAATAAGATAAAGAAGATTAGTAAAAATCTCTTTTTCAAGATTGCCGTAGCAATCAGAGGCAGTTTTATATTACTGTTATTTTTCTTTGTTTCTGGCTCTGTATTTACCTTCAAATTGGTATCAGAGCCAGCGTGGATGCAGCAGCAGCAGTTTGGCGTGAAGGAGAAGCACCCAGGGAGGTCGCAGTCTGAGGCGCAGTCAACCCAGGTAGATCGCAACAGTCAACAGGGAATAAAATAGCGCGTTCAGTTGTGTGACAGAGCAGTTGCGCAAACTGTGATAGGAAGGCGCAAGTCGTGCATGCTGAATTGGCAGTCAAACCCAACGCGCAGTCTCAAGCTCTCTGCAGTGTTTTGATTGAGAGCACAAAAGAAATCAAAGAGCCTATCGTGCAGATCTGGAAAGTGGAAAGTTATAGCCAGCGTCCAATAGTAGCAAACGTTGGAAAGAGCACAGCCAAAAACAAGAAGATCGTGCAAACATAGCAGCCAGCAGATAAGACAAAATAAGATCACTGCTGTTAGGGAGAAAAAAGGCCATTGTGGACAAGTAAAGTCCAGCTAGTCAAAAAAAATTTAAAAAAATTTGCAACCGCTTCGAAAGGCATTGAAGACTCAGAAAAGATTATGGTATAAGGGAGCGAAGGCAGCTCATTGTTTACAAGAAGAAAGCCACCTGTGTTGAAGGTTGCAGACCGCTCAAGGAAGAATAGCAGCCAAACGCTTGAAAGCTAAGATTTGCCAAGCACAGTCAAAGAAAAAGCCTTGGTGCAAAGAGGATTTTGTCGTCTTTCAACAAAAGACATGGCAACGAATAACAGTATTTCTCAACCTCAAATTCTCGTTTTCAATGGTAAGAATTATGATTTTTGGGCAATTAAAATGAGAACTTTGTTTTGCTCACAAGATGTTTGGGATTTGGTAGAAAATGGTTTTGTAGAACCGCAGGATGAGGTTGCCCATCAGGTATTAACTCGAGCACAAAAGGAAGAGCTAAAGAGAATAAGAAAAAAGATGCAAAAGCTTTATTTCTAATCCAACAAGCATTGGATGAATCTATTTTTTCCAGAGTTGTAGCAGCAACGAGATCTAGATCGGCATGGAAAATCTTGGAGACCACCTATAAAGGTAATACAAAGGTAAAAATTGCTAAATTGCAATCTTTTAGGAGAAGTTTTGAAAATTTTCAAATGAATGATTCAGAGTCTATAGACCAGTTTATGGGTCAAGTATTGAATATTGTGAATCAAATTAGATCTAATGGAGAAACAACAATGGATCAGAAGATCATAGAAAAAATACTCAAGAGTTTACCCAACAAATTTGATGCAATAGTTGTAGCTATTGAGAAAACCAAGGATTTAGAACAGTTATCAGTAGATGAATTAATGGGATCTTTGTTAACACATGAATCCGGAATGAATAGGAATAACAATACTTCTCTTGAGAATGCTTTCAAGTCACATGTATCATTTGGCAGAGGAAGAGGAAGAGGAAGGTCAAACTTCAGAGAAAGAGGTAGAGGAAGAAATGGAAGGAACAATCCAGATCAAGGTGAAAACAATAATCAAAACTACAGCAATAGAGGACGTGGCAACAATCACTTCCAGCAAAGTTCACAGAGGTTTGATAAATCTAACATTCAATGTTATTACTGCAAGAAATATGGAGATTATGCAAGTGAATGCAGAAAGAAACAAGGAGTTGTGGACAAGCAGAATGCTAATTACTCAAATGAATCTAGTTCTAATCTTGGAAGCTTATTTCTTACTTGTCATGTTACTCAAGAAAATGCTAGATATATTTGGTTCTTAGATAGTGGATGCAATAACCATATGACAGGGAATAAAGAATTCTTTGCTAGTCTTGATGATTTCATAAAATCTGAAGTTAAATTAAGAAATGATAACAAAGTGGATGTAATGGGTAAAGGAGTAATAAATGTTTTGGCAAAAAATGGTGAAAGAAAGTTTATTCCCGATGTTTATTTTGTACCTGGACTAAAGCATAATCTTATGAGTGTTGGACAGTTAGTACAGAAAGGTTACAAAGTATCATTTATGGATAATGTTTGCACAATACTAGACAAGTTTCCAAGTGACAGGGTGATAGGAAAAGTGGTGATGACCAAGAATCAGATGTTCCTTCTTCGAATTTAGTGCATCCAAGGAGAAGAGGAAGCCCACTTCAAAACCATGCATTTAGACCAATCATGGCTATGGCACTTAAGGTATGAACATTTACATTTTGGAGGTTTGAATTTGTTACAGAAGAAAAATATGGTGAAGGGATTACCACCAATATAACAACCAAGTAGTTCATGTGAAAGTTGCATTCTGGCAAAATAACATAGAGAGAGCTTTCCAGTAGGAGCCTCATATAGAGCAAAGGTAATATTGGAGCTAGTCCATAGTGATTTATGTGGACCAATGCAAATTCCATCATTTGGAGGTAGTACTTATTTTCTAACCTTCATTGATGACTTTAGCAGAAAGACGTGGATATATTTTCTCAAAAATAAGTCTGAAGCCTTTGGAAAGTTTAAAGAATTCAAGGCTATGGTTGAAAAGCAGAGTGGCCTTTACATCAAGGTACTTAGATCAGATAGAGGAGGTGAATATATGTCTAATGAATTTCAAGATTTTTGCAGATATCATGGCATTAAAAGGCAACTGACTACAAGGTACACACCACAACAAAATGGTGTAGCAGAAAGAAAGAATAGAACAATCATGGAGATGGCTAGAAGCATGTTGAAGGCCAAACATTTGTCAAATGAATATTGGGTAGAAGCAGTAGCATGTGCAGTATATATTCTGAATAGAAGCCCAACAAAGAGTTTCAGAGATCGAATTCTACAAGAAGCGTGGAGTGGTAAAAAAGCATAGTGTACATCATTTCAAAATTTTTGGTTGTATTGCATATTCTCTTATACCATCTAAATTGAGAAGAAAACTTGATGATAGAGGTGAGAAATGCATTTTTATTGGCTATAGTGAAAAATCAAAGGCTTATAAGTTGTATAACCCCATTTCAAAGCAAGTGATTATTAGCAGAGATGTTGAATTTAAGGAAGAAGAAGAATGGGATGGTAGCACCTTCACAATTGGAGCACCAATTCCCCAAAATGAAGAAGAATCTAAAGAACAAAATTTGCAAGGTGATCAATCCTCTCCACAAGCAAGAACAAGCACTCCAATAAGAACACCTATGAGCTTAGCACAAGGTGAATCATCTAGTCATGTATGTCATCCTACTCCAAATTCACAAGTGATGAATCAAATCCAACTCTTGCCACTTTAAGATCAAGATTTAAAGGTAAGAAAATGAGAAACTTGAATGAGATTTATAATCAAGAAGAAGAGAAGTTAGATTTGTGTTCAACTTTTGCTCTTTTCTCTCATGATCCTATGTATTATGAAGAAGCAGTTAATGAGGAACATTGGATAAAAGCAATGGATGAAGAGATGAATGCCATTGAAAGAAATCAAACATGGGATCTAACTAATCTACTTGAAGGTAAGGATTGCATAGGATTCAAATGGGTTTATAAGACCAAATTTGGTGTAGAAGGAAATGTTGAAAAACACAAGGCAGGGTTAGTAGCAAAAAGTTTTGTACAAGAACATGGAATTGATTATAATGAAACATTTGCTCCAGTTGCTAAACTTGATACTATTAGAATGGTTTTAGCAATAGCTGCTCAAAATAATTGGAATGTATATCAAATGGATGTCAAATCAACTTTCTTGAATGGTTTCCTAGATGAAGAAGTGTACGTGAAACAACCACCAAGTTATGAAGTGCAAGGACATGAAGAAAAAGTCTATAGATTGAAGAAGGCCTTTTATGGTCTCAAGCAATGAAGAAATAATTTGAAATGACAGATTTGGGATTAATGAAGTACTTTTTGGGCATAGAAGTTGTACAATCAGAGAAGGGAATTTTTATTTGTCAAACTAAATATGCAATGTGTTAAGGAGGTTCAAGATGCTGAATTGTAAACTAGCACCTACACCAGTTGCTACAGGGACCAAAATTAGCAAAGAAGACAAAGGGTCTAATGTTGATTCTACAACATTCAAAAGACTAGTTGGTAGTTTGATGTATCTTACAGCTATAAGACTAGATATCATGTATGGGGCCAGTTTAATCTCTAGATTCATGGAGTCACCAAAAGACTCACATTGGCAAGTTGGAAAGAGGATATTGAGATATGTGGCAGGAACAACAGAATAGGAAATTTTATATTTCACAACTAATGATTTTAGTTTGATTGGTTATACTGATAGTGATTTTGCAGGTAGCATTGATGACATGAAGAGTACTTCTGGACATGCCTTTTTTTTAGGAACAGGTGTGGTCACATGGACATCTAAAAAGCAACCTATAGTACACTTTCATTAGCTGAAGCAGAGTATGTAGCAGCCACATCAGCAGCATGCCAAGCAACTTGGATGAGAAGAGTATTGACAGATTTATTACAAGCACATAAGGAGTCCACACCAATCTTTTGTGACAACAAATCAGCAATTGCATTATCAAAAAATTATGTTTTTCATAAGAGGAGCAAGCACATTGATACAAGATTTCATTTTATCAGAGAGTTAGTAAACAATAGAGAAATCCATCTGGAGTTCTGTAGATCTGAAGACCAATTGGCAGATATATTCACAAAGGCATTAGCAAAGGAGACCTTTGATTATCTAAGACAAAATTTAGGCATTGTAAATGTTGAAGTAGTTAGTGGTAGAAATTAAGGGGGAGTGTTAGAAATTACGCACTGGAGATAATTTCTCCACTCACAGTTTTTCTGCCTGTTTGCCTCCCCCTCATGCATGCCTCATGCACATCATGCATGCAGTCTGCATGCTCAGCAGTTAACAATTAGTTCGTTCAAGCAGTTAGAGGATTAGTTTAGTCTTAGTTAGCATGCTGTCAAAGTAGTAGTTTAGTTTCAGTTTGATAAGTTTTGAAACTCTATTTATGTAAGTATGGATTCGCAATTTTCAAGAATAAGATAAAGAAGATTAGTAAAAATCTCTTCTTCAAGATTGCCGTAGCAATCAGAGGCAGTTTTATATTACTGTTATTTTTCTTTGTTTCTGCTCTGTATTTACCCTCAAAACAGTCTTATTTTTTCTATAATGGTTATAAATGTCTAAATTTTGCTAAAAGTAACTTAACGGACACAAATATTATTATCTTACAATCACATATACATTTAAATAAATAACAATTGCAAGATTTGAAATTGCAGTCTGACATAGAATTGAAGTTTTAATGATGCAGAAATTGAGGGAACTTTTGTTATTGATTTTAAAACTAGGTCAATACAAGCAAGATAACAGCTCAAACTGCAAGCAATTGCATTACAAAAACACCAAGTAATGACATCGAGTAAATTGACAATACCTCCATGCATCTGCGATATAAGGCAATGGAAGTGTAGGAAGCTACAAGTTTAATGATGTGCAATCAATTGAATCTAATTGCCTTTCAGTTTGATGATGGTGACAGATTTTGACAATAGTTTAGCAGAAAGGTGATAGAGTGTCTATGGCTACTTTTATGGCCATAAATTAGATGACTATAAAATATAGCACTGCATAAGCCCAATATTATTGTGACAATGGTTCTAGAACGGACTTCAACTTCCACAGAACACATTGTGCACATTGGCAATTGAAATCAGAACCTTGATTACCTTAGCAAAGCATCACAATCACAAAATGCATTAACATTCATCTTTGAATCGGTAACAACTAGCAGAAAAGAACCGTTCCAAGGGATATTTGTTTCATCCTTAAGGAATATGCAGCCGACTGTTCTCTCAACCTGACACCTTAACGCGCCTGAGTGGGGGGAAATAGATGATAGAGTAGGTGGCCATGATGAAAACCATATGATACACCTGCCAATTTAAAACTGCTGCATCAATCAATCTTTGGTTTTTCCCTACCCTCTTTGCACTGACACTGTTAAAACTTAATCAAAACTAGCTTATTTGGGCCTAGCTTGAAGTGAACAATTTCAATAACATACAATCTTTTAGACCATTCAGAATATTCAGAATAATATTTTTTATTTTATATGTTAAAAACCTTATTATTTATCTTTGGAAAAATTCCAACAATTTTTTTAATACAAAAATTGATAACATATGATTGGCTAAGTGCATAAAAATTAATTGTAGGATAAAGCAAAATGGAAGCTAAAATATTTAATTTGTTAAAAACCCTGCTATTTAGCAAAATGGAAGCTAAAATATTTAATTTGTTAAAAACCCTGCTATTTATCTTTGGAAAAGTTCTAGCAAATTTTCTAACAGAGAAATTGATAACATATGATTGACTAAGTGCATAAAAATTAATTATAGGATAAAACAAAACGGAAGGTAATAGATCCCATTCGGGACTAATAAAATGTTTTAATATTTGCATGTCTATAGTTTGTGCATACTTTGAAAATAATACTAATACCATGTTTGTATATACTTTTCTTTATGCAAGCAACATCATTAAAAGTTATGGACTTTGCTATACATTGATATGAAATGTTAAATTGTTATTATATCTTTGTGTGCTTAAAATATAGAGGATTTTTTATTATAATCATGTGATAAATTAGGATACTTTTTATAGACAATGGGTTAGCATTAAAAAATTATTTTAAGTCTGATTTAATTGTATGAAGGTATTTTTCTATATGTATGATTGTATTTTGCCAATGTTTTTTTAAAAAAAACTTAAGAATTATGTTATATGCTTTCATTGATTAGTTTTAGCATAATAAAATGTTAGTTTTCCTTATCGGATTATAGTAGTCGTATATACTTAGTTTTATCTCTATCATCCTACATATCAAACATAAGTGGATTTAATATATGTCTTTAAAGACGTAGATTTTCTTCATAAATTACAATTCCTAATTTATGTAAAATCATATCAAATTTTACGTAGATGTGAAAGTAATTTGTTTACTAATCACCTTTATCTTGAATAATTTCATAATTTTAAAATTTGATTTAATAACCACTATTTTTTCAAACACTTTATTTCCTCAAACACCAAAGATTAAATCAATAAGATTTTTTATTTCACATCACTTCAATTGATAAGAGTGTTTTTATACATTGTCTTTTTTATATCGTAGTGTCCAAATGGACACAACCGAATCGGTTAAGAATAAGCCATAGGCTAATATATAGCCATACTGATCAAATTCATAACCATCGGGTTAACAAGCAATGATTCATGTATTATTCAAATAAATGTCTACAATGTTCAATTGTGATAGCATAAGAATTAAATTATGAAACAAGGGTTACTTTATGAGATGTGTAAACCTTATACTATTGGATTAGTCTTGAAACTTAATATAAAGATCAAGTGCATAAACATATATACCCATGCCTAGATGGGGTGACGAGTTTGAATATAGTTTTTATGTAAAACCAATCTTGTGATAAATGTCTATAAAGGACAAGAATGATTGTGAAACTCTAGCCACATTATAGGCTAGAGGTTGATAAGATCTATCATAAAAAAAGTGTTTGTGGATTTTGCTATGCTATACTAGAGCAATGGTTGTAATATATATATATAGATCTATCATAGATAAAGTGTTTGTGGATTTTGCTATGCTATACTAGAGTAATGGTTGTAATATATATAGATCTATCATAGATAAAGTGTTTATGGATTTTGCTATGCTATACTAGAGTAATGGTGGTAATTTATATAGTTTCCAACGTTTTACATGTGTGGGGTATTATGGTAGCACTTTTAATGTGTGACACAATAAGGTGATATACATATATGACTTTGGTATGTCAATGTGTGGTAGTTATTGATGAAGCCTTTGCATTGAGTTATAACTTAAGATTAGAAGGATAACAAGTAATTTGGTTCAAATGAGGATCTTGGTCATAAGGGGTTAAGGCCCGGGAACCTTGCTACATTTTTTAATTTATCTTTATTCGGTTGTGATCTATTTAAAATAAAGAATGAATATAATTTTATCTTGTAAGCCTTATCATGTTTATGTTTATATAGTGGAACATTTTAATAATCAAAATGAAATTAAGACATACTTGAACTCTTTCTATTACAAATGATATAGATCGTGGAACTATTAGTATTTTTGTGTTTGTTAGCATTTTAACATCTTAACCCTATTTCAATTTATGGTTGTTTCATAAGGATGTTTTAAAAAATATATCTCTACCTTTGCCTTTAGTTTCTATATTAAACCTAAAAATGCCTTTTCAAGTGGTTAGAATTATTTTAACATAATTGGGATGAAACCTTAAATGGTCAATTGATAATTATCATAAATCTTACAATCTGAATGTACTTTTGGACTTGTTATAGTCTCTAAAGATGGTGCTGTTATTATGAAGTAATTAGCAAACTATTTTGGTTATCAATTGTTAACTAAACTTTGTGCTAGATAAATATTATGCTTAGAAGGAAATTAGGGTTATGCTTTTAGTGAACTCTTTAGATAATTTGACTTGAAAAATTATTATACATATATGTGCTTCATGTGAAAACATAGTAATATGGATTAATTGTCAGACGGTTTGAGATTTGGATTGTGTTTAGTTTGATATTATTTTTTATTGCATAACCTTTTAAGCCTTGTGTCGGTCATATTATGGATCCTTGTGATAGTACCTTTTTAGATGCTTGAATCTAGATTTATATGTTAAATTAATCTTATACACTTGAAAAATATCACTCAAAGCTTTACCTTTTGGTTCCTAACCTTCCTTGCAGCTGACAGGCTCACATTCACCATCTCACTGGACCTAAATGCTTATCTTGTAGTCTGACCCTATATTTCTAATTACCTAGATCACTTGTAGCCCACAGTACACTTAAACTCTGATAGATGTCCTTCATTTTTAGTTACAAAGCTCCATCAACCTTCTATGTTCCTAGACAATGACATTTAGGTTTAGATAATAGTTTCAATACTACTATCAATTCTCCAACACAAGTGTATATGCCTTATAAACACTCAAATTTTCAAATATTTCAATATGTATGGGTCAAAATACTATGTTTCATCAACCCTTTCATGATGAACTTTTCAAAAGAGGTGTAATAAATACAAGTTAAAATCCAACTCATTAATCACCTCTCAATTTTACATTACACTATTGAAAATTAATTATACAACTAAACTACTATGCCCCATTCTTTTATATTTTCATATCAATCATAGGAACAATCATATTATAGGTCTAAAGCATTCTAAGAGCATCCCATGATCCATTTTTGTCAATTTAAAATCTAGATCACTGCATGCACTTGCATATAATATTTTATACAATTGTTCACACACAATCCAAGACATAGGGGAGAAATACATGTCTGAATCCCTCTTTGGAGTATTGGATATGTAAGCAGTGCTCATTAACATAGGGGTTTTTTATGTCAGCTCGACTTCATGAGCCCACTAACCTAATTTTGGTAAGGTGACAAGACCTAAGATAAGGATCTAGTGTATATTCTGAGATCAAGAGCCTATGCATATGATCTAAACACATAATTAGAAAGGCAACAAAAAACTTAGAAAGATCCAGGTGAAAGTTTCAATCAATAGTCAATACTCTATAAAGGATAGATGTAATGAAGCATATACAATAGTATCAACGTAAGTATCCATGAGGCGATGCAAGTGTTTGTGCTGACAAAAAGATAATTTTCATAACCCAGTGATGATTATAATTTTCATTCATTTTATTTATAAACTTGCATTACTCAGACCTACTTGCGCATAAGTGTATAAGCTAAATACAATTTCTCTTTGTATTGATATCATCAGAATACTGAATATTGTACTTTTTATATTTGGCATATGCTTAGATTTAGTATTCTTATTAGAATATAATTAGAATCTAAATTCATTAATTAGCCTACTTTTAGAATAGCTTGTTCCTATTTGATTAGGATACTCTCCCCTAACACTAAATACCAAAAATAATTAAACATTTGGTGAACCCGACCTCATAGTATTCGTAGATAATGTTTGTTCTCTTCCTTGTAATAACCTTTATTCTTTTGTATTTATTATTAATGGATGATATATATGTTTTTTATGAATATGATGTATAAACTATTTGCCTCTCTACACAAAATTTATTAATGCAAAATTCATCCAAATTGAATAGGACCTCAAAACAAGAGTAATCCTCCCTACAAGATCATATAAGGCCTCCTCTTAATACTCTAGATGGAGATAGCTACCATCCCTCTAATCAGATCCATGCTCCCACCATTCAAAGGGATGAGTTGAACAACCTTATAGTCTTTAAGGGATATGATCAATTGGTTCTCCTATAACAACCATAACATAATTAGTTATGATTGAACCTAATCTTCCACAATTTGATCATGTTAATTTTCACCAAGTTCATAAATATATTGTGGATTATTTACCAAAAAATGAATGATACATTGTTTCAAAGTTTCCAATTTTTAAAAATGATATACCCTTGCCAAAGGTTCCAAAGTTTCCAAATGATATACCATTGCTAAGGGTTCTAAAGTTTACAAATGATATAACATTACCAAAGTTTACAAATGATAAACCATTACCAATTGTTCCAAAGTTTACAAATGATATACAATTATTAAAGGCTCCAAAACATTCTAATGATAAGGAGAAATCCATCATTCCCATGTTTTGAATTCATGAAATTTGCAACCACTGACCACATCTTTACAAAATTTAACAATTCCTACTAGTCATCTTTTGTCTATGATGAATGATATATGAAATCTTCAAAGGCAAGTTAAGATTCTCAATTTAAAAATATTATCATGCAATGCTACTATTTATGATAACATGATCACAAATCAACCCCTTGTAAGACATGTCTTTGAATATTCTCAACCATAAGATTTCATTATGCCCATGTTACCTTTATTCTTTGGACACGAAGACCCTTCCAACCATATAATTCATTATGTATATTATTTTGGTCATTGGGTAAAAGATAAGTGTTTATTGTTAAAAATTTTCATAAAATCCTCACATGAAAATCTTGGGGAGGGTTCTATAGTTTACCTAATGTATCCTTCCCTACTTTATAGAAATTACAAGATGTTTTCTTCTTAGCTTTTAATACACACAATGTGCTTGAATTTACATTGGAAAATTTACAAAAATTCAAGCTACATGATAATGAGTCCATTCAAGATTATGATATTCAATTTTAGAATGCTTCATCTTATTTAGCATATAAACCTTCTGATTTGGAACTACAATTCATATTCAATTGAGGTCTTACATCTCCACTCAAAGAAAGAACATTATATAAATGATATACCTCATTTGATCACCTATATACGAATGTGCATACATATGTTTGTTTTTTACTCATTCATAACAAAGCATTACATATCTCTCATTCACAATATGAAAGTTTGGTCAATGATACATACAACAAAATAAATATTCCAAGTGATGATCATGTAAAAATATTTGTCATTCCAAATCTTTATTTGACACCTTCACAAAAATTTCTCAATATTGGACCAATATCTGATATACCTCAAACACCACATCTAGATGCACCTAAAATTGTTTTAGGCAAAAAACATCCTCACCAAAAGGATTTGATAATTACATTATTCATGGGTGGAGTTTATTTTAGGAATAACCATATTGACTCTGTGGCAAAGGAAAATTACTACAATGTAAAACATTTGTCACAACTTGGATATAATATAAAACACTTGCATCACAAGGGCGCTTGGAAAGATTCCTTGGGCTACTTGATATTACCAATTGTTTATGGTCCAAATATATACCAAATGAAAATTTGGGTCATGCCTCATACATCTCAACACCCATTTACATTGGCGATATTTTGGCCATATCAAATGGGAGACATAATAGATCAAAATCAATAAGGCATTTCATTTTCCCACAAGGGATGAATGGTTCATAAACCACACGATGGTGATCAAAATCCTAATCATGAAATAAAGATACAAGAACAACATGCCATGCATTTATAACACTACCAATGCATGAAACATGATAAAGATGATTCATTTAAGCACACATAAGTAAACATATCAAAAAAATTAAAAATTCAAAAAAATAAAATATTCAAGAAAATATAAAAACATTCAAATAAAGAAAAAATACAAAAATGTTTAGCATTTCATATGTTTACTAGATTTTGCATGTGTTGTTGAATTTATGTTAGTAGATAGCATATTATTTTTATACACACACATTTCATGGGTACTTGAGTGTGATACATGCATACATTAGATCCATGATACATGAGCATGCATATGTTGGAACTTTCCTCTTTCCACGTGACACACTATGTTGGGGGAATCTTGCTTCTATGTGATCATGATTGACACAATTTTTATGATTATTTCCATTATCACATTGAGATTATATACTAACATTTACACATGCCTATACTCATGTTGTTATCCTACATAGTATACCTGATATGTTATTTTAGATGACATTTTTTTAACATATGTATGGATGGACTAGTATGGAATGATTATGCTAGTTGCTTCTATTTTATTTACTTCATCTCTTCACAAAACTTACTTGAGTGTACTTCTTATTTTCTTCTTTCCCTTACTTTTAGAACATAAATGAACATGTTCCTTACATGTTGGCTAAAATGCCTTGAGTATTTCTTGTTTCTTTGGCATGTAGACATTTGCATATTTCTTCCCCTTGAGAGTGTGGAATTTGAACATGCCCCTTATTAGTGGTCTCCTTAGAACTTTTTTTACATAACATTTGATCACTCTTGCATGTGTGCCTGATTATTTTTTGAGTTTTTTATCTTTCAGATGTTGCCAAGATTCACATCATGCATCTTATGATTTTTTATGTATACATAATGTAATCTTCATTGATATATCTACTTCGAAATGCTACTACTATATGATTCTTTACTACATGGTTCACACAAATACAACATAGTTTTCATATCCTTTTGCGATAAGGTGAATATCATTTTCTACGTCCCCTCGACTCAACGGGGGGGAGGGGGATATCAGTGGGGGAAAGTGTTACATCCCATCCTGATCCTTAAGAACTACATTGGTTTTTAAACAGATGTTAGACAAATTGATTTGGTTAGTTGATAAGTATAATCAGAAATGTTTTATTTACTTGCTTTAATTTCATTGTTGATTTTGTACATAAGTGTTATATGATGATATTAGCATACATAGATATACATATATATGATTTTTACAGTAGTATTGTGATATTGGGAACTATATGCTGAAATAGTTTTATTGAATAAATAATTATTCATTTAATCTATTTACATTTTATATATTTAAGTTATCTCTCTTTTATTTGGATCAGATTAACTACCCCTTTGTTGATGATGTGGATGTAGGATAGTGCACTCCTCATAACAAGATTCAAAAGGAGGGCATCATAGGGGAGAGGGTGACATATCACGGTAGTTATGGGCATAAAGAATGAAGTCATGAATAGTCACACACACACACACACACACACAAACACACACACACACACACACACACACACACACACACACACACACACACACACACACACACACACACACACACACACACACACACACACACACTCACTCATAATTTAGTGTTTGATATCTTATTTTTCATAGCATTTATTTACTTGACTAATTATATACATGTATAATTAATTTTGGTGATGAATTTTGATTTTTTTTGTGATTAATAAACTATGTTGAGTTACTTGTTGAGTATTACTTAGTTGCATTAATAACAACTTTTCTTACATTAGTGTGTGTGAGTTTGTTAAATTATGCATAGTAGCATTAACTTCCTATGAAGTTTCATTGTATGTCTTCAGAGTGTCGTGGTCATAACATGTGTTTGAAAATATGAAAAGTATTGAAAAGTATTGAAAATATGATTCCATCTCTATGAATCTTGTTTCATTTAATGTATTTACATTTTATATATTTTATTATATTTCTTTTATATGGCTCGAACTAACTACCCTTTTGCTAATGAGGTGGATGTAGGATAATGTAACCCTCGTAACAAGATTCATAGAGATGGAATCATAGAGGAGAGGGCACCAGATCATGGTAGCTAAAATCAGAAATAATGAAGTCCATAACACACACACACACACACACACACACACACACACACACACACACACACACACACACACACACACACACACACACACACACACACACACACACACACACACACACACTTTAGTGTTTGATATCTTATTTTGAGTAGTGTGTCTTTACTTGAGTGATTTTATGCAGGCATAATTACTTTTGGTGATGATTGTTGATTCTTTTGGTTATTACTAGACTATGTTGAGTTAATTGTTGAGTATTACTTATTTGTATTAATAGCAAATTTTCATACATTGGTGTGTGTGAGTCCATTAAATTATGCATAGTAACATTAACTTCCTATGAAGCTTTCATTGTGTGTCTTTGGAGTGTCATGGTCTTAACGTGTGTTTGAAATTAGTAAAAGTATTACAAATCCCCTTTTTAGAGGTCATTAGACCCCCAAAGGAACCTTGGACCCCCTTATGACATACTTGATTTACTTAAATATTGCATTTGGTTTAAAATTGGCATGGAATGCAAATGTTTTTATTTTGTAGTTTTATAAAGATTAAAATATTAATTATTTTGGATTGGTAGAAATGCATGATTAGGGTTTAAAAGCCATGGAATATTGTTTGGAGTAGTATTTTATTGGGGGAAGGAAATGGGAGTTTTGGGGGGATATTCAATGGAGTAACTCTGTGCATTTTTTTTGGAAGAACAAGGAGTATGTTGGTCTTGAAATCATGGCATGCTAAGAGAATGGCGAACTATCATTTAGACAAGAGGCTTACATGTAGTTATGGTGACTAGTAAGGAATGGGTGTATAAAAGAAGGGAGGTTTTTAGTAGAAGGGGAGGAGTTGAGGGAAAAAAAAGAACATGGTTGTGTAAAGGGATTTTTGGCCTCCATTTTATATTACAAGCAACTAAATATCTCTTTCAAATGTTTTCCCTATTATTTTTAATAATAAGACTCTTTTAATTTGAGCAAGAAATTGGTAGATGAAATTCCTCCATTTGAAACCCTTCTTTTCAATTTTGGTTCATTTTGGCATTAAAAGTGATGGTTAGTTATTTTTATGATAAAAAACCTACCAAATGTATTGAGTGGAGAAATAAAATGCTCTGTCAGGACGTCATTTTTCCTATAGGTTGTGATTTTAGAATTCTAGTATGTTTTGTTTATTATCCTTGCACTAGGGGGGGGCGCAGGTTGGGGTGGTCTAGTTAATTTTTCTTGTTTTGTTATTTTTATATCAGGTGTTTTGAATGGTATCATTATTATCAAAAGTTGTGTTGAATTATTGGTGGTATCATATCACCAAGTGGACTGCATTTTTTTCTCTAGTGCTCATCTTGTTGGAGTAAATCACCTCTCTTCTACATCATTTCTATTCATACCTACTCTTTACCATTTCTATTTCACCAGATGTCATTTTTTGGCCTTTAAAAGGTTGCATAGTGTTGGAAATCAGCACATATATTGGTTGTTTTGGATTTAGTATGTCACCCTTATGTAGGAGTTGTTCAATTATCCCCTACATTTTTTCTAAATGATAACAAGATGGTTCATATTTAGGGCTAACAACATAGTTTCTTGGTGTTAATGTGTTTTGGGTGACCACAAATTTTTAGTTATACCACATACAAGAGTATTTGATACATTATTGGGATGACCTTGGATTCTTAAGTTCCATGTAGTACCTTCCACTTCCACAGTGCATGGGTGTCTTAAATATGTTCATGAAAATAAGGTAATTACATTTTCAAGGATTCGTTATGAATATACTTTGCAACATGCAAAATTTGTTCCATGATAGCTAATTATACAACCTACTAAGGTTAATCACGCTTGAAAGGGTAAGAAATAGGCAATCCCCTTTCCCAATCACCCCACACTTAAGATACTAATGCATCGTAGATCTACTATATATTCTTATAAATCCTCATTTACACCTCCACAACCTGGCAAATCATTGAAAATAGAGCACCATTTTTTCCTCTATTGGTTATCATGTTGGATTAAAACACCTCTCTTCTATATCATTTCTCTTCATACCTACTCTTCACCATTTCTATTTCACTAGATGTTATTTTTTGGCCTTTGAAAGGTTGCGTAGTGTTGTAAATTAGTGCATATATTGGTTATTTTGAATTTAGTGTCACCCTTACACAAGAGTTGTTCAAATATCCCCTGTATTATTCTAAATTATAACAAGATGGTTCATATTTAGGGATGACAACATGGTTCCTTGGTTTTGGGTGAACAATTTTTTATGTTTGGATATTGCTATTAAATTATGTAATGTTAATAAATTACAATTATCTTTTGAATAAGTTCTGTACTATTTTGTTGAATGGAGCTCCAACATTTGGATCTAGATAGGTGTTTTATTGTTATGATATTTTGGAGTTGTTATAAATTACTATTCGCTATAAAATTATTCATTTTTTTCATTTTTATGCTATTTCAAAACAAAAACAAAATCCTCATTATGGATTTTGGGGTGATGGTTCACACTCACCCACAAGGCCATAATAAGGGATAAATTGACCCCTATTTGTTTCTAGAAGGTACTAGTGATTAAATAGGATTTAGATGATTTATCCATCATGTTTTGAAAATCTTTAAGTCTATTTTAGACCTATAACTGCATATGGTGCTACCAAGCTTCATTTAGAAAATTTACAAGACTAGTTTTAGACCTGTAGGTGGTGGTTACAGCCTCCTATAGGCCCTAAAATGACTTCATCTACCTTAAAATATTAGACTAAATCTTGTAGCTTGTTTTATGGGCATGAAAAATTAAGAATTGATTTTTATTACTTAGTTTTTAATGCTATATTTGTGTGGGAATATCAAGTTTAGAGAATTTTTAAGTTATAGTAGGAAGTTGGAATAAAATAAGCCTTGGTGGATTTAATTTGTATTGTGAAAAACACAAAGTTTGCTTGACTAAATGTCATAAAAGAATCATTTGATTAGAATATATGGATAGTTTGATATTCATTGATGTTTATAAAGAGAAATATTCAAATTATGTTAGTATGGGTATAAATGTTTAACTATTTATAATGGTTGTTGATTTAATAAGTTTTGGTGAAAGATAAACATATGTTATAATTACTATTAGGCTGATATGAGTTCATTTTTTTTATGTGCATAGATAGTTTTATTAAATAATTGTGGATAACTGTAGCATTGATTTTGGAGTTATAGTGTTTCTCTAAGAATTTTAGTTTGAAGATGACCTTGTGAAGTCATAAACAATTTAGATAAATTCGAGTGATGTTGGAATACGATTTAATTTGAGAAGTTGAGTGAGTATAACTTTATGTATAATTTGATTGTGAGCTTTATTAGAGTAAATTATTATTGTTATTTATTTAGAACTACAGTCATTTAAGCACATGTATAACGATCCTAGGTTCATAGCATAATATTGGAATGTTTAGAGTACATACTCCCATTTGCATTGTACTAGCTTACAGGATCTAGAAACTATAGTGAACATTTCTAAAAGAGTCATTTGGGACCCCAAGTTTTACAATAATGAAGAAATTATTTTAATTTGTCTTGTTTGATATTATTATGTGGTTTTACATATTATAAACATTGAAATTTGAGTATGAGTGTATGTATATATATATATATATATATATATATATATATATATATATATATATATAAAAGAAAATTACTACTTGGTGCATAATTGTAATTATCATTGCAGTTATTACTTTAAGTATTTTAGGATGATCATGGTGTCGTGATGTATGATTTTGGTAAACTTACATATGAATAAATATGGCATGATATTTTAAAGTTGTTTTTTGGTAGTTTTTACCTTTCATGTTGTAAATACCTGCATAAAATATGTTATTTAGACTACTTTGGATGTATTCTTATGCATAGTTTATTTTTGTAAGGTTTGTATATGAGTCATCCCACACAATAAGGGATAATGAGTAATAAAAGGTGGTATTCACATAAAATTTATTGTTTTCAGTTATCACATAAGATGATATATGCAGTAGAGAGTATTATGTGGTTGACTAAGATTTAGATTCAAGATTGATACTATAATGAAAACTTTGGACAACGTAATGTTATAATTGTATACTTTGTTTGTGCACTATACATTCTAGTTTAAATGCATGTGTGAATTTATATTAGATAGAGGTCATATTCCATGGTATGTATGACTGATACATGTAATAATGATTGTATAACGTATTGTTCTAGACTAGTTTTTGATGTTTGCATTGTTGTTATATGCCCCTTTATGAAGGGAAGGTCCACTCCTAGTGGGGAGGTGTGTGAGGGACTGTCAGTATGTGGTTGGATGAAAAATTCCCTGATGACGCTCTCCCTCATAATTTTATCTAGATTATTACAAAGATATACTCATGGATACTATTTGATTTTTTAGGTTGCACTATGAAGCTCTGATGTATTATTATCTTTGTGTAAATTGACATTATTTTATATTTTTGTGAAGGCAATAGAGGCTACAACATTAATGAATATTAATGTACACGAATACATTAATGGTTGTATTTATTGCTTCTAGATGTTATATTATACATTGTTTATTAGAAGTTGAATTATTACTCTAAGTTGTACTCATAAACTCTATGTTTATGTGTTGATGCATGCTCTTGTTGTGCTTACATCCCTGAGATTAATTAATTTTTACTAACACAATATTGTATGTGATATAAATACTATAGTAGATGACTCAAAACATAATCAACTAGGTATAGAATGTACAAATGTACATATAGTAAGATTATGCTATTAGTGCAAATTGAAATATTTGAAATACAATATGAAATTTTTTATTTAATAAATAAGTTGATTATTAATTTTAAAAAAAAAATCAAAGTAAATTCTTAGTAAGACTAGTGAGATCCTAATAGCAACTCATAAAGACATGACTCCACATACATACCATTGATAAAATTGGCAAAATTTGATTCAGTTTACATGATTCATATATACACTTGGGATAAAATTTTATACATTTTTCACAGATTTGGAAAAGAGTTTTTCATATTTATGATACATATAACACATATTTTACAAATTAGAGGTTACATTTTAAAATATACTTTAGCTTAAGACACATTTGAGGTGAATATGCCATGAAAATGCACCCAAACATAGATACATTTTTAGATTATACACACCATGCATGTTTGAGCTTTTATCTGCTACAAAAGTTGGCTTATTTGACTAGTGTAAATGAGATTCAGTGCCCTTGATAGATGTGGCACTATTTTATATTATTATGAGTTGATATGGTTATGCCATTTCACTCATGTGAGATTGTATAGATAATGATACACTAGAGTGGTGAGATTAAGATTTTGAGATCTTGATGAACTTGACACAACTCACCCTTATACTGGATTGGGGGCATGATCACCTTCCAATTCCCCTATCCATATCTCTAGGGTTATTTATGAACCTCTCTTTGATGCTTCATATAGAAAGCATCATTACCAAAGCAAACTATCAAGAGGTAATAGGGTTGCATCGACATAAAAACATCATTACCAAAGCAAACTATAAAGGGGCATCGTGTTGCATCAACACAAAAGAATCATTACCAAAGCAAACTATCAAGGGTAAACATTGTTACATCAACACAAAATAATCATTACCAAAGAAAAATATCAATGGGTAACATGGTTGCATCGACATGTAGGTGTACTCCTTGTTCTCTTTTCTTTCAAGAAAATTTCATTTATTCATTTTTAAATTATATGCTTTAATTACACCTAGAACATGTTCTTAATTGTAGGTCATACACATACAAAAAATTCAAATAGTAATCGATAAAATTAAGGTGTGTTGTACACACCACTGTATGCATTTCTTTTCTTTAAACTAGTAATTTTATCCTTATGCATTACTATATTAAAGGGTGGGAAATGTAGATACTTAAATCTAAATTTATATGTTAAAATACTCTTTTACACTTGAAAAAAATCACTCAAAGCTCTACACTTCAGTTATTGACCTTTCTTGTAGCCAATAGGCTCGTGTTTGTCATCTCACTAAGCTTAAATGCTTATCTTGTAGTTTGACCATGTTATTTTGATTACCTAGATCACCTGTATCCCACATTACACTTAAAATATGATATATATCTCTCAATATCAATTATAGAGCTCCAAAAACCTTCTATGTTCCCAGGTAGTTTTATTTAGACTTGGATAGTATCATCGATGCTAGTATCCATCCTCCAATGCAAGTTTTTATACCTTTTAAACACTCAAATTTGTAAATATTTTGATATGTACAGGTCGACCTATTATGTTTCATTAACCCTTCCATGAGGAAAGTTTAAAAAGAGGTGTCATAAATACAAGTTAAATCCAACTCATTAATCACCTAGAAAACACCTCTCAAGCTTACACTACACTACTGAAAATTAATTGCATGACTAATTTATTCTTCCCTATTCTTTTAAATTTTCATATTAGTCATAGGAGCACTCATATTATAGGTCTGAAGCTTTAAAAAATCAGCCCATGAGCCATATTTTTTCAAGTTACAAACTAGATCACTACATGCGCTTTTATATAGCATTATACACCATTGTTCACACACAAGCCAACACATAGGGGAGAAATACATATGTTTGAGGCCATATTTGGAGTATTGGTTATGTAGGCATCACTCATTGATAGAGGGTTCCTTGAGGTAAGCTTGACTTCGTGAATCCAATAACCCATTTTTGGCAATATGACAAGACCTAAGAGGAGGATATAGGGTTTAATCTATATTTTAATATCAATAACATCTATGTGTAATCTGAAAACACAATCTAAAAGGTGATTAAAAAATAAGAAAGACCCAAGTGGAAGTTTAAATCAACAATCAATACTTTATATAGGATGAATGCATTGAATCACATATAATAGCATCAATGTAAGTGTTCATAGGTCAACACAAGTGTCTATATTGATAGAAAACTAATTTTTAGAATCTAACAACTGGATTAAAATATTAATACAATCTATTTCTACACTTGCATTACTTATACCTACATGCACATTAGTGTATAATCTAAGTACAATATAGCCTTTGTATTTCTATTATAAGAATATTAAACATTATACTTTCTATATTTAACATATACATAGATTCAGTATTTTTTATCAGAATATTAGTAGAATCTAAATTCATTAATTGGAACGCTTTTAGAGTAGCTTATTCCTCTTTGATTAGGCTACTCTACCCTAACTCTAAATATCAAAAAGGGTTAAACAACCTTGTGATAATAATTTCTATAGCTGGTATGAGTTCATTGCAAGTTGCATTATCATTCATGTACTATACATGGATCAAAGGACACTCTTGTACTAGAATGTGCTTTCTTTAACTTGGGCCATGGAAGCCTATAAAATACGATCTTGTATAACCTAAAGACCTTAGGTGGGTATGAATTATGATTATTAGGCATTTGGGATATTTTTAAAATTGGAAGATAAATCATTTTGCATATTATTACATTCATATTAGATAATGAACTCTTGTTTGGATTTTAAACCTACATAGTGAATGTTGAGAAATTGACAAATTGAGTTGACCAAACTTTACTTAAACCTGTGTGTTTGGATCTTTTCGATCAATTGTAAAATAATTGTGGTGTTTGGACATTAAACACTTATTGAATTTTGGACACTTTTGGGAGATATAACCCTTTTGGATTTGAAACTTGTATTGGGAGGTAATTACATATTTGTATGTTGATCCGAACCTAAAAAATACCTTAAATAAGGAATGTTAAACTTATGTTTAGTATATAAATACATTTTTGAAGGTGCAACTATATTTATATATGTTGAACTCATTGTTAGCATTATAACATTGTTGGATGTCGAAACAAATTTGGACATTCAACACTATGTGGTAAGACTTTTTTTTGGACTTGGGATTATGATCTTTGAACTTGGATTACACCTAGGTTTGGTGATGTGGTTCATTCATAGTATATTTTAAATTATTTGATAGGATATTTGTTTTGAAATTAGTGATTGGGTCTTATGAGGACTTTTAGGTGCTTAAATTCATATCATCTTTATGCACATAAAATGGATTGGGGGGATTAGGATTTCATAAGATGATTTGATATCTTGAGAAATGTGTAATGAACATTGGAACATGATAATTATAGATATTTAATGGATAATTATAGTATAGTTTCATAATAACTTTGTGCATAAAGGTTAGGGCTTTATGTGGGGCTCATAAAGGTCTACTTCATGTTTACGATTTACCAGACATGCCCTAATAATAAAGTTGGAATGTATTTAGGGGTTCACCTAATGTTTCCCCTATGTAATATGGGCATATTCATATATCTTAGTATATATTAGGAATTATATATAATTATAGTTCCAGATCATTGTTATGTATTTCATTACCATGAGTTATGCATATTATTTTGATGACTTATTTTATACATGCAGATTCTTCTTTGTTTTATCAGTTCTTTGCATCTACTACCTTCATGGAAATGTAGGGTCAATTTCAAGATTTGGAAGGTTTGTGGACAATCTGTTAGGATATGTGGTTGGATGAAAATCCATTTAATGATGCTCTCCATCTTCCTTTTTAGTTCAATGCTTTCACCAATGTGGGTCTTCTACAAGGGTGTAGTACTTTAATGATGAAGATTCCTTATTCTAGTTATTTGTTATTCCTACCAAGTTTGGAAAATGAATGTAATAATTTTATGATAATCATAGAATTATTGTATGTGTATATGTATATGATGAAACTACCATAACAATATAAACAAGGAAGAATATTAAACTTTTATTTTATTTGTACTTAGAAAATGAGAATGTAAATCTTGTGGTAAATATGGACAATGATGATTTTATAATATTTGGTTGAATATTACTTTGCTATGTAAATGGAAATGAATAGGAAATATTTGTTTGAGCAATAATTATTGTACATCTATCTATAGATCATATTAATAGATTTTATGGTATTTTATAATGGAATTTGAAAGTAGTAGTGGATATCACACTATGATGAATATTGGAATCAATAGTGGATTTTGCATCAATGTAGTCTTTTATGACTTTTTAGTTAATAAAAGTTAGTTATGAATGCAGGACTAAGGATTGATGTGGATTCGAGTCCCATTCTTAAATGGTGATTATTAGATTAACTTGAAAAACAATCGGGCCAATTTTTTAGATATTAAACCAAGAGGTTCTTACAATAAAGGGGAAATCAATAAGGGACTTAGGATAATTTGGGTATAAGGGGAATATTATAGGAACTTAGGTTAGTTTTGGGATAATGGAAAATTTGTAAAGAACTTAGGTTAATTTGGAGATAATGTGACATTAGTAAGGTCTACTTAGAAGAATTTGAGGATAAGGGATAAATTAGTAAGGCACTTAGGTTAATGTTGGGACAAGGGGACATTAGCTAGTTAATACAGTATATATAAATTGGAAAAAATAAATAAAATTATAAATATTTAAATCAATATATTAATCTAGAGGACATTATTAAACTAGGTTGTTCTGATTGGTTTAAGAGTTAAACATGTTGGTGAGGATGTGGGGATTCCAATGATTACATTGAGGACCAATTCTAAAAGTTTTGATCTTCTACAAACTCCAAACATCTCTAAGCAACATTTATTTTTTTTCCTAGATCTTATCTTCATGAGTGACTTTGATGAAAAATACTATTCAAGTATAAGTTGTAGGTCCCTTTTGGTGATCAAGTATTATTTTATGTTTTTTGGCTATCTCCATCTTGGATCTATAATCTATAATTTTGTATCTTGAAATGTTCCTTTATATGGGGTACTTGGATATGTTGGGTTGATGTTGATATTTTATGGTTGTATGTATTCTTTGTTGGTAGTTGTTTGGTTTTAGTGGGTCTAAATAATTGGTTCTAGTGGATTTTTTAGTTCCCTGGTGTTGTCATTGTTAATGTTTTTCTAGTGCCCAAGGTGGTGTGGTTTTTTATTACTTCTATATTTGTATACTTGGGTGAGGGCCCTTCCCTCATGAATCTATCAAATAAAATGAATATATTAATACAAAAAAATTTACAATGTTATTATATAAAAAATTACCATATTAAATAATATATTTCCATTTCTTTTCATACAATATTACAAATAGGTTTATAATTTGATTGAGATGGTGGTAGTTGTCTTCTTTGTCGTTGATATTCAATAAAGTCAATCCATGATTGTCCTAGTCTATAATAATAATCGATAGTAAAGTGTATGATATAAACTAATGAGGGGTGTGATGTTGATGGTCCTAAGTAAGAATGTCTCATAGGGACGTTGTATGTTTCGTTAGGCTCGTGTATTGTTTTGGTGATATTATATGTGGTTGTGGTTGTAGAGAAACTTCAAATCTCTAATCACATGATCATTTTTGTGGTGTTATTAGTTGAGATGATGGCATGGGTGGTGAAATAGAAATTTTGATGGAGTCATCATCATCATGAAGAGGAAGTGGCAATGTGTTGTAAGAAAACCATTTCTTCACATTTAAAAAAAAATCATCTTATATATATATTAGATAAAAAAAATATTATAATAATAAATGAGATACATTTTACATATTAATAAAATTTAATTACAATATCCAATCATTTAAAAATGAAAATTAAATAATAATTCAATGCCTTTAAAAAAATATTGAAAAAAACAATTTGTTCAATTGAGAGTTGCTCATCAAAATCATATATTATATAAAATTAAATACATTGAGTATAAAATACATCATTATTAATTAATGTTAGGGACATTTTTTCTTTTCCTCAAAAATGTCAAATTTCTCCCATTGAACACATAATGGATGATAAGTTAATCGACAACACCTATTCCGATAATTGCTTTTATAATGGCATAACATGCTAAAATTCTTAGCATTATGTCCTTTTTGTCCATGTATTAATAAATAGGAGATGTTAAATGCTTTCAACCATGTGTATCATTAATGAAACGAATAATATTTTTAATTATATTAGGGAAAATCATCAATGTATGTGTGTTCTTGCATCTTGCAAGATTTTGTGGATCACTATGAATTGGATCTTCGATATTTTTTACATTAAAATGTATATTGTATTTTAACATATTAAAATTGAACTTAACCAAGGAATTTTAATATTTGAAGTTTTACATTAGGTCATAAAAAGGTAATATTAGGATTTTTGATTGAAGTGGAGTAACATATCATATATTAAATGTAGATAAATTAAAGAAGTCTAGATTTACATCTACGATAGTTCATGAGCGTATCATATAACTTTATCTCTAAAATGTAAATATCTCATAAGGGATGGTAGTGGTTCATCAATCGGCCACACCCCATAATTTTGCCAATTAAAGAATTCAAAATTATTTATCTCCAATAGTCGATCAGAAAGATCCATATCATCTTTAGATTCTTCATCAAAACTTTTAATTTTATCCCTCCCCTTATATTAAATAAATTTGTTCAAAATTAATGACATATTATTTCATTCAATATCACTGCTTCAAACCTTTTCTTCAATACATTTTCCATTTTCCCTTATCATCATGTTTATAATGTGTCTTCATATTTGATTGTATCAAATAATATTAATGAAGAATAAGAAGATTTTTTTTAAAAAAATTAACACATCTAAAATACAATAAATTATAAATTAATATTGAAACTAATTAATAGAAAAAACAAATATATATCTTGTATTTTTAGTTTTTAATATCTTTTTAAAGAAATAATAAGAAAAATAATCAACTATATATATTATAAAATACCTAACTAATTTAATGTTTTACAATAAAAATAAAATGATATTAAAATATTCTAAAAAAAACTTTTTAATTTATTAAAAAATATTAATAAAAAATAAAAAACTACAAAATTAAATAACTAATTTATATTTTAAAAATATTTAACTACTAAACAAATAAAAATAAATTGAATTGTCTTCTTACTCACTCACCAACAATGACATCTCACTCCTTTCTCTCACTTTTTCTATTTTCTTACTCCTTTTAGCAATAACTTGAAACAATGTTTTCCAATAAATATTTATATGGTACCACTATAAAATTGTTGACACAAATCTAAAGTTGTTTGCATTGGGATTTAGAGTTGCAATAACATCATGATTGCATTGGTTTCATGACCAAAAAATAGTGTGTTAATGACATAACTTTGGTCTAATTGGTGTCACTAATTTCCCAAATGTAATAGCGTAAGTATTTATTACGGTGAGTTTAAAATAATATAAGCTTATTACCGTGCTTTTGGGTTTTCATTCTAAAATAATAGTGTATGTGTGGAGGATATATGTCTTTGTTATAATTAAGTATATACTTATTCAATCATGATTTTGGGTTTTCATTCTAAATTTAGTCTATCATGTTCTAAGCATATTGATTGTATTATTCTCATCATGGAATGATTTCCATGTCTCATAAAACCAAAGTCAAGTTTAAAATTTACTATTTTTCAAATGATAATCATCGATTTTATTTTAATCATAATATAATGGAAAAATGAATTATAGCATAAGTCTATCCTTGGAACAACTAAACACTACTATATAATAGTTGAAAGCTCATTTTTATTGGGCACTGTAGGGTACTAATATGATCAATGATCATAAAAATCATTAAAAAATGATGATCAATTTTTTTTTCATAAAATAATTGTTATTTTTTTTAATAAATTATAGATAGTGATTCGAAATGTGTTAAACACACAATTATTTCTCAAAATCATTTATTCAATTTCATAGACCATGAAAACATAAATTATGAAAACATCAAAAAAATTCTCTCTCTACCTTTTTTTATTTATCTAGTATTGCTAAATTGAGGGATCATCTTTAAGAAGCGACAAGTTTGAGAGATGGATCTAGAAGGGAAAGTAATGGAATAAGGAAGAGTAAGGATATTAATGGAGTAAGAAAGAGTATGTATATTTTAAGAGTTGAGAGGAAGAAGACTTATAACAAGTTTTTGATAGCAGATTTCTTTTGGATATCATTATGGGTGTATGTTTTATAATGCAAGGGGTGGTTCCAGATCTCTAATTTTGTATCTATTTGCAAGGGATCTATCCTCTGACCTACCTTTGAAACCTTAAATTTATGAGTGTCTTAGTCCAAATCTCTTCGACTACTGATTCCCCATCTAATTTTCTTTCTTTTTGGCTAGGAGATTCATTTAAGTAATGAACCCTGGATGTCACTTGAAGGGCAGATGAAATAATTGAAGAGATGAAGGTGGAAAGCAATGAAGATGAGATGAAATTCGTGAGTGCGGATTTGCAAACGTTAATGATGTGTATGAGGAGCATTTTTAGCGGATCGCAGAAGATATTAATGTTGTGTTTGTTGATGAGTAGTCCTTTGACTTTCTTGATGAATCAAAGCAGGGATTGATTGACAATGTCATTTTCTCTTATACCAACCTCAGATCTTGGGTGGATTCAAGTTTTTATGCTATGGATTTCCCAAACCTTTATATGCTTATTTCGGTTCTAATGAGTTTTATTTGTAAATATGGCTTATCTGATTTCGGTCTTTGCTTCACTGGATTTTCTTCGAAAGCAAAGTTGGAAAGTGGTGTGGTGATTATTGATGGTATTGTTGACCATTTAGGTGTTTGGAAAATAAGTCTTTTTACCTCACATAGTCTCTTTCCATGGCAAAAAATGAAGGATGAGTTATGCAAGGATGTGGGGGTGCGGTTTCCGAAAGATAAAAATGGTGATTGCATAGATTTTTTAGAGGACTGTAACAAGTTGCAGTCGATGGCGACAGTGAAGGTTTTTTTTTTAGGAATATTGAGATGCGTCGAAAGATGCGGAAGTGGGGTTTTTTAATCCTTGTATCGTTCCATAATTTAATGAATTTATACCCCTTGCTTCTTCCAATCATGTCTTCCTCTCTTTTTTTTAACCTTTTGTGATTGAGGGAGGATAGAAATTAGTTTGATTTAGAAGGATGAAGCGTTAGATGTGGATTTCCGAGGATGATCTAAAGCTAATTTTGACCTTAGTTCATTAAATTTTTTATCTTAAATTAAGATTGATGGTTGGATGGAAAGAACTTAGTGTAGTAGAAAATGTTGGAGGTGGTAAGAGAAGAAGGAACCAAATAAGCCCTTTGGATGGAAACCATGTTGTAAGTGGAAGTTCGAACTAGATTTTTTGTTGTTTGTTTCAAATGTCAAATGGGTAAAAAAAAAGTTGAACTAATTTGGAAATTATTAGGACAATGTTTATGTGTAGTATAGGAATTATGTGGATCGAGGTGTTTATTATGGTTTACAAGAGTAACATGGATTCATTTAATTATGTTTGAGGAGATCTATATTTTTCTTGTGTGTTTGGCTTGTTTTCGAATTAAAATTTTTACTAATGCTCACTTTCTTGATTTCATCTCAACTTGTTTTATGGTGGAGGTTTTGGTGGTTAATATGGGTGTGGACGGGCTAGCCAATTTTGTGTGGTCTTGTAAAATGTGTATATACATAATATTTTCAAATTTTATTATTTATTGATGTTTTTTCTTTTGCAAAAACCTATCAAGTTTTGATCTTTCTAAGTGTATGCTTTAAAGGGTGCACTAAAAAAGAGGAGGGTAGACCATTGGTGCTTTGCAAGATTGTTAGGTAATTCTATCATTACCTAAATCCAATGATTACAAATCCTACTTATCCATCTCCCGAAATAATCTAAACCCCGTTTACATATTTTCCTAAGAATTTCTACGTTCAAATAGCCCATAACTAAGTAAACACCTTTTCCTACTAAGTCAACCAAGTTGATCATGTTATAAAAGACTAAGTGCATGTTATGGAACTAAATTGGTCTGGTTGACTTAGTTTGAGGCCTAACAGTAATTTTTTTCTAATGGGATCAAGTTGGTCAATCTTGTCGACTAAAATTCTAGAAGGGTTCATGCTTATCCATTGCTATATATACAATACTTATTTCAATCTAATTTAGAAGAACATTTTATTTTTGCATCATTATAATTCATAATTCTGTTAAATATACATTTGAAGGAGATATTGCGTAGAGTTTGGCTTGGAGAAAAGATTATTTGTCTTGTGGGAAGTCTTGGATGTAAAGTATGAGTATTTTAGTTTAGAACTAATTTCTATAATGTGATTCTCATAAAGTCATAACAACCTCTTGTAAAACACCATTGGCCAAGGGAGAGATTGAGACTCAATAAGTTCACTTAACGTAAGTATTCCTAACTCTTTCTATTTCATTTGATAGATAGATATGTGTGTTGAATGTATAACTCTTTATCTCAATTACCTATATGTTTAAACTTAGTATAGATATAGGATTTTTTTTGTTTTCCATCTATTTTAGGTGATCTAAACCCCCATTTACTTACCATGATCCTTTGATTGTTTGTTTGTGTTTACTCATTCTCTTTGTGCCACAAGCTTTGGTGAGCATCATATTAATTTTAATTTTTGGACTTAGATATAACTAGGGTTATTGCGTAATGTCATTTACCTAAAAGTTTTAGAACCTTATCCTTTGGTTTTGTGTGGTAAGAATTCTCTTGGTTAGGTTTAACATCCAATTTGGTCACATCCCTAATATAAATAGTATTGGATTGGATGTTATTTGATTACTTTCACCGATCTTAGATTTTACTAAGTTAGATAAGTTGTAGATCTATCTTAATTTGTTGCATAAATTATAGTGAACCAGACATGAATCTAACCCTTTCATTTTTAATTTTTTATTTACATTCAACTATATTAGGCTAGTCGATCTAGTTTTAACATTTATCTGCATATTCATGATCCACAATCAACTAGGTCACATTGATCGACCCCATTTTGTCTTTTGTTTACAAGTTTTCTTTCTACAGGCAACTAGATCAAGTTAATTGATCTAGTATTTTTCTTTGTTTGTAGGTCAATGATCTATAGTCACATGATTGCACTAGTCGATTTAGTTTTGTCCTTTGGTTTGTAGGGTTTTATTTCTAACAAAATGAGTCACATTGGTCAATTCAATTATTTTTTATATTTTTTGGATTTTAACTTGCAATCAAATATATCAAGTTGGCCGATCTAGTTTAGTTTTAAAAAATTTTAATTTTTAGTTTTTCACGTAAACTAGATTGTGTTGGTCAATTTAGTTTCATTTTACCACTTTTAGTCTTTAGCTATCTACAGACTAAGTCAGCCTAGTTGATCATGTTTAACATATGTATTTTTTAGATTTTTGCTTATGCAAGATTCAATCAGGTCTAGATAATATAGTTAGCAATTATATTTATAGTATTTTTAGTCATACAACTAAGTCGATCCGGTCATCTAGTTATATTATTCAAGTTCACTCCAAATAAGCTTCGTACTTCCATTTTTGTCAATTACTTCAATTTTTTGTTTCTATCTTTTAGAAAAATTATTTAGCATTTCAATTTATAGACCATCTTTACCATTTTTTTAGTTTTGTAAAACTATATCAGATAGTTAACTAAGTCAAGCAGAATGACTTAGTTTTATATTTATCTGTTTTGCCAAACAAACTAAGTCAAACATGATGACTTCGTTTTGTGTTTATCTACTTTGTCAAACAAACTAATTCAACCTAATTGATTGTGTTTATTTCTGATCTATTTTCATAACAAACTAGATCAACATGTTTGTCTGTGTTTTGTTATGTTTGCCAACTAGAACAACCTAGCTGATCTTGTTCTATGTCTTTTACTTTCAACATAAACAAGGTAATTCAATTTTATTTATCTCATATTTACTTTTAAAAGAGTTGGTTGCATGTTTATTTACTTTTTTAAATTATAGATTGGTTTTTGATTATTGATTTTTGTCTTTATTTTGAATTCTTTTTAAACTATGTACTAGTAATTTAAATACTACTTAACTATTATTGTAAAATATCACATGATACTCAATTTACGATCATTATCTATCATTTATAAATATTATGGCATGAAGGGCTTTCCCCAATACTTATAGTCATAGTATAAATCTAAACACAGTCTTTAATTTTCATGTACCTCACAGTATTTTAGAAACACCTAGTATTTTATTTTCAATTAAACTTAAAAATCCAATCATGTGTTTGATCTTATGGTGCATCCGTTAATAGTTAATGTTGAGAAGTTACTTCCAATTTATCCTTGAAATTATGTTTAGTGGGATACGAGAATGACACTTCTTCTGTAGTTAGTACTCTAAAACATTATGGTGTCACCATCCAAAAAAAAAACAAGTATCTTTGGAAGCCTACAAATTAATCAAAAAAATTTAGTACAACTTCCTGATATTCTTTTTTGATAATTAATTGGCATCAGTAGTTACAAAATTTTATTTTCTATTTGTTGCCTACTATTAACTATTTATTGTAGATTGTATTAACTAGCATTAATGTAGTTTTATGTTGTGTGGTAGATATATAGCATCCCCATTATTATCTACCTAAAAATATATGGATTTTTTTTTAATTTAAACACATATACTATAAATAGATTACACCATGAAAATCTAACCTAAGATCATATAAAATACTCTAAGTGTGATAACAATAAATGAATTATATTACAACGTATATCATTGATCTGTAATATCATGAGAATGCATCATATTACGAATATAAAAAGTAATTACAATAAACTAGCCACGGTTGATACATGCTTATAAAACTGTTGTCAATGTATAATAAATAAATAATTACAACTCTTCATGATAATGTCTCAATAATAAGTTCAATACAATATAAAGTACATTAATAAGATACATGACTCCTCGGAGCATAGTTTTCCAAACTCTAGTATCCGTGGCAATTTCAAGTGTCATCTCTAAATAAGTACTATCATCAGGAGGGAGAGCATCATCTGAGCACTTTTTCACACCAACCACATACCAATGATCCCTCGCACTAATCTAATAAAGAAATAACCCTCTTTTCATGAATGAGTAGATAGTGATGGTACGAGAATCTAGAGAGATAAGCTAGTATTCGTGTGCTATATGATTTCTAAAACTAAACATATGGTGTATCATAGATAACTTGTTATATTGCAAGATATCTCATAAATATGTAAATCATACTCATAAAATGATAATGTCTCACTAAACATGTTACATCTCAATTCCTCATTAAGCAAATATTTGATTATTCATGGATATTTATAGTTAACAAATTAACCAAAATAACTCACTTTATACCAGATAATTTGATAGATGATGGACCTATGCTTGCGAAGAGGTTTGTAAAGGAAGTGTATAGATTGCACAGATTTTCAAAGAAGATAATTTTGGATTATGATTTGAAGATGCCTTCTAGATTTTGGATAACTCTAAATTTAGCTTTGGGTATGCAGTTAAATTTCAGTACAACATATCACCCAGAGACTAACAAACAGACTGAGAGAGTTAATTAGGTGTTAGAGGATATTCTTAGTATGTATTGCATGGATAAGCGATACAAGTGGGAAGATTATCTTTCATTGGTTGAGTTTGTATACAACAACTCATACCAATCAACCTTGAAGATGACACCATAAAAATCACTATACGGAAGAAGGTGCAAGACACTAATCAATTGAGATAAGTTATAAGATAGGGTGGTCTTTGGACCTGAGATGCTTTCAGAGATGGAAGAGCATTAATCAAGCAGAGATTGGTTGAGACCAATGATAGATAGAAGATTTATGTTGATCTGAAGAGGATAGAAAGCCACTTTACAATATGTGATAAAGTGTTTTTGCATGTCAAGCAGCAAAAAAGCTCGATTAAATTTAAGAAGTCAGTAAAATTGTCATCAAGATATGTAGGTACCTTTGAGATGTTAGAAGTGATCAATCCTGTAGCATATAGGTTTGCATTACCACCAGCCCTAACTCTGATACCACATGCAATACTCTAACTGGGATCTACCTAGAAATATGTGATTTTTTTCAAATAATACCCTTTCTTTTTTCCCATAATCCTTGATAAACAAGAAGGTGTAGTTATTTTTTATATATTTTTTAATTTAGTCATTTCATTACTTTATATTTTTTTAATTATTTTTCTCCCTTTTTATGATAATAAAGGACGATTGATTAAAATTAGTAAATTAAATATTTTTTGTAATTTATGTTTAAAATAAATAAAAGCTGGAAATTACCATGAAAAGGAAGAAAAACAATTTTAAAAAAAAAAAGAAATGAAAGGACTAAATTAATAAAAACTAAATAAAAAAAAATCTTTTAGAAAAAAAAAGAACTACGCCTTCTTATTTATCATGGATTATGGGAAAAAAGAATGGGGTATTATTATTTTTTAAATCACATATTTTATAGGTATATTCCAGTGGGGACGTTATAAAACATACTTTGATCAAAGTTTTTAAGAATAATAAATAATAATGATCTATAGATCAGTGAAAATTCATACACACCACTTGATCAGATTGCCTTCATCTAACATTGCGATGCTAGTAAGTCAATGAAATCTATTTCTCCTTACTCGATATCAGCAATGTGAGATTGGTTGACATAATATAACCAAAATATTCATACAATTTACACCCTACTAGCAATCATCTCACATAACATGCTAAGCATATGTGTAATAAAAAACCATACATTTATTCTATCAAATGTATGAATGAATCTCACATTATTATCTATCATATACTATAAATAATGACTACAGTTTATACCACCTAGATAAAATAAAATTTTAATTGTAGATTCTAATTACCACAATTAATTTCCAACATACTATACCCTATTATAACCTATATTATCACAGTCTAGTGTTTTTAAGCATAACTACTAAATACCATAATCAATCCAATAAAATAGTCATAAATCCATGGGAACATAAGCTTCTATTCAAACAACTAAACATAATAAATAAAGTCTCAGTTCACATGAAACATAGAATACTCCATTCTATCATTTAATATACTCTTAAGGGTTTTAGGCATGCATTCACAAGGTTTTATTATACATAATATAATTTTAAACCACTAATGGAACTATGGTTAGAAAAACACACCCATGCATTCAAGTATAAGCTAATAGCCACATGCATTCCTATGTTTATATTAAGCATATCATTGTTAATTCACAAATACATAGCTTATTATGATGTTATATCCATACAATGGGTTTTGTACCACAAGCTACATATAATAAGTGATCTCAATCATATTATAAGACTTATCACATGATACTGAAAAGCTTTGTTGATTTATTTATACTTCATATGCCTTATTAATTCTATTTTTAAGATTTTAACAAATTATATCTACAGTCTTTTACATTCAATATAAGGTTTTTCAATAACCCTTTGTTAAAGTAAATCAGCTATCAATTTCAATAAAGGAATATTAATAAACAACCATCCAGCTCAAGTTTGGGGTTTTAATAATTTTCTGGTTTAATATTATCCAAATTATCACTTATACCAATTAGTTGTTTAAGATGCTTAAACATACAAATCTTATTATTTAAATATGAATTGTTTTAAACTAGTTTCGCCAAACTTTATAAGTTGCCATACAATTTAAATATGACTTGTTTAAAAATAGTTTCATCTTATAAATTAGTTTCCCTAAACTTTATAAAGTGCTTTAGCTTATAGTATGATTCTTAGACTTCATAAGTCGACTTGAATACTTCTCCATATGATAAGTCATATATACTTCTCCATATGTTAACAATCGTATATATATAAGTCAACTTGCTAAATATGTTAAATTTACTGCTTTCATAAGGCACTAGATATATTCATACGGCTCTGTGTTTGCAAGATCAAACAAATATAAATATATACATGCTTATTATTTTGTACTAAGCAATGATTTGGTCTGTAGTTCTAACATCATTATAACAACTAAATACAATTAGTTTTTTATTCTCTATTCTAATGCAAGTTTCTATCTTTTATTATCTATTTTAAAACAAGTTATGGAATGCCATTTATAAATCATTCTATTCATGCAGGCTCACATGACTCATGCATAGGATTAAAACAATAGTCAATAAAGTTTAAACCACTCTCTATAGTCATTGTACCCATATTCTTAATTTGTCTGCATACTACAAATCACCTTATTCTAAAGGTTTCATACCGCCATTCTCCACATTCAACCTCTAAGCATCTTATTAATCTATCAGTGTTTTTGTGTATCCTTAATATAAAATATGACTGAATGTTTTCCTAAGAACATTATTATATTTGTTACTCCATGTGTATGCCTAGGAGTTTGCTAATGTCCATGTGTGAAACAAATATATATAATATATATATATATATATATATATATATATATATATATATATATATAGTCATATGTCATAAGAGTATTATTAAAACACTTCAAAATATGATGATATATAACCAATATCATCTTCCTATATATATACATTAATATGATAACATAATATTTAATTATAAGCAAGCTAGATTATGTATAAATTATGTATTAGATAATCATAAATAACAGTGATCTATATATATTCTATAAAACAATATTAGTCATAATCATTATCATTATATCAATTATCAGGTAGAAATATATAAATAATCATAATCCTATTATTAAAATCATATGCAGTAGACTAAATACTCTATTATGTGAATTGTCACACTTTCAGGCATATTTTAGGTTTATACGGGTTTTGAATTAATATGCAGTCCCTACATTCCATGTGTAGTAATTATGGGTTTATAATTCTCAGTTGAATGTGCAAGCCAAACCTCTAGAAGTATACCGTGCAAAACATACAGATGGTTAAAAATCTATGTTCAGTTTTAACATAATTTTAAAGCTATGTCTACCTAGAATTTCTTTTGTTGGATTGTGTCCTTTCTTTCTCCTTATCCTCTGTGTGTTATCCCTTTATCCCCTTGTACTACATATTTCTCCTTTTCATTATCTCTTTTATATCTTTTTTCATATTCTAAAATAATATGATAAAGGGGCGTAGTCCTCTTTTTCTCTAAAAGTTTTTTTCTCTTTTTTCTCTTTTCTTTTTATTTCTTTCTATTATTATTTAATGTATTTATTTATTTTAGTTTTTATTAAATTTAGACCTTTCCCTTTTTATTTATTTATTATTATATTTGATTTGATTTTTCTTTTTTTTCTTTTTTCTCCTCAATATGAAATTTCTAAAAAATTTATTCATTTTTAAATTAATTATGAAAACTAGTAAATTCACTAATTTAATTAGCATCCCCTAATGCCATGATGAATTAAGAATAAATAAATCAAAAAAATTGAATTTAACCTAACTACGTTAATCTCTAAAACTTTAATACGTAAATGACACACAAGATGATTTTTAAATAACTATTTAAACTATGCTAGCAAATCATGAGCAAATAACTATCTAATACAAGCAGAAACAAACACACTATGTTAACCATTTTATTATGCATTATAACATGTGATAACTAATGTGGTGTGTGTATGGGTCTATTTATTTTCTCCGTCATCCTCTAACATTTCGATCTACATCACCCTCTCTAATGATACTCTCTCTCCATCACACTCTGAGGGATGAGTTCTTTTGTGTCAACTTCACAATAAATAGGTAGTTAGATCATAACATCATGATATACATACGTCGTAAATTATAGTTGAAATAATAAATCAACATGTTTGTAAAGAAAATATATACATTATAGCTAACTCATAGCAATGTAAGCATGTAACCTAAGCAATATTCTACTATCTCATAACAACATATATCTCAAAGCTTAATCATAATTAATCAAATCAAATATGTCAACTATAAATATCCACGAATAATAAAATAATTTACTTAGTGAGGAATCGATATGTAACATCATTCCCTCCTAAAACTAGTCATCATCCTAAATGACTCTTATCAAATATAAATTCATAATTAAAAATATTGTTCAACAAAAAATAACATAGTATAATAGTATCTAATCAAACAAATAAATATGAAAATATTCTGTAGAACTCATCATTGTCCTCCCAAGTATCACTATCCTCAAAGCACTAGTCCCACTGGACCTTACACTATGACATTTATCTATTACACAAATAAAGTTTATGAGTATCAATTATCCTGATTGGTTCTACCATGACCACTCTAAGATTCAGAGCTTATAAAGCATTCCAATCCATCATATGCATAGGATCAACTATATACATTTTAAGATAAGAAATATGGAAGACATTATGTAATAGAGATAGATCTGGGGTCAATGCAAGCCTATACATTATAGGGTTGACCACTTCTAACACCTTGAAAATTCTCGCATATCTCAGTGATAGTTTTTTAAATTTCTCAAATTTAATTGAGCTCTTCTGCAGCTTAATCTACAAGAACACTTTAGCACCTACTAAAAACTACATGTTTGTTCTCTTCAGATCAACATAACTCTACTGCCTATCATTGGCCTCAAAAAATCTCTACCTGATTATTTAACTTGATCTTCCATTTCTGAAAGCATCTAAGGTCTAAAGACTACTCTGTCCTCTAACCTGTCATAACTGATTGGTGTCCTACACCTTCCGTATAGTGCCTCAAATGGTGCCATCTTCAAAGCTGATTGGTATGAGTTGTATGCAAACTCAACCGATATAATATAATCTTCTCACTTGTATTTTTAATCCATGTAATACATAGGAAAAAGATTCTCTAACACTTGATTAACTCTCTCAGTCTATATGTCAGTCTTTGGGTGATATGATGTACTAAAATTTATCTGCGTACCGAAAACTGAATTTAGAGTTATCCAAAATCTATAAGTCATCTTCAGATTATGATATAAAATGATATACTCTGAAAATCCATGCAATCTATACACTTCATTTATGAACCTTTTCGTAAGGGTAGGTGCATCATCTATCAATTTTTTGGTATAAAATAAACCACCTTGGTTAATTTATCAACAACTACCAAGATCATATCATACCCATTTTGTGATATCAATAAACCTTGGACAAAGTCTATATTGATCCCCTGTCACTTTCATTCTAGTATATCATGTGGATATAAAAATCCAATCAGATGTACATGCTCATATTTCACACACTGACATTTTAGATAATACGACACATAGTTTGCTACATCTTTCTTGATTCTTTTCCAGAATACAATGGTCTAAGCTTTGTCATGAGTTTAGTTACTCTTGGATGTCCCAAGTATGGGGAATTGTGAAATTCCTTTAGCATTATGATACATATCTTCTCTTGATCTGGCACATACATCCTTCCATTATAATGCAAAAGACCATCACTCTCCAATTTAAATCTTTTATATTGAGGATTGTGAGCATTCTCAGACAATGTTTTTCTGATCTGATCATATAATTCATTTTCTGACAAGAATTCAATCACTTTATCTTTTAAATTACTCTTGATAGTATCTATAGCCACTATGTACCTTTTATGACTGAGGGCATTGGCTACTCTATTTTCCTTGCCTTTGATATAGTTGATGTCAAAATCTTAATCAAACAAGAACTTAAGCCAACATTTTTAACATGCATTCAAATTAAATTATGTGAAGATGTAATTGAGTCCCAAGTTATTTGTCTTGAGACAAAACATTTTTCCAAACAAGTAATGTCGTTGCACTTATAAAACATGCACAATCACTATAAATTCTAGGTCATGAGGGGCATAGTTCACCTCATAAGGCTTTAGCTTCCATGACTCATAAGCCACCACTGCACCATCCTGCATAAGGAATCCTCCTAGTCTTTCCCCTAACACATCTGTGATCACTGAAAATTGACCATTGGGGTTAGGAACTCTTAACACTGGTGCTGATGTAATCCTTCTTTTCAATTCCTAGAAAGCTACTTTGCACTTCTCTGTCCAGACAAAATTGTTGTTTTTCCATTGCAAAGAAGTAATTAGATTAACTATCTTAGAAAATTTTGGAATGAACTTCTTGTAATAGCCTTCTAACCCCATTAAACTTTTTACCTCATGCACATTCTTTGACGTCGACCATTCCATAATAGCTCTAATCTTTCATAGATCTATTGAGATACCATATACAAAGATAATATGTCTTAAATATTGGACTATTTATTAGAAAAATGTGCACTTAGACAACTTACCATATAGCTTGTACTTACGTAACTGTTACAGAACCAGTTCTGGATGTTGAAGTTATTGTTCTTTATTTGTAGAGTATATGAGAATGTCATCTAGAAAGACCCAAAAAAATGATCAAGATAATCTCTAAATATGTTTTTCATGAGATCCATGAATGTTTTCGAAACATTAGTCAGTCTAAATAGTAACACTGAGAACTCATAGTGCCCATAACAAGTTTTGAATGTTGTCTTCAGAATATCCTCATCTTGTATCCTCAATTGATGGTATTTTGACCTAAGATTAAGTTTAGAAAATATTTTTGCTCCCTAAATTTGATTGAAAGATTATTTATACGAGGTAGTGGATACTTATTTTTGATAGTTGCCTTGTTCAACAATCTGTAATTAATTCAAAGTTGAAGGGTACCATTCTTCTTCTTAACAAAGACAACTAGTGCACCCCACAGTGACACACTTACCCTAATCAAACCCTTTGCTAATAATTCTTGAATTTGATCCTTCAATTCAACCAACTCAGCGGTTGTCATCCTCTATGGTGCCTTAGACTGTGGTTCTGAACTAGGTATTATGTCGATAAAAAAATTGAACTCATGTCTAGGAGACAAACCCAACAACTCTTTTGGAAACACATCATGAAAATCTCTAAGAAATGGGTAATATTTAAGAGATGGTTCCTTAGTTTCCTAAATTTTATTTATTTTGATGATAAATGCTTGGTACCCTTTTCCTTCAGCCCTCTTGAGTTGCATTACAAAAAATTTCCAAAGCCTCAACTCTCTTTTCTCACCTTGAATTTATGTCTGATTTTCAAAACCATCAAAACACTCAACCTTATTCAAGTAACAGTCAACTTTGGCTTTATATTTTGCAAGCTAGTTGACTCCTAGGATCACATCATATGACCTTATTGGTGCTACATATAGATCTATAACTATTATGAATTTAGGTAGCTTAATCTCTGCTTCAACTAAAAACTTGTCAACCATAACTTTTGATTCATTCCCATACTGTACTTACCATGCATTTGTCATTACTCTAGCGCTTATAGTTAACATACTAAGCATTCTATGGGCTATAAAACATAATGTGAATCATGTATCTATCAAAATAGAAACTAGATGGTCAAACAAAGTACCTAATAGCTCTACGGGTAATGCCTAAAATTTAGCTTGATGATTGTTGACTACTACATAAATACGCTGCTAAAAATTGCCCTGCTAAGGATTAGGACCTTTGCCCTTTGACTTGTCTTGAGGGTAATCATGAGCATAATGGTCATTTTTGTAAATGAAACAACCTCTAGGTGGTTCTTTCCTATCATTTTGTTGGTTTCCCTTGAAATCAACTTTGGATCCATTGCACTATTTCTTATTGCTTGAACCATTATTGAACTTGGCATTTTGACTTCTGAACTGCTCCCTGGAGTCTCCACTCCTCTATTTTCAATTATTCTTCATGAAAGTTGACTTAGAATTTCCAAACTTTTTCTTGAACTTGTCTTTGGCCTATGAAATAAACTTCAACTTATGTTCCTATTTGACAGCCTTCTCGAAGACCTGATCCATAATAGAAGGTCCATGAACATCCACCTCTCCACTAATATAGGGTTTTAATCCCATGATAAACTCAATGATCCTGATCTTCTCATCTCCCTGGTACTAAGGTATGTACTTTAGAAGTTTGGTGAATAGTTCCCAATACTCATTTACCAATAAGTCTCCCTGCTTCAAGTTTTGGAAATCTATGAGCTTCGAATCAAAATAGATCTATAGAAGCCACTGTGACCTAAATAATGCCATAAACTAATCCCAAGTAGTGGTGGTTGATTTAAGATTCATTTTCAACCTCTTGTTAGCCCACCACGTAGTGTAGACATCTAAAAGTGGCCACCAATGGCTTCATACCAAAATTTAGATTGATTCTTACCAACCTTTGCAAATCTAACCTAAAAATCACTAAACGTCTCAAATTTGGCTTCCTAATATGCAATCTGGTTTATAAACACATTAAATGGGACAAATGCATACATCAATTAATTCAAATCTTTCAAAATGTCAAAAAGCCTAAAAATAATTAATTGATATGCAAAATCAAATCAAATGCATAAATTGAATTAACCATGAGCAATTAAATGAATTATCAAAAAAAAAACTCAAAAATCAAAGAATATCTTAGAAATTCATAATTACCTTTTGTGAGTTTTTATTTTTGGAAAATATCTTAAAATATCCCACCCATGCCTATTCATTGCTAATCATGACCATTTGACACCTTTTAACTTCATTGGGGTTAATTAACTCACAAAGGTAAAGTTTGAACCCATTTCAAGCTCTAACTACACCCTAACTCACATTAGGTTGGGGTTAGTTGCTAAACCTATAAATACAAGTCTAGACCTTTTCATTTGGAGAGCTTGAACATAGTAGTGTTATAATAAAAGTTTTTGAGCAAGTTTTCATGACCATAATGTTATAATGCCAAAATCACAAGCCAAGCCATGAAGCTACATCAAGCAAGCATGAGCCAAACCATAGTGTCAAGGGGAGAACGAGCCACACAACTCCATTTGACAAAGATCTCTTGAGCACAAGTTGATCAAGCCAAATGAATAAATCTCTTGGAGGATTCAAGGAAGGTAAAAAATGTTGTTTTTCTTGCATTTTAGTTATGTTTTGTCAAATTTTTTTCTTCACCATGCTCTCCCCTTTGATCTAGGCAAGATAGTGTTATGCATATTAGTGTATTTATTTTTATTTTTGTTGATTTCATTGTGAAGGTAACATATGATCTAACCACCCTTCTTAGATTCTTTGATCACATATAACATGCCCGATGTGACTATATGCACCCCACATAACAAGGAGATGAATATGCAATTCATAAACCATCAAAAGAATGCTTGAATATCATTAAAATTGCAAATTTATCTTTGATTTTGCCATAGTTGAGATTATTTTCTTAACTCAGATTGACACAAAGACTGGTACTGGTCAGACCTAACTGATGTCAGTTTGGCCTAAACCAACCATGATTCTGCCTAACCAAGATCAAATTTGTGTGACCATCATCAGTCAGATTATAATGAAAAAATACATTTAAAGCTTGCATTTTGATAATTTCTATCAATCCTTTTCATGATTTTTTGGTCTCAATAGCATTTAAGCTCCTTCACTAAACTTTGCCCTATAGGTTTTCTCAAAATTCTATCTAATAGAGGCTTAACTTAATGTGTTTATCTTTAGTGGTTTTATCTTCGAGTTCACAAGTGATCGATGATGCTCTTAATTGATTGGATTTGGTTCTTCATAACCAACATCAGTTCTCTTTGAGACCAACTAGCCATGGTTGCCTTAAACTAGCATTAGTCATCTCTGACTAACCATAGTCACTGTGCTTTTAAAAATAAAACCCAGGAGTTCCTTTTCCAAAGTTCATTTGCTCCCAATCAAAATTACTTTAAATCAGAAGGTTAGTATCTAACAATTGCAGGTCCAGGGCTTGATTAGAACATAAATTTTCAAGATTTGAATGGTTTTACACTTCAATTTGGTGTTTAAAATGAATTAGCTAAGTCTTGTTGGTGTTGAAATGAACATGTTAATCTCACACATTTGGTCTTTGGTACTTAAAAGGAGTTAGGATTATTAATATTTGCAAACACTTCATTGTTGGTGCTTAAAAAGAATGGTTAAGTCTTAAACACTTACTTTTGGTGTTTAAAAATAAACTTAGACTAAATCTTGAAAATTTAGATTTTGGGATTAAAATTAACATAGATGTTTTTGATTAATTTGTGTTATTAAATTCTTTCAAACTTTCACACTTAAGCTAAGGGGCCAAGTAAAGAACATCGACACATTTCAATTTAGTGCCTAAAATCAAACTTCACTCATAATTGCTTGCAAACTGTTTATTGTGTGTATTTATTTTTTGTAAAAATAATAGTGTGCTTATACTCTCCCCCCATCCCCTATAGGCAGGGGTTAAATTTGATAGTTGTTTAGGCATTTTTTACCTTTTTACCCATAAAATATAGTCAAAAATTATTTTTAAATGTATTAACAGAAGGGCAAAAATTTATCAAGAATATCAATATGATGTTCAAAATTAAAAAGCACCTATTTATAGTATAATGTAGGCATATACTAGAGTCTAAAAGTATACCCTATATGCCCTTGTCATTTGACCCCCCATAGTCCACTCTGCAGCCTGAGCTTGCTACCCACTAACAAATTATAATTGGTAGGTGTCAGGTTGTAATTGATTTTGATTTTTTTAAGCATGTGCCATGGACAAATTACAATTGGAAAATTTTAATTTCCTATAAGCTATAGGATGTTGGCCACTAATACCTTCCCCAAGAAGGATTTTAATATCTTTTTATAAATGCATATCACCTCTCGGGCTTTGGTAGATATTGATAGGCTACAAATTGTCATTGAGACCTAGCATGAAAAAGTTTGAATCTGAATAAAGCACTTTAACCCCTATCATGATTCTATTATTTTTGTGAGTGGTGCGAGGGATAAAGCGGATGGTGAATTATGAAAAATAGAAAAGAAGTCAGCATGATTCGTGAGTTGTGGACTAATGACTCATCCAAGTTGCCAAAACTATTCAAATTCACATTTTATTCATGGTCTGTTCAACTTCACATATGTGAAAATACATTGTTACAACTTACACACAATTTTTAGCTTCTGATTCCCCCAAATTCCCCACTTACGATAAAGAGTCATGGCCCCTGGCTATGAACAATGTATGCCTCACCTATTTTTGCACTTTGTGAAAGGAAATGATTTGTTTTTATTTCATTTTTTTAAAAGGAAAAGTGCCACTGCAAATTGAGCACATGACCCTGACCAAGACCCTTGATTGTTGAAGTTTTAGATTTGCAGCTCCAGTCTTCCCACCAAGTACACCAAATTATTTCTTCATCTTCCATAATATTACATTAAGAAAGAACTGTTATAACATACATCTAAAGGAGATTTTTGGATTCTATAATTTTATTCATTTTTCTTCTGGTCTATGTTGGCTTATCGAGGCTTCTTGTCCCTCATCAGTGACTGGAAAATCTAACACTTCATGTGTTTTTGGGTTGATGAATTTAAGAGTATCTGGTTCATAAAAAAAATCTTATTTATCAAAATATATAAATAATTACTCATTCTCAATACATGATAGAAGTGATTGAATAAGTTTTATACGGTACAAATCTACAAATCAAAGAAAATATATGGATGGAATTCGCAAGAAAACTACATTTAATTATAGTTTCAACTTGAAGAATCAAAATCAAATAAATGAAAAAAAAAACTACCAAATATATATATATATATATATATATATATATATATATATATATATATATATATATATATATATATATATATATATATATTTGGTAGTTTTTTTTTTCATTTATTTGATTTTGATTCTTCAATGAAACTATATATATATATATATATATATATATATATATATATATATATATATATATATATATCAAATGTAAAGACTAAAATCAATTGTAAACCTATAAAAAGAGTACCATAAGATGGCACCCAGTCACAACTCATTTGGTTGCCCTGATAGACTGTAAACTTGAAGGAAAACTTAGGACCAATTCTACTAGATTATTAAAGGAAAAAAAACTATGGGGTTATTTTATATAAAGGGGATGATAGATTTTTGAGGCTCTATAATTTAGGGTTAAAAAAAGAGGAAGTTGTTTGCATTAGATATCATAATTAAGGACTCTTGGTATCTTTATAAATGGCATGAAGCTTTGGTTATGTAATAATGAACAAGTTGTTAGAATTTGTAGTATAGTCATATAAATAATAGTGAGTTACTCATATCTATACAAGTCACATATTATATTTTTAATCCAAACAAGAAGAATAAGAATCAGAAGAAAACCAGTTTGGTGAATAAAATAATGATAATGACAAAGCCTAGGAGAGCTAAATTTCCTATCTAGTTTTATTATGTCTCCTTGTCATAGGTCATTAAACGCTTTTCCATTTGAAAATAGGATTTGGGGATCCTAATATCCCTCACTAGTTTTGACATTTTTGCATACCTAATAGATCCATTTGGTTTTGTGGGTGTGTTATGGTATGTCTTATCCTTACAAAAAAGGAAAAATGCTATTACCTTATAGTTTTGCATACCAAATAGATCTATTTGATTTTGATCTATAAGACCCTTTTAGAATACTATGAAGTGAATAGCTTAACATTTAGGAAATAACATAATCAAATAAAAAATAAGAACAAAATCTATACCCAACATATGGCAAGTCCTGAACATGTGGAGAGTCGGGCCCTGAAAGGGATGAATATGAAGCATAAGATATATTCTGGTTCATAGAGGTGAATCTAAGAGTTTATGCTTAAAATATAATAGGATTTTATTTATATCAATGATATCTATACTTTTATAATTTTATTATATAAATAAAATATATATTTGTATCTATATGGAAATTATGAAAGTCAAAAATGAGAAATCAACATCATGTGCAAGGTGACATTAGTTTAAAAACTGTCACAAAAAAAGTTCTTGATGGGTAGGGGTGACCGTCAAATTTAACCCCTGACTATAGCGAACTCATGGGATCAAAAGCACCTTTTCATTGCATTTAGTGTCTAGTCCAAGGCATAGAAATAAAGTTGCCTAGGCTCTCCCTAAAATCTGTATGGTATTAGGTGATCTAAAAGCAACCCTAAAGTCTTTCTACTTAGTCTTTATTTTCATGCATTTCATCTTATAAAGGGGATGTCATTACCTCTCATGGGTTCTCTAGGAAAGCATTGAACCAAGGCATCATATCCTGACAGTGTTTCAATCACACACCACGATGGGGTATACAAAGATGAGAATGCATATTGTTAGACTCAAGGAGTTGAGTGGCTAACCTCTCTTTTAGTAATGAAGGCCTGAGTCAGGTTTGGTCAACTAGGGGATACCACTAAGGAGTCCATGGATGGTATCATCATGCAAAGGAATAGACACTTGAATGATAAGTTGATCAATATGAACTCAATTGACATGATGTTTCTATTATGTTAGCCACACTTAAGATCAATCTAAACGGTCGTAACTTGTAAGTTTTAGTCAACCCTGTTATCACATAGGTTTTGCACTCATTATTTGATGTAGAATAGTTCGTTGTGTAATACCTAATGATACAATGGGAAAACCTCCAAGCTATGGGACTTTGGAAAATTGAGGTTTACCTCTAGAGAAGGTTGACTTCCTTTCACTAAGTCTGATGCAACTGATAAGATACCAGTTCTATAGAAAATTTTACCTTTCTTAATGGTCTTTCTCCTAACCTAAATTTTGACTGGGAAAAGGGTAAAGAATGATTTTTTTTGCAAAAACTGAAATGGTGATTGCACCAAATATTTTAGTGGGTCTTAATGCTTGCTTGATAAACACAACAAAATAGGAAAGCAATTGATATTTGTTTTAAGCACAGACTCATGCATATGAGAAATCAAAGGTGATATTTTTTATTCTCATAAAAGGGACAAGATTCACTTATTTTCATCAAAAAATATTTCATAAGGTTAAAATACCATAAAATAATTGATTGTGACTAAAATAAGAAGTTTAATATCCACAAATACTCGAATAACTCTGCATACATAAAGGTAGTCAACAATATCAATCACACAACTTGCCCTTAAATACGGATCGATGCTTTATATTTATTAAATAATAGTATTGTACTATTTAATAAGTGATAATAACCATACCATCCCTAGTATTTGCATAATTTTCATAATGGTTTAACTAGATAGGCAATGGTTACACACTAGGAACAAATCATACCTCCCTGCCATCCATGGCATATTGAGCGTATAACTACATAATTTGAAATCAAAACTAATGTAGACAATGATGGTTGGCCTTCATAACTTCAAAAATAACCATAATTGGAACCATATTGAGGTGTTAATTTACCTCCATGCAATGACTTCACAATTATAGATCAACAATGCACAGGCACCTAAATTTCAGATGATGAGTGCTCAAACCAGCAATTAACAAATGTGTTGTCAAATAAAAAACAAACTACCTTAAAAATTATTGTAAACCATGCCCACAAAAAAACACAAGCTCTACCACTTAATATGATTATTCAAGGAACAATAGGTATAAGTAGATCATACTTGATTAGAAACATAAAATGTGTACTAAATGGGATCATAGGTAGAAGTAGGTCCTCCCCACTTCTCCTTGCTCCAACAAGTGTATTATGATTCAACATAAATGCATCAACTATACATTCAATGCTTTTAATTCCTATCCATGACATGAAAGCATTTAAGAGATAAGCACTAAAATTTTTCCAAGAACAAATGAGACACATTGAATATATTCTCATTGATGAAATGAGCTTCATAGGCCCAACAATGCTTAGTAATATAAATATCTAATTGCATAGAGCAATCCATCAAAATAGTAACAAGAATTTTGGTAGTTGCTAAATTACACCTGTTGGTGACCTAGGTCAACTCCCCCCATAATGACACACCAATATGTGTAGGGATTCCATTTGGTCACACATTGTGGCAAACATTTGACACAGTTATAAAATTAGATACAAACTTACGTCAATAAGAGTGCACTATTTAATAATTAATGTTCAAAAAATTATTAAACAACATCAGAAATGTAGACTTGACTAAAAATATATGGAATATTACCATGTCAAAAATTAATTCCTTCATGTCTATATAAGAATAACAAACCTTTAAAATGTTAACACATTTGTATGCGACTAACAACTTGGTTACATTGCATGATAAATAATTATCCCCGATGTTCAAAAAATTTATGATTTTAAAGCTCATTATATGTATAAAAGATGTTTTTAGATAAATTGTGTGAAGATTTTTTTATTGATGTTTAGATCACATCTCTTGATCCATCGTCAAGATGAAAACATATGTAAAGCAATGGAATAACACCAGTTGAGGTTAAATTTGATGGTCGTACACACATATTTTTAACATCTACAAATCAATAGGTTTTTTGGTGATTGTTACATTTCTACTTCTTGATATAAATAACAAATATCAATACAAATTTTGAGTAACTCTTGATGCAAAGAGACCTCTTTAACCTCTGCCATGTAATACTTATGTCATAAGACTTTGGACTTACAAAATTTTCTTATTAACTACAATAACCTAGTGTAGACACTCATTATTTGGTATTAGACACTTGAAAATGTAATATTTTACCAATATTTAACATACTCGACTTATGCATGCATACATGACTCTTGTTCACATTCTTGTTTAGCCATTCATCCATATTTGGTCTTGACTTTCCCAAATTTATATTATCACACAATGTTTTCTTAGTCCCTACCTAAAAAACTTAATATAATAATCAAACACTTCCTAATCTCAAATCATTATTCCTATTCTTTGTACATTTTTATGCTTCCTTAGATAGTGCCGCATTGTGCATTTGTCCATAGGGTTGAAACTGTTTACACCACATTTACTAATCATTTTATCAAATTTAAAGTCTCCATATGGGCCAGTCATACTTTTTCATGTCAATTTAAAGGAAAATACCCAAAGATTCAGCCATATAAGCATATAAAGCCTAAACCTATTGATATCTAGCACTTATCTACGTATCACTAGAAATCACTCTATACAACAAGAGGAACTATCGTAAAGTTTCCAAATTAAAAACCCCTAAAAATAGAAATCCCTGAGCTAAGTTTGAATACCACAATAAGATCAAATCTTAGGTTATCAAGTGTTGAAATCCTTACATAGGGTTGTACTACATGCTAGTATTACATTGATTGCACACATTCATATAAAAGGGAGAACTACATTTGATTTGACTTCCCTCTTCAAATAAATTGATACATAAGCAATGCTTATCCATAGGAGGTGGTTGAGTTCAGCTCAACCCATCCATTTCACCCATTTCCCCCTTCACATTGATTTCATATTACAATGCAAAGAGCTAGGGTTTTGAAGTAAGGATAAGGAAAATAGAGTTATTCGTGCTAGGTTAGAGATATCTCAATATATAAGAAGCACTTATAGACATAAGTGTACTGAGTGAAATAATCATAGAATCAACATAATCAACATAGATGGTTTCGCAATCTAGCAGATAGTTTTGCACTACCAAAAGCATATAGGAAGTGTGGACTTATCCCAACAGGTATAGGGACTTTTTTATTAGATCCAAGAATTCACAGGGCATTTTTTGATCTTTAATGATGATTGTACCTTCTCATAGACCTGCACATGATAGAAACAAGCTAAGTACTTAATTCCTTTTAGTGTTTCCATAAATAGTAAGTTGTGATAGAATAATAAAACTTTGATAATTGAAATCAAATTTGTATGTGAATGTTATATCTTATGAAATCTAAGCTTTATCTTATTAGGGTTGCATTAATCCAAAATTAAATAAAATATAGAGGTGAGCCCATTCCTTATATTGAGCATAGAAAACCATAGATTCTTTAGGGTTTCCTTATTCTTTCATAGGATTTCATATTCCTATATTTATCTTTGAATCTTAGACTTGGTTTATGATTTTCCCTTATTATATCATGGCTATCATATATATGCATAGTGTATGTTTTTTATTAAATATATGATAGTCATGATTGTACATGTTACTTTCATTTAATCTAAAATATAATCAATGGATAAATTCAAAAGGGTCAAATCATTTTACAGTCATCCTAAGGATGAAACTAATAATAAAGAATATTTAGCCTACATTAGTACTAGAAGTGTAACTTCATTCATCCCTCCTCAAGGTTTTGATAGCTATAATCCCTTACAAGAGGTCTACACTATCATTATTCTAAGAGGAAGGGTGATCCATCTTATACTTTAGAGTGGATGTCATCAAAATGTTCCTCCTCATGCCCTTCAACCTCCCATGAATCTTCTTGATGGCCTTTGTATGCATATTCAATCAGAAGTGCCTAGGGTTTGTGGTTGTGAAGCCATACTAGATCATATAGTTACTATGAGGGAGTCCATAAAGGAGTTTCAAAATCAAATATGTCTAAACATTACATCACTTAAGGATGAGATTAAACATCTAAATCATCCTATAGATACTAGTGTAAATTACATCTCTACCTCTACATTCAAAAACTTTGTACATCAATATATTTCATCTAAATAATGAATTAAGAAGCAACAAGAGTATACAGCTATTAAATCAATCCATTTGCATGAGGTAATACGACACCAAGTGAAACTCTAAGGGATGTTCTTCAAAATAATTTGATCACTTTGCCTCTTATGCAACATGTTAAAAGATCTAGATGCTATGATTCCTATCATAGAATGCATGGACATCATACATGTAAGTTTTGGGCTTTGAAGAGCAAAATACAAAATATAATTAATAGTGGTGATTCTACATTATAAACATTCATTAAACCACCACCGAATTTGAGCAAACCTCCTATAAGTGAGCACCCTAGTCAAATTATGGTTACATTTTCTAAAGAATAGTTACATAAAGTAAAATTGGAAAAGTAAAGGCTACAAAAACAAGAGTTACAACAGAAAAATTTATTAAAAACCATGTTACAAAAATAAGCACATGCTAAACAAGAAAGTGTACTTAAAAAAGAGCCACCTAAGAATAAGAATGTCACAACATGGTTTCCAAGGAGGGAGTATACAAATTTCTTAATTTTTAAATCCTATGATCTTTAATCCTCACATATATGGAAAACAATGCAAAAATCTTAGATTTGATCCCACTTGCGAAGTCATTATGTGTAGCATGACACTTCTCAAATCTCTTGGATATGACATTGGACACTTGAATATGACTATGACATGTGACCATTTCATAAGAACTATTGCATGACATGTATCTCTTCATAACAAATCATAGACCATTAGATTTCAAATTGATCCTACTTTAATTCAGTACAATGTTGTATTGGAAAACCATGGGTCACATTGATGGGTGTAACATTAGACAAAAATAATGACTACATCATATTCAATGTTGGAGGGGATACTTTTTCTATCTCAAATAATAGAACATATAAAAATTAAGAACAAAAAGAGGAAAACATTTCTCTAACTAATACTCCAGATAAAAACATTTAATGTCACCATAATAGAAGTGCATGGTACTAATGGCACAAAACACATTGAAGATCAATAAAGATCCCCTATACTAATTCCAAAATTTGGTGCAGTTGGTTTTACATATCATACTATAGATAGATAAAATGATTGGAATGCCATGTCTAAATTATAAGATGAACATGGAAATATACTAGACAATTATGACACATATGATACAAAAAGTGCATACAAGCATCCCCTTGATGGGATCTTTGACTAATAGGAACATAATCTATTGTACATATCTTTTTCATGTTTGATAGCTTATTTATTCCCTCTATTATTTTATATTTAAATATATACATACATATACTTTTACATTGATAATTTATACATTCCTTAGCTTTGTTTTCACTTGGACATTGCCTTTTGATTGTTTGCCCTGATCCTGACATTTGTGACATTTATACTATGATGATACATCTTTTAAAGCAACTCCATCCTAGTGAACATTATTTTTGGCATATTATTTGATCACCCTTGAATATTGAATAAATATACATGTCATGGCATACATTGAGCTTACATGATCACATACAATTATATCTATATATTAAATGAGCATACATTGATTCTTGCCCATAGGGGGCACACCTATTTTTATCTCCACATATGCTTTTCAATTATGATGTTGTGATTCACATTTATAGTGGGGGCACATTTCTTGCCTTCACTTGCTCCACATTTCCATGCTATTAAATGTGGTGCACATTATGTGTTTCAAATTGTTCATATCCCCAACATTCTTCTATTTTGTAACCTTGCCACCTGGCTTTCCTTTATTCTATACATGCATTCAAAATATATGCAAAAATATAAAAAATTAAAAATGAAGACCTATGCATGACATGTTTTGCTTATTTACATGATTTATGCTACATCATAAATGGTGCACTATATATTTAATTTGTTCTATGCACATGTGTTTCACGGTCTACATTAGTGAGATGCACAACATTTAGGTTTCATATGACATAGACATAAAGATACGAGATATTCCTACACTTATTATTTAATTTCTTACATTAAGGGCATGTTATTCCTTTGGGAATCTTGCTATTATACATAGGTTTTATTTTTCTTTTATTAGGTTTTATCAAATTTGAGATTAAACGAGTTTTAATCCTAATTAAACAAATTGTTGTGTAAAATCACAATGTATAAAATAAACATTTCTGATTTGAAACTTACTAAATATAGAAATGATAAGAAGGGAAAGTACCAAAGAATAATAACTTAGTTGGAAATGAAACATGCAAAACTGTGATTGCAACTGTGAAACTGATTGTGTGATAGTGCGAGATGATTGTGAATTAGGAATAGGGCTTTGCATCTGTGTTGAACAAAGGTGCACTATTTTATAGGGTTACGTTGGTGTTTGTATGGCACACCAACATTCAGTAGGTTTTTATCTCTGTGTAAAAATGGACATGTGCACCTTTGCCTTTAAGTCATGTGTGTATGATCGGATGTGTGTGATTCACTATGGAAGTCGATATATACAATATTCTTCACTTGTACCCTAGATTAATAGACCATGAAATATAAGCAAAATAAAATGGAAAAAAGGGGTTCATGGTTGAAGTTGTGCTTGACCTCAACACCCCTATGTTGAGTGTTGCCTACATACCAATACTTTGAAGAGAATCAAACTCCATGTATTTCTCCCATGATATGGTAGTGTGTGTGAAATACTAATGTAATGATAGATGCTAGTGCAATCTTGGTGTAATTATGTGCTTCAACAATGAATTTTGACCTTTAAGGTGTATTCAAATTTGACTTAGGGCTACCAGGGCTGTGTGGACTCTAAATTGAGAAGAATAGATGATTTCCTTTAAGTGTGCAATAAGATGTTTTAGTGTTTTTCAATCATATGAAACTTTAGTAAGCAAATAGTTATAAAATGTGCTTTATATTGATATTTCGATAATTTCATCAGATGGAAAATATGTCCAAGATAACCCGTTAGATGATTTTGAATTTTACCAAACAATCATTATTTGGTGGGAGGATACAACTGACTAATTCAGACACTATTAATAAGCGAGATAGTCCTCAAGGAGCGACCTTATCTAAGAAGCAAAGACAACTAAGCTAAAAGTGTGGAGCAGTCCTAAGATGAGGTTAGGCTATTTGGAATGATAAATTTGAGTTTTTTATATCATAGATTCTCAAGAGTAAGGGTCATCCACATGGAGGTAGAGGAGTAATAGTTTAGAGCTGTGGAATTGGGCATGAGCTAAGTGTATAAAAACATTAGTCATAAGTGCACTATTTTAACAATAAATGTTAATTTATGTGTCCACACTACAATGCCATATTCTCCACATGTTAGTACATGATTTACAATGATCATTTTATATTTAACATGATGCATATAACTCCTTATTTTGAGATGAGTAATTCACAAGCCACATCCCTCACTTCAAAAGAGGGGCCTACACAATACCTCATCTTAGAGACTAAGCCATCGCAATTAGATATTCCAAATTATAGGCACGTATTACTTTAGATTGGTATGTGTTTACATAAATTATCACAGGGTATACTCAAATTATAATGGGTTTTGACACAAATTGGGGGCATATAATGGGCGTATGTTAGATATTTTACAAAATTATAAGTTGTATTTCACATATTCTAAAATATTATTACATGGATTACATGATTTAGATTACATATGTTGTCAAATTTGGGGGAACATGTGAAGCATATGTTTATAGTTTCACATATATTATGATACTTTAGCACAAGTTATTAGAATTGAATTACATTGGTCGTTGGATTGAGAACATATGCATGACATTTGTGGCACATTCTACACAAATTTCATTCAAACATTATGTAAGCACTAATCAGGAATCACTCAGATTGAATCATATTATTCGTTTACAACAGATGATTCAAAAAAAATATGTAGATTCTCAAGAATTTATTATATTTATTGGAGTCCAAAGTGGACTCCATTTTGCAAATATAGTGAGTTGTGTGGGGATGAAGTTTTATATTAATTAACTTCTAGGTTGTTTTCTATTTTGAATGAGGGTTGGGTTGTATCCAACTCAACCCATGTTTTAACACTAGAAACTCTAATGAGGATGATCACCCCATTCTCCCTTCTCTCCATAAGACATTTTTTTTGCATACATATAGGTTTATTCATTCCTTAATACTTCATTTCACATATGTTAAATATTTTACTTCATATTTATATCATAAGTAAAAAACTAATTTCTACGTGTTTCATTGCAAACTTGCATGGAACAAGGTGAAACACTTAGCACCTACTTGAGCACACCAATCATGGTTATCCTTAGGTTTGCACGAAGCAAGGTGAACACTCAATACCTACTTGAGCACATCCGTTATGGTTATCCTCAGGTATCACCTTCTATCCTTTTACTCTAGCCATTTCAGTACCAAAATAAAAGGGGGTCGATTGTAGACACTCATATTTTGTATTAAACACTTAATAATGTCAAATCTAACCAATCTTTAACATGCTTGACTCATACATGCATACATGACTCTTGTTCACATTCTTATCTAGCCATCTATCTGTATATGGGATCGACCTTCCCGAATTATCATTGTTATTATACAAGATTTTCTTTGTCTCTACCTGAATAACTTAATATCATTCTTAAACTACCTCTTGATATCAAATCATTGACCCTATTCTCTAGACAGGTCTGATCCTCCTCAGATAATGCCACACTATAGATATGTCTACATGGGCCATATCTGTCTACACATCATTCAAAAATCATTTTATCAAACTAAAATTCTCCATATGGATCAGAATCCTATGTTTTGCATGTTAGTTCAAAATAGATTGCCTAGAGAGTTAGCCATATAAGCATTTAAATCCTAAGCCTATTGATATCTAAAATTTATCTATCACTCAAAATCACTCTTGACATTGAGAAGAGTTATCATAAAGTTTTAAAATTTGAAACCCTTAAAAGGAACAAAACCCGAGCTAAGTTTTAATGCCACTATAAGATCAAATCATAGGTTGTCAAGTGTTAAAATCCATAAACATGATTGCAATGCATGTTAATACTACACTAATAATACACACTTAGCTAGATGGGTGAACTATATTAATTATTACTTCCCTCTTTGACGTATTAGATATGTAGGTAACATTTAGCCACAAGGGGTGGTTGAGGTAAGTTCAACCCATCCTTTTCATCTATTTCCCCATTCACAGTGATTTCATATTATGATGCAAAGAACTAAGGTTTCGAAGTAAGGAGAAAGAAAACATAATTGGTCATGTTAGATTACAGATATCTGAATATAAATGAAGCACTGATAGAGATGGGTGTAATAAGTGAAATAATCACATAATAAACATAGTTAAAACATATAATTTTGCAATCTTGTATATTATTTCACACTACTATAAGCATCCAAGAAGTATGGACTAGTCCTAATAAATGCAGATACTCTATTTTCAGACTCGAACATTCACGTTCCATTTATTGATATTTATTGATGAATGTACCCTGTCATAGACCTACACATTCTATAAATATGTTAAGTACTCATTCTTTTAAGTGTTTCCATAAATAGTAAGTTGTAATAAAACAATAAAACTATACTAATTACACTCAAATTTGTATGTGAATGTTATATCCTATGTGATATGAATTTTCTATAATTTTATCTTATTAATGTTGAATTAATCCAAAATTAGATAAAACACCTACATAACATGAGACATGGATAACATATAATAGGCAAAGTTGTGATATAGGAAAAACTAATGCCAAAGTCCAAACTGAAATATTCCTCATGGCTTATAAGAACTATCACCTCTTAAAGTATTTGAACTAAAGGAGTAATCTTAATGTCAAAATACTTGTGTAAGATTGGTTTGTATTTAATTATTTATAACCCTACAAAAGTAAATGTTATAAAAAATTAAGTATCAAAGTTAGACCATGATAGTGCTCCTTATAAACTAAGAGGCGATCTTTCACACTATCTTAAAAGTGCTCAAGAAAATCATTATCTTATAAATTTACTCTCTAAAATATGATTCCACAATTCTCACCCTTAAAATGCTAAGAGTCTATTTTTTAGTCTTTGGCAAGGCAAGGCTATAAGAATCAAAGTTTCATTAAGTTGTTTTTCTTAAATCAATCAGAAGGCTTGAAATGACATATTTATTAAGTGTGGCATTCAAATATTAGAATATTCTATAAGGACTTATTTAAGCATATTTCATTTACCTGTTAATTATTTGTTCAATCTTAATTTTATTGGTTTTGTATTCTTACATTGTTTGGATCAATTGGCTATTCATATTTGGTTATGTGTGTGTGTGTGTGTGTGTGTGTGTGATGTGTGTGTGTGTGTGTGTGTGTGTGTGTGTGTGTGTGTGTGTGATTTGATGGCATCATTACCATGAACTTTCCTTTTTTGGAAGTTGATGTGTCAACTTTCATGTAACTATAGTGCATAATTTATAGTTTGTGTAGGATAAATTTTAATTTATCTCCTCTCATATCTATATACATGACAAAGCATCAAACTACTTAGTTTTAGTAATTTATTTATTGAGATGCATACTTGAATGTGTCCATGAAAAGCAATCACATAGAGATCAATTTGTTGCATACTTGAATATGTCCATTCAAAGCCGTCATGAAAAAAGAGCAGTCCTCCATCTTATGTTAAACTTGGCCCCCATCATTGGTTTTACCTTTTTTTCACAGTCATTCAATAATGTCTCTACCATAACTTGTGTTGCATCCTCCTCTTTCACACACAACTACTCAATGAAAAATTGTTTTCCCATAGTCATCACATAACTTTGCTCCATTCTCGTACATGTAGATATGTTTGCCAATGGTGAAACTAAGTAATAGAATTGGAGATAGTGATTTGACTGGCGAGTTTGATCAATGAAAAAATGTAGTTTTTTTGCCAACTTTTAAATTGATGATAAGTTCAACAATTAACAACTTCTATTAACTTGACACAATCACCACTTATTAATTACACACATTACCCCATGGAGGTAATTACAATTTACATTTTACGGGTTAAGAATAAATATTATTATTGTATGATAACTTAACCAAACAACTCGAGTTAGACAACAAAAAAGACTATCATTTGAAAATTGAGTGTATACATTTTTAAATTATAATAGACTTATAACTATTATTAATTTATTTATTTATATATTTGGTATGCTATCAATTCTTTTTTACTATCCTCCATCATTTCAGGATTTACTCCTTTAACTCCATTTTTATTTTCTATTTTCTATACAATAATCTCTACATTTCTATAGACTTGACTTGCAAAATAATAATTTTATTATTGAGGCAAGAAATAGGAAAAAAAAACAAAAAAAAACAATCAAGAAATACCTAAATTTTACAAACGTTGCATTGTCCTTATGTCCCCTAATAATACCACTCACGCTAACAAATATTATTTAACAAACAATCAAGAGACAAATGACATTTCAGCGACACAATGTATTTTGTTTGATGTCACCATTTTTAATGTATAAGCTCATTTTATTTTATCGGTGATCTATCTATTTTAATGTGTAAATTCATTTTAAAGGTAGTCATATTCATTTGAAATTTAAATGAAAGGGAAAGTGAAATTCAAACTATTCTGAACTCAATTTTTAAATAAACATATTAATTCTTTTATATCACTTGTTATTAACATCTTTATTATTTATATGTTGTATGCACTAGTCATTACTTTTGTGGTATAGATTATGAAAATACCATATCTTTGAATTTCATTATTGATATTTTATTCTTTATTTAATGTTATTAGTCTCCGCTTAACATTCATTGTTGTACTAAGCTTACAACAAAAATTTATATGTAAACTCAATCATAAATAATTTTCAATATAAAATTTAAGAGTCATATTATACGACCTTTATTAATACTTCTTCACAAGGTTTTATAGTAATCATTTTTTCAATTAGTTATGCATTGAAAAATGTGTATACTACACTTTCTAAATTTTTTTATTCCATAATCATAATTTGTAAAATACAAAATTTAAAAATTATTAATTTCCTAACTTTATATTGGGTGATGTGATAGGGCAAGACTATTTTCCCCGATTCTTAGAGAAAATAAGTCTATTTCAATTAAAAAAAGTTAAAAAAAAATCATTATCCAATCAAATGGTCGAATTAAAACCCAGTGAAAGTTCGAAAAGGGTAAGAGGGAATATTCTGTAGGAATACGTAGAACTCAAACTACACTCAAGCTGGTTTGTTGTTGAATCATTGCGTGGGGAAGCTCGAGATCAATTCCTAGGGAGATACCAAAGAAGACCCTTTTTTCGCTCAATGGGGTGCTATGAGAGCCTCCACGGTCGCCTTCGAAAAGCTCTTGACCATAGACCTGCTTCAGCGCAGTCCTCTTCTTTGTGCCATTATCACGGATCAAGTGATCACTCCCACTTTGCACATAACCACCAAGTTTATTCTCCTGAATTACATTCTTTTCACAGCCTCTGCCAGGTCACATATCCGATCTAATGAAAAATGTATCATCTTTAAAAACCAGGGTCTACATAAATCAATAAGCCCAAAAAAATTGCACAATAGGATTCATAAAACAAAGTACACAGTCACTTCGTTTAATTTATTTAATCTATGACTGAAAATAATTAGATTATGTAATGCCAAAATGCAAACAAAATCAGGCATTGGCTTGATTACTGTTTAACACCTATTGTTCCCATTCAAGAAGGGCTGCATCAAATACTCGTGAGTGAAATTTGGAAGTTTTTATCATAAACAAATACAATTGGGCTAAAATAAGTTGTACCCATTTCACATACCTCTCTCCTGAATCTTCTAGATTGCACAGATGCATTGAAATGCTCTCAATTCAATGCCATGAATGATATTCTGCTCTATAAAATTGTTTCGAAAGTATCAATTAAGGAACTGGGTCTGCAATTATTTTAATATTATTTTAAAATGCAATGTCTATAGTTTAAAGGGTTAAAAATTAGTGGGTATTGGCATGAATTTCTCAGGAAATAGAAGGCCGCTTGTTTCTCTACAGTTTAATATGTTAAAAGGACTACCGATTTACAAAATCAGATCAGCTGTTTTAATCGACAATTTTTTTTAACAGACACTTTTTGGTCATCACTCTATTTCTTAATGAATCTAGAATTGTATAGGTAGAGGCATGCTAGAAAAAAAATGTCAATGTTAGGATAGGTGTTGGTTACATTTACAAGATCAATGGCCTATCTGCCACCATGCTATCAAAAGGGATATGTGGCATGCATGAGATAAATTCTCGTAGCGAGTTGTTAAAGCAAACAAAATATTGGGCCTTTCATTATAGGCTAGGAATAAAAGATAATCATATTTATAAATATTTATTTTGTGATATATATATGTACATATATTATAAGTTTTATCGCCATCTCTTCACGCTCCCTCTGTTTGCGAAGTGTCATGCATTCGGATACTTGGACTCTTAAGACTTCAGACATATCTTGGCGTTCTTCATTTTAACTCCCTGGACAATCCCTACCATCTTGACTCCTGACTCTCCACGGTAGTAACACGTGTCATCATCTTAGAGTTAGATCTTTTACATTTATCTCCCTAAAGACTTTGTACATTTTCCTCTGATCTTCTTGAAGATTTAGTCCCGAAGCACTTTTCCTTCGACATCTTCAGATTTCCTACAGATATTTCCCTGAAGACCAAATGGGAAGGCCGACCGATGTCAAATTTTGGCTATCAAAGTCTACTGACTTGCTGACCTCCACAGGGCATAAATGTTATAGCCATACACATCACAACAAGCCAATATTTTCTCGAATGTCCACTTGAGCCCCTCCCCTATCTTTATTTCCAATTTTTTTGGGAATAAAATAGAAAAATGCTGCCTAAATTTTTTAGGCTATGAAGTTTTTTTATTTTATGAAGCTCTTGTTGGACTAATCAAATTTGTTATTTATAAGCCAAAAAACATCTTTAAATTGTTTTGTAAGTTATGTTGTTGTAAAAATAGGGAAATTTGAATAATTAGACAATCGGTTAAGCATGGATGATAATTAGGCAATCTTGCTAACTAAAAAAGTAGAAATATAAAATTTAGTGCAAAAATTGAAGCTTGCCTTATCAAACAGGTTTCAGATTAGCAAATTTTATGTACTTAGACTACAATACATGTCAAGCTATGTATCTAACAGGTATTGTGTGAGTAGCTCAGTAGGGGTTTATGATGTGGCAATTAGATATTAACCTATCTTTATAAGGTTATTATGATACTCATTACTATTAGTCTTAAATGCCATCGCATTGCTTAAAATTCGATCACTACCCTGTGCAACATGGGAACTATGAAAACTAAATTTTACACGTTGTAGCTATATCAAACCAATTCTTTAACTTTGTTCTTAAATAATTTCTAGCGGTTGGTATTAAAACGGCTTCACAGTACTTGTTTTATTCTAAGGTCTCGGTCCCATGTTGGGGGCCAGTGAAACATTTTTCAGCGAGTGCTACTAAGAAATTATAGGGGCTTAAATTCATTTTAGGTCCCATGTAATTTTTTTAATTCCCGCTATAGAATTATAGGGGCTTAAATTCATTTTAGGTCCCATGCAAAAAAAACATTCTTGCTATAGGAATAGTTGTGTTGTTCATGTATTCAACTCAAAAAAAAAAAAAGTTTCAAAAGTTTCTAGCATATTGCAACCTTGCAGTACTTGAGCTGCTAAAACAATACATGCAAATGGTACTTGGTCCTGGAATGTATGCATTTTGATCTGATCAATAACTCAATTCCGCTGAGAAAATGCACAACACAGTGAGTGAGATATTTAATCATGGGAATAGAAGGGGAATACATTGCATGGTAATTATGCACAATTTTTTTTTTTGATTTGGTTGCTTCTGATAGAAACTTTTCCTTCTACCCATTATCATGTAATAAGCTCTTTCATAAAAAAGTAGCTTTATCTACAACCTTTAACAAAACAAGTTACCTCTACTGAAGAATCTGAGTCGTAGCTTTGTCTGTAACCTTTAACAAATTAAGATACCTATGCTAAAGAATCTGAGTCTTAAGAACAAAGTTTTTAGACGAGTTGAAGCTTCTTGAGTTGTAACACTAGATATTACCTATGCACCAACAATCTGTTGCTCAAAAATATCTGCAACGGTCAAATATTGTTGAAGGATCACGTTATTTTTATTTTCCAGATATGTTTCCAAATTCAAGTGCTATAATAACTTACCCAAAGTAGCAGCTAGTGTCTCATGCAAATATTTGTGTCCAAAATATCAATACTGCATGCTACCTATGGATGGCATGTCTCAATTTGTTCAAGAATTTGAATGACTTTTAAATTACTGACCTATTTCTTTTTCTACTAAAATGGCATTTTTTAAATTTCTTTGTTGATGATGCTTAAACTTTCCAATAAATTTTATGTCCTCATTTGTGAAGGTTAAAAAGCAAAAGATGAAAAGGTGCCTTTTGCAGTTGAGAATCAAAATAATTAAAGCATGTGCATTTCCTAAGCCAAACAGTTGAAATAGTTGGGATTCTTATTGTCATCTTCTTTAAGAAGAAATTACAAGCTAATATCATTCTATTTGTCAGTCTGGATAGGTTGATGATGTGTTATTTTCAAAGAAATATTGTCTCAACTTATCTCATTGGCATGAATACATTCTAAATTGAAATTACTAATGTTTAATCTTATAAATCACTTTGGTTAACCACAATTTATTGAAAGTAACTAAAGTGGAATAATCTCATTCATCTAAACTTGGTGCTATCATGCTCTTAGTCTGACTTGTAAAATTATTATAATCATTTGATTATAAATACCCATCATATGTGCCATCGTGATCATAATGTCAACTGCCATAATGGGTTGAAACTATCTTCCTATTGATATAACTGGTACTTATAGCCATGACTCGAATAACTGTCTATGGAACTAGATCCTACATGATTCTTTATAGGAGTTTGTATAATTTTATCTTGTGAATTGGCCCGATTATCCACTACAATAATTTGAATATCCTGCCTCCACAAATTTTGTATTGTTCATGTGTTCATACTCTTTCCTCCTCTGAGTATCACTTCACGTGATCTTAAATTTTTAAACCAAGATCAGTTTAGGAATAAATTTAAATAGTTTTAAATTACATTTTGTTTTCTATTCCCACAGAAAATAAGGTGGGATTACTTTGACTAGTTTAAAAGCACATAAAGATAAATTTACTTCTTCAATTATTTTAAAAATATGAAATAAATTTAGTTGTATGCATTTTTATCAATGGATCATTTGTTCACACTCATAGACACATGGAATGCCAGAGGAACAATGGAAAAAAAATTACAGTAAACAAATAATGAAGTAAGGAAGAGAGTTTGAGCTCTAGCCATGTGAAATATTTTAAAATATGTATGTTGGTTGGAAATTTTTGTCCCTGTATAAGTGATAATCTATTATTGGTTGTTCAACCATTTCCATTAATTTAGAAAGAGTGGTATATTACATACAAATAAAAAATGAAAATGAAAAAAAAAATCTTTTAAAATTCATAATCCCAAAATTTTTGATTATCATCTGTAAGATAGTTTACAATATATAACATCACCTCATATTATTAAGAAACATCTAAATGTAAAACACTCAAAAAAGATATCATCCATCTTTGAAACTCAAATAAATTATAAAATAGTCAGTTGGTTGCCATCCTGGTTTAAGCCTACACTAATACTATTCTCGGGGTCTATAAACTCATTAAAAGGATGAATACTCAAATACAAAAATTGTGATATGTATAGGAGATTTAAAAATGGCATTGTTTTAAAAAATCTAAAATTCACCTTGCTTTCAATACTCCAAAGAAGGAGCTGAAGATGAAAATAAAAACATCCCTTCAAGCCCATGAATTTTAGCTTCCAAAAAGGACTCATATGTCATAAATATAGTAAATACTTTATAAATCTCAACAAGGACTGGTTAAGGATCATCCATATACAACATTGGCATGACAATCTTTGCAGCAAAGCTTATCAAAAAAAAATATTCTCATTTTGGCAACATTCAAGTGTAATAAAGCAATGCATAACATGTAGCACTAAACATACAGGACTCAAGACCATTCTTATCCATTTAAAATGGGCCACATTGATATTTTAAAATATTTTGAAACAAACACTCACACAGAATCTATATCAACATTATCATAAAGTCTTTTTGCACTCAAAGAATTTCACATTTGCATAGATGTAGACAATATTATAGTTAGGAATCAAATATGAATTACAATTACATATCACAATATTAATCAATAAACCAAAGAATATATAATGGAAATGTCTAGGCTAACTATGTTGACAAAAGAATATGAGAGAATATGTAAATATTACATCAATAAATTCAATCACAGATTCCTATGAATTACAAGAAAGCCCAACTCAAAATGAAATTTGAACTCAATTCATATGAACTACAAATCACCCAACTAATATCATTCAAATAACAAACATAAAATATTTTTTAAGATGTACTTTTGATGTTCATATTGACATTCAAAAAATGTGGAAGAATACTAAAGACAGAAAGATCAATTTTTTCACTATGCTTGGGCCAGTCCATTTCTTCCACTAACAAATTCCATTAACGCCACTCAAGCCACTATTATAGTTGGATCACCTAATGCTTCTTCATTGCTTGACATATTATGCTCATTATCGTTGATATCAATTTCTTCATTGTCATCCTCCTCATATGTTAACAACATATTATGCAATATGAAACATGCTAGAATGGTCTTCGGTAGCATTTGCAAATTAGGTTGACAAATTTTGGAATGAATTTTTTTCCATATATTCTTTAGCCTTCCAAATGCACATTCAACAACAATTCTTGTTGAAGGTAACTTAAAAGTAAACTCCCTTTGACTAATTGTTGAAGGTCCACAAAATAGAGTAATAAACCATGGTAATAATGGATAACCACCATCTCCAATAATGTATTCTCTCATCGTTGTTGAACTAATGAAAATAGAACATCCATTAAGCCTCTCCTCACCTTCACATAATTTGTAAAATGAAGAATTCTGCAATAGTCTAGTATCATTCACAGAACCAAGCCATCCAGTGAAAACATCCATAAAATGCATTTACTATCAATAATGGCTTGCATTGACATACTATAGTTGTGATCTTTGTCATACCAATCTGAGGAACACTGATTACATGGAAGGTCAAATTGAATATGAGTCACATTTATAGCACCAAAACAATTTGAAAAGCCTTTTTTTTATTAAAAAAACCTTATTTGACATACTCAATCATTAAATGATTATTTGGCCATTGTACATGGCTTTTTAAATGCATGTGCATAAAATTAATGAACTTGTTTATAATTCTTACCACCGTTAACTTTCCACAACCAAACAACTCACTAATGATAATCATTGTGGTGTAAAAACCAACACAATATACTTTTGACACCTAAAACTGTCTATCTTATGTAATTATAGCTCTTCTATGTTCACAAGACTCTTCCTTGACAAGATTTTCACTTGAACTAAACCCAATACCAAGTACCAATGATGACATAATGACTTACCCAATATAAACTTTATTCATTTTAGATCAATCACAATAAACAAACAACACTTCATCTTTTGTTTTAATCACTTTAGAGTCATAAAGATCATGACCCTCTTGGTTCCTTATATATAAGCAGTTTATGAGAATTCTATCATCTAAACTCCACACAAAAAATGTTATCTTGTGAAGAATACAACCAATTTTAAAGTGAAAAGCTTAAATTCGATTTATCACACCTATTTTATACCCGACAAGAGCAAACTAATCATCTTTTCATTCACAGGGACGTTTCAAGGCTTGGGTCAGTTTTAATACTGTCTTATAGTCTTGTGCTCACCTATTTCCATCTTCATCCAAGGTCATACTAAATAAAGGACGTTCAATAACTAACCTTGTTTTCTGACTGTCGGGTTTAAGACTGACAAACCTTTCTAGGCCTATCTGAGAACTCCAGTATATGAATGTTTCACTTCATGTAGGAACCAAATATAAATCGTCATATCTTACCTATTTGGTCTACCTCCGTTCGAATTCTTTGCACACGTTCACGTCTTTATCACAGTTCCATTTCTCCAATAGAGCTCTGAGTCTCCATCAAATTAGTCTAAAAAACACATAAGAATCATCATACATTCATCCATATCTCAGGGTGATATAAGGAACCTTTATTATTAAGAACTCGCTGCACCTTATTTATCAAACCAAATAATTATAATACAGACCTGCATAAACCTTCTTCTCTAATTACTGTGACAAACTTTCACTACGACAGAACCGAGAAGTTCTCAACAATAGTTAATGGACTATTAGATCTTTTCAATGACTCTTATCAAAAACTTTAAAATCCTCTCGTCGATGGATAATATAAAAATGAAGTTCTCTTTTCTATCATCGACAAAGCTTCTCCTCGATGGATACACGACCTAGGTAGTACAAAGATTTCTTTTGTTTTTACAATCTCTATGATGACTTTCTAATCAATTTTATAAATGTATTTTTACTCTTGACTATAAAACTTACGACCTCAGACCCGAAGACAATAATCTGATCGAGATTATCAATCTTTAATTAATCATCGATGATAATGAGTTAAGTAGATACTATACCATTGTGTCTCGCTTTTCCAAACTTCATCATTTGATACACGTTGAGACGGGATTTGTTCACCAGATCATTCAAGTAAAACAAAATCATCAAGTGTCCACCTCTGCCTATCTTATCGACTTCCCTTTGCCTTCGCACAGTATTACTTTCCCGGGCCCTTATAAATGGTTTTTAGACTTTTAGATAGTTGTTAACAGGTACAAATCTCCTACTACGGTCCTGTTATAGCAAGGTCCTTGAATCTCCTCATACAGTCATGTATTAAAGTCTTCTAAACACATATAGAAATACATGAACATGCACAATAGGAATACAAGAGACTCTTTTCTATAGAGAAACACTAGACTCTATTAATCCACTTCTCAATAATATCATAGCAACCTCTTTACACAACTCCATTACAGACTACACTCAGACCTTGCAGACCAACCATATCTATCTTTTAAATATACCAAAACAACCTCTTTATATTCACAGCTATTTACCTTATTGAGCTCCTATCTACACGGTACAGGTGTCTTTATCACAAACGTAAGTTTTATTTTGGTCTTAATTAAGACCATGATTCTCTCAACTTGACCTTTATTTATTCTTTCTCTATCCCATCCAACGTAGGAGATCACCTTTCTAGAAGGTGATGAGATGTTTATCATATTTACATAAACCTTCTACAATATATTAATGACTTTCTAAGATCATTACCTAATGCTTATGATTTTCACAAGGCTTTACATCATAATTCAAACATGATTTTGGAGGGAAGCTCCAAATAGACTTATTCTAAGACAAGTAGAGCCTTCAGAGGCTTTCTTATTGACTCCTTAGGACCTTTAAAATATAGTTTGGCATATTTACAATGTGTTTGTCTCAATGCTCTTGCATCACACTACCACTCTTGAAATCTTTCTTATGTTCCTGCACATGATGATGATTCATAATTGCTTCTGAATTTCATTGTATGTTCTCTTTGTCAATCTTCTTGTCTTCATCATTTCTCTTGTCTTCATGTATTCTTGGATCCCATGGCTTGTCTTACTGGTATGGACTTGATTTGACCTCAAAAATGTGTTCCTTCATCTTGACTTTGATACAATTGTTTCAAGTCTTGAGACCTGCTATCTTCTTGAAAATGTTTTCAATGGATTGACCTACTCCTAGTCCTTCTTTGCAATATATCATCATTTTATTTTATTATTTATATCTTCTTGGTATTTGAATAAATTACAAGACTGGTTTTTCATCTTTATCCTTCAATATAGGTTCCTTTTTATCTTCTATATTCAGAGTCTTATCTCCCTTGCTTTTTGTACTTGCATATACATAATAAATAAACTTGTTAAAGAAAACCATTGGTTCTTTAGGTCCTTGAGACCTATCCTTTGTCATCAAGATGACTACCAATTAAATGATAGCCACGATGTCTTGCAAGAAAGGCTTCTTCTTGTACTTTTGCTTCTCTTTATCTACTTCTAATGGATTATCTGTATTCTTATTCTTCATTCCACCACTCTTCACAACTTTTTCTTGATTTTTCTTTTTCTCCTCATCTTTATTTCTTGTCTTGTATACTTTTTCACTCAAGAACCCCTAAATGGGTCTTAACTTGTCATTATCACCGGCATATATCCAAATTTCAATATAAAAACATAATTCTTTTGCTTGTTGCATCACACCTCTACACCAAAAAGTGAAATCATAAATGAATAAAGTACAAAAAAATAATATTGTTTGTACCAATACCCCATTATTTTTCAATTTGTCTTCCTGCTTTCACTTTTCTTCGTTCTTTTTCTCTGATTTTAATTTGCACCTATATCCATGCATCCAAAAGTAGCATTAGTATGAAAATCTTGCAAATTTTTTGCCTCATTCATTGCTTGCAATCATGATTGTCCTTTTTATTGACCTTGTTCCCCTAAAGTCTCTTCTTTTTCAATTTCCTCATTGCTTTCCAAAGCATCATAAAACTGATTTGCTTCATCACATTCTTTTTTACCCTTGTCTCTATCAACAATAGTTAGAAATGCCTATATTATTTCTTCCTCATTCATTTCTTCTCTAGTATGATCTCTTTCACTACCACTTCCTACCTTCTCATTATCATTTGCATGTTTTCTTGTTTTCTTAACTGTTTCTTTATCAAGGCAATTTGCTTTTGCCTCTTTCTCTTTTCTATCAGCAACCTAATAGGCCACTTCACCTTATATCCCATTCCCCATCCATATGCTTGGTTATCTTTTTTTAATTTAGCTTCAACTAATAAACCTAACCTCTGTATTCTCTCTTTTAGATCAGCCATATCCTTTTCTGCAATCAACTCTCTCTTTTTCATTCTTTTATGGCATTGCTCTTTCATTGAGTCCCTCATCATTTTCTCAATATTCCTTTGAGCATACATGTGCTCTTTACCTCCCTCTTCTCTTTTCGCAACCTCTCTTCTCTCAAGCAAATCTATTATGCTTACTTTGATATCTCACCTAGTCTTTTGATATCCCATAGTCCTTCAACTTGGACTCTTTCTCTCTTTTTTGATCTTTCACGAGCTCTCTTTCTTTTCTTTTCAGGGTCAAGTTCTTCACTAAGCTCTCTTTCTTTTCTTTTCTATGGATTTTGGACTCACTCATGCCACTCACTCTTTACTTAATTTCACTTCAAGGTTTATACTTCTCTCTCAAACCTTTTCCAACTTTACAAATGCAAATAAGGTACAACAAATCAAAACATGTACCTTTCAAGGATGTCTATATCTTGTCCAGGAGGGTCTTCTTCTTGTCACCAATCCTCTCTTCCAAGGTTTTCAAGAACCTTTGTTTCCTGCCAAGCTTCAATTCACCTTTACCTGGATGGATTTTTTTGCATAGCATTTCACCAACATAATTTGCCAATACACAATTGCTTCAAAACACTATTTTCATAAAACATTTTTGTATACCTGATTCCTTGATGTAGTTATTCCTCTAAGATCTTGTTCCTTGCTCTGATACCACAATTGGTGTAGAAACCAACACAATATACCTTTAACACCTGAAACTATCTATTTTATGCGGTTATAGCTCTTCTATGTTCACAAGACTCTTCCTTGACAAGATTTTCACTTGAATTAGACCCAAGACCAAGTACCAATGATGACATGATGAATATAAACTTTATTCATTTTATCTCAATGACAATAAACAAAGAACACTTCCTCTTTTGTTTTAATCATTTTAGAGTCATAAAGATCACGACCCTCTTGGTTCCTTCTTTATAAGCAGTTATGAGAATTCATCATCTAAACTCCACACAAAAAATGCTGGTGAAGACTACAACTAGTTTTAAAGTGAAAAGCTTAAATTCGATTTATCAAGCCTATTTTGTACCCGATAAGAGCAAACTAATCATATTTTCATTCACAGGGACGTTTCAAGGCTTGGGTCAATTTTAATACTATATTATAGTCTTGCGTTCACCTATTTCCATCTTCATCCAAGGTCAGACTAAATAAAGGACGTTAAATAATTAACCTTGTTTTCTGATTGTTGGATGTAAGACTGAGAAACCTGTCTAGGCCTATCTGAGAACTCCAGTATATGAATGTTTCACTTCATACAAGAACCAAATATAAATCATCATATCTTACCTTTTCGAGGTCTGCCTCTATTTGAATTCTTTTCACACGTTCACGTCTCTATCATAGTTCCATTTCTCCAATAGAGCTCTGAGTCTCCAACAAATTAGTCTCAAAAACACATAAGAATCATCATAGATTCATCCATATCTGAGGGTGAAATAAGGAACCTTTATTATTAATAACTCGTTACACCTTATTTATCAAACCAATAATTATAATACAGACCAGCATAAACCTTCTTCTCTAATTATTGTGACAAACTTTCACTACAACAGAACCGAGAAGTTCTCAACAATAGTTAATGAACTATTAGATGTTTTCAATGACTCCATCAGAAACTTTAAAATCCTCTCCTCAACGGATAATATAAGAATGAAGTTCTCTTTTCTATCATCGACAAAGCTTTTCTTCGATGAATACACGATCTAGGTGGTATAAAGATTTCTTTTGTTTTTACAATCTCTATGATGGCTTTCTAATCAATTTTATAACTATACATTTACTCTTGACTATAAAACTTGTGACTTCAGACTCGAAGACAATAAACTGATCGAGATGATCAATCTTTAATTAATCATCGATGATAATGAGTTAAGTAGATACTATACCATTGTGTCTCGCTTTTCCAAACTTCATCACTTGATCCATGCTAAGACAGGATTTGTTCACCAGATCGTTCAAGTAAAACAAAATCATCAAGTGTCCACCTCTGCCTATCTTCTCGACTTTCCTTTGCCTTCACACAGTATTACTTTCCTGGGCCCTTATAAATGGTTTTTAGACTTTTAGATAGTTGCTAACACGTACAAATCTCCTGCTATAGCAAGGTCCTTGAATCTCCTCGTACAATCATGTATTAAAGTCTTCTAAGCACATATCATTTTCATATAGAAATACATGAACATGCACAACAGGAATACAAGAGACTCTTGTCTATAGAGAAACCCTATACTCTATTAATCCACTTCTCAATAATATTATAACAACCTATTTACACACCTCCATTGCAGACTACACTCAGACCCTGCAGACCAACTATATCTATCTTTTCAATATACCGAAACCACCTATTTATATTCACATCCATTTAGCTTATTGAGCTCTTATCTACATGGTACAAGTATTTATCACAAACGTAAGTTTTGTTTCGGTCTTAATTAAGACCATGATTCTCTCAACTTGACCTTTATCCATTCTTTCTCTATCCCGTCTAACGTAGGAGATCACCTTTCTAGAAGGTGATGAAATGTTTATCATATTTACATAAGTGGTCTACAGTATATTAATGACTTTCTAAGATCATTACCTAGTGCCTATGCTTTTCAAAAGGCTTTACATCATAATTCAAACATGATTTTGGAGGGAAACTCCAAATAGACTTATTTTAAGACAAGTAGAGCTTTCAGAGGCTTTCTTAATGACTTCTTAGGACCTTTAAAATATAGTTTGGCATATTTACAATGTGTTTGTCTTGATGCTCCTACATCAAATTATCATTTTAGATGACAATCGTAAAATTGCAATGGCCACTTTTTTTTCAATTGGAAACACCCTATCGTTCATAAATGTTGCTAAAGATAACAGTATATCACCTTGACTAAGGTCTTCCTTCAACAACTCAGAAAGAGATGAGAATAATGCATAGGGCAACCTAAAAATGCTATGAAACCTTTCATCATCAAATCTTTAACTTTAAATGTATAATGGTTCCATCAGTGCAATGAACAAGGCTTGATATACCATTCGTTTTGAATCCTCCCTTCCCATTGATAATTACATAAACTTGTTTTAAGGATCATATTTTCATGTTCAAAAGTGATTGCATGGATCTCCACATCCATTTTAGCATTTGATGACTATGTGCTTACAGATGAACATCTCTTATGTTTTTTTATACATGTTGCTTAATGTTTGAATCTTGAATATCATACCAAATTTGTAATGCCAATTGGATGATAATAGATGCATTTGTGAGGACTTTTACTATTTCTGCTGAACTAGAATCCATTTTATAACAAGATATATTGTTGAGGATCACAATTCAACACCCCCCACAAAAAAATGACAAATCCACAATGAAATTCCCATGCAATATCATTGAGAAGACTACATTTTGACTGCAAATTATGACATAAAAATTGTAACATATAACACCCAATAATATGGTTCTATCTTTTCATAAAAGGCAAGAAGAAATGTAAAAGCATTTAAAGTTCAACTTATACAATAAATTACTGGCTTGACTTTATGAAATCTATAGCATCAACAATTTTTTGAAAAAACAGTTAAAATATATGCTTTGTGAAGCCCTGGTGGAACTTGTGCTTCTCCTCACTTATTGGATGGAAACTCCTTGGTTCTTGGAACAATTTTATAAGTTGTAAAATCAGATTATATGAAATACTTATTTTAGCTTATGAAACATGAAAAATAAAACAAGATAAGTATAAATCAGATTATATGAAAGACTTATTTCAGTTTAACTCATTTCAGCTTGTGAAACATGATAAATATAAGATGAAATATGAGATGTGGGTAAGTGGACAAAGTTGGGGGATAAAAAGTAGCCTAATTGTGGACATGATTTTCTTGAAATTTTATAAATTTGAACTTCTATAGATAATTTGAGATATCTACACTGTAAATTTGAAGATGGTGTAAGAACATGCAATGTAACATTTTGAGTCTAGTTTCCAAAACACTATATTTTTTTTTAAATGGTGAAATATAACTAGGTCAAACATCTAAAATTTAAAGTTGAACTCTTATTTTTTTAAATAAAATAGAGTAGATAGACTGTTGTACAACACACCATTTTCTAGTAGCATTTAATAATCTTTAAAACCCTTTGGAGAAAATTTAGATAAGATATTCTAGTTTGTGACCTATATATTTTTATATTTTTTAATGAATACCTTTTTTATGAATTTTGCAAGTAAATAGATATGAAAAACTGACAAAAACATAGATAGCCTTCCGTGTGGCGCATCTAACTACCTCAAAAAAAATGAAAACCATTTTTTTTCATGTGTGTAGAATTAGGCCTAGTTTGTGACCATATAATTTTTTTGCAGTTGCATAAATGAAAAAAAAATTACATGAACATGTATAGCCATGTATATTTATAGCACATAGTGGCATAAAAAAAGTATAGTTAAAAATCAACATAGTTTGAAACCTTAAATTAGTCAAAAAATTATAAAAATCATATTTTTGGAAAGAGGAGAGCATGTTTGTCATGATGGTATTAAGTTTTTAAATTTTACCATTGAAATTCATAGTGTATTTGGTAATCAAAGTTAAATTTTGTTGTTCTTTATTAGAACTTTGGACTCGAGTATAGTTTGAAAGGTCCAAGCCTTTGGCTTGAAAATCCAAGTCATTCTCAAGCCAAAATGCACAATTTTTGAATTCAAATTCAAATAGTGTGATCATGTTAATAACGTGATCATAGTATTAATGTGATCACATTATTAACCACATTAATAAATAATTGCATTAGTTAATAACGTAATCATGTTATATATTCACAACACCCAAAACCCAAATTTGCTCTTTGCCTTAAAGTTTATATATGATCTCATATGTTCTTGAGCTCCATAATAGTGGTGTTATTTCATGTGATAAAGGAAAGGCCCCTAACCTTGGATAGTGAACTAAGGTGTTGTGGTATCACATTAGACTTCAAAAAATTTATGGGTATTTTAATATGTTGACTTGACTACTTATAATTACTCGGTTTTAAAGTGTAACTCATTATACATTTTATGATATAACTTATTTTATCACGAGATGTCATAAAATGCATTTTTAAACATATGGCTAAAACTTAGCCTTTGGAGTACCAATCTAGTTGTGCATCTGAAGTGAATTGGGGTTATTTTGAACCCCTTCAACCTAATTTCATGACTATAAAATGTGATTTGGGGGTTGATCAACTCCAATTTCATTAGCTCGATTGAAGAAAAGAAACATTATTTATTTATATGCAAGTTCTACATGTACAAAATGTGGTTTTGAGCTTAATAAACTTGAAGTCGTTAGCTAATGAATGTAAATGTCAATTAGTTCAATTGTGAAGTTAATTAGGGTCAAAATAAGCCACATGAACATATTTTAAATTGTATATTCAATGTGATTTGGAGTGAAATTAACCCTAATGTCATGCCATATATAATTAACCAAAGAGATTATTCATTTAATCGAGGAGGTATTTGAGGCCAATTTGAACCCCTTCAAGAGAAAGATATGATATGGGGCAAAATTAAGTGTGATTCTATCATGAATTGATCCAATTAGTCAATTTGTGCAATTAGGGGCATGATTTGGAAAAATTTGAGCCCCTAAAACAAATTTATGGCTCAATCAATTGTATAAAATATATGCAACATGTATGGCTTAACTAACCCTAGTTTTATCATAAATGCAAATATGAAGATAATTATCACAAATAAGTGAACAAGTAACTCAAATTTTATTCAATTACCATAGTGATTGGACCCTATATCTGATATCTTAAACCCTAAACCCTATACCATTTAACTTAAACCCTAAACCCTATAACATTTACCTCAAACCCTAATCCATAAGCCCTAAACCTCAAACCCTTTAAATTGTAGACCATAAACCCTATACTAATAAATTTAGACCCAATTAACATCCTTTATATATATTAAGAATTAGGTTCACAGGAATGAACTTAGTCAAAATCGCATCACTCATTACCATAATTGACTTAATTGGCTCAATCTATGATGATGTGGGGGCTAATTGAGCCTAAAATCATATTCTTTACTCATAAATCTAGGTTCAAGGAGCTCAAATTTACCCCAATCACCGTCATGATTGTACCTTATATACCTTAAAACCTATACCCTAATCCCTAATCCCTAAATTTCCTAATCCCTAAACTCTAAACCATAAATATAAACTCTTTAAACCCTAAACAAATCATTTTAGCCCAAATTAACATCATTTAGACTAAGAATTAAGTTCACAGGGCTCAGTTTGGTATAAATCTCATGATTGGTTTCCCCATTTAACTAATTTACTCAATCTGCACAATGACATGGGGTATAGTGACAACCAAAAAATACATTCTATAGTCATAAATGGGTCCAAGTGATTCAAATTGTCCTCAATTATCTTTGTGATTGACCGTGTGTACCCTAAACCATATATACATTAAAACCTAAGCCCTAAACCCTAAACCCTCAACACTATACCCTAATTTATAAACCATAAACTTTCCCTATGTACCAATCAATTTGATTCCAATTAACATCATTTATATTAAGAATTAGGTTCACGTGGCATAGAGAAATTAGACATTATATACACCCTTAAACCTAAACCCTATGCCCTAATCCCTAATACCTAAAACATAAATTGTAGGCCATGTGCCCTAATGCCCACTACATGTCACAAACATACATGCCTTATGATATAACTGATTTTATCATGAGATGTCATAAAGTGCATTTTTTAAACATATGGCCAAAACTTAGCCTTTGGAGTACCAATCTAGTTGTACATCTAAAGCAAATTGGGGCTATTTCAAGCCCTTTCAACCTAATTACATGACTATAAAATGTGATTTTGGGGATTCTCAACTCCAATTTCATTAGCTCGATTGAAGCAAAGAAACATTTACTTATATGTAAGTTCTACATGTATAAAATGTGGTTTTGATCTCAATAAACTTGAATTCATCAACTAATCAATGCAAATGGCGATTAGTTAAATTATGGAGGTAATTAGGATTAAAATGAGCCACATGAACCTATTTTAAAATGTATATGATGTGATTTGGAGTGAAATTAACCCTAATGTCATGTCATATATAATTAACCAAAGAGTTGATTCATTTAATCAAGGAGGCATTTGAAGCCAATTTGAACCCCTTTAAGAGCAAGGTATGATTTGGGGAAAAATTAAAAGTTTGATTCTATCATGAATTGCTATAATTAATCAATTTGTGTAATTAGGGGCATGATTTGGACAAAATTGAGCCCCTAAACCAAATTTATAGCTCAATTGATTGTATAATGTATGTAACATGTATGGCTTAATTGAACCTACTTTTATCAAAAATGCAAACATGAAGGTAATTGTCATAAATAGGTGAACAAGAAGCTAAAATATTCTTCAATTACCTTAGTGATTGGACTCTATATCTGATATCTTAAACCCTAAACCATGTACCATTTAACTTTAACTCTAAACCATGTATCATTTACCTTAAACCCTAAGCCATAAGCCATAAACCCCAAACCCTTTAAATTGTAAACCCTAAACCAATAAATTTAGCCCCAATTAACATCATTTATATATAGTAATAATTAGGTTCACATGGATTAACTTGGTCAAAATTGCATCACTCATTAAACCATAAATAACTTCATTTGCTCAATCTGTGATGATGTGGGGGCTAATTGAGCCCAAAATCACGTTCTTTACTCATAGATCTAGGTTCAAGGAGCTCAAATTTTCCCAAATTGCCTTCACTATTGTACCTTATATACCCTAAGCCTTAATCCATAAATTTCGTAATCCCTAAAATTTAAACCGTAAATATACAATCTTTAAATTCTGAACTAATCATGTTAGCCCAAATTAACATCATTTAGACTAAGAATTATCTTTTCAATTAACCCTGTGTACCCTAAACCTAAGCCCTATATCTTAAACCCTAAACACTATAGTATAAATTATAAACCATAAACTTTCCCTATTTACCAATCGATTTAGTCCCAATAAAAATATTTTTTAGTAAGAATTAGGTTTGCATGGCATAGAGCAATTAGACCTTATATACACCCTTAAACCTAAACTCTACATGCCCTAATCCCTAATCCTTAAACCCTAAAACATAAATTATAATCCCTCAACCCTATGCACTAATGTTTAAATCCCTAATCACTAATCTATATTAAGTATAATGTGATCGCATTATTAAAAAATGTGATTGTGTTATTAAATAATATGATCATGTTTTAGATTATGGTAAAAGCAGGTTTTGAAGGGGCCCCAAAACCCTTTAACAGAAGCATGAAAGATAAAACATTAACATCCACCTGAGCCCAACTGAGTATTAATAATAACAAAATTACAGTATTCTTAATATAGATAAAACTTGCTTCTTAATGTCTCTATTTAAGTAAAACCTAGTATTAAGAATAATGTGATCATGTTATTTCATAATGTCATCACGTTATTTTTAATATAGACAAAACTCACTTCTTAATGTCTATGTTAAAGTAGAACCTAGTATTAAGATAACAAGATCGCATTATTATTATTATTGACTAATCTCACTTTTCAACATCTATTTTTAACCCACATTGAGAATTTTGTCCCCACAAACATTCTCTATGGGACCTACGGGACTTGTGTACTTTTGACCTCACCTTTGAAAAGTTGTCAATTGTCCTTGATGGGTGATGGATCATGTTCAAGGAAGAGGAAGATGTTGAAGAACAAAACAATGGAGTAATTACAAGATTTGAGAGAGAAAAACAAGATACAAATGCAAAGACTCGTGGTAGACAAGGTATAAACCCTAATCTTGATAAACCAAATGCCATAGATAATGAAAATTAACCATAATGAATTAAATAATGATGAAATTGACCATAATGCGTTGAATAATGATTAAATCGACCATAATGAAATGAATAATAATGAAATTGATAATAATGAATTAGATAATATTGGAAGTTTACATTCAAAGTTCCAAGTTTTTGATTTTGTTGATGATGAGTCTATGTATGATGCTTCAACCCCCATGAATGAATAAAATTTGATGGAAACAAATAATGATGAAATTAAAAATCAATAAAATTTTATGGAAATATATAATGAAGAAATAAACAATGAAATAAATGTCATCCCACCCCTAAACAATAAAAGTAATAATGATTTTGAAACACCCTCTCAACAAATTCCACCATTAATAACACCTCTAAGAATTGTGCATAAAAAAGACAAGTACTTAATTGAAGTCAATGAAAATATTTTAAAACTAATGCATAATAAAATGTCTGACACCATTCAAGAAGACTAGCTCAACAAATTTGAGATAGTTTATTTCAAAATTTGGATTATGATAGTCAAAGATGTCAATTATTTCTTTCATTGATAAAATTGATTAAGATGAGACCTATAATGTACACATTAAGACTAAGAACATCTAACATGGATGATGAAAATAATGAAATTGTTGAAAATATACATGATGCATATCATATTATAGGCCCAAAATCATGCACTTAAGATTATAATGCTACCCAACGTATACTTACAACTTGTGCAATAAGTGACCAAATAGGAAAAAATTAAGTGGTTTCAAAAATAAGCCAAACACTTAATATAAATATAAAAAAATTAATGAAAGCAATTGAAAGACGTGAAAGACTTAATGAACCTAATACCAATGAGATTTGGGCATTCTCTGGCATACTTCAATGGAAGGACAAGGCTATAGCGGATACTCTCAAAAAGTTACTTGCTCAATTTTGGAAAGACAATACAAGAGTTTCACCCAATGCAAAAGATGTAGTGAAAAGAAGAGTTGGTTATCGTAACTGTGAATTGCATCCAAAATATTTATTGGATATGTCTCAAACACAATTGTAATCTAAATTTTTGAAAAAACATCCACAAATTTATATTTGTTAAAGATATTTTGAGCTGGCCAAACCTTTTTATGTAAAAATAAATCACACATGCACCACTTGTTGTAGGAAACATGTTGAAATTTTAATGCACTATAATGTTTTTCATCATATTTGTTATACTTTGCATACTAACAACATTTTGCTGGAGTGTGACATTAAATTGCCACCAAAATCAGCCAAAGAATTTATTCCAACTATCTTTTTCAAAAGACCAAATAGACAATTATTTTATAACAAATCATGTTTAAATGAAAACTGCAACATTTATGGTGGATTGCCAAAATTAAAAAAAATGTATCCATGATGAGATTACAAATGCAATTGGACATAAATTAGTTGGTTTAAACAAATATAAATTAGTGACTTATCAAGTAAAAGATGGCAAAGAATGTAAAAGGTGTGAGCTTGTTACAAAAAAGATACTTGTTTTCGAATTTTTTGTCAAATTTAGAGAGAAAATTGTTAATAAGTATGCAAGGTACACACACATGGCTAAATGGTTGGATGAACATTTCAAGATAAGCAAAGATACATTTCCACTTGGTTTGATTATTTCAATAGTTGAATTTGCTGAAAATTATGCATTCAAACCCCAAATAGAATTTTAATTACAGTATTACAACTCATCACAAGTTGCCATATTCATGCATATAACAATCATACATGCACCTGATAGTACAAAGCAACAATGAAAACTATTAAGGGAGTACCATTTTTATATCAACGATGATCGATCACATTGTTAAGAGTATGTGTAAGGTTGTTTTATAAGTTATATGAATAGTTAAGTCTAAGGAACATTACTTTCAATCAACATTACATTTGGTCAGATAATTACACATCGCAATTCAAAAATACATGGATGTTTTATTAATTAAGAAATATGCACATTACCACTGGCGTAGAATACATTTGGAGTTTCACCGAGGATGGCCGTGGAAAAGGGAAGCATGACCGTGCTGGAGCATGTGTAAAAAGAGCTATTACAAGGGAGGAGTTGAAATTTGAAGAGGGTGTTCATTTGACAAATACAAAAACTATGGTTGAATGGTGTAATGAGAACATGTGTCATCTTGCTCAACCAAATTCTAATTTTCGTAAACATTTCTAATTAATGGAGGAAGAATACTTGGCAAAGTATGAGGATTGTATGACTCTAATAGGTTCAAGTGATCTCCACTCATTTTTTAGTTCAAATACAAGTTTTTGTACTGTTCATACAAGATAGTTGGCATGTTTTTATTTTGCATGCATGGACTCTGTTTGGAATGAGTGTGAATCGCAATAGTGGGTGGATGATTGGAGTTTCACACCTCTAATTCTAATCAACAAATATCAAATTCTAACAACATTGCAACTTATAAATATGACATCATCAGATGACTTTGACCATTATTAGATCTAGTGTAGCTAGGTAAAATACTTTTCATTAGGTACAATTTATTCTCATTATATATCTTCATATTGTCACTAAAATATTTTTTTGTGATATAGGGCATGTTTTTACAGTCATTGTAGATGAGGATAATGAAGAGGGGACTCATTTCTACTAGTGTCGGTGTGTATAGAGAAAAAAAAATTGGCTTCCCCAATTATAGATGAAGAAAACATTAACTATCTCATTGATTCAGTGGTAATCACTAGAACTTGATTTCGACGATATCTTATAAAAATTTTAGATCAATGGTTGTTTGAAGAGTTTGAAATATATAGGAAGATACTGCACTATTCAAATTTGATTCTTGTAACTAATATTCAATTACAAAAATATCATAAGAGGCCATTAAATAGGAAACTATGGAAAGTTAGGGTGTCAAACCATGATGCTATTCTTGATACTATCAAAGTTAGAGAAGATCCTAGTGGTTCGTTGGATTGAAATATGTAGGTATGTTGACTTTTCAAATGTGAATGTAATCAATTTTACCAAATATTTTTCATTTTCTAAGTAGTACATATGAATTTCATTTTTAATTACTTGCTAACATTTTTTTGTAGGTTAGTGGTGCCAGATAAGCTTCCACATTCACGTGTTTGGCAATGTCAGTAGAGAATTTTATATTATTCAAGCTAAGAGAAACTCTTGAACAGTAGTGAAAATGCACTTTTAGGTGGATTTAAACATCATGACAGTGTGATAACATGTAATTTTTCTATCTAGATGTGATCGAAGTGATATATTCTTAGGTAGGGGTCTCAAAGGCAGAAATGGCAGTTGGAGCTTGATAAGTTGCTTGTTCAATGCTAAAAAGTTGCATTTTTGGACCTATCATTACAACTTATCCAATGGATTAGTCTCAAAGATTCCACTTGAGTGATTCGAGGTGTGATTAGAGGACTTAAAGTAGGGGAGAGATCTAATGGTTCACAAAAATGACTTAAAAGTTTTCTTTTATGTGTGTTTGAACTTAGGCTAAAAATTTGTATTTTTGTTGTATTGAGAAAGGCATTCTTGAGGCCATAATAGGTGGTGGATTTGTCGATCTAGACTGATGAGAGATCAAGAACCTGGTCCTAGACGTTATCTTCCCCACGCGCTCCCCCCGCCTCCCCCCGCGACATGTGGTAGTGTCAGTTTTTGGTCAAAAAGCATCAAAACCATAGTTTTGCAACCACAACTTAAACTTTGACAACATTTGTTGTTAATGTTTCCGTGCTCCTGAACAGTAGTGAAAATGCACTTTCAAGTGGATTTGATTTTTGATTGATTTGAGCTATATACACTTGGGTAAGGATTAAAACATGTTACAATTGCTAAAAGACTACTAGAAATATAATTTTTAAGAGCTACAAACTCTATTTTGAGAAATTGACCTATTTGAGCAGCAACTAGGTCTAGAGACCTAAAAACTTAAAAAAGTATAATTTGAGAATAAGAATTCAATCTCTTTAAGACCTATAATTGGTTAATTTATTGTAAGTTTTGACACCTAGATAAATACTTGAGTTTTCCTAAGACCTATCTAACTTTTCTTAAAGAAGATTGTTCAAAAAAGGAGAATAGATCTGAGAGATTGGTGACTAGTTAAGAGTAGACCTAATCAGTAATTGACTAGTTTAAAATAATATAATTAGAGAGTGTATTTTGAATCGAGTTGAAAAAAAAAGTGTATAAGTGAGGTTGGAATTTTTTGTGATCTTAGAGCATATGAATAGGACTTTCATAGCCTTCTTAAACATAGAAAAACAAATTGTGCATTAGGTGGTATTAAGGGATGATAAAGGGTTTTGGCCAAAGATGGATCATTGTCTCATGAGTGAATATTTTGTTTCAAGTCAATAAAATTATCTTTTATCAGACTAAAGACATTATAGTCAAGGTCAGGTAGAAGGCCATCTTGCAAGTTTAGCAAAGATAAAGTTGCAAAGATGAAGAAGTAGACCATGTACATGGTCACCAAAAGGAGTTGAGTGCAGAAGAGGTATTGATATAGATTACTTGAGATGTGAGGGAAAATATAAAGGAACAAGAATACTAGAAGGCATACAAGTAGTAGGCCTAGTTTCAAGAAAAGCTAGTCAAAATGGCATTAGAGCCAGGTGAAGGTGAAAGATCAAGTAACTTGTAGGTATAGGTATCTAAGTGAGAAATTTGTAGGGATTTATGAATGATTTTATGTCTTTGTGATGGGTGTCATTGTCATCCCTTCATTTAACCAATCTATGTTGATGTTATTACTTACCAGGGCTAATGTCAAATGATGTCTGTAGCAAAGTGTTTATTAGGTTCAACTAACATTGTTAGTTGGGGGGTTTTGGAGTTGATCTATCTTAAGTTTCTAGTTCCTAAAGTTTTAACTAAGTGTTAAAAGAAACACACTTGCTCAAAAGGTAACCACACCAAACTTAATGAAATGCTTAAAATAAATCACACAATATTGTTGAAAAGTAAATATACTGAAATTGAATATCAAATCCACACCTAAGCTAAGGTTCAAAATTAAGATTATTGAAACTAAGGAAATGATAAATGTTTATTTTAATCATAAAGTGCATACACACATTAATAGTTTATTTGATGTGTAGGATGTCAATCCAATCAAACAAAGTGTTTCTATTAATTCAAATTAAAAACAAATAAGAAACAAATTATAAATATCAAAAGTACACACATCCTATCTCCTTAGGGAGTGGGCCTTTGCTCACCCTTGGAATCAGGATCAAAACAATTTAGTCCTTAGGAATCAATATTGACTAACACATAGAAATGAAAGAGTATTCTTTGCCACAAAATATTCTTGTATTATGTATTTAAAATGACATTTCTTACAATGTTCACATCCTCGCAGATCAAGCAGGGATCTACCTTTTATTAGATACAAAGGAAACTAATTGTCTATAGATACTAGGTAACAACTTAACTAGATAAACAAGCGTATTCATAAAGACTGGTTTATATGGCCAAAATAGAGAGGAACGTTACAACAAAGATCTACACACAGTTAGGGAGATCCTTATGGGATTTGCAACTACTTCTTCTAACCATATTTCATTACCAAATCTCATATACAACGTATTCATATCATTTTGTCCAAAGTTGTAACCTATATCTACTAGCTTCTATAAATGGAAAGCTACATAGATATAGAAGTCTATATATAGATATATGCAAAAATAGAAAGTATCTAAAATATAGCTGGAGGAGTCTGGATCATCAAGGAATGGTTAAAGGAACCTTTGGAATGCCTTGGAAACATGTTTTAGATGAGTCTGTAATGTGTTGTGGAAGTTCATAGCTTGATTGTCAAAATCCGTAGCTCGGTTGTCAAAATTCATAGCTCGATTGTCAAAATCTATAGCTATTTACCGAGGTCCATAAAATGCCTATCAAAGTCCAGATCTTCACTATAATGATAGGTTTGTGACTAAGGCCCTTCCTTGTCTTTATAGGATCATATTAAGACTTTTCTTTGGATGATATAATACTTGTACATATAAAAAATGGAGGACTAAACATGCAAACAATTAGAACATTATGTAAAGAATTCTAGCTTAGACTCACATAAGCTTAAAGAGACAAAAGCATTCATCTTCTACCTTAGACTAGTTATAATCCCTAAGATAGCTTAACCATTCAATCAATGAATAAGTTATTGAATGTTTTGTGAAATTAGAACAACCTAAATGGCATATTAATGGCTATGAAGGATGATATATTATGCTTATAATGAGTCATAGTGTGGACTCATTACTTTGCATTATACAAGTTTGAACATGATTGGGTATGGGTTTTAAGTGAAATCAAATTGTGTTAATGATCAGTTGAAAAGTTGTAAATAGGTGATGACAAATGCAAAATAGATAAGAGTATCATTAGTCATTTTCACTACACATAATCAAATAAAAACTTTAATTTAATAAAATACGGGAGATCCGAGATTTATAACATTGAAAGAAAAGAACAATTTTTTAATCCTCATTTGTGTACAACATTAGATATGAGATCCGATAGGTAATAGTTTGAAAGATCAAAACAACACTATACAATAACATTTTAAATTAAAACTGGATATAAATTAGATAGATTAACATAATTTAGATGAAAACTCTAAATAAATCATATAGTTACATGTGTACAATGTCAATAATACATAGATTGCCATGATAAACATACTAAAAATTTTATCTACCAACATAGTATGTAATGTTGGGTGAATGTCATATACGCATATATAATGCTAAAAATGCGTAAATGGCCATATAGGCATACAAAAATCACTTCTTATGTAAGACATCCTATTCATTAAATAACCTCCCTCTCTTTGCCTTCCTCAAAGAAGACTCTCCTTAGGATGCCCTGTTGGTAGATAGAGATACCTCTAATGCCTTGGATTACTCCAAGGTTCGATTGTGGGTCCTACATTCATAGATCGCTTGTAGCTGAACCTATTCAAATATAAGTATTATTACAAATTTAACATAAAATACATTCAACCAATTGTTAAAAAATTAATTTTAAATTATAGTAAAAAATTATTTAAACATGCAGTTATTATAAGCTCGCAGTCCTACTCAATTTGTTTTTTATGCTCAAACAAGTTAGTGATAGGCTTAGCTGTTCAAATAGGCATCAAAAATAGGGAGGAAAAATGAGAAGTTTTCCTACTAATCATCTGACTGGGACTATCAGATGTCATAGGATAATCCTACATACACAATACATTCACATAAGTTATATTTTCCCCAAGTATATAGTAAAATTATTAAAACAAGTCTATTTTTACAATTTAAAATTACAAGTTAATATATATCTATGTCAGCCCCTGTGTAGATGATATTGCAGCAGCAATGCATATGTTTGTCTCAGCTCACAGTGATGGAGGAGTGTCTTCTTAAGCCATCAACTATTCATGTAAATAAGGTCTCACTTACTTTTCTATAAAGTATCGAAGATATATATGCCAGGTTTTTCTTCTTTATTAAACCAAGAGTGTATTTAATAATATTATACTTGAATTTTGAGATCTAATGTAGGGTCATTTTTAGTTGTCCTAATTTTGGATCGCTTAAGGTTATAGAGGTATTATAAGAAGTGTCTACAGTGGTTAGAATCCATAGAAGTTCTTAGAATTTGAATTTGAAGTCATATTGTGTTTTCCCACCAAATATCGGATTTGAATTTGTAATTAGTGCTAGTGTGGGTTAATGAGATATGTAAATGATGACAAATGTTTGTAAAAGGGCTTATATATGAGTCCTAGATGTGTCTGTAGTAGTATTTCAATGTGCATATTATGAAAAGACAATGTAAACCAAGAACCATGGAAGTGTAACTGCCATGCAACATGCAATGGCCAAGAATAACAAGTAATTTACATGTTGGAGGTAACATAAAAAGTGTAATACATGTAGGAAGTGTGAGTGGAAGAGTAGGAGGTGGAAATAATAGTAGCACTTTGAGAAGGCAGAGTTAGGGAGAAAAAAAGAATCAGAGACATATCAAGAACTTTGTCCTTACTTGTGAAGAATAATGTAGTGTGAGATTTGATCAGTGCACAAATATAAAGTGAGTTTATTTGTTATTGTCTAAAAATCCTGAGTCTCTATTATAGGTAATAATGATTGTTGCTATCCTTCTATGTTGACATATTGTATGGTATTACTCCCTTTGGAGTTCATGAGTTGTTATGCACAGTGTGTAGGAAAGTAGAAGTAACTTTGTTAACACACAACTAGAGTGGAGGTTGGTAAAGCTTCTTTGGATAGAGTAAAATGTAAAAAAGTGTCTAGAGGTTTATGATCAATCCTATGGTGTTCATATCTCTAGTCAGAGAAGATTCAAGTCAGTAGTCTATAGGTTTGAAGTGGTGAAACCCAAGTTTCAATACTCTGTCTTCAGGCACAGTCAAAAAAAGGAGAACATAGTCAGTTTAAAGTGTCATTATAAATGATTAAAAGATGATTAAGGGATAGAGGATTTATATGAAATGAATTTAAACACATTGAAAGTCTAAATACTATTGATAAAATTCAAAAGACATGGGAAGACTATATACAGTCTAATTAGTAATAATTTTGAGTTTGCATAGTCATAATGAAAGATAATATAGAGTTCTTGGAAATAGAGTTGAGGATTTAAGATATTGTGAATGTTGTGGGATGTTATTTTTCCATGTGTGTGATTATTTGAATTTCTCTCAAATGAAGGTAAAGGGTCTTAAGGGTTTATTATGTCTTATTTGTTGACATAGTCATGTTAGAGGGGTACAAAATTTTGTAAAACTACATGTTGGGAGATTTAGAATTGAGAAAGGAAAAGTAATAGTTTGAGAAGATGTGTGGGGTAAGGATAGAGCCATTTCAAGCCTTGGAATCTTTGATAAGGGTCAAAAGGTAATTATAGATCATTTATTATCCTCTTGGGTAGGTGCAAGACTGAAACAACACAAGTTAGGGTTTGAAACTAAAAAATGAGATAACAAGTGATTTAACTGATGAAAAATCACTAAAATTTGTGGACAAGTGTATTTATATAGGAGGAAGAGGATTTTTAAGTTTTAAAGTTGATTTGAGTCCATATGGTACAGTTTCATAGTCAATAGCCTTGAATTAGGCCTAGGAGACCTAATTAGTCTTAAGGGGTGTTGAGTTAGGTGTTCTCCAAAGAGAGTTAAATGATAAAAGTTTGTGTCAAGCTATGTGATGTAAAGGGGTATTTGAATGTGGGTTTGGTTTGGTTAAGATATTTTTAATTTACTCAAAACAAGGAGGTTTACCTTAAAAAAGGGCTAGTAGAAAGAAGGTGTCAAAGAGGAAAGAAGAGTTAAGTGAAGAGTTGAAGCTTTGGGGTTGTGTGGAATGGTTGGATGCATGAAATGAGTTGTAATTGAGTAGGTATATGGTCTTATAAGTATTGTGGAAGGACAGAATCAAAGTATCATGTATACCTATGAAAACACATAAGAAGATTATCAATAGCAGAGCAAGGATAAAGAGAGAGAACATGAAAATAGAGTATGAACTGAGGAGGTTGATGTCAAAAGGAAATATTGCAGAGGTAGTTGATTAGTAAAATGACTTCAAGCAGAGGAGGATTAAGTGAATAAAAGGAGGCTTAAGAGCCATTGAGTAGGTAAGAGTGAACAAGAAAGACCTAGTAAATGCAAAGTGATCAAAGAGATAGAGGTTGAAGACAAAAGCCAAAGAAGGACAAGAAAATATTAGCGCTGGGTATTTGGTAGAGGTAAGTGTATGTTTTCATCCATATCAGGGAAGTTTGTTATAACCTCTGCATCAAGATACTTGATAGATAAATTTAACTTAAACTTACAAGGTAAATACAAATAAACTAAATATACATAAAGCATAAGATTAACTCAAAATTTTACCTCTGTATAAGTAAAAGGTGTCATCCTAATAGATACTGATGCATTAGTGGATGGGCCGACAACTAATTTTGAAAATGTAAACAATGGTTGTGTCAAATCAAATACTAAAAATGTTGACTGTGATAATGAAGGCACCATCACCTCCTGGGACATAAAAAATGACATATATATTACTCAATTTCTATGTAAATTAATTGCTATCTAAATTAAATTTATAAATATAACTTAAATTTAACATCGCATTTATATAAAATATACCTGCATCTATGTAGTGGTTGATGTTTGCACACCAAATATGTATGCCAAAAACTCATCACTCATAAGTATATTATCCAAGCCTTTTGAACCACCAACACCACCATCATCAGAAGGTCCAATGCACATAGCTCCACAAGAACTGCAAGGGTGGGATTGGGTATGCACATTAGGTGGTGTATCTCTAACATTGGTTTGTGAGATCCTATTCATATGTTGAACGAGTGTATCAGTGAGCTAACTAAGTGCATGTAAAGTGTTGATCTCCATGACCTACTGAAACTATAGAGGGGATCTCGAGCTTAAGTGACTTGTGGATACGGATCTGTGCACGCTAATTAATTGCACTATGTACACCTAGTCAATCCTATGTAGAGCCTTTCCCTTGGCCTTGAAACTCACTACAATTAAAATAGTTTAGAATCTCATTGAGGATAAGCACATAGTAGAGTTTCCTCAAAAAATACAACGGGACCTCATGGTTGTTACATGCTAGATAATCAAATACCATCCACCATCGTTCTCAAAAATTGGTTGTGATTAAATTTTGTTGACAATGATGGATTGAAAAACGTTTAGCAGTTACCGAAAATGGTGCATTGGTGGCTAGGTCAATGAATAAGGTGCAAAAGAAGGATTTCGATATGTCTTTGTTCTTGACCTCAAGTGCTAACAATTTGTTAGCATAATAAGCCATACAATTACCCTGATATGAAGCCCATATGTGAATTTGACTCATTATAGAGTCAATTTGACCTAATAATGTATCTACGAAATTGGCTAGATAGGTGTGGTGGGTGTTGGTGGAAGTTGGATCCCTCATTCTCCCAATTAATTCTTCAAATTCAATTTTATTTTCCATAATGTGGTCAACTAGACTCTCTTGACTGCCTCAGGGATTTTGTGGAACTATAGGAGGGTTAAGAGGAAGAACAAGACGGTTTTGTGGAGGGTTAAGAGGAGGAGCAAGAGGGTTATGTGGAGGGTTAGGTAGAAGAACATGAAGGTTAGCAAGATGGGTTGTTCAAAACAACTAAATTACCAATTAAAAAATGAAAATAATAAAAAAAATTACTAAAATTTAGGGTTAACAAGTGTAGATTTTTAGCACTTACCTCTTCTATGTGGTGGCATCATCGATTAGCGGCTTTCTGGGATGAATTTTAGCAAGGTTTAGCCTCTCTCACCTAAAACGTGACCACATAATGGAAACACGTAGGAAACAAAGAAAGCTCAAATGCAAAATGAGGAATTTTGCATTCAAATTTTGATTTTGATTTTTTTTGTTACATAGGTAATGCAATCGCGTTATTGAAAACAATAATAACGTGATTACATTAATAATGCGATCACATTATTAACGTGATCATGTTATTTATGTGATCTCGTTATTATTGTTTTCAATAACGTGATCGCATTACCTGTGTAACCAAAAATAAAATAAAAAGCCTCTCAAGGTTTAGCCTCTCTCACCTAAAACATGACCGCATAAAGGAAACACATAAAAAATAAAGAAAACTCAAATGTAAAATGAGGAATTTTGCATTTGGATTTGGATTTTTATTTATTTATTTTTACATAGGTAATGTGATTGCATTATTGAAAACAATAATAACATTATCACATTAATAATGCAATCACATTATTAATGTGATCGCATTAATAATGCGATCACATTATTTTTTTAAATAACATGATCGCATTTTTTTATAAGGTATTCAGGTTATGGCTTGGTAATCACCAAGCCATAATTTAAATAACACGATCAAACATATTAAATAATGCAATCACATTAATTAAATAATGCAATCGATTTAATTAAATAATGTGATCATGTTATTTAATAATGTGATCACATTATCGAAAATGTCTATGGAATTATCTCCCAACTAAATTCACTTACCCATGTGTGATAAGCAAAATTCATTTCAACTTATAAAACATGATAAGTAAAACATGATGTCTTTCCAACTATAGTTCATCCCATGAAACATGATTGATTTAACAAATATTTAGGTTGCAGAAGGACAATACGATAGAGTATAACCACTACGGATGTTAAAATAAACTAGTGAATGAAAATATTCATTTGTTGTTAGAAAATGATTCACTAATCTTCAACATGGCTTTCCCAATAAAATTCAAAGTTGAGACCAAATTGAGTTGCACATTGATCTTTTATTCTTCAATCTTGATCAATGTTTCCTCATTCACATCTTCCCTCTGCATTCGGTGTTCAAACAAAGCGAAGTCCTTCTCATGGCATTTCATTCGCGCCTCCTTAGCCATCTGTAGAGTAGAAACCACTGACTTATTATTCTCAACAATAATATCTTTTAGATTTATAGCTTTGAATATTATTATTTTTTTCTCTATGGATTGGGTTTCAAATGGTACTTCAGGTGTCTGGTAGTCATTACATTTTTCATTCTCATTTGGTGAAGAAAATTTCTCATTGACCCCAGTTTATCTCAGAAGTGTCAATGGTTATATTTCTAGGATTGATTGATCTATCTTCAATAACATTAACATCCATTGCATCAAAAAGCTCTTCTGTATACTTTGGAGGGAGCTTTTTTCTGAATCCTTTCTTGAGTTGTCATACTCCAATAACTATCATGCCCTGAGGGAATATTGTTTTTATAATCTCTATTTTTTTATAATCAAGTTGGATGTGTTCCCATCAATATCGATATTGAATTGGTGTATGAATCACACCGTGATCAACAAAATATTTTTGCACATTTCTCCACTTTTCAGAGGATGATATAGCCTTTTTCATGGCTCCACCATTGGACTATGTTTCTCTCTCAATACACTTTGTATCAATCAAAGCAAGAGTATGTGCAACAGTCCAATGAACTCTACCCTTTTGGGAAGGTAGGACAAATGACTGAGTTTTTATGGCTTCTTGTTGTGTGGGAGAAATTTGTTGTGCAGATTATTCTCCATAATTGACTTCTTCAACAAAATTGTTCTCTGTCATAGTGATGTCAATATCTTCCTCAATGTTTACTTGTGTACATGGAACTTGGGTACTTGAAACAAATTTAGAAAATGTATCATTATGTATGGATAAATCATTATTCAGGGATAATAGATCTCCATATTGTACGTCATCCTCTATAAATAATGAAGTATATATATGGAACCCGGACTTTGTAGAAGTTGGACGAAACACAAATCTATCTATGAATTTATTTTATATCTCTACCTATAATAATGAAATGGGTAAATGCATTAAAAATATAAATTGATTCATAAGTTACAATCAATTGCAGAGGTACAAATATAAGATTGCAAGCAAAGACATTGTTAAAAAACACCAAGCTACAATCAGTTGAGGAAGAACGAATTTGGCAATGACTCTTAATTCATGCGGGCATGAAAACTAGGACATGCCCCTATAATAGTCTTGTGTCTTTCCTTATGGTACCCTCATTTTGGTCACAATCAAAGACTCAACTACTTCAAACACCCATCTGTAGATTTTATGTTTTGAGAGGGGATCTAGAGGCCCACTAACTCGTATTAGCTTTTTTTGAGATGGTGTAATGGAACTGTCATTTGGGTCATCATATTACCAACATAAATCCAGATATAATGCATTATGGTTTCGAATTCTTAACATCTCCCTCTTAATCATAAAAGCGGTGGCAGATTAGGTAGTAGTTGCACTCTCTCTCATGCTGCCTTGCCGAAGGAATCACAATAGATGAGGGATCTGTCGGTGGACCAAAATAAAAGATTGTAACAAACTAGGGAGGATGCAATGATGGAAAATCAAGCTCATTGTTTGTTTCAAGTGGTAATGAACCATGAAATGAGGACACCAATGCATTCAATCTCTACTTTCTCATCACTTTTGCAGGATGAAATTGAAAATAACAAACGAGCCATTGCTGACATGTTGGTAAAAGGTAAGAGACTCCTTTATGCATTTGTTAACAACATAATGGATTTTTCCCACTCGAATGAATATATTTTGGATCTTGAGCTTCAGCTACACCTTACATTGAAAGAGGCAACACATTTCTTAAAATATATTTGTGACAGCAAGGGTATCGAATTCAGTTTTGAAATGGGTGACAGTATTCCACCCAAAAATGCCCAATATTAGTCCGTGTTTGTGTGGAGGACATAATTGAAGGTAGATGGAGCCTCAATGGATACCATCGTTTTGCAAAGGCTTTATATATATCTAAGATTTGAAATTAAGACCACTTGCTTAAGGTCAAAAAATGTTATCATAAATTTTGAACAAGATGTTTCTAGGAATATAATTCATTTCCCAAAGTATAGAGGCCTTCAATATGCCATATGCAAGAAGTTCGTGCAGGTACGTCTTCTTGGTCATGGCTTTGCACAGAACTAATCTATAATAAATGCACATGCCAGAGCCCCTATAGAGCTGTAAATGGCTAAATTCAAATATATAGAGCAGGGAGTAGTTTACCTATCTTACAAAATGGTTTATACTTGCGCTTTGTAGGAATGAATTTTTACTTTGATGTGACCCATTTTGACGGTTGGGTTCATTGCTCTTAGAGAATTTGTATATAGCTAGATTTGCACACATGGAACATTAATGCATTATGGTTTCAAATTCTTAAATGACCAAAGAATAGTATTGGACAAAAAATTAGGAAGTTATATTGATCAATTTTGACAAAATATTATTCGAATGATGAATCAATGTTAGAGGAATGATAAAGAGAGAGATGTTTTCTTTTTGAAATAAAGAAGAAATTGTTGAAATGCAAGAAGAAATTGTTGAAATGCAAGAGGTTCATTAGAAAAGTACCTTTGATCTACAATAGCTCCTCCAATATCCTCCAATCACGAATATGATTTGCTCTGCTTGGCTCTACTCTGTTGTATCTTGTCAAAGATATATAGGGTGGTTGTATATATTGCAAAATTGTGTAAAAGCTTGGAATAAAAATTGGAGAGAAAATGTTGGCGGGAAATGCATGCAGGGACAACAACTAGCAGAAGAAAGAGCAAAGTTTTAAGCACAGGTAAAATAATTCTTATGTCCCTCACCGCTTGACTGCCCTAGAAAAATTCTCCCTAAACAATCATTGCTCAAAAAATTTCGAACATATCAAATATAAACAATAAACATTGGCAAAACAATTACATAAAACCCCCTTTTAATAAACTGAAAACCCCTCACATAAAATCATAACTAAATCTAATTAATTTAACAAAACTTCTAATTATATCATAATATTGCTAATACATTTTTCAATTGAAACTCCTACAAAATAGCATCCCAAATATTCATGTCACTAAATAAAAAGGTCCTCGAAACCACATCACCAAACTTATGGAAATTAGTTTTCAATAAATTAATAGAAAAATAAATAAGAAAATTTCGAGTGTTAAATTAAATTACAAATTAATACTTTTAGAGTGATTGTAGGGGTAATAAAGGGCAGGAAAGGGGTTATAAATATCGGTCCATACCACCTTACCCGTCGGCTACGGACTGTGAGGCAATTCAAAGGGCAACTGCCATCCCGCATGGCATTTATCATACTTTGGGAGACGCGCTCTCAAACACCTTCCTCCCACGTATGTCTGAAAAAGAGTGAGTGCTACCTGCTCTTTTCATTATTTCTACACCGCCTTCCCCATTTTCATGGCCATTTCAATACACAACACCAGTATTCATAAGCCAAGCTGGGCAGTCAAAATTGCCCTAACATCCCGTCTGTCTATTTTCAGAGTTGCAGTGCTCCCATTATTGTTTTGTTAAATTAGCGTTTATCTCTCAGTTCAGTTTTGAGATTTTTGGTTTACACACAACTCTACGTGCCTCAACAGAACATGGAAACGAACACAATTTCAACGTTTTTTTAGTGTCGTAAGTGATGGAGCGTTGCAAAAGAGGAGCGTGGTATGGCACAGCGCAGTGACAGGTAAGGATTTTTTTAGTCCTTGCTTAGGCTATGAGCTTTCTTAGTGTCTAAACAAATTCATCTTTTTTTGCCACTCATTATTAAAATTAAAATTAAAATGTTTATGAATTTAAGCACCCCAACTTCTCCCGTGTCCCAGCTACAATCCCTTAAGATTATAGCCCATATTGTTATAAATACAGCAGAAAAGAATATTAAGTATAATTTTATGGGCTATTTTCATTTTCAAGTGAGTAATTTCATATAAAATGTTCAACACTTGATTTTTTTTTTGCCAAACAACTAGGTTTCCAGATACTATTACATTTAATTGAATATATATATTAACAAATATAAGATTAGCAGATGTTTTCATATTTTGCTAAGCTTATATTTTGTTAATACAGTTCCGTATATATATTCACTCCCAAAAAAAAATGACAACCATATATTTGTTAATACATTTGACTGAATATATATATGTTATATTTGTTAATACATTTCTATGTGCAATTTTTGGCTGACCGTCAAAATTCTGAAATATTATGTAAATATATAGTCTTTCATATTTCCTTCTTTAAAGATGGATAATCATAGCTTTTGAAGGGCAATGTTGAATGGATATCTGTCATAAAAATTTCACCTGAAGAGCAGGATCGAACTTGACCATCAAATTTAATCACTGATTGAAGGGGTGCCACAATCACAAAATGGGGTGGATTGTGCAGTTGATGAATTATGACCCACCCACATTTATATACGTATATACACACATGCACATATGCACTCAAATGTACAAATGCATATCTATGCAAGGTCGTGCTTGGCGTGATTTGATGCCAGTTTATACCAGAGCTGAGATTTGATGCCCCCTTTTTACCAATTTACACATATTTAACTATCTTATAAAAATCTACCCATTCCAATTCACATGATAATCATTTTTGAAAACCACCAATCTTATTTGCATCTTGTATATGTATATGGATTTGAATGTATATATTATTGTCCATTAGTAACCATAACAGGGTAATAGGACCCCAAGAAAAGTACATTTCAAACAAGATCTTGCAAGTGAAAAAGAGATAAAAGCATAAAACATGAGCTAAGTTAAAAAGGGAATAAAACAGAAAAAGGGGACGAGCTAAGTTGTTGAATCTTTTTCATGGCAATGCAGTGATTGTGGAGTAGAATAATAAGTCTGTTTGTGCCTCTGAAATTGAGGTTGAAGAAAGATGTTTGAACCATGAAATAAATAGTTGTGTTCACGGCTCTTAAAGAGACTAACACATGTGGAGTAGAATAATAAGTCTGTTTGTGCCTCTGAAATTGAGGTTGAAGAAAGATGTTTGAACCATGAAATAAATAGTTGTGTTCACGGCTCTTAAAGAGACTAACTTTGTGTTGGGTCATTTCTTTGATGAATAGAGCTGCACATCTTTGATCCACATAATAAATAATATTTTCTTAGAGAGCCTTGATTTCCTTTGAAGAGGTAGTAAAAACTGCCACATATCTCATAATATTCTGGACACCTTAATACGAAATGCTTATATGATGATGAATAGACCTATACATCTTTGATCCTCATAAAAATTAAGATTTCTTAGCGAGCCTTGATTTTGTTTGAAGAGGCAGTAAAAATTGCCACATATCTCATAATACTCTGGGCACCTCAATACAAAATAATCATATGATTCTGGTTTATTATCATTTACACATGGGCTGATGTAACAGGGTAAAGTGCTCTGACTCCATGCAATGCCGATGAGAGCATACCTGCAATACACCCGAAGAAAATGTCTAACCAAAAGAGAACTTGGTGTACTTGGAGTAATATGTGCATCTTCTATTTTAAGATAGTACTCCAAGTAGTGATGCATTTTTGTTGACAGTGGTTCCAATGGTTCTATTCAAGCTGATTTTATGTGGGACTTGTAGATCTCATCCCCCAATACTCCATGAATATCTCTTTTCAAGATGTGGGGAGTATTGATGGAAAAGGCAGCGCTGGAATTTGACATTCAATATTACAAGTCGCAAAAATTTTAAGTGACGGTCTAGAAAATTATATGGCCCTCACTTGACGTTCAAAATTTAATATGCATGTGAAAATAATATTTTTAATACTAATAATTCCATTTTTCTTAAGAATTTATTTTGGTAATAATTACAAAAATGGACCACTTGACCCACAAGTTCAGTAAGCATTTGTTACTAGGGGTTGGGGAAGGAACCGGAAATGTAATATGCAGTTTTGGGCTTCTCACCCTCTAGCTCTTTTTCCCATAGGAGGAAGGAGGATAAAATATTAACAAGATGTACATAATGCATCTGTGAAGATAATTTTTTTAGGAACCTATATCCCTTAGGTGAAGGAAGGAAATTAGAAGTATTTAAAAAAGGAGAAAGAAATAAATTTTAAAAAGATTTTGTTACAGTTTGGTAGCAAGACAATTAATGAACAATTGGAAGAGATGATCCCTGAAAAATTATTTCCAAATTCTGACTTCCTTCCAAAGTTCTAATTTTTTAGCATAGCAACACTATTTGGGAGCTTAAATGTTTCAGCAATTTGTAAATACTAAAAGTAATTTAACTAGAATTGTAGCTTTGTAAGTTATATTTGTAAAAAAATAAATCAAATAAAAGCATAAAAATTAAGTAATATAAATATTATAAATTTAAAATTTAATTTATAGTTTAATTAATCTAAAAATGTTTCTATTTCATCAATTAAAAACAGTCTCTTTTTCATTAGTAAAAAAAATGTTTCTTTTTCATTGATATGTAATATTTGATTTATTATAATTTTATTGGAACTCATTAATATATCTAATAATTATAAAAAAAATAATACTTAGATGGTTACAAAAAAAAGTGGTTGGTTGGTATTCACGGCCTGTTTTGTATCCATGTAAAAGTACACTACTTAAAACAACAAAATCAAAATACCGTTTAAATGTTTATACACACAAGTAGAATATAATGTTAAACTTAATTATTATTGAAGTTAGAAATTAATTCTAAATTTAATGATTATTAAGTTTAAAATTATATTCTACTTGTGTGTAGCCGTGTTTAAACGACGTTTTATAATTTCTTCAGTTTTAACTCATTTTTCGAAAGGAGTATACAGAGCAAGCGCAAAGAGGCAACCATGTAGGCATCCAAAGAACATCCTCCCCCCATAGTAGTTATAAATAAAAAGCCCTCTCGTAGTTATAATAAGGAATCCCATGATAACCACGTTCATTTTTAAAATTGCATCTATATCCTGAGTTTTCAATGCAGCTTGGGTTTGCAATGCAACCCGTTTTCACTTACCAACATCATAGGAGCATACCAACATCAATGCCAATGTAGATGCCTCTTTGAAGTTTATATATATATATATATATATATATATATATATATATATATTCCTTAGTTTTAACTCATTTCCTAAACCAAAGTATATGGAGCAAGCGTAAAGAGGCAACCGTGTAGGCATCCAAAGAACATCCTCCCCCCATATTAGTTATAAGTAAAAAGCCCTCTCAAAGTTGGGTATGTGCAATGAGTTGGGGGATAATTTCATGGGCATACCCTTTATTGCGTACGCATTATTCACATAATGCGTATGTGAATAATGCATATGTGTTATTAAAGGTATGGCTCGGCAATTGTTGATCCATAATGTGTACGCATTACAACAACGCGTACACATTATAATGCATACGCATTACTTGCAATATTTTTTTAAAAGCTCATGGTCGAATGCTGCATTTCACATTTTTCCAACTCCTAAGTATTATTCCATGATCACGTTCTCCTCCAAAGACCTCAAAACTCACCATAAATCCATTGGAAAGCTCAACACGTCTTAAACTTGACAATGCCGCCACGTAGATGAGGTAAGCGATAAAAAACTACACCTATTAACCTTGTATTTTACTAATTTTTTATTTTTTACATTGTTTAATTTGTAAATTGTTTGTTTTAAACAGGTCAATCCACTGTAGGAAACTATAACTGTCCCCCCTAACCCTCCATGTGACCTTGCTATTCCTGTGGCTCAAAGAAGCAAAGTATAGTTGCCCTTTCTTCTACAGAAGCAAAGTGTGTTGTAGTCACTTCAGCAGGTACACAAGCATTATGGCTTAGAAAACTTCTTGAAGAAATTAGAGAGATTCAAGTTCAGCGCACAATTATTTTTTGTGATAACATTAATGCTATTAAATTGGCCAAGAATCTAGTCTATCACAGTAGGACAACATTTTGATTTAAAACATCATTTTATCTGAGATTTAGTGCAGAAGAAGGTAGTAGAATTGAGATACATCAACACTAAAGAATAGTTAGTAGATATCTTCACTAAGGCAGTTGCAAAGGATCAATTTTTGAAACTCAGAGATCAAATTGTGAGCCCTCTCAGCATCAAGGGGGAGTATGTTGAAAAGTGATGCTAAAATGCAATTCACTCAGTTCTATTTTTAGATTATTGGTGTAAATTTAGTTTGCATGAACAGTTTTTGTGGAGCTAAATTTAGACAGTTAAATTTTAGTTAATATATTTTTAGAAAAAATAAAGCCTTAGAAAGGCTAGAGTTGGTTTTAGTTGATATTACATGCAAATTATTATTTAGATAAATTTAAAATATTTTATTTAATAATTAGAAAAGCATGTTCACATGCAGTTCTATTAATACATTATAATTGATCTTTATTTTCAAGGAGGAGAATGATTCCAATAATTTGAAGTATTTTTTTAATTTTTGCAATTCTTATTTCTTCTATATTATGAATATTGCATATATTTTGTTGTGATTTAATTTTATTTAAAATTCTACAGACTTTCAGTCATCCAAACTACCTCCTCAATCAGAATCACTAAAACCAACAAGATTGAACATTTTAGAAGTGTAGTAATGAATACCAAAATCTAGAGTGGCTTTCACATACCTCAAAATTCTCTTCGTTGCTTTCATATATATTTCTGATGGCTCTGCCATGTACCTTGAAACAAGTGAAACTGAATAAACAATATCTGCTCTTGTATGAGTTAGAAACATTAAGATTCCAACAATACTTCTATAGGTTATCTCATCAACTCTTTCAACACCATCATCTCTACACAACACAACTCCATGAGCAACTGGAGTGGAGACTAGTTTACAATCCAACAATATCAAATTTCTTCAACATATCTTTAGCATACTTTGTTTGACAAATAAAATTTTTATTCTCCCTTTGATAAACCTTCATTTTTAAAAAATATTTCATGAGGCCTAAATCTTTCATCTCAAATTCATTCATCATGGAAACTTTGAATTCATCCTTCATCATAGAACTGCTACCCATATACAACAAGTCATCAACATACAAACTTACAATTAGAATATCATTACCTTCTTGTTTGTGGTAGAGTGTAGGTTCACTCTTACTTCTTTGAAAGCCATTCTCTTGAAAATATCCATCAATCCTAGCATACCATGCTCTTGGTGCTTGTTTGAGGCCATACAAAGCCTTCTTTAACTTGTAGACATGATTTTTTTCCTTGCACTTCAAAACCTTGTGGCTAGTCCACATATAATTCTTCTAAGTACCCATTCAAGAAGGCATTTTTCACATCCATATGATGGATGCTCCAATTCTTTTGAGTTGCTAATGAAATCAACATTCTAATGGTCTCTTGTCTTGCTACTGGTGCAAATGTCTCTTCATAATCAATGCCATACTTCTATGTGAAGCCTTTAGCAACTAATCTCGCCTTATGCCTTTCAACACTTCCATCACTGTTACACTTAGTCTTATAGACCCATTTGGTGCCAATCTTCTTCTTGTCATGTGGAAGCTTTGTAAGCTCCCAAGTGTCATTCATGTGAATAGAATCCATCTCTTCTTGCATTTCTTGCATCCAAACTTCATTAGTATATGCATCTTTAAAACATGATGGTTCAAAATCAGTCTTGGTAAGTAAAGAAAAATTCAGTGTCTCACCTCTCGGATTTTCCTCATGTGCTTGATTTGAACTCTTTTGATAAATGTCACTCGATCTTTTTACCTTCCTTGTAGAACTAGGACTTGAATCTGGACTTAAACTTGGAATTGAACAACTAGATAAGGGGTTACTTGGTGGATTTGTAGCACTTGGAACAAAAATATTAGTGGGCTGCCCATGATCAATATCATCCATAATAACTTCATTTAAAACAGATTTTGAATTCTCCATATGGCCTTTTTGATGACCATAAACTCCCCCTTCATCAAAAAATGACATCTCTTGACACAATAAGCCTATTAGTGAGAGGATTATATACCCTGTAAGCTTTACTTTCTTCACTATATCCAACAAAAACACATGACTCACTTTTGAGATCTAACTTTTGCCACTTTTGATTAAGAACATGAACATAGGCTAAGCAACCAAAAACTTTGAAATAATTATCATTTGGTTTTTTCTCATACCAAGCTTCATACGGAGTCATCTTGTCAAGTGCACTAGTGGGACTCCGATTAAGAATATATACTATTGTAGCAACTGCATCTCCCCAAAAAGAATTGCTTAATCTCTTTGTTTGTAGCATGTTTCATGCCATCTCCACCATTGTACAATTCTTCCTTTTAGATACACCATTTTGTTGAGGTGTGTATGCAGTGGTGAGTTGTCTTCTGATGCCATGCATATCACAATAACCTTGAACGACTTTTGAACAAAATATTCCTCCATGATCAGTCCTTAAGCATTTGATTTTGCACCCTTTGTCATTTTCTACAAGGGCTTTAAACCTCTTGAATGTCTCAAGAGCTTCACCTTTGGTCTTCAAAAAAAAAACCCAACACTGTCGTAAGTAATCATCAATAAAAATAATGAAATATGATGACTTACCCAAACTCTTTGTGATGCGTAAACTACACTGATAAACTCAAAGTGAAGTCTTAAAACTGCGGATTCTAAATTTTTCAAACTGATACAAATTCTCAAAATACTCAAAAGAACTTGCAAATTGTTTGGCAAAAGTGTTCTCGGTTATCAAATTGGATTGGAATTGTCACCAGACTTTTCACTTCCATTCACCAATTAAACCGATTTTTGTTTTAAATCAAATGTTGTAAGTTGTCATTTTATTAAACTTGCATATGTTCATGATTAATTAAAAATAAAAAAATTGAATGTAAAACATGCAATAAATGACAAATTACCACGTGAAATTGATAACGGAGTTCGGCATCTCTTGCCTATGTCTCCGGATTTGCCCAATAGTGAGGACCGTTTCTATTAAATTTACGCAACAAATGACTTACAAATTCTTTAAAACGTTGCACAACTTCCCTTAGGTCTGATCTCTGTCCAAAAACTTCACCTCGCTGAAATACTCAAGCTCGAGCACACGAAAATTCTTCCTCAGTGTTCAATCCCCTTCCGAATGTGTTTTGGTCCCTTCACTTAAACTATTGGTATATCCAAATAATAATAATAATATACTTCTCTTTTTAATTACAAAACATAATTAAAAAGGCTTACTTACTATATACAAGGCCAAATATTGAAGAAAATTCCATTTGGTAGCTATCTCCAAGCTTCTATCTAGCTCTCGGTCTCTTAATAAAAAAACACAGTCCGGCGAAGTTTAAATTCAAATACAGGTTCGTGCCTTATATAACACTTCCAAACCCATAGCTTGGACGGTCAAGACTTATCTCTTTTACTGGGCAGGTCACGATTTCAAGTCTCGAATCTTCTATTTGGGCGCTTAGCTTATCTTTTGTCCCACATTAGCAAATGGGAATCGACTTCATTGCTTTTTAATAGGTAAGTGGCCTTTTTACCAATGTCGATGCCCCTTTTGGTGGGCTCAAGGCGCCTTACATAGCATGGTACGTTGGTTCAAGTACCAACTTGGCATATATGCTAACTTTGACTGCCAATATAGAAATGCATATGGCTCGGTCTTCGTGGAACGACTTAAGGCTCCAATCTCGAGGCATGTGGAAAGATTGACTCATCATTTCTCACGGCATTGGTGGCAAGGCCAAGTGTAGTTGGCATGGTACACATTTCTCACAGTCACAAAAGTTGGCATATATCTCGATGACTCAGCAAAGTAGTTGAATGGCCATGGTAAGTTGGTTCTCCCATGTGACGTATGGGGAAATGGTAAATAAAATATTACCAAGCTATTTAAAACATACAATTCAGTTGTCCCACATGCATTTGGTGGGCACGATAGAATGTTTTAAAAACAAATGCAAATACATAGCATTGTGAAATGGAGTCAAAGGCACCCCTCCTTAATCAAGTGTGTTGACCCTCGCTGAGGGCCCCAAGCGAGCCAATAGCGGGGCCCATAGTTCTCCATACGACCACTCTCAAAGACCGGAGGCTGAAACAAAACTAAACACCAACTAAATTTTTGCACGAACGTATTAAAACATACTGCCACATGTCAATGACTGATTGGTCCACTTGTCGCATTCTAATTGCGACACTCATTGCGACACCTCCTTATTTTGTCTGTCGCAAAATAACTTTAGCAGCGTATATCTTCGGCATTCGGACTCTGTTTTGCAAATAGTGAAAAGCGTTGAAAAGATCTTGACGAACTCTACGCTGTGAAATTGGTTTCATCACTACTTGGAAACTTTTTTGGAACTGAACTCCGTATCACACCTCCCTACAAAAGAGGCTTTTGGTCTCCAAAAGTCTACTATCTCATGAAAATTGATAACTAGTCTACTGCATCACATCACACAGAACCCAATCATAGCAAGAAATGAACATTGGCAAAATAAATGATTCACAACTCAACTAAAAATGCCCACAACATGGCTTGAGAAAAGGAACCTACAACTGCCAATAATCTAATCACAACATACCAAAATTGTCTGCCCATGTAACATTATGTAAAGCGATGAACTGTCAATAATTGAAACAATTCCCAATGTAACTGCAAAACAAGTTTGTTAATGCCGACAACATACAATAAATGTTGTGGACATGTTGCAATACAATGCCCTGGTATGGGACTTATATGCTAAGCAAATGCAAACAACACAAAGTGTATATTGCCTAACATCCAAACATGCCCATAGGGTCTTAACAATGCATCTATACATCCATGTGCCAAAAATAGTTACATTCTTAAAATAGCAGTTAAATTTGAGACAAGTGTTGTAAGAAATTAACTCAACCTACAACATGCATTCTGCTATTATCTCCAACTGATCAAATGAGTTCAAGTCTTCTAGACAACTCACATAGCATAAATAGGAGATTCTAAAAACATAGAGCTATTCGACATAAGGTGAGAATTGAAATACTTCGAATGATAAACCTGTCTCGAAGTGTTCTCACAAGCTCTACTAATGCATCATCAAAGCTTATTCTTTCCCTTAACAGAATTCTTAACAATGATTTGAAAAACAAGTTTATTATTAATCCACTTAATCAAATTTTTTGCCTAATTAACTTGATTTCCTCAGTGGATTCCTTAACATCATTATGGATTGATTTAACTTCATTGAACTTATTAATAGGTAGATAAATCATCTTAGTTTTACTATGTCTAAAATGAAAAAATGACTGAAGTTTAAAATAATGATCAATCTGATGTCCACTCATATGGCAATGATTGCATAAAACCTTCTTAGGTGAGGTCTCCCTTTTACCTCTTCTCGTTTTGCCATGACAAGAATGGTTATAAACATCTGTAATCTGCTTAATCATAGCATGCCTCTTCCAACAAAATTCAACACTATGGTTATGCATCCCACAAAAAGTGCAAGGAAATGATTGCATCATCTTTTGAATGTTAAATCCAAATTTCTTAAACATAAAAAGTGGATCAAAAGATTTAGTGCTAACTCTAGTGTAGGAACTAGGAGATGGAATCTCAATACCTCATCTATGTGTCCTCTTACACTGCACATGCTCTACTAGTGGCTTCGTTCCTTTGCTATTAGAAGCTTGTCTTCCTTTAACCATGGAGGAAGTTTCTCCAATTTCCACCTGCTCACTAGTGTAACTCAAACCTGCATGAAGAGATATATGCTCTACTTGTATTGGGTTAGTAATTCTTTGGCCATCTCGACCAAGACCTCTTCCATTAAAGCCCATTTTATTTAAAAATTTGGATCTTATACTCTTAGTGTGTTGTTCAAAACTACCAAAAACATCATTACTTGAATTCAAATCTGAATGGAAAGAAGTAGAATTACTTGGTGAATAACTTACAGTGCATTCAGTCATAGTCTCTGCATCTGAAATAGAAGGCATGGCCTTCTTTGGTTCACCACATTACAATTTGATCAAGAGCTCATCCTTAGATTCAAGCTCGGATTTCAAACTTGTAATCTCCTTATCCAAGGAGTACAATCTTGCTCTCAAAAAAGCATTCTCTACCTAGATCTGTTGGTTATATGCTTCAAGCTCATCAAGCTTGGCTCTGTTTGACAACTTGCCCATTGCACTTGTCAAATCACAAAAATCAAAACAAATGCTGAAATAGAAACAAAAACAACCAACTGTTAAATCTTGTTGCTCAACTGCTCTGATACCAATTTGATCTGTAAACTACACTGATAAACTCAAAGTGAAGTTTTAAAACTACGAATTTTGAATTTTTCAAACTGATACAAATTCTTGAAATACTCAAAAAAACTTGCAAATTGTTTGACAAAAGTGTTCTCAGTTATCGAATTGGATTGGAACTATCACCAGACTTTTCGCTTCCATTCACCAATTAAACCAATTTTTATTTTAAATCAAATGTCATAAATTGTCATTTTATTAAACTTGCATATGTTCATGATTAATTAAAAATTAAAAAATTGAATGTACAACATGCAATAAATGACAAATTACCACATGAAATTGATAACAGAGTTCGGCATCTCTTGCCTACGTCTCCGGGTCCGCCTAATGGTGAAGACCATTTCTATTAAATTTGTGCAACAAATGGCTTACAAATTCTTTAAAACGTTGCACAACTTTCCTCAAGTCTGATCTCTGTCAAAGAACTTCACCTCGCTGATATACTCAAGCTCGGTCACACAAAAATTCTTTCTCAGTCTTCAATCTCCTTCCAAATGTGCTTTGGTCCCTTGACTTAAACTATTGGTATATCCAAATAATAATAATATACTTCTCTTTTTAATTACAAAACATAATTACAAAGGCTTACTGTGTACAAGGCCGGATATTGAAGAAAATTTCATTTGGTAGCTATCTCCAAGCTTCTATCTAGCTCTCGACCTCTTAATAAAAAACACAGTCATGCGAAGCTTAAATTCAAATACAGGTTTGTGCCTCATATAACACTTCCAAACCCATAGCTTGGACGGTCAAGACTTATCTCTTTTACTAGGTAGGTCATGAGTTCAAGTGTCCATCCTTCAATTTGGGCACTTAGCTTATCTTTTGTCCCACATTAGCAAATGAGAATCGGCTTCATTGCTTTTTAATAGGTAAGTGGCCTCTTTGCCAATGCCGACGCCCTTTTTGGTGGGCTCAAGGTGCCTTACATAGCATAGTACGTTGGTTCAAGTACCAACTTGGCATATATGCTAACTTTGAACGCCAATATAGAAAGGTATATGGCTCGGTCTTTGTGGAACGGCTTAAGGCTCCAATCTGGAGGCATGTGGAAGGATTGACTCGGCATTTCTCACAGCATTGGTGGCAAGGCCGAGTGTAGTTGGCATGGTACGCATTTCTCACGGTCACAAAAGTTGGCATATATCTCGATGACTCAGCAAAGTAGTTGAATGGCCGTGGTAAGTTGGTTCTCCCATATGGCATATGGGGAAATGGTAAGTAAAATATTACCAAGCTATTTAAAACATACAATTCAATTGTCCCACATGCATTCAGTGGGCACCATAGAATGCTTTAAAAATAAACGCAAATACATATGGAGGCAAAGGCACCCCTCTTTAATCAAGTATGTTGACCCTCGCTGAGGGCCCCCATCGAGTCAATAGCGGGGCCCACGGTTCTCCATACGACCATTGTTAAAGACTGGAGGCTAAAACAAAACCAAACACCAACCAAATTTTGTACGAACATATTAAAACGTACTGCCACATGTCAACCGCTGATTGTTCCACTTGTCACATTTTAATTGTGACACGCATTGCGACACCTCTTATTTTTCCTGTTGCAAAATAACTTCAGTAGCCTATATCTTTGGCATTCGGACTCCGTTTTGCAAATCGCAAAAAGCGTCAAAAAGCTCTTGATGAACTCTACGCTGTGTAATTGGTTTCATCACAACTTGGAAACTTTTTTTGAACTGAACTCTAGTATCACACCTCCCTACAAAAGAGGCTTTTGGTCTCCAAAAATCTACTATGTCATAAAAACTGATAACTGGTCTACTGCATCACATCACACAGAACCCAATCATAGCAATAAATAAACATTGGCAAAATAAATGATTCACAACTCAACTAAAAATGCCCACAACATGGCTTGAGTAAAAGAATCTACAACTGCAAATAATCTGATCACAACATACCAAAATTGTTTGCCCATGTCACATCATGTAAAGCGATGAACTGTTAATAATTGAAACAATTCCCAATGTAACTGCAAAACAAATTTGTTAATGCTGACAACATACAATAAATGTTGTGGATGTTGCAATACAATGCCTTGGTATGGGACTTATATGCTAAGCAAATGCAAACAACACAAAGTGTATATTGCCTAACATCCAAACATGCCCATAGGGTCTTAATAATGCATCTATACATCCATGTGCCAAAAATAGTTACATTATTAAAATAGCAGTCAAATTTGAGACAAGTGTTGTAAGGAATTAACTCAACCTACAACATGCATTCTGCTATTATCTCCAATTGATCAAATGAGTTCAAGTCTTCTAGACAACTCACACAGCATAAATACGAGATTCTAAAAACATAGAGCTATTCGACATAAGGTGATAATTGAAATACTTCGAATGATAAACCTGTCTCGAAGTGTTCTCACAAGCTCTACTAATGCATCATCAAAGCTTGTTCTTTCCCTTAACAAAATTCTTAACAATGCTTTGAAAAACAAGTACATTATTAATCCACTTAATCAAATTTTTTGCCTAATTAACTTGATTTTTTCAGTGGATTCCTTAACATCATTATGGATATGATTTAACTTCATTAAATTTATTAATAGGTAGATAAATCATCTTAGTTTTACTATGTCTAAAATGAAAAAATGATTGAAGTTTAAAACAATGATCAATTTGATGTCCACTCATATGGCAATGAGTGCATAAAACCTTCTTAGGTGAGGTCTTCCTTTTTACCTCTTCTCGTTTTTCCATGATGAGAATGGTTATGAACACCTGCAATCTGCTTAATCATAGCATGCCTCTTCCAACAAAATGCAACACTGTGGTTATGCATCCCACAAAAAGTGCAAGGAAATGATTGCATCATCTTTTGAATGTTAAATCCAAATTTCTTAAACATAAAAAGTGGATCAAAAGATTTAGTGCTAACTCTAGTGTAGGAACTAGGAGGTGGAATCTCAATACCTCGTCTATGTGTCCTCTTACACTGCACATGCTCTACTAGTGGCTTCAGTCCTTTGCTATTAGAAGTTTGTCTTCCTTTAGCCATGGAGGAAGTTTCTCCAATTTCCACTTACTCACTAGTGTAACCCAAACCTGCATGAAGAGATCTATGCTCTACTTGTATTGGATTAGTAATTCCTTGGCCATTTCAACCAAGAACTCTTCTATTTAAGCCCATTTTCTTTAACAATTTGGATCCTATACCCTTAGTGTGTTGTTCAAAACTACCAAAAGCATCATTACCTGAATTCGAATATGAATCAAAAGAAGCAGATGAATTACTTGGTGAATAACTTACAATGCATTCAGTCATAGTCTCTGCATCTGAAGTAGAAGGCATGGCCTTGGTTTACCACTGCAATTTGATCAAGAGCTCATCCTTAGATTCAAGCTCGGATTTCAAACTTGCAATCTCCTCATCTAAGGAGTACAATCTTGCTCTCAGGAAAACATTATCTTCCTAGATCTGTTGGTTATATGCTTCAAGCCCATCAAACTTGGCTCTGTTTGACAACTTGCCCATTGCACCTGTCAAATCACAAAAATCGAAACAAATGCCAAAATAGAAGAAAAAACAACCAACTGTTAAATCTCGTTGATCAACTGCTCTGATACGAATTTGATCCGTAAACTACACTGATAAACTCAAAGTGAAGTTTTAAAACTACGGATACTAAATTTTTCAAACTGATCAAATTTTTGAAATACTCAAAAGAACTTACAAATTGTTGGGCAAAAGTGTTCTCGGTTATCGAATTGGATTGGAACCGTAACTAGACTTTTCACTTCCATTCACCAATTAAACTGATTTTTGTTTTAAATCAAATGTTCTAAATTGTCATTTTATTAAACTTGCATATGTTCATGATTAATTAAAAATTAAAAAACTGAATGTAAGACATGCAATAAATGACAAATTACCACATGAAATTGATAATGGAGTTCGGCATCTCTTGCCTACGTCTCCGGGTCTGCCCAATAGTGAGGACCGTTTCTATTAAATTTGCACAACAAATGGATTACAAATTCTTCAAAACGTTGCACAACTTCCCTCAAGTCTGATGTCTGTCCAAGAACTTCACCTCACTGATATACTCAAAGCTCGATCACACGAAAATTCTTTCTTAGTCTTCAATCCCCTTCCAAATGTGCTTTGGTCCCTTCACTTAAACTATTGATATATCCAAATAATAATTATATACTTCTCTTTTTAATTACAAAACATAATTAAAAAGGCTTACTGTGTAGAAGATCGGATATTGGAAAAAAATTCCATTTGGTAGCTATCTCTAAGCTTCCATCTAGCTCTCGGCCTCTTAATAAAAAACACAGTTCTGCGAAGCTTAAATTCAAATACAGGTTCGTGCCTTATATAACACTTCCAACCCGTAGCTTGGGTGATCAAGACTTGTCTCTTTTACTGCGCAGGTCACGAGTTCAAGTCTCCACCCTTCTATTTGGGCACTTAGATTATCTTTTGTCCCACATTAGCAAATGGGAATCAGCTTCATTGCTTTTTAATAGGTAAGCGGCCTCTTTACCAATGCCGACGCCCCTTTTGGTGGGCTCAAGGCACCTTACATAGCATCGTACGTTGGTTCAAGTACCAACTTGGCATATATGCTAACTTTGAACGCCAATATAAAAATGCATATGGCTCGATCTTCGTGGAACAGCTTAAGGCTCCAATCTCGAGGCATGTGGAAGGATTGACTCGACATTTCTCATGGCATTGGTGGCAAGGCCAAGTGTAGTTGGCATGGTACACATTTCTCACGATCACCAAAGTTGGCATATATCTCGATGACTCGGTAAAGTAGTTGAATGGCTATCGTAAGTTGGTTCTACCATGTGGCATATGGGGAAATGGTAAGTAAAATATTACCAAGCTATTTAAAACATAAAATTCAATTGTCCCACATGCATTCGGTGGGCACAATAGAATGTTTTAAAAACAAATGCAAATACATAGCATTGTGAAATGGAGGCAAAGGCACCCCTCCTTAATCAAGTGTGTCGACCCTCGCTGAGGGCCCTCAGCGAGCCAATAGCAGGACCCACGGTTCTCCATACAACCACTGTCAAAGATCGGACGCTGAAACAAAATCAAAAACCAACTAAATTTTTGCACGAACGTACTAAAACGTACTGCCACATGTCAACGACTAATTGGTCTACTTGTCGCATTCTAATTGCGACACGCATTGTGACACCTTATTTTGCCTATCGCAAAATAACTTCAGCAGCCTATATCTTGGGCATTCAGACTCCATTTTGTAAACCGCAAAAAATGTCGAAAAGCTCTTAATGAACTCTACGCTGTGCAATTGGTTTCATCACGACTTGGAATTTTTTTTTGAACTGAACTCCAGATCACTTTGTCTGCATAGGACCACAAATGTCTAAATGAACTAACTGGAGTGGATAATGAGCTCTCCATGCATTGCCTTTTGAAAATTTCTCTCTTGCATGTTTTCCTTTAGCACATCTTTCACAAACTTCCTTGTGCTCTTCAACCTTAGGCAACCCAGAAACTAATGCTTTTGATGTTAAAATTTTTAAACTATGAAAATTTAAATGCCCATACCTGAGATGCTACAACCAACTTGTATCCTCATATGTCATATTGACAAAATTCTTGTTATGTTCACCAAACTTCAATGGGAACATCATATTCTTTGTCATAGACACAACTGTTACCACCATATTTTCTTGATTCTTATCATAAATTATACATTGTTGATTTTCAAATACAATTTTATAATTCTTCTCACATAATTGTCCAACACTTAACAGATTATGCTTTAACTTTGGAGTGTAATAAATGTTTTTAACACTCTTCATACATTTTTTTTAATGGACTTCCATAGCTCCTTTTGCAGCAACCTCCAATGATTTGTCATCACCAAGCTTGATCTTGGATTTAAAACTTTTATCCATTATAAAAAAAAATTCATTCCCTGACATGTGGTTAGAACATTCCGAATCTAAATACCAAACATCTTTAGAAACATTTTCAGCTGTCATAAGATAAAAATAAATTATCTAAAGGATTCTCATCACCTTCTTGAGCATAATGAACACTTTTATCATTATTAACTTCTTTTAATCTACACTCATAATTAAAGTGGTCATCCCTTTTACAATGATAACATTGGATATTTCTTTTATCAAATCAGCATTTACCTCTTCTTTTGAAACCACCTCTTCCTCAGAAACCACCTCTTCCTCTATTTTTTTTTAGTAATTCTGATTTTGACCTCTACCTTGGCCTTGATTACTTTTGATGCTACGATTGGCATCTTCCTTCTTTGTGATTTCTAATTTGGAGGAAAAAGCTTTCTCATCACTTTCCCCAAATGAATCTCTCAATCTTTCTTCATGAGACATCAAAGATCCAACTAGATAATCAAATTGAAGGGTAGACAAATTCTTGCTTTCTTCTATGATTATGGCAACATGGTTCCACCTTGGTATGTGAGTTCTCAACACCTTTTTTATCACAACCTCATTGTTCACAATTTCACCAGGTGTAGCCATCTTATTGACCACATCTTTTACTTTGACACAATCGATACTCACACTTTTAGTGTTTTGCATCTTCAAATTCTCGAATTCTCTCTTCAATGTTTGTAACTTGACAACTTTGACTTGATCACTACTTTGGTAAGCTTCTTTTAGAGTCTTCCAAGCATCCTCTGTTGTCTTTGCTCCTGGAATTCACGAAAATAGGCTCTTATTTAGAGTTATTTGAATATGAAATAAGGCTTTAGCATTCTTCTTAGCCTCCTTAGTTGTTTTATCATTCGCTGTGAGGGCATTCCAATCAGCTGGCTCTACATAACCCGATTCAACAATCTCCCACAAATCTTTTCCTATCAAAAAAGTCATCATTTTGATACACCAATAATCATACTCATTTCCATCAAATTCTGGAATGGGCAAGGAGTTAGAATTTGACATGATAAATTTTTTGCAAAATTCCAACTACTAAATCTTTAACCCAAAAGAAAAATATCAGCTCTGATACCAGATGTAGAATTTTAAATAAAATTAAATCACTGCCATATATATGCAATATTCATAATACAGAGGAAATAAGAATTGCAAAAATAAAAAAAATATTTCTTTAAATTATTGGAATCATTCTCCTTCTCCTTGAAAATAAAGACCAATTACAATGTATTAATAGAATTGCATGTGAACATGCTTTTCTAATTATTATATAAAATATTTTAAATTTATCTAAATAATAATTTGCATGTAATATCAATTAAAACTAACTCTAGCCTTTCTAAGGCTTTATTTTTTCTAAAAATATATTAATTAAAAATTAACTAACTATTTAAATTTAGCTCCACAAAAACTGTTCATGCAAACTAAATTTACACTAATAGTCTAAAAATAGCACTGAGTGAACTGCACTTCAGCATCACTTTTCAACAGAATACCGCTGCAAGCATCGTGAAAATAGAGCGAGCTTTGCCTTCAAATTCCATTATATGCTTTGTGCATTTCTTTCCCTTCAAATCCGAATATAGGCTTTTGGACATTCAGGCGACTAACTGGGATGGTATGGTGGCCTATACTGTGCAATCTTTTGGACATTCAGGGGACTGACCGGCATGATACAGTGGTCTATACTGTCCAATGGTCCAACGCAGACATATGTAAATGTAGTCTATGACACACAAATTAATTTCATAATCCAATATGTACGCAACTCAATGCAATCTCTGGACCAGATTTCTTCAAACAGAGCAAGCTTTCCCTTCAAATTCCATTATATGCTTTGTGCCCTTCTTTCCCCTTTGAATCCGAATAGGCTTTTTTCGACATTCAGGTGACTGACCAGCATGGTAATGGTGGTCTACACTGTCCAATGGTCCATGCCAACGCAGTCTATAACACAAATTAATTCCATAACAACCCAATATGTATGCAACTTAATGCAATCTCTGGATCAAATTTTTTCAAAAGGTAAAATTACCTGGACCAATTTAAGGTAAAGGTACCTGGGCCAATTTTCTTCATAAGGTAAAGGTACCTGCAAAATACTACAAAGGTGTTAGGCTCACTTTGACAGTGTCCAAACAAAAGCTTCCTTCCCGAAAACCAATCGATGCACAAAATTAAATGAAGCATTGAATTCTGTCAGAGAAAACGGCAGAAAGCCAAAGAAATTTATGTTGCATGAATATTTTGCCACAGAGGCACAAAGCCATAGACAGTTTTTATCAATAATCAAGGAATATGAATCAGTCAGAACTCAGTAAGTTAGTAGACACACGACAACTCAAACCATGATGCTGGAAGAAACTACAAGAAACTTGAAAACTCTTATACACAATATAAGCCACAAAGAAAATTATACACATTCCAAATCTTTCACGAGGAAGAAATTGTGCATAGAACATTCTTTATTAAATGCCAAACTATACTTGTTCCGTCTCTTCCTCCCTAATTCGATTCAGCCTCTCTAGGCCATCCCCTCCAGCTGTTTTTACAATTCAAGAGTACAAAGCATGGGGCCTTGGACTGTTCTGCTAGTGTATTGGACTGTTTCTCTAACTCAACTCACATTCAGGAACTGCAATTACTTAATAGAGGGTAAACTAAAGAAACTTGAAAACTCTTCTACACCATTAACTCACAAAGAAAATTAAGCCCACACTCTCATTGTTCCAATGACAAATCATGACAAACAAATCACATTTGTTCACTGTAAGCATTAAGATGCGAAGCGAGCTTTTTTTTCCATCATTGCAGTCCAAAGCACACAAATATTGAATCTCCCAATGAGCTCTGTTGCAGCCTAGGCCTTGGTGTTCTGTGACAATATTGTATATGATAAATCTATTTAAATGCTTAAAACTAACTATCAATTAGAAGAAATATGAACTAATATATCCCTGGTGCAATGCAGGCTCATTCTCATGTCTATATGCCCAATCGAGAAAAATCAAAGGCCAACTACTTTGTGCATGGATTACTAATGAGCTTTGGTGCAGCCCAACAATGTTTATAAAGTGCAACATAGCCTAAACTTCATCAAACCCAACTTAAAGCTCGTGCACATGAAGCTATAGCTAGGCTCTAAAATAAAACAACTTCGTGACTTCCGCGCATTTATGCCCGACTGATAGGAAAAGGAGATTGAGAAACACAGCTGACATTAGGTGTGAGCGTAGCAAACCCTTTGGAGGCCAAGGATATACATACATACACATGTAGGTATGTATACATGACATGTAGATGTATATAAAAAATATTTCTAAATTTTGTACATCAAGTGCCTGCCATTTTGTCTAGTCTGTCACATAAGACTTCTATGACTTCAAGATTAAATCAGCAAGCTAATGGGCCAACAGCAGCCATATTCCAAAAATATGGTAGTAAATCCAACCTTTGGTTGTGACGCGTTTGGTCTGCAGCATGATTTCCTCCCAAGGTTAAAAGAGTGGAAGGATAGTTAATGCAAGTTTTCATCAATGCAGGTGTTATAGCAGAGGCAGGCTGCATTATTAGTGTGCAGAGAAACAGTTTGAAAGAATGAACTGCATTTCCCTTGCAGATCTGACAGACAGCCCACCGGCTGTATTCAACCTGAAGTTAGTAAGTATATCAAAATCTTAAATTAAGAAAACAAGAAATCTCTTTCAGGCCTGGAAATGATGTTATAAACAATAGATACGCTAAACCCCTCATGTATTAAAATTAGAGAACAATTTGAACTAAACAACGTAAGAAATCATCTCTTACAGGTCAAGAGAGATCCAGCAGACACAGAATCTATCTATCGCTCATGTGACCATCCATTGGAGGAGCTCAATCATCAATGATCACCTGATATGACCATCCATTGGAGGAGCTCAATCATCAATGATCACCTGCCATCACCTGTTTCCTGCCATTACCCAAGCTCAAAACCAAAAAGAAAAGGACCGTTACACAAGCAATGCTGTTGGGTTTTGAACCTTGAACCTAATGGTTTTCCCCATTTTTTTTTGGTGCCCCTTTGTCATGCAAAGCGCAATCATATGAATAATGTGAGTAAGATGGAAACGATAAAGTTGAACACAGATAGCAGATATTATTTGGCGAGTAGAACAATCTGAGCCATGCAATGCCTGTGGGACATGCGAGGTCTTAAATTTGCACCTTTCTCTTTCCAACTTTCCATTGATGTCTTTGTCATCACTATCCAACAACTAAATGTCGTCCAATCGAAAACCTTAACACCTTACAAAAATAAAATAAAAAACATCAATGCCTTTCCCTTATTTCTCAAAATTTTCCATTTTTGTTTTAGTTGAGTCGTGTACGAGCTAGTTGTCAGAGCCCTGCAAATGATGGACAAGTTAACAGCTCCAACTTAACGACCAACCCTTCCATACAGCTCTAACCGAACGACCAACCCTTCCATCACGTTGAAAAAAGGGCCGGTCATTACTTTCTCCCTTATGTATGTGTTTATTTGAATTTAAATTTATTAAAAAATTCCTGTCTTACAAATTTATTATGATAGTTCATGTGGCATGACCAGAAACTTAGAAAAGTTCATTTAAAAAACCTTTAAAAAAAAGAAATCCTCAGATTGTTCTGTCATAAAAATACATTATTACTGTGGGAGTGCATCAATATAACTATTATTAACAGATAAAAATACATTATTATTTTGTATCCAGTTCTAATCCAAAAGCATTTTAAAATTTAGAATAAACCGTGAAAGCATATTTTTTTTCAGATTAGTAAAGTCAAATGCCTTGAATACCGTGGGGTCCTAACACTTGTAGCTCACAATATAAATAAACACATACATCGGGGATAAAGTCTAGATGGTTTCATGGAGCCAACACATCCCAAACACTCTTCTGATTATACAATGGCATAGTGTCCATTATAATTAAAAAAAACAAAAATTACAAGGGCATGCTTATGCTGCTAAGCCTTGACCAGTAGTATCACAAAGTTATGACCAGGCTCATCAGCTCTCTCAAGTTCTGTATAATATGAGAAAGTCACTCCTAGAAGTACTTTTGCACAGTCACCGCATTCGAATTCATGTTTGCTGAGAAAAAAATTTGGAACTAAAAAATTTGAGATAAAATTCGTGATAAAATTTCGCTGATAGATATATACTTGTTTTTTAAAATATACCAACCCATTATTAAAAAAAGATCACATTTCGTATAAAAAACATGTCAAAATAACTTTCAAGTTTCCACCAAATATCTCATTGAAGTTATTAATGTTTTGTTCAAAATGATTTAATGATAATCTGCTTTCCTAAATTCCACATTGACTCAAAACAAAAGCATACAAGGAAAATCAGACTCAGGTTTTTCATGTCATTTTAAAATAGGACAGAATCTGTCCAAAATTCCACACTCCAAAAATTTATCCTAAATTGATTAAAATAAACAAACTATGAAAAGTTTGTTCGATACTGAATACTAAATACTGAATTTAATCATGAATTTGAACGAATTTAATCCTGAATGTAATCATGAATTTGAAAGAATTTCAAAGATTTTCTTGTTGTTCGGCGAATTTTGAACTTCTACAATTAAATTCAGCGAATGTGGTTACTATGCTTTTTCATCATGTTCCATATCAAGAGAAAAAATGTGCTAAAATGTGCTTGGATCATACCCTTGTTGAGAATGTCAAACAAGGCTTGATTAGAGTTGATGCAGTGAGGAGTTTTGAACTGACTCACTGATGCTCCAAGGCCCTTCTTGTCCAGATTATGCATTACTGGGGTATTTTGTCGACTTTTTATGGTCTTTGACCCTTCCCCTAGCCCACGCCAGCTATCATATTCTCTCTCCTCTAATTTCCAGTTGTTTTGACCTCCTTACCAAGAGCATTCGGACAACCCTAGGGATTGTCTAGAGCGTCCAGACAGTTTGTGTCAGTATGTAGAGCAATAGGGTCCTAATTTGAATTCAATTTGTCTATAAATACACAAGCACTGTAATTCATTTAAACATATAGTATATATCTATCATTCATAAGTATCTATTGAGCACTTGCAAGCATTTTATAGTAAATCAAACTTTCATTAGAGCATTCATTCAAGTACACAAGTTTATGTTTAGACACACAACACAAGACACTAGTTTGCATGCTATCAGAGATTCTCCATTCACTGAGGTTTGTTATTTTTTGGAGTATTACGATCTAGGGCCTTGACAAATATTAAGATAGTTTGACTATTCACTAGTATAACTGTTGACCATTTTGGTCCTGCAGGCCAAAAAACCGGTCTCCTTTCCTTGCTTTTCTGAGCCGTTAGTCTTGAATGTACCCACCTTACTGCAAATGCTCAATTTCCCTTTGCAATAAGTCTTGTTCTTATAGAGAGTTGAGAGATCTAAGACCTATAGGTTTTCAGTTCAATATGGAGCTTATTTCGCTTTTAGCAATTGCCTTGGACAAGCCTTTTGGCAAGGGAATAGGTCAGTTCAAAGAATGTAAGTCTTTTACAAAGCTCCAAAGACAAAGTGCCCTTGTGGAGGGCAGTCGGTGCAAACTGGACCATTCAGCAGGGTCCAAAGGGCAACTTCGGACCCAAAGTGCCCTTGCAGAGGGCAGTGAGCATATTTAGGAAAGAGAAAAAGGGCAAAGGATTCCTTTGGATTTTCTATCCGAAGGAAATCCAAAGAAAAGACAAGGGATTCGTCCGAAGGAAATCCAAGGAAGAATCAAGGCAAGTTCCTTCGGACAAAATCCCGAAGGAATTCCTTTGAACTTTTGTCCGAAGGAATTTATCAAAGGGAAAGACCGAAAGAAGGAAAGATTTTCTTCAAGGAAAATGTCCGAAGGAATTCCTTCGGACATTTTGTCTGAAGGAATTGAGAAAACAGGGAGCCCGAAAGTGCCCTTGTGGGGGACTCTCAGCGATCAAAAAGGGATCCTTTCCATTTTTTTGAAGGGACACCTTCCCTTCGGGAAGGTTCGTTTGCAAAGGGCCAAAGGGATAACCGAAGGGATGACAAGCCCAAGCACGTCAACCTTAACATAGTGAACTAGCCGTTGGAGTTCAAACGTCCGATGACAGATGCGCAAACGTCAAATTCAAAGCAGCAAAATAGTTGTTGGTTTTCGAATAGTGACAAGCCCGCAGACGTCAATTTTGATGGGATGCATCAGCCGAGAAAAGAGCTCGAAGAGACAGGAGGAGACGAAAGATAGCCCCGAGGGCCAAAGAGCCAAAAAAATACAAAGGCCAAGCGCAAGATGAATAGAACAGCCCAGGTAGCACAAAAAGCGTCGACACAAGAAGTTATTGCAGTAGATGAAACAATCCCTACCAAGTGGCCACCAAGGGGAGCGTGTGCATTCAATGAATTGGCCCGTTTTTCCTCATTTTACATTAATGAGTAGATAGTCGTGTGAACTTCACTGAGAAGCGGCCTTGTCATTCAATCAGACAAAGCAACCCATGCTCTTGCAGTGACATTTAATATGGGTTAAACACCAAAGTCAAGACTAGCGACACCTACAACATGGTTCCTTCAACAGTTTCCTCTTTTCAATGTGTTCAACGCAACATGGGCCGCTTGTTTTGGAAGGTGCCAAAGTCTTTTCTTTCATGCTATATATTGTAACCTCTCAGTTGAGAAGGATATCTCTCATTTTGTAAGGCGAAGCCCTGCCAAATTTTACCTTTGAATCAATAAGAATGTGTTTTACCTCCATCTAACTGGTTATACTTTTGAGTATGTCTATGTATCAAATCTGTGTTCAATTATTTTAGCTTGATACTTTCATGGATTGACACCAACATACCTAATGTAGCCAAGATCATTTCTGCAGGTTAACATGAAGTGCTTCATCTGGAACGCAGAGACAAAAGAGTAGTTATTTGACAGTGTGTTTTCTACAGCCTCTGTGGTAAGTTCCTTTTCATTGTATCTTCACTAAGCCCCTGTTAAAGCTCCCTACAGTCTGGGCTTTTTGTCAAATAAAGTGTCTATTCACCCCCTTCTGGTCTGAAGTGTTAAAATCGTTGAGTAGATCAAAATCATTTGGTGCATCACCATTTAGATAATTTATGTCTTGGTTATATCCTTCTTCCTTTTCACCCCCCCTATTGTTAGCAATAGTAGTGAAAGACCTCAAAGATGCATCAAATGGAGCTAGCCCTTATCTAGAAATTCTCCTCTCAGTTTTGCCAAGCCCACAGTAAGAGGGAAGTCTCCATTGTGCTGCGTGGAAGAGAGACGTTGAGCCTTCTTTCAAAGGATGCAATCCACAGCGTCAACAATAACGCAAGCCCCAAAACATATATATTTTCCATTTTCAAATATTGCTACCCAATTAGGGCAAGAAAAAGAATTTTGTTTTGCAAGTGATTGGAGCAAAAGACAGGGAAACTGGATGAGGTTTGTTATTTTTTAGGGTATTAAGATCTAGGGCCTTGACAAATATTAAGATAGTTTGACTATTTCACTAGTATAACACAAGCCCCAAAATATATATATATTCCATTTTCAAATATTGCTACCCAATTAGGGCAAAAAGAAGAATTTTGCTTTGCAAGCGATTGGAGCAAAAGATCCGGAAACTGGATGAGGTTTTAGGAGGTCAGAATTAGGGAAATGCAGTCATTGATTTGTTTTGGGCTTGTACGCACATTTGTCCAAAATGACAAGACGGTTTTGGCTATCCAGAGTGCAAACATACAATCCAAACAAACTTCTTCAATCATTGTCAATCTTCTAGTTTATCTTATTTGACACTTACGAGCACACTTTTCGGCTCTCACCTTTTGATGACTGCCATCAGATCATGGAATAAAATCAGATAAGCCTAAACCTTATGTTTTGCCCTACTTCTCGATTCCAAATTGATTAATTAGCCTTGATTAAAATGTCGTGCATGTTATTTAGATTACTTAATTGTAATTGGGTGTTTGTGTTGCAATTTATTGAGATCGATTTTTCCATATTAAGGTATGTGCACAGCCTTGTGTATGCACATGTATGTATACACACATCGACAAATGGGTAAACAAACATATATACATGTGTATATCTGACTATACACACATATATGCATATATATGTGTGGCTTCAGAGCAATAATGCATACACACACAATGTATAACCATTTTTAAGTTTTTTGCAATAAAATACAATCAAAAGTTTTTAAAGGGTGCATGTGATGCAAGGGGAACGGCAATCTCTAAGGACTAAATTTGACAGTCGACCCTATCTGTCATGTAAAATTTTGATGATGGCTATCCATTCAACCTTGTCCTTGATATGCTAGTGCAGTTGATAGTAGAAGGAAACAATAAAAATATATATTATAATCCTTTACATTTTTTAACAGCCCAGAATGTCAGCTTCAATAGAATCCCATCTACAAAACAACAATTGATTGTATTTTACACAAAAAAATATTGATTGTTTTTTATGATAATAAATCATAAATACAGTCATACGTCCATCAAAAATAGTCATACAGCTATAAAATTTAATCCGTCTCTGCATTTTTTGGAGATGCATTTGGCAGTCCCTTTATGTTCTGGATTCATGTAATATCTTCTTCAGTCCCATTGGCCATTCTTGGCCTCTAATAAATTAAATTAAAGTTGCACCATTCACTGCTAAGTTTTTGTTGATTGGCGTAACATGTTTTTTTTATTAGGCTATTTTATTTTGAAGCATAGGTTGGTTTTAAAGTTGGTTTCTTAGGTCCTTTTATTTTATGCCCTAGTGTGTTCGACTTAAGGGTACCGCCTACCTTTTTTTTTTTTTTTTAATAGTGTATAATGTTCTATTCTAAGTGATATAGCTCTGTTTCATTTATTAAAAAAATGCCTCTTTTAGTTTCCCAAAGTGGAATGCTATCTCTGTGCTCATTTCCATTTGATGTCATGTGATTCAAAACTTAAAAAAATAAAAAATAAAAATCCAAATCCAAGCCATAACATCTTGCCAAAATATATATATAGATTTGAAAAGAGTGACATTTTCTACTTAGCTTATGTAGATGTACATGATACATGCTCATTTACAATGAATCAATACCTAGTAAACACAGATCTCCGTTAGTAGTGCATTTTTTATTCATTTAAATAAATAAAGACATTAACACATTTCCTATATAATTCACATGATGTGTTTCCATATTTAAATAATTAAAGCTGAATTTAAAGAGTACTTGCCTCCATGTTATGGAAGCATCTCCATGCTAAAAGATCAGTGCCTTAAGACATCATTCTTGCTAAATTTGGTACAACCCCACTCATTACTGCTGTGATCTTTCAAGTGGTGAATATGATACATAGGCTTAGATGGATGGCCAACTCTTTCATTGATTTCTTCAATTACCCATCTCAAGTATTCAAATCCTCTATGCAGCTAGCACAGTGTGGAATCAAATTTGGCTGTCATGCCAGGGCTTCTGCTCTACCAGGCCTTGAAGATATTGACATCAACAGAGTCCCTCCACATAATTGGAAAATTGATGCACCAAATGTATCCAAAATGGAGATAAATAGTGATATCAGAGATGAGATCTATAGAGCCTATCCTTGGTCCACATGGCTTCTTCCTTCAAAGCTTCAACATTATTATAATACGTATCTTCACGTTAAGGATGGCCTGACTCAACCTCCAAGCTACACCGGGCTCCAATTATCTTGCAGTTGGAGGGTTCCATTTTTGCAATTCAGAGTTTGTTCCCACCACATCTACATTGAAACAGATCACCATGTTCCTCCAATACATCATATCTTGCAGTTGGAGGGTTCCACTTGCACAATTCAGAGTTTGTTCCCACCACATCTACATTGAGACAAATCACTATATTCCTCCAATACATCATTTTTGTCGGATTTGTTCTTTGGAGCCGGAAACGAAGGATCATTTTGTATTTAGATGTTCTCCTTAGTATGAAATCAGCAACACTTTATTTGCCTCTTAAGAAACTTGTATAAGTCTTCTGCATACCTTCATAGCTTACAAGGATAAAAAATGTTTGGCTCTCTTCTTTCGAGAGATGTTTGATCTTCACCAACATTTAGCAAGAGATTTTACTTCTACAATGGTATGCACCTAGAGGATTGCTTCTTTTTTTTCAACTTGTTTCTTCTTCAAGATTAAGTAGGAAGCAACTACGGAACAGCGTTGTAGATATGGTGAGATCAGTGAAGAATCAAAGGATGTGGTTTGTTTTCACATATTTTCTTGATTGCATGTTACTTTTAGTTTTTGAGCTTGCTGGAGTTGCTCTTACACTCCCTACTCCTTAATTAACACTGTACCTTCTGAATCCTATGGATCAATTTCGGCCTTTTGTGAACATTGATATCATTTTCTTATCTTATAGTTAATGGACATCACCTTCACATAAGACTTGTATCATTACTAACAACACGTTTCATAATGTCTCCCTTTTTTCAACAAATAAAATTATTTATATATATCTATACACTCGTCTAAATATATTAGATTTTTATTAGATTTTTCTTAAAGTTTGAGGCTTGTGAAGATATTATGAAATTTGGCGGAAGCTATAGGTGATCACTTAAAAATAGTCAAAAAAATTAGAAATCTTGTTCTAAAGTGCTAGGCTACATCTATCAGAAGGTATGTTGCATGCATGTATCCTAATCAGACAAGCGTGTGCACATCACATGTGTTTCCATTCACATATAAGGGTACACGTGTGTGTGCATGCTCACACAAATGTGCACGTGTACTCAAGCACACACACGGGTGTACATGTGCATATGCATGAACAAGGGTTAAATTTAACAGTCAACTTGTTAGAAATGATTCTTGTGAGATTTCACTTGTGTTTAAGTCATCTCAAGATGACCTCCATTAATATTCATTAACCTTATGATATTTTTCCTCATGTATTTTTAGTAATAATCATGAGGTAAGAGGACCCACTCAGCACACAAACACCTTAAAGTATTTGTTAATAGAGGCAAAAATGGTGAATATAACCCATTGCTTTGGGCTTCGCACCTGCCAACATCTTTCTCCATTGGAAAAAAATTTAAAGCATGTAATTGGAGTATATAAAATATGTCTACCTATAATTAAGCACCATAAAGATGTAAAACACAACAAATAATGGGGAAGAAAACATTCAATCAAATGTGCAAAGAAGGGAAGTATGTTGTCACCTTTTTCCCTACTTGCACGCTTTGACTTATCCTAAAATCAACAAATCTTACAAATCTGAAACAGATAAGGTTTTAGTTTTTGGGTCTATGTTAGAGTTCGTCCACCCCATCAGACTTGTTACACCCCTCAAAGTACACACAGAAATTGATGGTGAATAAACAGAAATTGCATAACAAAAATAGTGAAAACAAGTGCTCCACAATAGAATACTAGTAAAAATGATAACTACTTTAGTGTTTTTGATGATCAAATCAACCTAATCGCTTGTCTACATATAGATGATTGAATTCAAATTTAGACCCTATTGGCATGCATGTCAACCTCCAACAGCTAGGAGTGAAAATGGTATACGGGTTGGATGGGTGCACTTTAACTTAGAGAGGACTAAAGCATAAGAGGCCAGGATCATACGGACATTCTGAAATGTGTCAAGATTGTACAGGTGTAGAGACCAAAAAGGCTCAAGAAAAACGTGGGAACTACACAAGGATGCACGAAAAGGGGAGGAATCAGTAGAATGCCACCATAATGGTCAAGAATGCCAAACTTTGACCAATCACCCATACATAGACAAATGGTCAAACATATATAAAATAACACTACATAAATGCCAAGGGGCCATTTTCAGGTGTCTAAAGTAATGCCTTGTAGTTATAGGTCACCTTTGTCTCGCAATTCTTACTAATGTGAGATTAACTCAATGACAACCCAATCACATATTTATGTTAAACAATTGAAGGCATTCATGAGCAGCAATTTAATTAGATTATTAATTCTCATGGGATTTTATGGAAATGTTTTGAGTCGTCTCGAGATGATCTCCATGAATAATCATTACCCTAATGACATTTTTACATATATATTTTTTTTACATAATAATTATGAAGCCATGGGACCCACTTAGCACACAAGCACCTAAAACCATTTGTTTTTTTTAAAATGGTAAGGCGAGGGTTTTGAAAGGGACCTTTCCTTGTACAGGGGAGAATAAAATATAGCAATCAGAGCTCAAAGAAACACCTCTACCTAACACCATTTGTTATTTGGGAGAAACAATAAATATAATCCACTCCTTTGGTTTTTTCACCCTCTTGACCTCTCTTACATAAAAAAATATGTGTGTGAGATTTATGATTTTATCCATTCAACATCGCCCTTCAAATGCTCAAAGGGTTAATGGCTAGATAAAGAAACCTCTAGACTTTTTGAAAGTCCTTTCAAAATTTCCCGTTTCATGTGATACTTCAAAAATAAATAAATAAATAAAATGTGTTATCTTTTATGTGGTAAAAAAGCATAACTGCGGTCATATGCCAACAAATTAATCCTATAGAGGGTATACCATTGTACTCTGTGAATGTGAGTGTATGGGTAGAGTGGGCATACATGTGTGCGCTCACACATATGTGGGTACACATGTTACCAAGGACTAAATTTCATGGTCCTGCCTACATGAAAATTTCTAAACGTTATTTATTCAACCTTACCCTTCAAATTCTAGCATAGCTCATAGTAGTTGGAGGAAACATAAAAAACTATACAATGTATAATTTATTATAATCCTTTATAAGTTTTTTTGACCGTCTGCCCAAAATTTATCTGAAACAGAATACGATAAAAATTGATTGTATTTTACAGCTTAAAAAAACATAAGAGTCATACAGCCATCAAATTTAGCCCTTGCACACAAGGAGGGGTGAGATTTGGTGGTCAACCTTGCCCATCAATGGAAATTTGAGGATGGAGAAACAACTTTGAATGACCTGTCATTTTTTAATCATGAAGTATATTTTCTTGTAAAAAAAGCTTGGGCATAAGCAAATATTTATAGTCATACTTAAATTTGTTTCCCTTATTTTTAGCTATAACGTTACAGATTTCTCTGCAATTGTATATTATATCAAATAAAAAGTTATTTTACAAGGGATCAACAACATTTGATATGTTCAATATGCGTCTTTTCTATCAGGAATAGCAAAAATATAATTTAAACGTCAAAATGAGTTGCATGTTCAAAATTTAACCGTCTTAAATTTTGAACATGCAAAGTCATTTCGAGGTTTAAAATTATATTTTCACGTGTCAACCATCACAGTCTGCCCCCTGATATGTTTCCCCGCTAGTAGAATTTACAAAGCATTCAGATGTTTTTAGTCATTTTAGACATCAAAATACAGCCATATATGTGTGTGTGTGTGTATGTATATATATGTGTGTATATATATATATATATATATATAATTTAAGCATCAAAATCATTTGCCTGTTAAAAAGTTAACCCACTTTGAACATGCAAAGTCATTTTGACATTTAAATTATATTTTCACCTGTCAACCATCAGAGTCTGCCTCCCAATACGTTCCCCACTAGTAGAATTTACAAGGCATTTAGATGTTTTTAGTCATTTTAGACGTCAAAATACAGTCTCTCTCTCTCTCTCTCTCACACACACACATATATATATCGCTGTGTGTAATTTAAATGTCAAAATGAGTTGCCTGTTCAAAAATTTACCATATTAAATTTTGAACATGCAAAGTCATTTTGACATTTAAATTATATTTTCACCTGTCAACCATCACAGTCTGCCTCCTGATACATTTCACCACTAGCAGAATTTACAAGGCATTTAGATGTTTTTAGTCATTTTAGACGTCAAAATACGGTCACAATATATATATATATCTTCCTGATACGTTTCCCCATTAGTAGAATTTACAAAGCATTTATATGTTTTAGTCATTTTAGACGTCAAAATACAGTCACATTATATATATATATATATATATAAAATTTAAACGTCAAAATGAGTTGCATGTTCAAAATTTAACCGTCTTAAATTTTAAACATGCAAAGTCATTTTGGCATTCACCTGCGAATCATCACAGTCTGCCTCATGATATGTTTCCCCACTAGTTGAATTTACAAGGCATTCAGATGTTTTTATTTATTTTAGACGTCAAAATACAGCCATACATACATATATATAAATTTAATTATTATTAAATTTTGAAGTTTATATATGTTTATACATGAACATATATAAACTTCAAAATTTAATAATAATTAAGTTTAGAATTATATTCTACTTGTGTGAAGCCATGTTTAAATGGCGTTTTGTTTTTGTCTTATGTATAATCATTGTTATTTCATTGATATGTAAAATTTTAATTTATTAGTTTTATTATAATTTTATTGGATATATCTATTAATCACAAAAATGTTTTGATACATATACACACATATATACACACAACATATATATATGCACGCACGCACACATATACATATAAATAAGTTTAAAATTATATTCTACTTGTGTGTAGCCATGTTTAGACGGCGTTTTGATTTTGTTATACATATAATCATTGGTATTTCGTTGATATGTAATATTTAATTTATTATTTTTATTATAATTTTATTTGAACTCATCAAAATATTTATTTAATCACAAAAAATAATAATACATAGATGTTTACAATAAAAAGGTGATCGGTTATTAAGTTAGAGCTAGAGGGAGTTTTCATGGCAACAAATGCACAGGCCGTGACGGTCGCGTCAAAGCGAGGCAGCAGAGGTAGTCAGGAGTAAGGGCTTTCAAAGGGGAAGGCTACGGCAGATTCGGAGGCGACAGATTTTGGAAAGGAGGGCAGAAGACAGTCTAAAAGCTTAAGTTATGCACAGGGGCCAGGACAAGGGAGATAGATTGTTGGAGGCGAGTTCAAAAGTAAAGAAGGGGTTAGGTCAAAACAGGTGGAGCATGGGGCATTGGCTAGGCTTAATCGAGGCAAGGGTCGGCGATTCATTCCAGATTCTGATCATATCTTATCTTTTAAAGAGAGGTTTTGCTCAGGTTAGGATCCTCTTGAAGGCCCTTTTGATCTAAACGGACTGAGCGACTTTGCAGGATTATCAAAAGAGGGTTTTAGTCATGGGGAAAGAGAAGCTGCAGCTTTTGTAGGAGCGGCTAGGGTTTCTTCAAAAGTTGTAGTCTTTTTAATTGCATTAATAACTCTAATCCATTTCATTCCTGTGGTTCATATTGCAAAGAAGCAGTCCTTAAGGCTCATCCTGGTTCTGAGCCAACGTTGGTTCCCGGAAAGCCAAATTCCTTCAAATAAGCCCACAGCGAAGGAAGTAGATGGTGAAGAGGGGTTAAAGGGGTTTCCAAAAGAGGATTTATCTCAAACTAAAGCTCTAGAGACAGCATACCTTGGTGATATTCCTTTAATTTTTACTGATTCTCCTAATCTGGATATAGTGGATTCAGATCTTTCTGCGATGGGGGAGGAAAGGGGCATCAGATCTTTGATAGGAAAATGTGTTGGGAAACCGCTGTCTTGGGAAACTCTCCAGCATTTGGCATTAGGTTTTTGGCCTTCACTCAAATCCCCTTCAATTTCCATGCTTTCAAATGGCTTTTTTTGGCTTCAGTTTCATTCTCTGGAAGACAGATTTTATATGGACGCATGGACCCTAGTTTGTAGGTAAACAGGGGGTGTTTTTCTATCCATGGGCTCCTTTCTTTGATCCAAATTCTTCAGTTATTACTCAAGCTCCGATATGGGTAAGATTTTATAATCTTCTCTTAGCTTTTCGTGATTCCAGTCTTTTCCAACGGTTGGTAAGCAAATTGGAAGTATTTGTTAAAGTTGATGATCCCATTGAGGCTACCCTGAATTTTGTTAGAGCTTGTATAATGGTAGATCTATCAAAACCTCTACATCATTCAGTAAGAATCACCTCCTCCCATGGAGTTTGGTCTCAATATTTAAATTATGAAGGTCTACCGTTTAAATGTTTCAACTGCAACAAATTTGAACAAGATTGTTGCTTGTTCTGAGAAGGGTTTTAAAGATTCTCATTTAGCGCTTATTCAGAAATGGGTTAGGAAGGTTGGATGTCCGAATCGTGATCTGGTTCAAAATTTTATTTTTTTTCTTCGAAAGCCCCTCAGGTAGTTCAGTTTAATTCATAGAAGAGTGAGGTTTCGAAGGTGGTAGAGGAGTTGATTGATTTGGTTTTAGGATAGCGTGTGTCTTCTAATCTGGGAAATGAAGCTAAAGTTTTGGCATCTGGGCTTGAGGACTTGGATAAAGTTTTTCCAATAGCAAAAAGTCCCCAAGAGAAGGAAGAGTCTAAAGAAGAGGAAGATGATAGAGAGGAAGAAGAAGAAGAGTTGGCTAGTAAGGCGGTTTTATCTATTACTCAGAGTTTCAATGATCTTAAAACTCCTAACTACGGCCAAAAAGGCAGGAGAGGTAGGAAAACAAAAGCAAAAATATTACAGTTGGATGTTCAGAATTCTATTCTCGACAACACTTAATGGACGATGGAATCGTTGTTGTCCAACAGGGCCAAACGCATGCAAACAACTAAATGATGATTTGAAGGCGTGGTTGGTAGTGTTTTCATGCTTTTTGCAGTATATTATTTCTACTAGTAAATTTGATTAGGTGTTTAAATTAAAATTTTGTACTTTGTAGTTTCATTTGGATCCTCTCTGATTTAATGGGATTTTTAAGGTTAAGGGTTTTTAATTTAATTCTAGTTTTAAATTTTTTTGGGAGATTGGACCTCCCGTTGTGTCCCAGAACTGGTTAAGGCTTCGATCAAAAGCTAGTATTGATCTAAAAAAAAGGTGGCCGATTGGCATTCACAACCTGTTCTTTATGCCTGTTAAAATACATGGCTTAAAACAACAAAATCAAAATGCCATTTAAACATAGTCACACACAAGTAGAATATAATTTTAAACTTAATTATTATTGAATTTAGGCAACCATGTAGGCATCCAAAGAACATCCTCCCCCCATAATGGTTATAAGTAAAAATCCCTTTAACATTTCTAATAAGGAATCCCATGATAATCACGTGCATTTTTAAAACTGCATCCTTAGCCCAGGGTTTCAATGCAGCGTGGGTTTGCAATCTGACCCATTTTCACTTACCAATGTCGTAGGAGCATACCAACATCAATTTCGCATTGAGGACACATAGTTTCCATCATATCGTAGACGATATATATGGATTATGTAGCACCTTAGTCTTGTACACTTGGCAAACTCAGACCTTGGTTGTTCCTCTCAATTGTGGACCTTTTCCGCTTCCGCAAATCTTGCATCTACTCTATCTTGTACCCCTTGACCTATATAACTCTTAGTCCGACCGGTCTTATGTTAATAAATTGGGCTTTTTATCTTGCCTAAAATGCTTAAAATGTACTTATCTTCCACTTTTGCAAGTTCTGAGCTTGTACCTACTTTTATGCTCCTTGGACACTAACGTCCAAGACAGACACAAGTGTCGACACTAATGTCCTGACCCAACGCCAGTGTCACGTGCCCTAAAGTCTTCAAATTTGCAAATAAAATGTATTCTAATGGTCAGTCGAAGTGCTTTAATACGAGTTACTTCTCCAAAGGGATTGATATAAATACAAGATCAACTCTCATTCATTCTTCACCTTGGAAGAACTTAGCATTCATGCCAAAGAGCATTCAATTGAGCAAAGCTTCACTATTTTCTCTTATTTCCATATCAATCATATGAATAGCACATCTACAGCTCTAAAGTAACGAAGGAGCAACCCAAGAGCTATATTTAACAAGTTACAAGCTAGGTCACTATTGTGCTTGCTTTCCACATATTGCATGATTCACCCACAAGCCAACATGTAGAGGAGAACTAAATCAATCTGAGGCCCTCTTTGGATTATTGGCTATATATGCAACACTCACTAACAAAGGGGGTCTTTGGGGTCAGCTCGACACCGTGTGTCTACTAACCCATTTTTCCCCAAGGTCAACATGAAGATGAAAAACTAGGGTTTTGGCATTTCATGATAAGCGACGGTCCATGACCTGGATTTGAATGCCCCAGAGCGAAGGCAAAGACAAACCCAGAAGCATCTAAGTGGTCACATCCTTTTTCATTAGGTATTTTGTACAAAACACTTGTGTCAAACCCAGATAGTAGCATCGATACAACTGTCCTAGGCTGGCGTTAATGTCCGCGACTCCAAAAGCATCCAATCCAGAATCAAACAACTGTCCTAGAATCTTCTTCCAGTCTACTTCCTGTTTTAGATCCAACACTGTGTTAGCATCAAAACCAGCTAAGTATATTACTTCTGTCATTTCCATGCATAGCTTAGTTGTACTTTATATATTTAGTCTTTTTTCAGTGTTATAAATTCAGCATATATTATATCTGAGTTTAACACCCAATTGGCCTACTATAATTTGATTATCACCCTTGTGCAATGTCATTTCTATATACCCCTTTAATGTCTAAATAACTCTAATCTATTTAGAACCAAACATTTTGGGGTTAAACACATATTAACTCGTTTTCAAAGCCATCGAAACATCCCCACATTGAAAGGGCATATCAACATCAATTTTTCGCATTTGGGAGGAAAAGTAGTTTCCATCATATTTCCTAACATCGATTTTTCACATTAAGGAAACATAGTTTCCATCATATTTGCCAACATCGATTTCACATTAAGGAGGAAACATAGTTTCCATCATATTAACTCAAAGAGGCATCCACGTAAACATCCAAAGAACAGAGTTTCCATCATATTTACATTCAAAGAGGCATCTGCATAGGCATCAAAGTTGGTATGCTCCTACGAAGTTGGTAATTGAAAACGGGCTTCGTTGCAAACCCAGGCTACATTGAAAACCCAAGCTAAGGATGCGGTTTTAAAAATGAACGTGGTTATCATCGGATTCATTATCAGAGCTGTGAGATGGTTTTTTACTTTAACTACTATGGAGGGAGGATGTTCTTTGGATGCCTGCACAATTGCCTCTTTGCCCTTGCTCAGTATACTTAGGTTTAGAAGACAAGTTAAAACTAAGGAAACTATATATATATAGCATACCAACATCGATGCCTCTTTGAAGTTTATATATATATCAACTTCAAAGAAGCATCGATGTTGGTATGCTCCTACGATGTTGGTAAGTGAAAACAGGGTGCATTGAAAACCAGGGATACGGATGCAGTTTTAAAAATGAACATGTTATCATGGGATTCCTTATCAAAACTATGAGAGGATTTTTGACTTATAACTACTATGGGTGGAGGATATTATTTGGATGCCTACATGGTTTGCCTCTTTGCACTTGCTTCGTATACTCCTCTTGAAAAATGAATTAAAACTAAATAATTTATAAAATGCCGTTCAAACACAGCGACACAAACAAAATATAATTTTAAATTATTAATTATTAAATTTAGAATTGACTTCTAAATTTAATAATAATTAAGTTTAACATTATATTCTACTTGTATGTAGAAGTGTTTAACCAACATTTTGATTTTGTTGTTTGAAGCCGTGTATTTTTACATGGATAGAGAATGGGCCATGAATACCAACCAGCGACTTTTTGTTGTAATTATCTAAGTATTATTATTTTTTGTGACTAATAGATATATTAATGAGTTCCAATAAAATTATAATAAAACTAATAAATTAAATATTACATATCAATGAAACAAAAACATTTTTTTACTAATGAAAAACAGAATTAATTTTTTTTTTAATTGATGAAATAGAAAAAAATTTAAATTAATTAAACTAGAAATTAAATTTGAAATGTATAATATTTATATTGCTTTCATTTTTATGCCTTTTTTTTTAATTTTTATTTGATATATTTTTTTACAAATATAACTTACAAAGCTACAATTCTAGTTAAATTACTTTTAGTATTTACAAATTACTGAAACATTTAAGCTCCCAAATAGTGTTGCTATGCTAAAAATTAGAACGTTAGAAGGAAGTCAGAATTTGGAAATTATTTTTCAGAGTGTCACATGTAGTGGGATCATCTCCTCCAATAGTAGAGGTCTTCATTAATTGTCTTGATACTAAAAACCGTAACAAAATATTTTTTTAAATTTATTTCTTTCTCCTTTTTTAAATACTTCTTCCCCTAAGGGAAATAGGATCCTAAAAAAATTATCTTCGTAGATGCACTATGTACATCTTGTTAATATTTTATCTTCCTTCCTCTTGTGGGAAAGGAGCTAGAGGGTGAGAAGCCCAAAACTGCATATTACATTTCCGGATCCTTCCCCAACTCCTAGTAACAAATGCTCACTAAGCTTGGGGGCTAAGTGGTCCATTTTTGTAATTATTACCAAAAACAAATTCTTGAGAAAAATGGAATAATTAGTATTAAAAATATTATTTTCACATACATATTAAATTTTGAACGTCAAGTGATGATCATATAATTTTCTAGACCGTCACTTAGGATTTTTGTGACTTGTAATATTGAATGTCAAATTCCAGCACTACCTTTTCAATCCATACTCCCCACATCTTGAAAAGAGATATTCATGGAGTATTGAGGGATGAGATGTACAAGTCCCAAGTAAAATCAGCGTGAACAGAGCCATTGGAACCATTTGCAGCGAAAATGCATCACTACTTGGTGTACCATCTTAAAATAGAAGATGCACATATTACTCCAAGTACACCAAGCTCTCTTTTGGTTAGATATTTTTTTCGGGTGAATTGCAGGGATGCTCTCATTGGTGTTGCATGGTGTCAGAGCACTTTACCCTGTGACATCAGTGCATGTGTAAACTTTACACTAATAAACCGGAATCGTATGAGCATTGTATCGAGGTGTTCAGAGTATTATGAGATATGTGGCAATTATTACTACCTCTTCAAACAAAATCAAGGCTCTCTAAGAAATCTTATTTATTATGAGTATCAAAGATGTATAGCTCTATTCATTATCATACGAGCATTTTGTATTGAGCTGTCCAGAGTATTATGAGATATGTGGCAATTTTCACTGCTTCTTAAAAGGAAATCAAAGCTTTTTAAGAAATCTTATTTATCATGAGGATCAAAGATGTATAGCTCTATTCATCAGAGAAATGACCCAGCACAAAATTAGTCACCTTAAGAATCGTCAACACAACTATTTGTTTCATGATTCTAAACTTATTTCTTCAACCTCAATTTCAGAGGTGCAAATAGACTTATTGTTCTACTCCACAATCACTGGGTTGTCATGAAAAAGATTCAACAACTTACTAACGGACAATAATATATATGTATACATATATAAAAGATGCAAATAAGATTGGTGGTTTTCGAAAATGATTGAATTGGAATGGGTAGATTTTTATAAGATCGTTAAATACGTGTAAAATGGTAAAAAAAAAGGCATCAAATCTCAGCTCTGGTATAAACTGGCATCAAATCTCAATGCTAATAGAAACAAATGCACACGCCAAGCACGCCCTTGCATAGATATGCATTTGTACATTTGAGTGTATATGTGCATGTGTGTATACACATATATAAATGTGGGTGAGGGGTCATAATTTATCAACTGCACAATCCACCCCACTTTCTGATTTTGGCACCCCTCCAATCAGTGATTAAATTTGAGGGTCTAGGTCGACCCTATCCTTACATACTTTACACTTCCGATCAGTGATTAAATTTGATGGTCTAGGTCGACCCTGTCCTTACATACTTTACACTTCCAATCAGTGATTAAATTTGGTGGTCAAGTTTGATCCGATCTTCAGGTGGATTTTTTATGACAGTTATCCATTCAACATTGCCCTTCAAAAGCTATGACTATTCATCTTTAAAGAAGGAAATATGAAAGAATATACATATTAAATATAATATTTCAGAATTTTGATGGTCAGCGAAAAATTTCGTATTTCATCCCATACAGTCTTTAAAAAATCACCATATTTTTCGGTTAAAAAGCTTAGATAGATTCATACAGCTGTCCAATTTAAACCCTGCCTCCAAGCTTAATCACACCTCAATTCATACAAATTTTACTTTTAATTTTAATAATGAGTGGCGAAAAAGATGAATTTGTTTAGACACTAACAAAGCTCATAGCCTAAGCAAGGACTAAAAAAATCCTGAACTGTCACTGAGTTGTGCCATACCACGCTCCTCTTTTGCAACGCTCCATCACTTACGACACTAAAAAAAAACGTTGAAATTGTGTTCATTTCCATGTTCTGTTGAGGTACGTAGAGTTGTGTGTAAAACAAAAATCTCAAAACTGAACTGAGGAATAAACGCTAATTTAACAAAACAATAATGGGAGCACTGCAACTCTGAAAATAGACAGACGGGATGTTAGGGCAATTTTGACTGCCCAGCTTGGCTTATGAATACTGGTGTTGTGTATTGAAATGGCCATGAAAATGGGGAAGGCGGTGTAGAAATAATGAAAAGAGCAGGTAGCACTCACTCTTTTTCAGACATACGTGGGAGGAAGGTGTTTGAGAGCGCGTCTCCCAAAGTATGATAAATGCCATGCGGGATGGCAGTTGCCCTTTGAATTGCCTCACAGTCCGTAGCCGACGGGTAAGGTGGTATGGACCGATATTTATAACTCCTTTCCTGCCCTTTATTACCCCTACAATCACTCTAAAAGTATTAATTTGTAATTTAATTTAACACTCGAAATTTTCTTATTTATTTTTCTATTAATTTATTGAAAACTAATTTCCATAAGTTTGGTGATGTGGTTTTGAGGACTTTTTTATTTAGTGACATGCATTTTTGCCATACTATTTTGCAGTAGTTTCGTTTGAAAAATATAGGAAAAATGTAGTAGTAATATTATGATAAAATTAAAAAATTTAATAAATTAATTAGATTTGAATAAAATAAGAGTTGTATAATAATTATTTTCTAATTTTGTATTGAAAATTATTTATGATTAAGTTTGTATATAAATTTTTGATGTAAGATTAAAGAATGTTAAGTGGAGATTAAGAGAGAAAAATATCAATAGTAATGTTTAAAAATATAGTATTTTTAAAATTTATATCATAAAAGTAATGATTAATGCATATAACATAGAAACAAGGGTACTCCAAATTGTTATAGGGGTAAAACACATAGTGTAAATGTGAATGTATATAGATTGTATTTTGGAAATTTATGAATTAATGTGGAATTATTTTTTAAATAAAAAAATAATATTTATGTAAATAATTACATTGAACTATTTTAGTCTTTGTTAAATAGAGCAAATCTTAAATCAATTCATTAGTAAATTTTTTTGTGGCATTCATATTACAATGTCCTTGAGATAACATGTTGTAACAAGCCAATGTGGCCAAAGAGATTTTAGAAATGCTATTGCTAGTACTTTGGCCAAAAGTGTGAAAGTTATGCTATTTAGAGTTAGCAGAGTAATTTATATTATTAATGGTTTGGTCAAAAAAGAGAATGTTATTGTTGTCCACAATTAGCATAGTGACTTTTATTGTACCAACTCTAAAACTAATATTGTCTTGGAAAGAACCAATAATAAACAAAGTCATGTTCATTTATGCCATAACATGCCTATCTTCAATAAATAAAAATGATGGCAGTGGTCATGAGTAGTAAAGTAAATCTTTGCCAAATAGAGTAGATCTTAAATCAATTCATTAGTGAAATTCTTTGTGGCATTCATATTGCAATGTCCTTGAGACAACATGTTGCGACAGAGTAATACAGCCAAAGAGATTCTAAGAGTTCTAAAACTAATATTGTCTTGGAAAGATCATTTTCATTTATGCCATAACATGCCTATCTTCAATAAATCAAAATGATGGTAGCGACCATCAATAGTAAAGTAAATAGAGTTAAATAGCAAAATCATGATTGAAGGTAACATCTCACAATTTCGGAGTTGACAACTAGTGCAATTGGATATGCTATAGCTATAACGAATAAAACAAGTCGTCATGAAAATAAACTAGAAATTCCAAAGAATAGCACCAATCACGAAGTAGTCTGCAAATAAAGAAATTAAATCCATTAATATACATTCAAACATATCCAACTATGAACAGACATTCAAATTTATCAAAAGACAAACTTTGCATGATAAATATCAAATGCTTACATTGGCCTTCACTTCTTGGATAATTGAGTCATATCTAGTTATTCTAGAAGAGTTTTAGTAAATAAAATGGTTTTCAAATATATAAAGATATTTTTCATCTAGGTGCAAATATGAAACTTAGATTACCATTGAAAGAATTCTTAAATGGAGACAAAATCGTGTGGTGCTCAACAAATTGTCAATCCTCGAACATATTCTTCAAATTGTTTATTTTGTATTTGCTAACGGTCCATGACATCCCAAAAGTTGATTCCATAAATGTTTAGTATATCACAAACAAGTTGTATTATGTAAAAAATAACGAAAGGGTACTACTTTTAGAAAATTGTATGAAAAACTTGCCAGATATACCAACCTTAGCATTTACTCCATCACTAAGAATCTAGTTCTCTTGCTTCTACTTGAGGTAATCAGTGCAAGAATACTTGGTGAATCCCCTGCATAGACATTTATACGCAAACATTGTTTAAACTTTTACACAACATTGGATTTTTGCCATAAAGAATTGATAGCTTAAAAATGATGGTTTCAGAGAATGTCTCACCACTTCCTATCATAATTTGAATTGGTTAAGACTATGTTTAAACATAAAAATAATTTTAATAATGTTTCATGTTAATTTTAAAGCCAATGAGAGCTCTACTGAAAGTTGGAAAGAAAACTAATCAGCTATTAAGTCATTAACTGCAACTTTTTTTATAATCAAACTAATTAAATAATATAACTAAAACTCTGTCAAAATTGGGTAAATTTTGAGTTGTTTAATTACAAGAACTAGTTATTAAAGAGGAGTATACGAGTATTTAGAACAGGGCTCTCCTAAGTGGGTAAATAGGTCCAAAAATCAATCCAAGTTATAATATTGTATAGAGATACTCATTTAATTTTAGAAAAGCCTCATAATCCTCTGGCTTAAACCGCCATCATTGCTCTTTATAACCTTATAAATTGAAGTCAAAAAAGCCTCATAAATGCAAGCATAAAAAAGTAAAGGGATTAAAGCAAGGCAAATTGTTTGCATAAATATTAGCTCTATTTATAATTTCCAAAAATGGAGGTTATAATATTTCATTATTTGAAGTCGTATAAGCCTAAATCTGATATAGTTTAAACAAAAGTGTAAAATAATGGTAAAGGCCCTACACTAAAGCATGACGTTGCCAAATTATTGGTATTTATCTTTAAGCCACACTATTTCAATCAAAGAACTCCAACTACTCCATGATTGTAGCCAAATTTACATTTTTTTTAAAGCTCTCAGAGGTCTACAATTTGAATCCAATCATGCCAAAAAAAATGGTTTACAAAGTTAGTACAAAAATAATTGAACAAATAACAATCTGTAGAATAACTTAACTCCAAATTTGGCCAATAGGATGTGAGTTGTAGTGAAGTAAGTTTTTGAAGCTTGAGTGCAAATAAATGTATTAGTCTTTAGGTAAATTACAATATCTATGTTCTTCATAGATAGTTGACATTATTACACTAGGAATTGTCACAAACTTGGTCCCCATATTTTAGGGCATGAGGCTACTTGATCTAGGAATCAACATTTTTTTATCACATACTCCTTGCATCCTGTTAGGGTAAGACCAAACATTAGATTTGTACCATCATTTTTGGTCAAACCTAAATAAATCTTTTAAGTCATCCTATGGAAATTAGGAGTTATTGCTTATTTCCAAGAAGAAAATGTTGCATCAAATTATAAAGTTACTATTACTTTTTCAGTAATTGAAATATATAGTCATTGAAATAACAAAGAAAAGATACATATTACAAAAAATATGCACTGATGGAAGTTTATAAAATAGATCTTATTACGTTCTCCATGGCTTTAATGTATTCTTCAACTATCTTTCCAACGCTCTTTTCTAGGTCGGCGGCCAGCGTGTGACAAATTTGTAACCTTGACCTGGATGCAATTATATAGGACATTAGAACCTATGATTTACTTTTCATGAAGTATCAAAAAAACAACAGACGCATCTGATTGTTTTTAGAAAAAAAATTTGAGAGAATAAATCAGTAATTAAAATATTAGGTAAAATAATAATTGGGCTTGGATCATGAATCTCAAAGTAAAACTTTGAAAACATATGTAATCAAGGTCCATTATAAATAAATTCATTGCCTAAAGAATCTTTACTAAGAACATATACAAGAGAAGAAAGAAACAATAGGGACGTTACCAAGATCTAAAATTGAAGTGGAAATTTATGTGATCTCAATTAGTCAATTTTATGTCTTTGATTGACTTGTTATCATATCTGAAAATGTCTTTGTTAATAAATTGTAGGGCCTTGCGAATCAAAATGAATGAATATTATATCATGCTTGGCTTATTCAATCAATCTATTGCAAAAAATCAAGTCTAATAGACTGAAGATGCAAACATTAGTAATTACCTTCAACAAGAGGCTTAAATTTAACTTCAGAGATGAATATCATAAACATTAGCTTAAATACATAAATAATTTTCAAGTGAATAAAAAACTTAGGAAGAAAATCAAGAACACAAAGAGATGATTGAGCAAGGAAACTGACCAAGATACTATATTCATTTTGCTAGGCACATTGTATACCAATTGACAAGGCTAGATGCAAACCTATGGTATTAAAAAATGTTTTGCACAAGAAAAATGACTGGATCAACATTGGACAAATACAATTACATACATATATACATATACAAAAGATGTGTATATACATATATATAAGTGTTTTGCTTGTAAAATTATTTGAAAATGATCAGTGTTTATTTGTTTTCAAATTAATATTGTTGGCATGGATAATTCAAAAAATTGAATACCAGTATAAGAGCAGTCCTTTGGAAGGAAACTGTAAACTGTGTTAAGTTATCCATTCTTAATTCTAGTTGAAGAAAACAAAAGTTCTAGCTTTTCATGATTTAGTTGGGAAAAAAGAGTTCCAAACAATATATATGCATGTGGCAAATAATATCAAAATCTATAAACATTTAGTTGTTTATGCATGGAAATGAAAATCTATCAGCAATACTATGCATATGCTCTCACCGAATAACAACAAGCTTCTACAAATTTTCAATTGTTTATAACCCACCACCATGTTCTTTAAAGAATTAATTTTTCATTCAATGCAATTCCATCAAACCAATGAACCCATATTGCGTGAACAAATACAACATTAAAATCCTTATTGTACAAACCTGATAGAGTGGTTAATGCCTAGCTTCAAACAAACCAAGGCAGGGAACAATGCCCAAAAAAATTCCACGATCACCGTGCACAATTTTTTTTTTGGTTTTTCTATTAAAAAACTCGTTGCTCTACTTTATAAAAGCCTAATATCTTCTTATTGGTGCACTAATCCATGCCATCTGATTGGCAAATAGTTTAAAAACTAATTTCAACCCAAACCAATTAATTAATACGACGTTCAATGTGATTCCATCAAACCAAGCAATTCACATCGCTCGAACAAATACAACATCAAAATCTTTATTGTATAGACATGGTGAAAAAGTTAATGTCTAGTCTTGATGAAAATGAATCAGACAATAACATGCTAAAAAATTCAGTTAATCACCTTGCAAAATTTTTTTTTCCATTAAAAATCTCGACACTCTAGTTTTTAAAAGCATAATATTTTCTTATCCATGTCATCTGATTGGCTAACAGTTTGAAAACTAATTCTAAATTAAAACCAAATGGTTCCAAAAGTCTTTCTTTGGCATATAGATTGATTGGAAATCAAAGAATAGGGAAATACAATAGTCTCTAAATTGTCCATGTCAATAGTTTTAAAATGATTTTACGTGGTAAATGTTTTGTATCAATGGCTTATTGCCTATGCAATTTTATTTATCTAGTGTTGATCCATGGTTTTTGACAATGAAACAAGGTAATAATTCCGGGTTTTGAATGCCTCACATTTGAAATTAAACCTAGATTTGTGGTTGTGGTAAATGATGGTTGTAATGTATGTAAAATTTGTAGTAGAAGTACCCTGCATATCAACAATTGATAAATCAATGCCGAGAACATTTTTTCTGAGAGCAATGTGACATGTAGGATTAAAATACAAAAAAGATGAAAATGTACTTGAACAAAAAATTTGTTATTCTCCACTATAGTTGTTGGTAGCCTATTTGTTTTTTTCTCTAATAATTTAAATATATGTATACAATAGACCCTAACTACAAGATAAAGTACCATAAGAAAAGTATAAAATCTATTTAGTGTTATGATGAATCTAACTAGTTTTTGAATAACTTTTGAGTAAAACTAATAATTGAAGTAGTTAACATGGTCATACCTTATCTATCATGGGTAAAAACTCTTTGGTGGGTTGGAAGATAACAACTCCATTATTCCGTGTCAAAAAATAAAAAAAATAAATAAATTACAACTTTTAGCAAAATATCTTTAATCACATACAAGATTGTGCCAAAACATTCTGTTTTGTTGAGATTATTGTTTTATTAATAATAATCAATGCCATATATAGACATATCTATCTCTAAGCATAAGATCGTTAACCCAAATGATGATGAATAAAAATTGGACATTGGGAGTGAGGCAAGCGATGTGCTCTAATTGGAAGCAATATTAAATGCCTTCTATGAAATCACATTATAATTGATTTCAAACACCATGGCATGAATTATAAGTAATTAACATTTATTGACTCTTATTATGCTTTGAGATTTTTGTTAGTAATTTAAATATTACTATAAATTAGTATAAATATTTAGAACATATAGAACATAATGTCAGTAAAAATAATAATTATTTATATTATTTGGCCAAAGAGAACAAGAAAAAATGCAAATGACTTTTTTTGCGGCAAGGCAATAGAACTAAATCATGATCTGCATTTAATATAATATGCATCTTCTTATTTTTTTGTTGTGTTTCTTAATGTTATAAGCCATAAGTTTAATCAATCAAATAACTTAGCTTGAAAATAGTTCAACTAACTTGTTTTCATATAAATACAATCATTTGTTTATCTTATCATAATTAACTTTATTTCTTCCAAATGATTGGTCATCGAAACAAGTCATACTAACTGATAGTTTGAGACACTACATTCAACAAATGACTATTGTTGGGGCTTTTGAGAAGGCTTGTCAAAAGAGTTAAGCTACAAAAAATAAGATACAAGGGTTAGCTATGGGTAAATGTAATGACAAAGGACCAAAATAAAAAACCAAAAACAACATTTAGATGCAAAATCGTTAACAGTGAAACTGCTAGGGTATTTGCCACTTATAGTTGCACATGAATGAAAACATATGCAAGTTAAAACATATAGGGATTTAGAATTAATATTTTTTATATTCTTTTCTTAAGATTTAGAATCATGGATTTGCAATCTAAATGACAAAGAGAAAATATTTGCATTGCATGGTCTGTTCAGTTCAAATACTAATAATTTGTTTCATTTTCCAACAAAACAAAGATACACATAGATGTGGATGCATATGTTTGAGTTCATTATCAATATACATAAGTTAAATGGGCAAATATCCCAATGGAGTGTTCAATAAAAACTAATTTATTAAATGCCTATGTGAAGGGAAGCATATATTCCTTTGCAACACAAAGATTAGTCTATCTATTTTGTGGCCTTGTTGTTAAGCACTTTACTTCCAAAACATAATTTATAATAACTGTAGACATTAGCAAGGCCTCTCAAAGGCACGAAATAGAAAAGTTTATAATAAAAGGAAACATATATGTAACAAAATGTTGTTAATTGATATCTAGGCTTATGGTGCCTTGCAAGTGCTAATAAAAGACTGAAATTTTAATAGTGTTGTAAACAAACTCTATTACTTGTACAAAAAAAATTATAAGATTTATTGTCTGGGCATTCAAGGTGTATGCAAAGAGACCAAGAGCACTAAATAAGTAAGCATTTAGCCTTTAGGAGCTAACTTCTTAGGGAGATGTACTATAAAATCAAAGGATAGAAGGAAACCTAGTTCCTTTCAATGCAACAGAGAATGAATCGCAAACTCTATCCTTTAACAATAAAAGTATGTCTTACATAAGAGTCAATATCAAGTACGATTCATAACACAAAGGTTCTCTTGATTATGTATAGTTATAGTCTTTTTAAGACATTTATACAAAGAATATCTTTAATGTTTCTTGTTTTAAGTATAAACTATATTAATATTCAAAGGTCAATGTTGAGAAAATAAGTTCTATTAAAAACTTCCACTGCAAACAGGGTCAACTATCAAATTCAATTCTTGACTAGAATTATTACATATATCTTTGAAAACACCAGACATTTATTAATTATATATTTCCACCATACATTAAAATAAGGGGCATTGATAGTAAATTGAAAGCAATTCAAAATAATGAATATCAATTAGAATGAACTACATACTATTCCCACAATCATCAAACATTGATATAAGAACAGAGGGAGCCAATCAACATATGATAAAAACTACTAATCTCAGGGAAATCCAAAGCAAATTTGAAATTGACTCTGTTCAGTGAAACAATAAATAGAAAATATTAGAGTGGCCATAAATTTATTATGTTCTTAGCCAAGAGAGGAGACATTTGCACGATATCTAGCCAAAATGAGAATGAAAGTGCTAGATGAAATGTGGATTTGATAACACAACCCAAAACATGATGGAATGCTTAAACCGGGTATAATATCCCATGTAAAAATGATAAAATACAGGTGCAATAAATACCTACTACCAATATTCATAGAAGAAAATAATCATGGATCCAACGTACCAATGAAACAGAGACTATATCTTATATACCAATAATACCATCCAAGAAAATTTATACCTGTGCAGCGTTCTCAAAACCCTGGCAACAAAGACAAAATCTAATAATCCTATTGATATTTGACTTAGATGCAGGTGCTAGCACCATCAGGGGTTAAAATCACACCACGAATATGAGTAACACAAAATGTAAATCTATTTGCAGTAGTGTGTATATGCATGTACCATATAGTAACATGCTTCTACATCAACATAGTAAACAATTCTGCTAAAACCAGTTTTTATAAGAGGAATACATCTGCTAAACCAAGGCATTATTATTCCTTACTAATCAATAAAAGAAAATGGATTATTTTTTAAAGAGAAGTCACAAAGAGTTAACACAAAATATAATATGCTGATGAAGAGAATATCCAACATATGCACTATCAAAGTGGGCAATCTACTAGACTCCATTGACTCAAAGAATCAATACAACTATTTGCTAGTGTTAACAACCTTAAACGATGCAAGAGCTAGTCATCTTTGTATAAAAATGAGACAGATCAAGAAACATGCATAACATAGAGTAAGAGGATTTGATATGAGATGATACAATAAAATGGTGAATAAAGCATGTAAGTCTAACATTCAAAAGGAAGTGGGGATAATTGATTCCCCATTAAAAGAACTGTATCAAGGCAATTGCTAAGTAAATCATGACCCTTGTATCATGAAAATAAATAAAGAGATAGAGACTATTGAAGTACATATCTTTTTAACATATTTCATTACTCAAAAGGGCAAATGGAGCTATAACAATGTCAAAACTCCTCTTGGGTCACAAAAATTTCTTAGGAAGCTAGCCCACAACAAAGTATTCATGAGAGTATTATTGAAACAATGTCCAACACAAATATTTCATCCATAATTGTGTTTTTACAAGGTTAAAATACATTTAAGACAAGTTACAGGCCATAACCTTTAAGGTAAACCCTACTATAAGCTGGATTAAGATGTCAACAGCATGAAAAATTTATTCACATGATTTGAGTTGAGTTTGATGGAGTTATATTGAATGTCAAATTATTTAATTGTTAAGTTGGAATTAGTTTTTAAAACTATTTTTCAATCAAATGACATGGATTAGTGTTTCAATAAGAAAATATTAGGCTTTTACAAAGTACAATAATGTGTTTTTTAAAGGAAAAAAACTGCGCAAGTTGATTGATGGGATTTTTTTTGGCATTATTGCCCACCTTGCTTTGTTTGAAGATTAGTTTAATGTCAAGAACATAGAATGGACCAAATATGACAAATAATAATGATTAAAATCTTAGTGTGTAAACTCTCACAATTGGCATTGAATATCTAGATTAATAAATGGCTTTTAATTTTAGTCAAAAAGAATCCTAGCAAACAAAAAAACAAGGGATGTACCATCTTGTTTCCAACAACTCTATTTTTTTGAGTTCTTGGTGTTAGGTCCACTATATATAATTGATTTTGAAAATGGCAATGGTAAATGCAAATACATAGTCCATTTTACTAAAAAATATGTAATGGCCAATATGCCATGCTTCACTGCGTATTATGCAACTAGCCATTATCATCCATGGAGGACCATTAATGTGAAAAACCCTATGAAATAAATGGTAATTTCAATTAAAAAAAATCAATGAATTTAGAGTACTTGACATAAACCTAGAAAAAACTTTAGCAAAAACAATCAATAGTCAATCTTATGAAACCATGATCTCGTGCTGTTAAAATAAAGGACATTGATTGTACCGATTACATCCTTTATTGTCGAAGGAAATGAGATCCATGCTGATTTTGGATATGGAAGAAGTTTATCAATTATATCTTAATATTTTCTCATTGCCACTACAAGTAGATGAAAAATCTGATGACTATGTCTTGCAGTATCAAATAAGCCAAATTTATATCTTTTTTGGAATAGTATTGGCATAGAAAAAAGTTTGCATAGTATAGCAAGATGCTGTAACAAGCTCATATGCATTGGAAGGCTATTAAAACAGGGATTTCAAGAAGGTTTAAAATGAAATATTGGAAGAACTTAACAACGGCCATTTCAAGTACAAGGCGAGAAGACATGACACAACATGGATTTGTCAAAACCTAATAATCCTATTGATATTTGACTTTCATGTAGGTGTTAGCACCATTAGGGGTTGAAATCATACCATGGCCACAAGGAAAAATTCATTTTATTTTTCTATCTAAAAGCATGTTTCTATAGTGAAGACAATGCTAGAGAAAATCTAGATATAAATGTTTGCCAATTGTTTTTCAAAGAACTTTTCAATAGACATTGCAAGGTTTTGCAACTTCTTATAAAGTTATTTCGCCATCAAACTTGCACTGTTTCAAAAATAATATGCATTTATGGCCAGCATAATATGGAAATACAATTGATTTAAATATATTAGAACTTTAAGGGAAAAATTTCCAATCATTTCAAACCCTCATAATGAAAACCACCAGAGATACAGTTAGAGATGGAGAGAGTTCAATATAGTTTACGAAAAGATGTAGTAATAAAGCTTGATAAGAATATACACTATATCAAGAACATTAAGTTGACAAGGTCAAGGTTTTACACCAATCCAAAAACCTATGTTTATGCAAGGATGAGCTCAAACTATCCAAGAAGAAGCTTATAAGGGAATTTACACGTGCAAGAAGCAGTGCATTATGTATGAAAAAGAAGAAAATAGGTCTGCAAGTAAGGTGTGGCAATAGATCTACAGGTCTATATAATGTTTTGAGGTCTTGATCAATCAATATAATATTTCTCTTGTTACTGAAATATTCCTTTGTACTCATACTATCTATAACAATGTGTTTATATGTTGGACTGCAACTATTATGTGGTTAAAGTCTTTTAAAGCATGATTGTGTACGAAGAAACATAGAATTTCTTATGTAGGCGGGTCTAAATCAAGAGTGTTGGACATGATTTAAAGTATATGGGAGATAATGAACCATTTCCAAGGTAAAGTAATGATACTTAATATGTTTTATACATAATCCTCGAATTACCAATTGAAAAAGTAGCAATTTCTTCCATTCAAGACCTCTCAGATTTAGAACACGATATAACTATAATAGTCAAAGTAAAACTTAGTTGTTTGACATAATTTTGTAAGCATGGTGAAGCCTTAATGATTAAAAATTGTGAAACAAAGAGTATGAGGTCTATTTAAAATTATAGCAAGATTTGAAACTCTTAAAAGCTCCTTATACCCATTTATTTAAGTTATTGGGTCTCCGGCTGGCTGTGAAAAACCCTTGTCTAGTCTCTATGAAGAAAAGTTGAATAATATACAAATTGGTGAATCAATTCCTATAAAATTCATATGTCAAATTATTCATATAATGTGACTAGTTTTCTAAGTCGTTAATGGTTTAAAATTGATCTATAGTGGTCTAGAAGCAAGGTTTTATTTCCTGCTTAAGCCCTCTTAAAACCCTGTCAAGACTGTAGGTGGGATTTCTGAACCTTGCAAGGTGATAGAACTTGTGGTATATATTATAAACCTTAGAAAGAGTAAATTAAATATTCGATAACTCTTTATGTATCCTAATAGATCCATGATCAGTGTTAAGATTGAGTATATCCCTTTTTAAGGCCTTTTGGCCTTACACAAGACTGTGCTCAAAGTTTAAGATTAAAATTGTTATATTTGGGGATTTAACCATAGAAAAGACTTCAAAATTGGTAAAAATGTGGTAAGAAATGTTTGGAAAGAAGAGTGGATTCAAGGATTTTTGTTTAGTGAATAAATAAATATAAGTGACTATGTCAAATCAGCTTTAAATGAGGCTAGAAACTTAAGCACCTTGCAAATGGGTTATTGCCACATTCAAAAACTTTGAGGAGTGTTGAAGTAGATATGAATAGGCGAAATAACATGATTTTGTGAGTAGGAATTGTCTACAGATAATACTAAGAATTAGATGTTATTGACATTTTCAATGCTTGTGATTTATGAAAGAGATCAGGGATCTAACTGCATCAAAGAATATTACACAACATCATATATAAAGGTGAGAATTGTAAACTTATAAGACACTGAGTAAGTTAAGAATCAACACATTGGTCTTGTAAGACCAATCTAAAAATGAATAATTTTAAAATGGATAGAACATAAAAATTCCATTCCTTTAAATGTATCAGAACTTTAAGGGCAAAAGGTCCATTCATTCCAAACGCTCATAATGAAAATGCCTAGAGATACAATTAGAGATGGAGAGAGTTCAATATAGTTTTTGAAAAGATGTAATAAAAGATCCAAGAGATATTTCTACATATAAGATGATCTTAGATTTGAAAAGAACTCTCAACTATAAATTACTATTACCAATATTCATAGAGTAAAATAGCCATGAATCCAAAGTATGAATGAAACAGAGATCCATATCATACAAGTAAATCAATATTTATACGCCCATGCATCCACATCAAGAACTATTTTGGGCCAGCATACATCCCATACAAAAAACCATGTGCATTAATATTCCTATGCATATACCACCATATATGCATAGAGATATATGCCCAGATATTTATATATATAAATAAGGATTATATATCAATAATAACACCAAAAAGGATTCATACCTTTTTTCATATTCCACTCTAAAATTTTAGAGGAAAAGAGAATAGGAATCGATGCATAGATGGTCTAATATTGGCATTGTTGATGTGTGAATTAAGCTAAAAGATCAACTGAAACATGGAAAAACCATTAACTAAGTCATTGAGCCTCATACTTCTTTCAAGGATGTTAAAAATGTTTATTATCATTGTATCAATATGTAGGATTTTTCAACATTGCCAATTACAATTTCATTTACCTTTAATCTAGATCTAGTCTTCAAATTGTTGGCCAATTAGATGACATGGATCAGTACACCAATAAAAAAATATTAGGCCTTTACAGAGTAGATTAGCAAAAAATTTAATGAAAAAAAAAATGTTATTTTGTGCAAGTTGTTTAGCTGAATTTTTTTTCGTGCCATTGAATGCATTGCTTTGATCAAGACTGGGCATTAAATTTTTTTCCAAGTCTATACAATGAGGATTTTAATCTTGTATTTGTTCATGCAATGTGGATTACTTGGTTTGATGAGATCACATTGAATGCCATATTAATTCATCACTCTAACTTGATTTGCAAATATTCCTTGTCATAGTTGTTTTGCATTTACTGTAAATGCTTATAACCTTACTTTAAAAGAATGAAGAACAATGAAGTCTAAAGATATTCAAATTTGTGTGCTATGAGACAAGCCAAAAAACTTATGCATATATTAGCTAGTTTTTGTACAGATCGCCTAATATTGACAATGTTACTGCATGGAATGAACTAGAAGAACAATAACAATATCCAAAAATACAAACCAAGTCATTGAGGCTCACAACAGTTTGGAGGATGTTAAAGGTGTTTTTTATCATTGTATCAATTTGCTAGATTTTTTAACACTGACATTCATAGATGCATTTAGCTTTAATCTGGAATTAGTCTTCAAATTGTTGTCCAATCAGATGACATTGATTAGTGCACCAATAAAAGAACATTAGTCTTCTGCAAAGTAGAATAACAAGTTATTCAAATAATATGGCAGCGGGTTATAGACAATTGGAAGTTTGTAGAATTTTTTTGTTATTCGGTGGGTGCATATGCATAATGTTGTGGATAGATTTGCATGTTATGTTGCTCGACCTGCTTTGATCAAGGCCAAGAATAAACTTCTCTACCAGGTTTGTATAATGGGGATTTGAATGTTGTATTTATTTATGAAATGTGAGTTGTTTGGTTTGATGAAATTGCATTGAATGCCAAATTAATTTATCAAAGAACTAGGAAGTAGGTTATAAAGAGCTAGATGTTTGTAGAATGGATTACAAAGAATTGAATGTTTGTCGAAGCTTGTTAATGTTTGCTCACGACATGTGAAAAGCATTGTGTATTGTTGTATGGTGTTTCTATAGCCAAATATTGTCAATTTTTCCATGTTAATCTTGGTCTTTACAAGGCATGATCTATGCATAGGAAGAGTATATTTGTACAGAATCAAGGAAAATACAATAAACATAAATGTGATGACTTTCAATTACAAAAGCTTAGCATCAAAAACATCTATAATCTAGTAACAATAAGAGCAATTTAATTTTGTATTGTCTTTCTAGAGTATGACTTGGTACTTAAAACATATATACTATACATTTAACCATGTATGTTGGTAATCGCAAATACTTTGAATCTTATCGTAGTTACAGATCCATGATTTTAAATCATATGCAATGAATTAAAATTGCTAAGTTGTAAATCCTAGTATGTATTATGAATGAAATCCATATTTGGCCATTTGCAATTACATTTACCCATAGCTAACCTTTTTTTTTCTTAGGCTAAGTAGCAAGACAAAGCTTTCAAGCTTGTAAATGCCTTACTTTGAAAATGAAGCCGAAGGCGATGCAAAACAACAATAGATACTTCTAGAAGGCTTTCGAAAGTGTGCTTTAAATGACCTATAAAGGAGTAAAAACATAATTGATTAGCAATTTTATATTTTTTTGGGGGTAGTAATTCATAAAAACTTTGAATGGTCAGCATAGGAATAAATTATGAACCATTGTTAGGAGTAAAAACATAATTGATTAGCAATTTTATATTTTTTTTGGGGGTAGTAATTCATAAAAACTTTGAATGGTCAGCATAGGAATAAATTATGAACCATTGTTATTCTTTTTTATCGGAAGTTATAGTGAGAATGCTATACTAGAAATGAAAAGATGCCAAGACGTATATAAAAATGTACAAGTAACGCAAAGTTCTTTGAAAATAGGGGAAGACAACTTCCTACATGTGAAACACATTACTGTGAGATGACATTAAATATAGTCTTACGATAAAAGATCAGAATATACATAATGGTTCTTACCTGTACCTTATTTTTGTGGCAAGCACAATTGGAACCAATGGCATAGTCAAAGTTGTGCCCTGATGACAATTAAGTTGATGTGCCAATATCTAGGCCGTGTACTTGTTCAAGTAGTCCCCTATTGTGAATATTCAAATGTTTGTTTTCCCATAGAGTTATTTTCTAGGATAATTAATCATAGTCTACAAACAAAATACAATGTTTCCAATATAAATTTGGCTTCCATGAAAGCATAAAGAGGAAAGTTGATACAATTGAAGAATATTCCAGTATAAATGACAAAAGTCAAAAACATATATGAATGGAGATTTTTTTTGTTTTTTTTTAAAGATTCGTTATTGCTATGGAAAAATCCATACAACTTGTAGAATGTTTCAATTTATATTACCCTTATATGCATATAATCAAATTCAAATCAACAGTAGAACTAGATAGCACCATATATCAAATGTTATATATATATATATATATATATATATATATATATATATATATATATATATATATATATATATATATATATATATATATATATATATGACAATAAAAAGATAGGGACTATACTCCAGAATCTTTGCATTTTTACTGATCTACTTGTAATAAAGTTCTAGTTACAAAGACCAAAAAAAAAAAAGACAAAAGAACATAAATTTTAGGTTTGTTAATGTGACTATGCAACAAGTTTGCAGTGATATTCATTTAACATAAATAATAAAATTTTTCCCAAAAAAAAGTTGTGATCTTTTGAAAAAGCTATGTTGCCATGTCTTCAAAATAGTCCTACAACCTTAAACCTGAAAAGAAAGAAAACAAGACAGAAACAAAGCAAATGAAAACAAAATATATCAACATAGGCCAATAATAAAAAGTTGAATGTTTAAAACCTATATGCAATCCAAAATCAAAGAAAACTTACATCCTTGGAAGCGTTGTTTATTCTTGCTTAGAAGAAGAAACTATACCATCCATTGCAATTTTGAACAAACTGGTTAATTGAGAATTGTGTAGCAAAAACACAATAGCTAAAATATCTTGTGCATATTGGTCAAAAGATATTGATATAGGTTTTGGCAGCAATGTCTCTGGGAAAGGTTTTTTCAATGTACATTCAACCTTTATGTATTTTTTATCGACATTGCACACCAATGCATGCATAAAGGAATGACCTGAATTTGGCGGGCATGTTGGACAAGCTAAAGAAGCATCTTGCTGAAGATCTATTGATAAGATTGCATAGTGGCAAGAATTACATACAAGTTCAAATGGAGCTAAATAAATGCTTTTTTGCCCTTAGCGTTCCCATAGCCTATAGACGTTACTATTGTCTTTTTTTTTTCTTGGCAAACAAAATCAAGAAAAGCAAAAAAAAAAGAAAAGAAAAAGAAAAAAAGATGATACTTGCCTCGATGCTTGATCCAATGATTGTTTGCAAATGTTTTTTGGTAGTTTCATTAGTAAGTGGCTCTATGAAAGATGTGGCATTTATTCCTAGTGTTTGAGATCCTTTTGGATCTTTACGTATAATTTTTTTGAAAAGATAGATGCGCTAACATTTTGACATTAGTTATTCATGTATTGCATGGCAAAGTTGTTGGTTCTGTTGTCCAAGTTGAATCTACAACCAGACAATTATAGTTAATTTGTAAATATCTCTAATCATAACCTATCAAAATAGCAATTTGTAAGGAAAAGCATAGGCTTACAATCACAATATTATATTATGTTCCACCATCTTTAACTGATAATTTGAACTGAGCAATTATTTACTAGAAACTTGTTACCAAGGCCCCAAATGAGCCCACTAAAAACAAATAATCTGAATCTTTGACATCAGCGATTGTGTTACTAGGTATGAGTCTACGTTTTTTGCAAATAGCAGGAATGTTTTGCATATTTGTTTTTGAAGTCAACACGATAAGAAATCAACTTCTCCTCTCTCATATTTTGTTTTTTCCTTGATTAGAAAGTCTAAAATTTGAATGATGTTGCCAAGAGCTATGTGTTTCGAATTTTGTAAATATTTTTTTGTTAATGTTCATTGTTATTGCCATTTGTCCATAGATATCAACCAAATCAACATGTAATTATTCAACCTTTATTGGTGAAATAGGATTCATAACATGAGCAGGTCCATATATTGTTAAAATATCTCCATCAAACACAGAGACTTTTTTCCCAGCATAGATATCCATTATTGTGCATGGTAAAGTTGAACCTGTTCATGTGACGAAACAAAAAGGAAGAAAACTATTTTTTTTTCAATAACATTCTGAGAACATAAGCAATAATAGAAGTTTATTACAATAGAAAATAAAGAAGTAATGGAAAGAAAAATTAAAGAGCAACATAAAATGATTTGAGTGTCACCATTTTTGTAATTGTTATTTAGTAGAACTTATCTCTATTGTACTAGATGAAATGTCATGTTGTTGTTGACTTGCTTCTTCTTTGCTTGAAATCTCTTTTCCTAATTCCATGTATTTTTTTGCTTTGATTTTTTTGGACAAGATAGCTTTTATTTCAGAGTATCCTATTAAGAAGTGCAAGAAACAAATACCACAACTACACGCATTAGAAAAAAGTCAAAACAACAAGGAAAAAACATTTTTTTAGGTAGCAAAGAGGCTAAGTATGATGAACATTATGTTATTTTTTTTTCTTTTTAGTTTTACCTATATAAGAATACATTAAACATAGTTGAAAACATGCATACAAGAAAAAGGTTGTGAACAAAAACATTTTTACTAAGTATCAATTATTGAGATTCAAGTATTATTGTCTATGACAAGGCAAATTGCATTATGATCAGTCTAGTATGTAATCTATTATTTTGATTTGGCTACATTGTTTTGTGATGTTGGACTAAACATAATCAATGAGATTATTTATAGATTGATTTTATTTTAGTGGTAAAAAGTGCATATTGAAAAGCGACAAATGCTTTTCAAGTAATATTATTGTTTTATTGGACATAAACATGTCGATGTTAAAGTCTCATAATATATATGTTTATTCTGATGTATTTGCATTTTACAATGTTTTTTTAATGACATTGATGACATCCAAGATAGAAGCAGATGGGGATGCATACATATTAATAATTAAGGATTTATGCCCATGTATTATGGCATCTATTGTTATTACTTATATTTTATTTGCAATGTATTGTAATAGGTTTGCAGTCGTAACATGGTTTTTGACACATATCATTATACCATGTGAATTATATGCCATGTTACAATTGAAAAAGTTTGGAATATGATTAAAGGAATTTTTAAATATGATATATGTTTCTTACAAACACAAGATATCGTATCTCATTAGGTCATAGTCATTGACAATGTCATGTACATGAGGATTAAGGATATGAGTATTCAAAGATCATATTATAATATATGAAGATAATAAATTTGATTGAATGTTATGATCAAATGACCATTTTGAATTTGATTCCAATCTTGACATTTCAATAGAAAATTTATTGTTGATTGTAAAGTTCTTTTCTATTAGCGAGCTTAGAAAATATAATGAATCTATGCTTTTCACATAAGAGAGAGAGAGAGAGAGAGAGAGTTATATACACTAAGCCATGTCATTTTACACCAGATGGCTTGAATGCAACACCTTCCATGGTGACTCTGTGGGACTTATGTATTATATGTGCACAATGTAATTATACTATAAATTGGCTTCGTCCTATAATTTTTTCTTGTGAACAGGTGTGTGGGTAGGCCTAGAGGTCTAAAATATTGGAGTCCAATCTACATCGATATAGATTATATATAAATGAACATGCTTTGTCTTTTGCAAATGGCTAGTCTGAGAATCATTGAATTTAATCTAAACAATGTCATGATTGTGATTCTTGTTATATAATTTAAATATTCCATCAAATCCATTGAAAAGACAATCTTACATGTCATAATTTATGGCAAAATTTTCAACCAACATATTGGGTTTTAATATGATTTTAACTGGCAGACATATCGCATTAACATGTCCCTGTTTTTCATCATATGTATCATCTTCCTTGTCAATTGCATCAATGATATTTTTTGTGTGGAAAAAGTGTCAGCATCTTGTTATTATGCACTTTTATGTGTGGAAAAAGTGTCAGCATCTTGATATTATGCACTTCAACATGAGCCTTTAGATAAAAGGGTATGGGAACATAGGATTAGTTGGTGCTGGATGCAAAAAATTGTTATTGAGATATGTTATGTTGTCTATTTTGTGTGAACATGTATGTATTCTATTCAAAATCAAGACAAAAGTTTCATCTATTTGGCATATGGTGTGCTACAATTGATAAAATTTTACATTTTCTTGCCAAAAAGAATATGGAGTTAGTCAATTGTTAATTTTTGGATGTTCAAAAATCAAATAATCATTTATGGGTTGAACTTGATAGAAGTCTCCGCAAAACATCATGTCAATGTTTTCAAAGTGCAAAGTTGGAAGTTGCATTATGTCATGCAATTGTCTCTCAATGTAATATAACATTCTTGATCCTACAAGTGAAATTTCATGTATTAACACTATTCGTAATTGGTTGTAATGTTTAGATAATGCATCTAAGCATTCATTGTTTAATGGAATAAATTTCAATTTATTGAATGGCAAAAAGAAAGCTGAATGCAATGTCACTCCACCTGCATTGCACATAGCTTTTCCTATGTATGAAAGAATAAGGCCTTTTGGCTTTTAGGGATCATTGTCAATATACTGAGAATAAATACGGATCAACATTTCATATATACATTTTGTTGTGAAAGTCTTTCCTATTCTTGCATATCCTAATAAAAATAAATATAATGGCTTGTTTTTGTTTTTGCATTCTTTATAATAAATGTCTTTAATAATTTCCTATTACTCTTCATTTAACATATGCCTATGGTTGTAGTAGCTGATATTGTTAGAGATGTATGAATGCTAGAGAGACTCAAATGGTTTTTTACTTTGCTGACCTGAAACAAATATTGCTACTGAAAATTCCATGTGTAAATCATATTCTTCCTCCATGTCTTTTGGTTTATGTGCACATAAGCTAACTTTGGATGTGTTTATAGTATCAAACTCTACTTGGTGAGCAGTATCTTCTATGTTCCCCCAAAAAGGATTTATGTCATAATTGAACTTTGATTCATTTTTTTATAATATTCACATGTAAGTTTTATGCTTCTCTCCATGTTTCAACCTCTTGCTTTAAACTATTTTCTTTATTTTGAAATGACACATACAACAATAGGCATTCACGATAATATTTCTCAATATCGTTTGATATAGTTAACAAAGCGTATAACATGAGTTTTCTCAATATCTTATATTTTCAGAATCATCTGACTCATGTCTAAGAAGAATTAAAGTTTTTAAGATAAATGTTCATTCATCAAGACTAGATGTATTTACAAAAGTACATGTCCTTGAACAATAGTTCAATGGAAAAGATAACACCAAGTAAACGGCCTGTTATGTAGGCATTTGTTGATATTTTAGCATTACATTTCCTAGTTTATGCAACATCTGAACATTATCTATATTATTTGTTGTGTGTTATTTATGTATTTGCTGAAAAGCATGTGTAGTTTTTGAATTTCCTTTTATCATATACGAGATAGAATATGTTACCGCATCATAAGCTTTCAAACCAAATTGTGCACATGTATTTGCTTATCATAAATATTACATGTTTCTTATAAATATATTGTTCCATGTTTGTGATGGTGGACAAGCAAGAAAATGGTAGATTATTTAATTGTGGCCTGTATTGTTACTATGTACTGGGACTCAAACATATGCATGTCTTGCAAGAAAGTATTGAAGTTGTTAAAAATAATATATTATTTTGGACTTAGTAACAAGTAAATGTCTTTAAGTTTTACAACTTCAAGTTCATCTATTTTTTTATATGGTTCAAGTATTATTGTTTGTTGCATTGACAGTTGAGAAAAATTCTATCTATAGTTTTTATCTTTTTTTTTTACAGCATTTAGTGTGTGAGATATATAAAATTTTACCACATTATCATCCAATACATTAGTATTATAGGTTATGTATTCATCTATAAAATTTGTAATTGTTAAGTTCATGTCTTTGTTATTTATTGGTGTGTTATGCACCCACACCAACCAATGATCATGAGCATTTCCTCTTTGTTGGAATTTTTTTATGTAAAAATAATTGATGATTTTTTTCAAATCAACTCATCATTACAAAACATTTGTTGCAATACACTGATTTGATGTCTATAATAACGTGTATATGTAACTAGGTCTTTTTTTGCAAGAAATGAAGCATATGTAGCTTCATTGCATTTGTTAAATCCAGTATCTTTTTTTTTCTATATTTACAATGCAATTATTTAAGCGCATTTATCAATGGTTGCCTTTAAGGAAATTACTTAGATGATTCACAATAGTAGAATTATATATGACAAAATTAAGAGCATAATGAGCATATCCACAACAATAATTGGTGAAAGATTAGAATACTTGAATATTATATCTAATCCACTTCGAGGGGGAAACCTCTACGAAAATAAAATGAGAATATAATTCACAATATGATGATAAAAGATGAACCACTTCCTCTTATATATACCCTACTTAACCATGGTTATTCCACAGGCTGATCATATTAAGAACATTGAGAAATGCAACAAATTAATATGAAGATGTGTAAATGACAAGTCGGCCACACATCCCTAGATGCACTATAGGTTAAGGGCATAACATGCCCTTCCCCTTCAAAATAATGTTGGTCCTCAATGTTGAATCAAACCAAGATATTTTTGTAGGAATGCTTCATCCTTCCATATTGTATCTTTAGATTACAGGTTCTTCTATTTGATCAAATATTGTTAATGTATTTGGTTTGCAGTTGCTTAGTGTGTATGTGAAGGATCTCTTCAGGCTCTAGAATGAATCTGCCTTCTTCATCTAATTTAGGTAAAATGGTTTGAGTGCAAACTCTATGTCTAATTATTTTCTTTGGGCAAGATACATTGAATACCAGATGTATGTTATTGGTTGGGGGTAATTCTAACTTTAAGCCACACTACCAATTTTTTACATGATCTGTTAAGGGCCATAATACTTATGTGATATATTATTATCCCTTTTTTATTGCTTCAAAGACATTTGCTTATATGGTTGCAAACACATAAAGACCCAATCACCTATGTTAAAATGTTGCTCATTACAATGCTGATCTACTTGTTGCTTCATTCAATTTTGTGACATTGCTAAATTCTCTCGTAAACTAACTAAAACCTCATATTGATGGTGAATGTGTTCCTCAACAAATCAAATCCAAGGATGCACTATAAAAATTGAAGTAATGGATGGGGGTGATACCCATACAATGCCACAAAGGGAAACATCTTGGAGGAAGTGTGAAGAGAAGTGTTATGCCACCATTCAATAAGTGGTAGCCAATGAACCCATTTGTCTTATTTGTCAGAAATAAAATAAATAGATACCCTTAAAGACATTTGTTGACTACTTCTATTTGTACATCAGATTAAGGATGATAGGATGAATTATGAGCCAACTAGGTACCCAAACATGCAAATAATTCAGTCCAAAAATTACTAGTAAATATGAGATCTCGATCACTTACAATGATCTTTGGAGTGCCATGTAATTTTTGAAGTGTATTGGGAAAAGCAGAAGCTATTGCACTGATAATAAATAGTTGTGAAAAGGAGAAAAATGAACATACTTGGTGAGTTGATCCACAACTACCATGATAACATTTTTACCCTCAGACCTTTGTAACCCTGTAATGAAATCTAAGGAAACTTCTTCTCCATGTTGGCTAGGGATGGATAAAGGCTACAAAAGACTTGGGGTCTTAATGGTTTCACCTTTATTTTGTTGCAATACCATGCATTCAATGACCAATTCCTCAATATCCCCTTTAAGTCATTCTCAAAAGAAGTCTTATTTGATTCTATGATATGTCTTCAAAAATCTCGAGTGTCCTCCAAGTGGAAAAGTATGAAGTTCCTAAAGAATTTTATGTTTGAGGAGAGAATGCTTACAAAGGTATAATATAGATTTATACCATAATGTGTTCTCTTTCCATGTAAAATTTTTAGATTCGTTAGAAACCTACGAAAGATTGTGAATTAAATCTTTGGTAGCATTGTCATTCTCCCATTATGATCTTGCTTCCTCTAGCCAATATGTCTACCACATGGTCATGGTGCATAATAATGCCTCAACTAATTCATCTCATCGAGAGAGGGCATATACCACCACATTATCTTTTCTTTTCTTATACATTATTTCAAAATCATATCCCAGCATTTTAGTCACTCATTTTTGTTGTTTTTCAGATGACAAGCATTATTCCAAAAAATATTTGAGGCTATCATGATCAATCTTTCCCTAAAAGTGATGACCCATCAGATACGATCCCCATTACTTCATTGCATGCAGAATAGCCATCATATCTTTCTCATATATTAGTTTGAGCCTATTTTCCCCTTAAGTTAGCAACTTTTAAATGTCAGTGGTCTGCCTTCTTATATGAGTACAACCCCCATGCTTTATCTTGATGTGTCACACTCCACAACAAAAGTTTTTGAAAAATTAGGAGTAAACAAAATTGGAGTTATACACAACCATTTTTAACTATTCAAATGCATTGGTAGCTAAATAAATCCACTAGAAGGAGTCTTTCTTTAGCAAAGAGGTGAGTGGGGCTATAATGTTACCATAATTTTTGACAAAGCTACGGTGGTAACTAGTTAGCCCCAGAAATCCGTGAAGGTTCTTAAGGGTCTTTAGAACTAGCCACTCCATCATTGATTGGATTTTATTAGGATCAAATAACACTCATTCATGTGAAATAATATGACCCAAGTACTCCACTTCTTGGATGCCAAAAACACATACAGAAGGTTTGGCATAAAGTTGATGTTGTTCCATAACTGAAAGTACATGTTTCACATGCTTCAAATGGTCTTCCCAATTTTTATTGTAGATGAGTATACCATCAAAAAATGCTAATACAAAATTTCTCAAAAATGGCCTAAAAATAGTATTCATCAAACTCTAAAATGTAGATGGTGCATTTATGAGGCCAAAAGGCATGACCATAAATTCATAATGGCCTTCATGAGTTATGAAAGTTATTTTAGGTATGTACTCATTACGTATATGAATCTAATGATATCCAGAATGAAGATCTAAATTGGTAAAATAAATAGCACCATGCAATTCATCTAACAAATCATCAATTACTAGAATATGAAACTTATCTTTGATGGTGTATTTGTTGATTTCTATGTAGTCTGGGCACATCCTCCAATTATCATCTTTATTCCATACCATGACCATCAGGGAGGAATATTCAATTTGACTATGTCGGATGATTCCTGACTCTAACATCTCTTGGATCATATTTTTAATTTCACTCTTTTGGGCATATGGATACTTGTAGGGTCTGATATCAGGTGTTGTACTTTGTAGAATAGGTCTAATGGTATGATCATGTGCATGACTTAGAGGGCGTCCTTTTGGCATGTCACCAAAAATAATAGAATGGTCATTTAACACCTTTTGAAAATCATGATGTGTAGAATCCTTGGTTGGTTGAACCTCCATTGAAAATAAACATGCCACAAAATGCACATTTTATGAGAATCTTCATCGTCTGATAGGAACTAACCAGTCATGGATATTTACCCTGTAATCTATGTAGTTCAAAATTCTTTCATTTCTGAATGGAACCTCATGAATAATTCCTAGAAATTTATCTCAATAGTGCCCAAAGTGGTGAGCCATTGTACTCCCAAAATAATTTTAGTTCCTCCCATGGGAATAATAAACATAGGGGAATCTAACAAATACTCTCTCATAGTAAGTTTAATACTATGAAATTTTGTAGAACAGTTAATCATACCACCATCTATAACTATGACCTAAAAGTCTAGAATTGGGTAAATGAAACAATTCAAATGAGTGACCAACTTATTATTGATGAAGTTATGTGTACTCCCAGAGTCAATTTACATAGTCACATTCTATTTCTTTAGGAACCCCACCACGTTAAGAGTTTGAGGAGTACTCATTCCTGAAAGTGCATGACATAAAATATTAGGTTGAGAATCATTAGATTCATCCTTAGGTTCTTATAACTCTTACCCTAAAGCCTCCTCATCTTCTTCCTCCTCATGGGTACCGTCAATGTAAAACAACTTCTTTTCAACACGTCAATGCCTGTTGCTTCATTTGCTATCACATCTAAAAACAAACCTTTAGCACGTTTTTCTTCCATTTATTAAGGTGTCATTATGGTAGGCTGATGAAATGATGGTTCTGAAAAGGTGCATTCATGAACATTGTTAAAATGTTTTTTATCTAATCAGCTCTTTTTCCTCAACCATGTGTGCCTTTAGTATGGCCTCAAATACACTACTAGGATGAAATATGTGAACCTCAAATTAGATGTTATCTTTGAGGCCACCAAAAAATATGTCAGTTAGATTTTCCTCAGTGATGTCTGCTACATGTAGGGAGAGATTCTGAAATTGATGAATGTAGTCCTTGACAATCCCAATTTGGCATAACTTGGCTAGTTGACTGAAATAGTTTTTAGATACATTATTGTGATAGAGGATTTACAATTCTTTAGAAAATACTGACCATGAAACTGTGACACCCTTCTTTTTATTTTGAGCACACAACTAATGATACCAAATGAATGGCTCAGGTTCCAAATATAAAGAGGCCATAACCACTTTTTAAGAACATGGATTTTGATGCAGATCAAATAAATTTTCAATTTGAGTGGGCCAATTGAGAGGATCATTACCATCAAACTTGTACAAGTCTACTTTTGGCAACATTGGATTAGGGTCAAAATTAGTGTTGGTATTATTTGGATTAGGAGAACTAAATTGAAGTGATGGAGGATTATTTTGTAGTGGCTCAGCTGAAAAGTTAGCCAATTACCTAGATATTTATTGTAATTGATCCTTCACGCTATCCAAGTCCTCTCTCAAACCTGTAATGTCTCCTTGAACCATATCAAAATAATATTTTTTCACCATGCCCTGAAATTTTAACTTAAGTTGCTGAACTACCTCCAAAATAGATGGATCAAAAGTTTCAAATTCCATGTCATCCTTGTGAGGAGTTTTTGGAGTTTCCTACCCTTTCTTGCATCCCTAAGTGTTCAAGCCAACCATTTACAAACCCTAGGATGGTTTTATCCCCTTAAAAAATGTACTAGTGGAATACACCATTGTGATCATCTCACTGAGATGAATCTAATGACTACTATTATGCATAGGGGTGAAAAATTTCAATGTGAAAAAGTGTACCAATAGAATATACTATTATGATCATCTTATAGAGATGAATCCAATGATTCATAATCTACATAAGATAAAAAATTTCTAGACTTTTTTTTTTGTAAAAAATCTCACGAACAAAATTGCGGTGATGAAGAAATCAAATCCTCTCGGATCACAAGTTATGTTTTTCGGCCTTCTGGTGCTTAGGACGCTAGATCCAAAAAAACATGCCATAGAAACTTACCCAAACCGATGCTTTGATACCACTTTTAAGGAAATTACTTAGATGATTCATAATAGTAGAATTATATATGATAAAATTAAGAGCAAAATGAGTAGATCCACAATAATAATTGGTGAAAGAGTAGAATACTTGAATATTGTATCTGATCCACTTCAACGGGGCAACCTCCAAAAAAATTCAATAAGAATATAACTCACAATATGATGATAAAATAGTAATCACTACCTCCTATATATACCCTACTTAGCCATGGTTATTCCATAGGTTGACCATATTAAGAACATCAAGAAATGTAGCAAGCTAATACGAAGATATGTAAGCCACAAGTCAACCACACATATTCCTAGACGTATTATAGGCTAAGGGTATAATATTGCCAGCGATGCTTGACACTTATAAAGGTAAAGAAAAATGTTGGTGGCCTTAATTTTCATATAATGGCAAATACATTTTTTTTAGACCTTACATGTAATTAGGTGGTATGCATATCTTTTTGAAGTCCACATACCCAATGTCTAATTTTAGTATTCATTCTAAATTTAGCTTGTATTTGACATATTTTTCCAAAAACTTTCTACCTTTTAACTGGTCTTTTCTAATTCGAACCTACATTATCTTTCCTACTTGATCTATAATTATTTTTATTGCTTTAAAAAATAAATTTGTCAAATGATATGCAAATAAATGATTGGCATGCAATAGTTCCCATTTTGTTATTTTTTATATGTAAATTCTGAGACAAAATCTTCATCACGAGGGTCTAAAAAAAAGAGTTGGAAAATTCATTTCCTTAGAGTCCTTGTCTTTGAAAATTCCAAGTGGTTGATTGTCTTTTGCTGGTGTTATTGTGATCATCTTATTTTGCAACATAGCAATAAATAGATCTTGAGTCTACAAAACCATGCACCAGTGTATCATTAGAATAACTTTCTTATGAATCAAAAGACATGTTTGATTTGTTATTTGTATCATATATAGATCCACTCAAACCATTATTACTACTTGTAATGTCTCCAATAATAGAGCTCAACAATGGATTCCATTTTGGATTTATATGGACATTTTGGTCAATGTACAATTTTCTTATGCATAGCTCTTCTAATGCTTTCATAACAAGAATTAGCCAAACAACCCCTTATTGATATGAATTTTTTTATTCTAATCACCTTTTTAGAACCACAATAATTATTGTTCCTTCGTATAAAGATCTTGGCAATACTTTTTGAATTTTATCAAGATTTGTTGGCACATTGATAATATGACCTTTTAGCCTGATCTAGGGTTTATTATATCCCAATTCTCTTATCTACGCAAATTTTATTCTCAATGCAATGAGCCTTTACTCAAGATTTGATAGCTTAAGCACAGTCTTTAACTATTTATTTTGCCTGATGTTTGCAAGTGTTGCAAATTTGGGAAGCACTCTACCTTTCAATGACTAGTTGCAACTTGTGCATATTTTTTTTACAAATTGCTTTATCACTTGCTATTAATTATTGCCATGTGTTTATTTTAGCTTGTTTTAAAAGCATTATGTTATTTTTAAAATGTAATTGTTTGAAAATGTAGCAAACATGTATAGGAGTATCAATTATTTATTTGTTAAAATTTGTACTAGCTTCCTGACAAGGTTCTTGACAAATTTATTTTGCATAGATTGGCCTCGTGCATTTCTCAATGTTTGAAGTAATGTTTGTTTTTTTCCTTGGTATTATATCTTCCTAACTTGTAAACGCTTGGATCTACTATCTGTCCTGATGTTTCATCATCAATGGTTCATAGTGTATATGATCCGTGTCTATTTTGAAAAAAATAATGTTGTGCACATCATTTGTTTCAAAGCAATTGTCATAGATTTTGAAAATCTATTGATTGACTAATGACCATAGATTTATAGTCATTTAAAAAAAATATGAAATCCATTGTATAACAAATTCTCCACCTTCTATTTCATAGTGATCATAATGCAAAGCCAGTTTTATTTTATATCCTTGCCAATTTGTAATGGCTAGTATGTTCTTGATAACATTGTCCTTTAGATTTGTTTCAAAATAAGCATATGTGTTTACATCCCCTGAAACAAAGGTGTTGCAAAAATATGATGCTATATAATGATGCAAAGACCATATACCAAAAGCTTTTCCTGTCAATTGGGAAAAAGCATTGAATATGCTATTGCCACAACTAGATGTTTCCTCCATTTTTTTGACATTTCGTTTCGCTACAATTTTGTAGTATTTGCTTCCCAATGGAGAGAAAACATAATATACAAAGACAATCATCTTGAAGAAGCCTGATCGTTATTTAATTTCTTATAATATAATGGTTCATAATGCCCATACATTGGGCTCTGATCATGAAAAGTATGCAATAAAGAGGCAAATATAAATGTTGATTAAAGTGCAAATATTTTTTCTTACTTGTCAAAGACCAAACACAAATGGAAATGTTGAGCCATTAAGAAAGCCAAAATATGAAAAAATTATCACTCCATAAACCATATTCTCTTTTTTTCATATATACAATTGCTAAGACCTGCATTTGTTCAAAATATGCTGAGGTATCATACATACAGTGTAGTCTATATCTTTCTTTAGGATCCAATTCTAGTTCCAAGTATCTCAATGCATCTTACTCATTCTTCTGTAAGCATCTTTGAAAATGTTTTATAATCCCAACACAAAGTTATTTACATGTATATAAAAAATTCAACAAGACTTGAAATGCATCAAACAAGCAATTGCCAACATTGTATTTGAACGAATAAGTTCTAAACAAATTTGCTTTATCCAAAATAATGTATATAATATCATAACCATTTCTGATGGTTGTTTTATATTCCTCTATAAAGATAAATTTATTGGCACCATCTATATCTACCATTTGTCTTTGATTTTTTATGCATTGACAACATTCCTCAATGCTCATTAGATCATTGTTTGACATCTGCTAAGCAAACAGTTGACCAAGATAAGAATTGAAGCCAATATATAAAGAATGGAAGATGCTTATTGAAAACTAGTTCTTACAGCTATAAACATTTTGTTAATTTACACAAGTGTATTACAACCAAGCTTGAGAACAATTCAACATCTATGTTGCAGTACCAAATCGGCCAAAGGAGAGCATTGGTGTATAGTTGTATGCATGGTTATGTCTATATTTTGGACTGGTAGGAAAGGACTCTTCAAATGATTTATACATATGTTGTACAGAGTATAAGTGCAAAATATATATATGGTCAAGATGATTTATCATATGCATAAACATGAGAGGATGTGCAAATGGAATGTGGTACTATGTTTTGAATAGGACAATTGTAGTTTTTATTGCCTAGACATTAACCTATGTGTATATGGTAACATACACACATGGAGCAATGCAACTATAAAATAAATGCAATGTCATAAACTAATAAAACAAGTACAAATAATTACTTAAACAAAAAACCAAGTAAATCGATTACAAGCTTTCTAAATACAAGCATTCAAATTATTCTAAAGTTCAAGAGTTATTCTACCAAAATATTTAACCCTAAAATAGTTTTAATGAAAACAGTGATACAAAATGTTGATTCATATACATTAATATTAGCAACATATTTATATTTAAAAAATATAAATTTTTAGCTATTTTTTCAATAAAATAAAAATTATATAAAAAACTAAAACAAATTACAAGTATTTCATTTGATAAAGAGCATAGTATTTCGATACATATTCAAATATATCAATAAAGTATTATATAATTTACAATATTTTCCATCACACATTAACATTTCTCAATAATAAATTAAACATGGCTTTCAGAGATTTTAAATAGCAAACATATTTATAATGTAAAAGATTGTTACTAGACATTTACATGACTCGGTTCTCACAAGAAATAAGCATGCAGTGTAGAGACAAAGACCCATGATAAACATAGAGATGACACTTGACAGAAATGACCTTCCCCCAAATTTTCAAAAATATACATTAGAAGGCTATTAAAATAGATATTACAAAGGGTGTTAAAACAAAAACCTATAAGAACTTAACAATCTTCATTCCAACTACAAGGTGACAAGAAAATGCAAGACAAAGCACATACTTCATCCTATAAAACTCATAGTAGTATAGTGAAAAACAATGGTAAATATAAAAACATAGAGAGAAATGGCATGAAACAATTGAAAACTTAAACAAAGCAAGCTAACATATTAATATTAAGGGCATAGAATGCACTAAACATGACAAATAAGAATGATCAAAATCCTACTATGGAAACTCTCATAATTGGCACCAAATGTCTGGACTAACAAAAGGCTTTAAATTTTAGTAAAAAAAATTCCTAAGAAACAAAAAGAAAAAAGAATGCACTCTCTTGCTGCTAATAGCTCCATTTTTTTCAAGTTCCTAGTCTCAAGTCTACTGCATATAATAAAGTTTAAAAATGCCAATGATAAATGCAAATACATAGTCCATTCTAGTGAAAAATATATAATGTCCAATGCGCTATGTTTCACTGCCTATTATGCAACTAACCATTATCATTCATCAAGGACAATAGATATGAAAAACCTTATGAAATAAATGATACTTTTAAACCAAAAAAAATCAATGGATTTAGAGTACGTGACATGAACCTAAAAAAAATTTAGTGAAAACAACTAACATTCAATCTTATGAAACCATGACCTTATGTTGTGAAACAAAGAACAATCAGATAAATACCTGTGCACCTAATCAAACTAGGTTAGCATCTTTTTATTAAAAACAACACTTAACAGATAAAATTGATTACACGACTTATGCATCAAAATTGCTATGAATTATTCAAAAAAACACGATAAGAATCTACATATACAAAAATCTAGATGTGACTTATACAACATATGGGTAAATGAAAGCTCTACAGAGGACACACATATAAGTTTCATGGAAAAACATGATGAATCATGGAAGGTGACATCAATACCTTGATGATAATGAGTGCATTGTCTAATGACAAAGAAAAACATAGATGAATTTGGAAACTTGATGATAATGAATTAGATTACAAATTCAATCACAATATTTGTCATAACATGTTGAATGATTGCATATAGAAGATCATGGATCAAAAGTCACAAGGATGGATTAGATTTTTAAAAAATGCCAACATTCCCTTACAAAATTTCTAACGTGAGATTTTGACACTTTTTTGATCTTAGAGCTCGAAGGTTTTTCAGAGGTAGAAGACTTAACTGACAACTGGCCAAATCTCAGTCCTAGGAGACTTTTAGACACTACGAAATTTGCAATAGAACTCAATTGATTTAGAATCCATGGTAGCTTGACACTTTTCATCAATCGGATACATAAGATAGATATTGTAGAGATGGATTACAAAGATGGTTAGATCAAGCATTAGTCATGAAAAATACAAGAAATGCATAAGAATATAACAATCTAGGCCAACCTATTCAATGGAGTGTGCAAATGACAATTAAGAACTCAAAGAAAGAAAGAAAACATACATTACCTTCTTAAGAGCATCCCACCATCCATATGCAGCTCAAAATGTGTTTTCCCCCTTGATTTGGTGCTCAAGTCTTCAACAATGGTGCAAGGCAAACTCCTCTACCATCTCAAGAACACCAAGTATAATCTAGGCTTAAAATCAAATTTATGCTTATAAATAAAGCTATCATATTAGAAATAAAACATGTATATCAACATAAATAAAGGTTGTGGAGAGAATCCTGCATTATAAGTTTACATAAATTAAGTTTAAAAATGGTGGTCTTAACACTCCTATTTATATATTTTTCAAATTGATCAGGATCAACCATGATCGTCCATATCAAGATCAATATGTGTGGCCATGAATTAATCTAATTATGTAAATAAAATCCATAAATATCTTCATAATGATTTAGGAGGAGGGGGCATTAAAGAGGCATGTGAAGCCATAATCCTGATATTTGTTGCATTTATGGCTTATGGATGCCACCCCAAAAATTACCTCACTTGATTATGTAGTTAATAAGAATCAATTTCCAATAAATAAATATTCATTAACTTCCATGGAATTCTTATTTAAGCTCATAATTTGGTTTAATTTGTCTAAGTAATATTAATCAATTTTTAGTGCAATTATTTGAAAATTGGTGCACTTTAGTAATCAAACTAGTCAAAAAGTCATATTATTGGGTTATAATTTGACTTGGAAGGAATTAGAAGATGATTTTAGTTACGTACAAACCACTGTCCTATTTAGGATGTCATCGACACAAAATAACACATGCACGTGACTTGTGCTTTTGAATTAAAATAAAAGAGTGATCCAAAGCACCAAAATGTGTTTTCATTATTTTGACTCAAAATGATTTGATCAAAGTTAATAATCACATAAAATGCATTTCCTTATTTAGGGATACATTAACCTAAATTGGTACTTATATATGACAAACTCGAACCATTTAACATGTTTAAATGATTTTGGCCTAATTTGTGCATTTTCACCAATTTCGAGTAATATTAACAATCTCAACACAATGGTGTTAGGAATTAGATGTCTACATTTTACCCCTATTTGAGAAGGTATAGCAATACATCCAAGAAAGCAACATCTTTTCAAAGAAAAGAGTTGTCAGGAACAAAAATGTAGAGATGGATTACAAAGATGGTTAGATCAAGCATTAGTCATGAAAAACACAAGAAATGCATAAGAACATAACAATCTAGGCCAACCTATTCAATGGGATGTGTAAATGACAATTAATAACTCAATGAAAGAAAACAAACATACATTACCTTTCCATGAGCATCCCACCATCCATATGCGGCTCAAAACATTATTTTCCCCTTGATTTGGTGCTTTTGGGATACATTAGCCTAAATCAACACTTATATATGACAAGCTAGAACCATTTAGCGCATTTAAGTGATTTTGGCCCAATTTGTGCATTTTGACCAATTTCGTGTAAGAATGACAATTTCAACATAATGATATTAGGAATTGGATGTCTACAGATATAACCTTGAAGGTCAACTTTGTATAGGAGAGTTTTATTTTCATAATGAACGTAAAAAAAATAGATTTAGCCAACCTAACACCCTTATGCATTGATATTGCATCAACCAAGCATTATGATAAAACCAATCTAACATTATAAAAAATTATAACTGCATTGTCATGTTAATTGTTATAAATCCTATTATATATATATGACTAATATATAACTTATTTCCAAAATCAGTCAACACCACCAGGAGTTGAAATCACACCATGGCTATGAGGCAAAATTTATTTCATTTTCCTTTCTAAAAGCATATTGCCGTAACAAAGATGATCATAGAGCAAATCTAGACATAAATGTTTGCCATATTGTTTATTAAAGAGCTTCTCAATAGACATAGCAAGACTTTGCACTTTCACATAATGTTATCTTACCATCAAATCTATGCTATTCCAAAAACAATATGCATGTATGACCAACATAAATTGAAAATGCCATTACTTTAAATATATCTTAACTTTAAGAGCAAAAGCTCCATTCATTGCAACCCCCCATATTAAAAACCACAAGAGATATAGTTAAAAATAAAGAGAGTTCAATATAGTCTTGAAAAGATGTAGTAATAAATCAGCAAGAGATATTTATGCAATTTTCAAAATAATTGCTTTCAACTATAAACAGTTAATACCAATATTCATATAAAAAATAACCATGAATCTAAAGCACTAATGAAACAAAGATCCATATCATACAAGTAAACCAATCTCTATACTTTCATCTATGTACATCAACAACTATTTAGGACCAACATACATCCTATACAACAAATCATACTACAAACAAAATTTTGCTAAAAAAGCCATACGAATAATGAATTATCAATTTTTAAAGTAAACCACCTACTAATATCTATAATAAATTTTTAGCACATCACAATGAAAAAACCCCATTTACCTCGACAATATGATGTTTCAACATACACAATTGTGTCTGACTACTTTTGATCAAAATATAGAATGGAGATACCAAATCATGAAGAGTTCTATTTTCATAGCAAATGCAAAAAAATTAGATTTAACCAACCCAACGCCTTTATGCATGGATATCACATCAACCAAGAATTTATGATAAAATCAGTCTAAGATTATAAAAAATTGTAACTGCATTGTCATATATGTTCTATATTAGTCATATATATATATATATATATATATATATATATATATATATATATATATATATATATATATGACTAATATAGAACTTATTTCCAAATTCAGCCAGCACCACTAGGATTTGAAATCACATCATGACTACAAGGCAAAATTCATTTCATTTTCCTTTCTAAAAGTACATTGCTACAATAAAGACAATCATAGAGCAAATCTACACATAAATGTTCACCACATTGTTTTTCAAAGAGATTCTCAATATACATAACAAGACTTTGCAATTTCACATAATGCTAGCTTGCAATCAAATCTATGCTATTCCAAAAACAATATGCATGTATGGCCAACATAAGCTGAAAATGCCATTCTTTTAAATATATCAAAACTTTAAAAGCAAAAGCTCCATTCATTGCAAACCCTCATAATGAAAACCACCAAAGATATAGTTAAAAATAGATAGAGTTCAATATAGTTCATGAAAAGATGAAGTAATAAAGCACCCAAGAGATATATCTACATATAAGACCATCTTAGTTTTTAAAAGAATTGCTTTCAGCTATAAATGGCTACTACCAATATCTATAAAAGAAAATAACCATGAATCCAAAGTATGAGTGAAGCAGAGATCCATATCATACAAGCAAACCAATCTCAATAATTTAATGTGTGTACATCAACAACTATTTAGGACTAGCATACATCCCATACAACAAACCATACTCCAAACAAAATTCTATTAAAAAATCCATATAGACAACAAATTATTAATTTTCCACTTATTAATATCTATAAGAATTTTTTAGCATGCCACATTGAAAAAACCCCATTTACCCTAACAATGTGATGTTTCAATGTGCATAATTACATTTGACTGCTTTTGATTAGAATATAAAATGGAGATACCAAATCATGGATAACCAATATACACACAAATGCCACATAATAAGTAAGTTAGACTCCATAAAAAACATTCAACAAAATGAAATCAAGTTGTGCTTGATAAGACCACACAAAGGGACACAAAAAACTATTCATAGTTCTTACTATCAATTCCAATAAAAAAACATCTAAAAAACAAAGCCAACAATATATGCTGAAATAAGCAAAACAAAAATTTGTTTCCATGACCCTTCATCTAAAGCATCAGCTTTAGTATATAGTTACTATCCACTAGCATTCATCTATGACATGGTTTTTCTTTGAAAAATCATTACTCCCTCTAATTCACCCACTTGCAATACCCTTTAAAAGAGGGGCAAATTGTATGTATCTAAATTCGCTCACCTACATTAACATCACTAATATTACTATTAGTCGACATTAATTATGCTCATCTAATTTATTCTAATTATTCTTGATTCTAATATCCCCCCTTTCTACCTATTTATCTAATGTCCCCTTTCATTATTCATCATCTACTAACCTTGTTCAACCCCACTAAGCAATTAATTTATATGAAATCCCTATTATCTCATCATAATCCCACTTATCTATTATTTGGGAATTTTAAATTCCTATGGCTCACCTACCCATCTACTAGTTTATGCCTAGGTTCTCCTACACCCCTAGTCCCTAATCACCTACCTAATCCCCATCTAATTCTCCATCTAATCATCATTAGTCCTAAGAAGGATTTTAGAACCCTTCAAATCTAGAACCTTCTATATTCTCACCCCTCCTCTCTAGAAGTCTCTAAATCTAGAGGTTTCGAAGGAATTTTAAATTCTTTAGATAATCCTCAACCCTTGATTTCCCCAAACCCAAGTTTGAATATCCACCATTGATCCCTCCCTCCAAAATCTATTTAAACAACTCCTCTCCTCCATGGAAGGACATCTCCAAGCTTCATAACATATCCATGTCAAACTAATCATCAATCTTAGAAGTCCAAAACATCTTCATGATAAATCAATCCATCATCAAGCATCCTTGATCAAGCAACATCATGCTAAATTTATGAGTCAAGGTAATCAAAATCCCAATCTTTTTATTTTAATCCATTTAATCATGGTGTAGAGCATTTAGCTTTAAGATTTTAAGTGTAGGATTAATGCATTATTCATCCATTAGCATTTTGGTTATGATGGCTCTATCGCTTTACCTAGTAGATTGATGTTTGGGTTTTTAATTTACATAGTTAAATCTATATTATGCCCAAATTTCTCGCTACAGTTACATAAAACAAATAGTAAATAAAAGGCATCTTATATTATTAACTACTATTTTTTTGCCTAAATATTTATTTTAAATAATCACTCACTTGTTTGATGTCTATAATTAAAAAAAAATATTACAAATGTGCAGACCATAGTCAATCATTAACCTAAACAAAAACCACATGAACCAGGAACTAATTTTGATGGCTAATTGACCCTGCTTCAAATTTTTAGATTGTATCAGATACAAGGGCAATTTTGAATAGACCATCATAAATCTTGAAGGATTATAATAGATATAAATATTATCTTGAACATTTATTATTTATATTATGAACCATATTAATATGCAAATGAAAATAAATGCCACCAAAAAATTCTACTATAATTAGGGTCAACTATCAAATTTAATCCTTAATTGGAATTATTACATATATCTTTGAAAGCACCAGACATTTATTAATGGTATATTTCCACCATGTAGTAAAAAATGGGGATTTGATAATAGAGCCTAAAGCATGAAGGAATGCTTAAATAAATATAATATCCCATGTGAAAATGGAAAATGACAAGTGCAAGCAATATGAACATAACCGTGCTTCCAAAATACCAATAAAATAGAGACTACATCTTATATATAGATAATACTACCAAACAGAATCCATACCTATGCAAATTTTTAAAAACACATGCAACATAACTTGTATGTAGGCACCAGTACCACTGGGAGTCAAAATCACACCATGACTATGAGCAACACAACATGTAAATCTATCTGTAGCATTGTGCATATGCACCCACCGAATAACAACAAGCTTCCACAAAATTTCAATATGAATTTGATAACAAATCCTGAAACATGATAAAATGCATGAATCAGTTACAATATCCCATGTAAAAATGGCAAGAAATAAGTAAAATTAATACCCACCACCAATATTAATAGAAGAAAATAACCATGCATAGAAACTACTAATAAAACAAGTATTATATCTTATATATCAAAAATACCACCAAAAGGAATTCATACCTATACAAATTTTGAAAAACCCAAGCAACGCAGATGATATTTGACTTACATGCAGGTTCTAGCATCACCAGGAGTTGAATTCACACCACAACTATGAGCAACAAATCATACAAATCTATTTGTAACACTACGCATATACACCCATCGAATAACAACAAGTTTATACAAACTTCCAATTATCTATAACCTGCTGCCATGTTACTTGAAGAATTATTAGGTCATTCAATGTGATTCCATCAAACCAAACAACTGCATCATGTGAACAAATACAACATTAACATTCTCTCTGTATAAAACTCACAGAGTGGTTAATGCACACCGTCAAATAAAGCAAGGCGGTCAATAATGCCAAAAAATATTCTTACTATCCACCTTGCACAAAATAACCTTTTTTTATTTTTATGTTAAAAAAATATTACCCTACTTTTTAAAATCTTGATATTTTATTATTGGCACACTAATCCATGTAATTTGATTGGCAAACTGTTTAAAAACTAGTTCCAATTTAAACTGATTAATTAATCCGACATTCAATACGATTCCATCAAACTAAGCAACTCACATCGCGTGAACAAATAAAACATTAAAATCCTCATTGTACACACTTTATAGAAAAGTTAATGCCCAACCTCAATCAAATATAAGTAGGCAATAACTTGCCAAAAAAATCAGCTAATCACCTTGCACAAAATAACCTTTTTTTGTTTTTCGTTAAAAAGTAGCTTCTATATTTTGTAAAAGCCCAATATTTTCTTATTGGCACACTAATCCATGTCATCTGATTGGCTAAGAGTTTGAAATCTAATTCCAACTTAGAACTAAATGGTTCCTATAGTCCCTCTCTTCGAGACTAATAATGAAGATGTTAATAACAAGTGATACAAGAAAATTAATATGTTTATTAGTACCTAGTGCCCAGGTAGTATTGAAATCGATTAGCTATATTAGTTTTGCTTTGAAATTTGAGATAATCACATATTTTTTTATATCATTGAATCACGATCATTACATTAAAATATAATGTTATAAAAAATATAAAATATATTAATTTATTTCATTTCTATTGGTTAAAGTCATATGAGGTGACTCATATTCTAGAGAAATTCGATGTTTATTGAATCCAAAAAAATTATAACAAATTATTTACAATGTTAAAAGGTGTTGTTCATTATGTCCATTAACTACAAGGTATGCATCTAATCCTAATAAATCTTACAATATTAATGTTGCAGACACATTACTGCTAGCTAGGATAAACAATCAACTCCTTATCAACAATATCAATGTTTGACACACTGAATTTGATTTTTTAATTACGTATATTCTTAGTGTGCATAATTTTGGTTATATTTGTTCCTAGAGGATCTCCCCTTCCTTTTTAACCAGTGTGGCTTGTGGCTTCTTCAATTCCTCATGTTGTTTAAGTAGGTAGACTTGTGCTTGCTTTTGTTTCTAGAGTGAATACAAAATTTTAAATAGATACAACATATTAAATTAGAATTGGCATGCAATTTATAATTAAAAAAATAAATCATGTGTCTTTGGTCCCTTAGTTATTTTTGTTTCAGTTTGCATATATATAGAGGCAACCACAAATAAAATACAAATAAGTCAATAAATAAATAGACACCCTGAAAAATAGTTGTTATTCATACAGATAGACAAATGCCCTGATACCAAGACCAAACTTTCTATATAAGTAGGTACTAATCCATAATGGGGTGTGCTTATTGGTGTGACATTGTTGGGAGGGGATAATATATTCACAATATGAGTCTTGTATTAATCCAATTGATTTATAATATAACACAGGTATAAATTATTAACCGTTGAATATTTCATCATGATCTCATTTATCTTCCCTAAAAGAAACCTCGGATATAAACATTTTTATTTTAATCCTCTTCAAAATTAGGTTAGTTGGTCTACTTACCATAAAATGGAAAGAGAAAATGCTTTCTATTCCATACATCCTAAAATTATATTCAGTTATAAATTCTCAAATTCCCTCCCTCTTTTTCCCTCTCCCCCTGCCCCTCTCTTTGTGGGAGGGATCATTAGATAAGGAGAACAAACATGTGGCAACTTCAAAGTTAGTGATGCTAGTAATACTCAAATCTAGAGTTGTAATGTGGGATTAATTAAAAACATGATGTTAGTTATGCACAAACCTAGATGCAATGTATAATGAGTAGACCATTCAAGCTCATAAGATATGGGTTCTTATGAATCATAACTCATTCATTCAGATGGACAAGTAATTAGAGGTAAATAAACAACTTTGTACACAATGAAAAGGTTGAGCCTTCATCAATGGAATTTGATGATTACTTGATTATGATGGTTCACTAATGATGAAAAGAAGGAAAAGAATAAGGGAGAGAAATGAATTACCACCTTTTTATATTGGAAATATTGCTAACAACTCTGATGACTCATCAATTGGATTCTCAAAAAGATCCAACCTCTTTCTATGAAATTGAAGAAGGGAAAAGGTGTTGGATTCAACAATATTTATGCTCGTTATGCTAAATACCTTGGATAGATTCAACAACAATACTGCTATCTATAGTGATATCTTGGCTTGAAGTTTATGTCCAAGAATAAAAGGGACAATAGATAAAATAGTAGGGAGACGATAAACAATGCAAATACATTGTTCTGGGCCACTGAAACTTTAGATACACTGAACCATGCTGAAATAAGCATCATCAAAAATAGAATGGAGATCATTCAACTCCAAATCTTTGGACACATATTACTAAAAAAATACTACAACAAAAGCATACTCTCTAAAAATTCATCAAGGAAACAATGTTGTGTCTGCATTCATTGAAGTTCCAAAAAAGTAGAGCATTAAAAGCGTATTCATAAGAAGTGCAGTTATTTTTCTGTCACCATTGTGATACAGGGTAACCACCACTTTCAACCTATCTTCCTTCCAACTCTCAACTTCCACCTATGATAATATTAAAACTATCTCCTTTTCCTCTTATAATTCACTTACATTAAAAAAAAATTAATCATGCCAAGCTTCCCTCAATGAAATAGTTATCTTTTTAATTTTTATTTTTTACATGATAAAATATATATTAATATAATTTGTATATATGTGTGTGTAATAGTATTATATTAAACTATACATAAATATAATTTAGTAAATAATATTATAAATAAAAATATGAAATTATAACACAACCCTACATGTTAATATTACTAAGTTTACATGGGTAAAATTATGATTAGAGAGGACAATGGTAAGCCCTAGGGGCCTAATCTATATCCTTGGGGTAAATCATGAGTCTTCAGTGGTTTGTTATTCAAATCCAAGTTTATTAAATCTAATAAAGGAAATGTTTGGACTATGTAAACCTCTGTATAAGATTAGGTTATGTGAGGTTCCTTTAGCTGAACATTTATGGATTGTATGTTTTGGTTATATTTATAAAAGCCTATCCTGATGCATGTAATATACATATGACTAAAACTTAAAACCTTATATACTCTTACCTTGGAAAAATTCCTTTCCCCATGAGCATTTCAAGATAAATTTGAATGGTGTTAAGTTTCAGTCATACTTATAGTACATAAATATGTTTCTTTTCTTGATTTAAGGATAGAGTATAATAGTAAAGTTGTGTAATCCCTATAGTAGTAGGACTGTAATAAGTGAAACCCATAATTGAGCACAATTCCTCTAATGATTACACTCATGACATAAGCCATAATGTGTTGATTTAATGTAGGTTTTGGTAATCACAATTGACCCAATTTTGCATCCATATCCAAGCAAAAGTATCCTTTATCAACCTATTATTACACATTTTATTGTTGTATGTACTGATAAGTTCTTGCCAAACTTATGATTTATCACATTAAAGAATCTCAATAATGTTTCATTTAATAGAGAAATTAGTGTATGTACTATCAATTACGTGCACCCACACATAGTAAAAATAGGAATAGGGCGATCAAAAGAAAGGGGATTATATTCTTCCCATGGTCATGCTCATAGACAAAGACAAAGAAAGCTTTGAATGCCTTCTAGATACTAATTCTTGAATATATGGGACAAAAAACATATCTTATTAAAAATCCTTATGATCTATTATATAAGGCATCATTAATTTAATTGACCCTACTTCTATACAAGCCACTCTCATCCATGCCACAATCCAAATCATATCATTGATGTCAGCATTGGTGTCTATGTAATAGTTTATCAATGATAAAATATGTATTTTTAAAAACATTTAGCCATCATGCGATTTTAGTATGTGTTGTGATGAGGAATATGTGGCTTTAATTTTATTTGTGTACTATTTTTTGACATTTAAAATATGACTAATCCTTAGAATTCCTGACACTAAGATTAATTAAAAAATAGACAGTGCATTAACCATATTTTCACATTCTTTGTATTTTAAAACCCTAATTTACCAAAACAAAATATTACATCAATTATGTCATAAGTTTCATCTTTGAAGCAATGGTTATTATTCAAAATTATCGTGTTGTCATTTTCAAACTATTTTACATCTAAAGATTAGAATCATCGTGAAACTAATCTATAAATGGAACCTCTATTTTAGACCCAAAAAAGGTAATAAATAAATCCACTATATTATTATTTATATTTTTTAAATAAAAGGTACTAAAGCCATTATATTATCAGTTAAAACTATATATTGCATTCATAGATGTGATGGATCCTAGAACTTTACATGTGTATCTTTCTAAAATTTATAAAGCTCATCACCTAATTTTCCCTCATTATCATTGCTCAGTTCACTTAAAAATCTTTCACCACTTTCATGTTTGGTTTGTATTTTCTATTTCCCATCACTTCATCATTTTTCAAAAACACCATAGAATTAGGTTTAAATAGTTATGCTAACCTTATGATTTAAAGTAAAAAAAAAACTTTAGCATAAGCCCACCAATGGAGAACGCATTGGCTTCTACATAGGCAACATAAAATAATTTGTTTATACTACTTGATTAAATGAAATCCATACAACTGTTTATGCTTAGACTATGTTATTGGTAGTTATTTTGTAAGTAATATTGTATTTGCATTTTGTGATTAGTTTTGCATTGAGAAATGTAAAGGCAATTAAATCAAAATATTTTTTTACATTCTTAGTTTAAGACATTGAATTTTTAATCTTGTTGTTGTACAAAATACAAAGAATAAATAATTTATTGATTGTTTATTCGATGATTTCAAATGAGATTATAATGCTCATGCATGAATATTCATTAATTGGAGGGGTTGATGCCCAATAGAGTCGTATCAATACACTAGGTTAGGCATGGGTCCAGATAGACTCTAATGTGTGTGTGTGTGTGTGTGTGTGTGTGTGTGTGTGTGTGTGTGTGTGTGTGTGTGTGTGTGTGTGTGTGTGTGTGTGTGCGTGTGTGTGCGTGCGCGCGCAGTGGAATGCCTTGCATTATAGAATTGTAAGAGAATAAAATAGGATCAAGATCCAGATAATTTTCCTTTCATAAAAATCAAGGATTGATGCTTTTAATAAGTTTAAAACAAATAGGTAAGCATTCTATAATAAACTTTACTTATTTTGATCATTGACAAGATAAATATGGTGGTCAATTCATATAGTTTTTAATTCTTAACATAGGTATGGGTGTCTTTTAATATTCAATCTTTTCCTATGCATGATCTTGTAATAGATAAAACAAAACAAAAAAGTGAAAATGAAAATACAAACAAAAGACATCACATCAAATCATTTGGGAATTGTGATTGACTTAAGTTCATATAAACAACAAAAACACAATCTTTTGCAATTATTGATGATGCTTTGAAGGATGAAACTTTGTTTAGATTTGTATTGTTCAATTATACTATTGGTTATTTTCTTTTTGACACATTTCAAATCTTGTTGTGTTTCCATTACTCATCAGATATGATATAAATTGTAATCATTGACTATTTTATAAATTCTTTGAATAACACTGATACAAAAATGAAAAATTCATATGTTCATCAACTACACCCAACTGTGTTATATGACTTGCATTGAATACATGATAAAAGCACATACTTTCATAGAATGAGAGCTTCTGTAAAATAACTTACATATCAAGGTGAAACTAGTCTTTAGGGTGACATATTTTGTATCCAGTGGCTATGCAAGTGGTTGGATATACTAGTTTGTATTTAGTCTCTAACAAACAAAAATAAATATATGTATTTTAATAAATAAAGTTGTATTCCACCATACTCAATCTTGTTTCATGATATAAACCTGACTCATGGACATTTTAAACCATTATTTTCCCAAAAAAATATGCATTGAAAACTCTATCTTTAGTACCAAGCTATCAAATACTTGTAATATTATTCTTTTATGTTGGAATGCCATTGTTGATGAAATAGAAGCAGATGACATATATAAAATTAGTATATTTGACTTAGACTTTGGAGAAAGCTTATTCAATGTCATTAGATTGTTAACTGAAGATGAATTCAATGGTCATGCTCTTCACCGATATATGGCCTGATCTTTTTGCAATGCAATTATGGGATTTAAAAGTAATGCATTGACTTATTTAAAGGGTTATAAGTAGGAACTAGAAAAATAAATGCGCAAAAACATTTTTTAATGGAAAATGTATACTGTAACTATTGGAATGTCGTATGAACAAAGTGGCATTTAAAGTAATGATTTTTTATGCTCATGGCTTTCAAACATTCTAGGAAGTGAAATTCAAATATGGTCAGCAAAAATCTGAAACATTTCAAAAAAAATTTACAGTTGCGCTTGGCCACAAAAACATATAAAATTATTTTCTTGGCCACAAAAATAATTTATAGAACTCATGTTACATTTGGAATGCATCATGCAATTTAAAAAATCCCAAAAACTAACACTTATATTTAAAATACAACTAAATCTAAGAATGGTTAATGACTATCATTGTGTTTTTAAAACAAAACATATGTATGAAGAAACTGAAAAAACATACACCAAAAACATGTCATGAAAAAGCTATAAAAAATGGCATAAATAAATGCCAATATTCATTGTGCTTTGTATAAGAAATGATACATAGCGAAAAAACTGGATGCTTTACGTGCAAGCAATATGTCTAGCAAACTACCAAAAGTATAAAGACCTATTTGACATCAATCAAAGATACACCCATTCATGCTTATGTGCTTTGTGAATGCTTACAGTTAAAAAAAGACATTGTTCTAATTGACAATGCCATTATGAAAATATTTCATTATATTTTTACATATATAATGTCAAAAACACTTGCATTGAGCCATAAAATATGCAAATAATGCAAATCATCTCTCATCAATGAAAAGGTTTTGAAATTTTTTGCTCTTTTTAATATTAGAATGAACAAAAAACTATGTTGTGCAAAATTTGATGTTTTTAGAGGAGACATTGGTTGCCTTGAGAATGCCCTTTGCACAAATATGTGAATTTGGCCATAAACGCTCATAATATGGCCTCACTGGAACAATTATAAATGTTATTATAGACTTTGATTGAATTCAAAAGGTGTTTCCTAAACAATTGAATGAAACTAAAATAATTGCAATCAAAATAAAATATAAATTTGAATACAAATATGCATATTTAATAGGAAACATAAGACCTACATATGTCATGGATGCATTTTCAAAACTTTGTCAAGCTCCACTATACAAGCAAGAAAATGTTACAATTGATAAATATTGAAAACATAGATTTGAGAAAAAAATTGGAAATACATCAATTGACTTTGTGCATATCAAAGACAATGAATTTGACACACCTAAAGATGAATCCAAGCCAGCCATTGAATCTTTGGTGCATGATTTTGGTGAAGTATAATTCATACAATATTTACAAGAGATCATTAAAATTGCTCCATCTGAAGGATTCAAAGCATTAGATATATTTGAAGACAAGTTTTTTGAGGAAATGAGCTTTCCAACTCTACACTATGGTTTTAGTCATCCTAATGATGTGACACAAAAAATGTCATACCAAAAAATAGAAAAGTGGGAACTTATGCACAAATAAAATGACATTGCAACTCACATCACTAATATCTTCTTCAAAGCTATTAAAATATTAGACGTCAAGTTTTATGTTGTGCTTGGATATGCATTCAAAAAGGTGAATTAAATGGAAAAAATCTTTATCTCAAAGATGTTAGAAATTAAAGTAACATATAAAAAATCCTGAAATCACCAATAGCCTATATATCTTTCAAAACAAATTCAACATCACCTGACTATTTTCAAAACTCACAAAAAAATATTTTTACAATGTTTTTGTACCTTAACAACTATTGAACATTGTTGGGAGCCAATACATCATGCATTACAAAATTTATCTTCCAAAAATATTAATACACATAATGAGACCATTGAAGAGGACAACCTTGATACAATGATTAGAAAAAACCATGTTCTTTATAGTCATTATTTTAACCATAGGTCCAATGCATTCAAGAAATTGATGTTATAAAATGAACAACTATTTGGGAAAGTGTTGGATTGTTTTTTTAAACTGAACTTTAAAATAGAGGTAATGAACATTTTCATTTCATGCTTAGGTTACATGATGCACCCATATATTGACATTGCTTAAATATTAAAATCAAAAACTTTGTGGACAAATATTTATCTTGTGATTTGTCATTACTTGATGATACTTTGGCTACAATGTAAACACATAATTATACAAACACATGAAAAAATTCATAAATTCTCATTGCAAATTCAATTTTCCATTGTCTCCAATGCAAAAAACCACAACATTAGAGCCGTTAGACCAAAGCAATGACCTCTACAAAGAAAATGTTACAAGATTTTTTTCTCGACTTGAGCATAAAAAATATACCAAAGTCATAACATTCTAAATGTTTTTGAAAGATATATATTTTCCTGAAACATAATACATACTTTTATTATGATTTTGTATTTCACGACCCATCATAATGCTAAAAATCACATCCATCAAATATCTAGATAAATGAATTGGTAAAGAAATGTTTGGATTATGGTATGCTAACACATATGCACAATTTATTCTAGATGCATATGTTGTTGGAACATATTATTTCTTTTATATGACAAATTTTAATCGTACATTGACAAATGCATTTCAAAAAGTGCATGATGAAAACACTCATAACAATGACAACAAGCTACATGCCATTAGAAGATTGGGAAATGCTCTTCTACAACATCAATAAATGCCTAGTCGCCAAGCTGTCCACATTATGCTTTCATTTCCACTACATTATAGTTCAAGAAGAACAATTTTCATAAACACATCACCATAGATAAAAAGAACGTACATTTTGAAGAGTCCAAAACTATTAGCACAAGAACTAGATAGTTCAAAAGACATAATATGTGCTTCTCCTATATAAAAATATATTACAAGACCAATGCATTTACACGTATCTTTGGTTGAATATTTAGCATATTACTTAGGAAAATATGTAAAATACAATATATGGAAAAAACCACATATCATTCAACATATTAGATACAATATGCACATGGATCTTGAAAACTATTATAGAAAAAAAATAATGTTATTTATATCATATCATGACAATGAAGAGACATTGAAAAAAGGTTTCAATACGTGGGATGAGACATAACTTATTCATAAGGCATATATAGACAAAATTAAAACCATGTTTACATCACAACACATTGTAAAATGGGGAAATATTGACATTGCTACAGAAAATCTTTACATTGCTTCTGCCATGATATTTGCCATTGATAAAGACAAAGATAAGAATCAAAACTATAGTGACTATAAGCACATGACATCATGTTTAATTTTCATTGCATAAGAGGTATCAAATCACTCAATAATCAAAAAATGAAAATATTTCAAACAACCAATCAACCATTTTTAGTGAACAAAGACGAGTACTTAAAGTTGCAAATGAAATTCAATAAATAACAACAATTCATTGTCAAAGACATTTCCATAATAAAATTACTAACACCAAATGCCCCAATATATTTATTTTTTATGGAAGGAGTTGGCACAAAAAAAACATTCACTACAAAATTAATATATCAAACTTTAGAATGGTTCTATAATAATCAACTTGAAAGTGATCCTTTGAAATTAAAATGAATAATCATTACTCTCACTGGAAAATTTGCATACAATGCAAATGGTCTAACTATACATTCTATTTTTCAATTGTCATATACATCTACACAAATGTTACCATTGGATTCAAATACTTTCGTTATCCTTAGCAAATTTTATGAACAATTATGCTTACTACTCATTGATGAAATAACTCTACTAGGAAGTTGCATCCTTTGTAATATAGACAAAAGACTTTGACAAATCATGTATAGACCAATGAAACCATTTTCAAATGTTGACATTATCTTTATCTGTAAATTTTATCAAATAAAACCTATTCAAGACAAATGGGTTTTTGAACAACTAATATTTCATGGAGAAATAATTCTATGCAATTTTTGGCTTGACAATATAAAGTGCTTTCAACCACAACAAGTTTTTCAACAAAGTGACATGAAATTTGTTTCCATTCTGAACTAGATCAAAAATTATCAATAGACTACATCAAACATTGAATACTTAAATAACATATGCCATATACCTTCTCCTTATGACCCAATATTTGCATATTTATTGCACAAGAATGATGATGCTAAAAATCACAATGCCAAAATGCTTTCCCTCTTCAAATAAGAAACACATACATTAAATGATATTGACAAAAAAATGAATTTTATTGATGAAATTATTCTCAATAATGACAAGAATCACTTGCCTGACACAATAATCTTGAAATGAAATATATTGGTTAAATTGATTGATGGAAACTATGACATACAAGATGGATCAGTGAATGGTGTTAATGGGGTTGTCAAACACTATATGTGTGGATAACTAGACATAATTTTGATACAATTTAATGAAATTAAAATTGGAGCAGTTTAACACACAAAAATGCAAATCTTATATAATGACTAGATCTCTAAAACTTGGACTCCCATAACAAGAAATTTAACCAAAAATTACCGTATGTGAACAGTTCCCAATATAAATAACATGTGCACAAACAATTCATAGATCACAAGGACTAATAATGGATGCATTCTCTTTTGATCCTATCAGTGTCAAGTGTCATGGCCTTGTATATACTACACTTTCATGAGTAAAAAAACATCAAATCATTGTATCTTGTAAATAAACTAGAGGCTAAGAACTTTGTCATATATGATAAAGTCAGTCTTGACATTCAAAGACTATAGACCTCTACACAATGGCAATCGCTTTTCAAATTTTTTATTGAACCACAATACTTTTTTAATTTTCTCATTGAATACACAAAGTTTGAAATTATGTTTAGAAATCATAATCCACGATTATGATCTTCTGCATGCAAAAATTTTATGCTTCCAAGAAACTAGAACTATGCAAACACCAAAAAACTCAATTCTTACATAGAATTTTCATTGTTATTCCTCAATGAAACTTCATGGAATAATGTCATGTTTTCAAACAAACATTGCGATAAAAACACCAAAGCATTTACGACATCAAACATCAAAACTATGACACATGATATACTTTATTTAGACATGTCAATATAGATAGTTAATATATACTTAGTCTCGCATGTTCCAATTATTGATATATTGAAATTCATATGAATAACAATATCTACTTTAACACCCAATACCAAGGTCATTTTTGTTAGCAATTTTAATATTGACATGCTTAATCAAACAACATCACATAAACAACTTCTAGAGACAATGCATAAACACAATTTTTCCTTAATATTAAACTTGCCAATAACACATGGAGGGACTCTAATAGATCCATTTTGGACAAACATCGATAATAATATTATTTAATGTAGCATTTTCAATGCCTGTTGTACTAATCATCATGCACGTTGTCTTTGATTAACTAACAATTAAACTATAATTACAATAACAATTAGTTTGTCCAAATACATAACTAGTTTTCTACCTTATACCATGACATTACCATTATAGAAATGGGTTCACATAAAGCAATTTGGACATGCCAATAATCAATACCAAATACATGAGGAGAAAAAATCTAGACAAAGTGATAATTTATAGCATTTATCTTATGATTTTTTTGTGTGTGTCTTATCTTTTGACATTAAAAAATATTTATACACTGCCAAACTTCTTACATAATACAAAATATGGATCTAATCAAATGTAATAATCAACAAATACAAATAAAAGGATAAAAAGAACCAAAACGACAATGTTTTATTTGTAGTTCTCAAAAAGTTATACTTTTTCCAAGTTTTGTTTTTTTCTTCTTGACAACATCAAAATACAAGATGTTCATGCCATTATTTCAATGTAAACAAAAAAATAGATGTGGAGATAGAAAATCACAATAGTCAAGAAACATAAATGGAACAAGAATTAGCACCAAAAAGGTAATTTTATTGTTTTTTGCATTCCCTCTAGAAAATTTCAAAGCACAAAAATGGCATTTTTTGTGCAACCTGCAATTTGCTCTGTCTTTTAAAATTAAAAGAAAAGTCATTATGTTTTAATATCAAACATTTGTATTCAAAATTTGGATTTGAAAACCATTGTTCAAATTTTCAAATAGAAAACTAAATATAGATCCAAGACAACACAACAACCAACAAACATAAATATAGCAATAATAAATACAAAAAAAGTAATCCTTTGTTTTCCCCATTTGCTATAGAAAATTGCAATTCACAAAAAAAAAAACATTCTATTTTTCAATGTATGGTTCTCTATTTGCTTTGACATTTACAATTCAAAAAAAAAAATGATTATATCTTATTATAAAACATTTGTACTCAAAAATTGCATTTGATAATGATCAATGTAGCATAAACAAAGAACGACATACCTTGGTTTCAATTATTGATCTTTCAACAAAAAAAACTGGAAATGTTTTTGAAGGTGATGTGTTCATTGTTTATGATCATGGGTTTATAAAAAATCCAAATCTACCATCAAATGTAAAAATAGTGCATGTTGATCTCATTAATAAATTTGCCCAATTAACAATAACTGCAAATATCAACAATAAATAAATTGAGGAATTCTCATTGTATTTTTCACCTGGCAATAGTGTTTGAATCACAAAATTCACTATAAAAAATAGAAGCCAGTATGAAAGAGGCAACATTGATTGTTGTCTTGTATTAAATACAAACACCATTGTAGAAAACATTGCAATAGTATACAAGGAACGTAGGTTTACTCTAGATACCACTATATATGATCTTGTGCAATCAAAAAACACATATGCATAGGTTCATTAGATGTCATTGTAATTGGTTATAAAAATGATACAACAAATATGAACTATGGCTTAGAGATGGTGAAGCTAAGCAAGACATGGCACCAATAACTATTCACACTCTAAAAAGATTAGTTCCATTTAGACTTGCGTTTGATCATATAGTTTATTGTTATTGACATTTAACAATTGTTTTGTAACCTATAATCAATGACAATTACAAACAACTACATCCTACCTTGCAACAAATATTGTTATCAACAAACAACCCAATAATGATGTTCAAAAACATTGTCAAGAATGAAACTTATGGTATTACATTGTTATGTGCAAGTTAATCCACTTTTTTGGGTATATTAAATGACAAATATATAAAGGCTCATATACAAAATCTACCAAAAGCAAATATTAAGACAAGTATCTATCTCGAATTCATTCCTTTGTTTAGAAAATAAAACATGTTTAGATAATTTTTGTAATGTCAACAATTTCACAACATAACAAATAATAATTTTGATTTGTAGGTCAGAGGTGTTTTAAAATAAAAAATGTTCATGGATAGCCTTTCTAACCATTCTGCAATGATTATGGGTAGTTGGTATTCACTAACATGCCTTCAACAGAAGATTTTGCACATTGCATGAGTTATCAACAAGATCGAATGTACACATACCATCTTTATTTTTAATGCATTCTACAAATAGAAAATGAGCAATTTGAATGCATTTTGAATCAAACATAGTTAAAGGAAAACCTCCTAGAATTAGCTAAAATATCCTTCGATGAATATAATCAAGACATTTCAGCTTCCACTTTTGTTTTATGGCACTTCCAACTACATGGAAATTTCATACTTATCATGAAAAATATTATCATATATATTATCAGGTTAGTCAAATCAATTGTAATACTAAATTTATTGAATAATTTAACAATATTATCTTAACTTCTGAATTCACAGTCTTATGCTTGCATTCAAATTTTATTTTGCTCCCACTTATCCATGGATGTAGATAGAAACTAATGGATTGCTCCATTTTCCACTTTCACATAGGTCTCCAATAACCTGAGTATAAACACCCTTCTAGTGCTGACATGCCAAACTGTAGCTGACATGATTAGGGGCAAAATCTTTAAAGAGATCTACAAAGACAGTGCTTATATATATTTTTATTGCACGGGGCTTTATTTTTTGTCTAAAATTTTATAATGTCTTATTGTGCTTTAAGAACTTGAATATCTCATCTACTACTGATAATCACATGGTCTATTGAATCGAACTTGTATTAAAGTCAGTTGTTTTAGTATTTAGATGATAATTGACAATTTTTAAAAAAAAGGCACTATTATACATTTTAATCAGTGTTTTTTAAAGATAAAACTCAAACACAATCTAAATCTATTAGCTATGAAATTATGTTGACGTGTTTTATTTCCAATAAAATGTCATTTATTAATATCCTGATTTTGTATTATAGTTAATGTGCATGTTTTTATTCTTAATCTTATTTTATCTAGTGACTATAGATTATATCACATATGTTATTACTCTATGTTCATATATATCAGTATTGGTATTAATATTGTTTCATTTTTCATTATTGGATTAACTTCATTATTTGATCTGTGTTTTGTAATATGTGCAAAGACACAATATTGAATGCTTTAATAATTTTAGATAAATCTTGTTCTTTAATTTCTCTTTGTTGTGTATTGTATTAACATATGTTCAAGAAATTCTATGTTTAGAACTAGTGGATAACTTATACAAAGCTTAATCTTGAAAATGATTTAAATTCTTCTCTAGTTGTATGAATAATGCAAATGATCCATGTGAATGTTGATTGATTTCCTTACAGATATTATAAAACTTTGTTAGCTAGATAATATAATTTGTAACATGAATAGTTGTAGTAAAACCCTGTCTATTTGGCTTACATAAAATCTCTTATGATTTCTAGGAATAGTTAAAAATGTGGCTAAAAACACATCAACCTTTTCTGTGATTTATGAATGCTGATGAGCCAGTGTTACAAACTTTATAAGATAAGTTATACCAATTTAAGCTTATACTAGTTAGAACACTTCACAAAAACTAAGTATTACTTATTTACACTTAAATGTTAATCACAGGTTTGCATTCTAAAAGTGCATTTCTAATGCAACAATAAAATCATTTTGAAAGTGTGTTACCACTACCTCAACAAAAGTTTAATTTAATTGTCTATAGGTTTTGTTTAGTAGTCAACATGTCATTGCTTGTTATTACACAAGGAAGGAAACTATCAACTATCAAATAAATGTGTTAATCCATAATTAGACAAATTATACTCAAGGTTTAAGAAAGGATCATGATACATATAACATTACTACCAATTTGAGTACATATTTCATTAACCAAAAATGGTTATGAGAAGCAATACATTGTGAATCAATAAAAATATATAAATCTTCAACTAAACAGAGTATCAATAAGCAACATTGCTTCACAATGGATGGAAATATAATTAATTTAAAGTAAGACTGGTATACATGCCATGATGATATTGACAAGTGTCAAAAAACTTTAGCAAATGCAAATTCCACAACCTAGATTGAACAAGCACTATGTTTTGGCTTCAATAGCTGACTTCATGGAATTTTATGAATTTTGACCATAGCCTATGTTAGAGGAAGACAAGTAAGTGTGTCGGGTCTTTCTTAAAAAACATGAAAAAAGTATAATATTAAATTATTTAAATAAATTCAATTAACAATTTCAAGCTTTTAAATTATATGAACTAGGACCAATTCAAGCACATTTTATACAAATTAATGTTCCCTTGGACTTGTTGAGCAGTTTTATACTAAATTTACAATTTCATGTTTTATTTGGAAAGTAAGCCAAATAAAAATGCATATTTCATAAATTTAGTGATAAAAAACAATAGTATCCATAAGAGAAAACAAAGTAACAATGTTTTCATCTACTGCTAAACAACAATGAGCTCTTCCCTACTAAGTTGACTAGAAAGTAGACTAAAGACAAATGCATATCACATAAATTTAGTGATAAAAAACACTAGTAACCACAATAAAAAACAAATCAACAATGTTATCATCTACCAATAAATGCAATAAGCATTGATCCATTGCTTCCAATCTTTCCATATTTTAAAAATAGGCACCTTATTTTTGTATGTCCCTTTGCTAATAAAATGATCAATCATTTCTCAGATACCAATTTTTTTTCAAGCAATTAGAACTTGATTTAATAAATAATCAAAGAAAAACTACTCGGTACTCCCTATTGAATTTCTCTCCCTAAATTACCCATGTTTTACATACAAAACAATAATGTATATTGATAGATCTCTACAATCAATGTTATGGTGCAGTCTAAAAATCATGTTATTGCCATTTTATAGTGTTATATTTGTTAAAATCAAAACATAATGATATAAAACCACAAAATAATATCCAATGGTTTAAATATTTTTAAAACAAAATATATAAAAATAGAATTTGAAGTGCTCCATCTAGTTGCCTAATAACATCCTAGTGTAAATGTACCGCATTAGATTAAGTAATATTGGAGTTAACTACCCATCCATACTTGTCAATTATTTTGATAATAATCTGATTAATGATTTATATAGATTACAATGGGGTCAATTAATATGGGTATATTAATCATCTCCCAATTTAGAGAGCTAATTAGCCTCTCAGTCATTCTCTTCACACCATATGTTGTTCTCAACTACCTTTATAAGGTTAGTTCCTACTATAAAGATGTAGACCATTATGGAGGCATCAAAAACCAATCCAATGTAATGGTAACATGATTTAAAATGTTACATTAAGTGTGTGTTTTTTAATTTATAACTCAAAGGCAGTCACTACATCCTTACGAATAAAATTTGATTGAATTACATATGAATTCAAAAAAAATGTAAATTATGAGGGATGAGAGCAGGGGTGAAAATGTAGCAACAATTTCTAATAAATTTACAAAATATCTATAAAAAAAGTATGTGTCAGCTAAGTATATATAACCCTTTCCTTGGGTTTGACAGGTTTGATGACCTAGACAACCATCAAACCCCAACTCAAGTCTCTAATGCCATCGTGCCTTTTTTGGGTCCCACTTTTCCCTTTACTTCTCTATGTTATTTTCCCCTTTTCCCTTTTCTCTCATATTCTTATTTTATTCCATGCAAGTAATTTCATAGTACTGTGCCACATGGCACCCCTTTGACCTTTAGAGTTTGGCCTTTATTTTCACCCTTGGTTATCCCCAAGCCATTGTTCCTTATGATCAAATAGATTTAGTTAAATTTGGTTCTTCGACCTTCCCCTATGTATTTTTCATACATTTTTTTGTGTGATTGATCCCTTAGATCCAATGGTCATCAATGATAGGATCTTGTTTTAAACTTCTCACAACCTTTTTATGCACTTCTTGGCATCACTCCCCTTGATGATACCATGTGGCACCATCATGGGGGTTCAAATCCTTGTTATTCAAATTTAGCTTCTCTATGGGTTATCAATCCCATTCAAACATTGATCTTTATGATCAGATGGATCTTAGAAACCTCTTGATCTCTATATGATCTTTGGGCTTCCCAGGGGCCCTAAGTATCAAGATCATGCCACATGGCATGATCTCAAGAAATTAGGGTCCTTGAGCATTTGGGTCCTATGCATTAGATTTTCGGACCTCCAACCTCTTGATATCATGCCATGTGGCACAATTTAGGATGTTAGAATCTTTCATGCCTTAACTAATTTTAGAATGAGTTTCTCTTATTGTTGAGGTTGATAGATGCACAACACTTGGAGCTATCACATTTAATTTTGGGCCTAACGACAAAAAGCAAAGAGAATGGATAAGTAAAATAGGTAAGAGGTAAACCAGATGCTCACATATACTAAATGAGCCATCATTTAAACTTTGAAAATGGAAATATCAAACCAAAACCTTAACTTGAAAATAAGTTTGTTTTTGGTGATCTTCTATTGTAGTAAACTACATATGAACTACACATCGAGGCTTGAAATTATCACATATGAGCTATGTCTGATGGGTTAGATGAAACAATAAAAAAAGGATAAATATAATTGTTTAACCAACACTAATCCCTTGTTAATTTACAAAAATCAGCCTAAATACTTTTTTTAAAAGTGCATTAGATGTATAACCATAGCATTCCATAAAACCACTTTTACAAATTGCACTTGCTTAAATGCCTTCATTGCCTTTTCAGAGAACCATTTTTTACACACCCTACAACCTTGGCACTTGAAGAGATGACATATGCTCAACACATTTCATTTTAAAACCTTAAAATGTCACCAGGGAAACCATTATGTGCATATCTTAGAGGCATAACATTCAATGAAACCACTTTTGTTTCAGCCATTATGTCAAACACTTCGCGGGCCTTATGTATGCTTACAAAATTTGCTTGGTGGTGCAAACAAATCTTTGCATAGTTTAAATACACATGTTGATTTATTAGCCACATGGTTCTAACAATAGACCTCACCACCTCATCTTGGTAACGTCGCATCTTGAGTATGGATGTTTGGATAAAGAAGTTTAAAAAAAATTAAGTGTGTTGTATAAATTTATAATAACTAAATAATTAACCATTCATATATTGATTGCCTAGAAATAATACCTTAAATGACTATTTAAGTTTAGTTTGGATTTGTATCTTATCTTATTTTAACAATATTACAATTAAATAGGACTACGTTGAGTTTCCTTATTATGAGACTGTTATATATATATGCCAATGTGTTATAATAGTCAATGTCCTTAACTCATAATGGCGAGTCATATTTTTTAAGATAATCTTAGTACAGTTGAGTGAATCTTAGTTGGATTTTATCAATCAAATTTTGAAATTGAAATTGACCACCAATTATTGATCAAAAGTCATAATTATGTACTGACAATGAACATCATTAATTATATTTAGAAATAAATTATAATAAATATATTTTACTAATGATATATTACCTATTATATTATGTAATACATATTATATTACTATACTAAATTTTAAAAAATAATATATTATATACTATATTATCTTACTCTTCTTTAAAAACATTGTATCTATTACTTTACTGCTTGTGCATTCACAAGTAGACACTTTCAGAGCTAGCAGCAGGTATTAAATCTGCTTCACGGCTCTTATTTAAAAATGAGATCATAATGGTTTGAATTTCACTTTCCCTTTCATATGCATTCCAAATTAATATGATTAGCTTTAGAATGAATTTACACATTAAAATAGATAGATCAATGATAAAATAAAATGAATTTATACATTGAAAATGGTGATAACTAACAAAATACATCTTGTCACTGATAATGTCATTTGTCTCTTGATTTTTAGTTAAATAATATTTTTTAGCGTGAGTGGTATTACTATGTGACACAAAGACAATGCAACATTTGTAAATTTTGGGTATTTCTTGATTGTTTTATTCTACCATTTCTTGGCTCAATAATTAAAATATTATTTTGCAGGTCAAGTCTATGGATATGTAGAGATTATTGTGTAGCAAATCAAAAATAAACATGGAGAAGTTAAAGGTGTAAATCCCAAAATGACAAAGGATAGTACAATTTTTTCAATAACATACCAAATATATAAATAAATTAATTAATAATAGTTATAAGTATATTACAATTTAAAAATGCATATGCTCAATTTTCAATTGATAATCATTTTTGTTGTCTAGCCTAGGCCATGTGGTTAAGTTTGCCTACATTGGTAATATTTATTCCTAACCCATAATTGTAAATTATAAATTTTAATAACCTCCATTGGGTAACATGTATAATTAATAGTTTGATTTTAGAAATGAGAATGTCTAGCATTTCATCTATAGTTGGAAAAAAGGCTTGTTCCAAAGTGAGATGAATACATGAGATGGATACACTTTATGTAATTCTCAGCATGCCCATTGGGAGGGACTATAAATTTGTGTTCATGAAAATAAGAGATATCACAACACCATCGTTTAGAAAGTTTGGCCTCAAAAAGCATATATTTCTTAAAAACTTAAGGATGGAGGTAGATAGTATTACACTTATATTCCATGCCATGAGCTCTTAATTCTTACTTCATGTGTAGTGGTTGTGTCAAGTCGATGGAAGTTGCTAACTATTGAAATTATCATCAATTTAAATTTTTTGCAAAAACTCTATGTGCAAGAATGGAGTAAATCTATTGATGACTAAGGGAAAACAACTTTTCATTGAGCAATTATGTATGCAAAAAGAGGATGCAACACTAGTTATGTTAGAGACATTATTGAATAACTGTGAAAAAAAGATAAATTAATGATGGGGGCCAAGTTCAATAGAATATGGAGGATTTCTCTTTGTATGGTGACTTTGAATGAACATATTCAAGTATGCAACAAGTTGCTCTCCATGTGGTTGCTTTGCATGGACACATTTAAGTAATGAATTAATAAAACTAATCAGTTTGATGCTTTGTCATGTATATAAATATGAGAAGAGGTAAATTAAAATTTGGCCTAGGCAAATTATAAATTATGCACTATAGTTACATGAAAGTTGACACGTTAATTTTCAAAAAAGAAAGTCCAAGATAATGTTGCCATCAAATCACATTAAAATACAAATAGATACAATTAAGCCAAATATGGTTAGCTAATTAATCCGAACAATGTAGGAATGTAAAACCAATAAAAATAAAATTAAACCAATCATCAACAAGTAAATGGAATATGCTTAAATAAGACCCTATAAAAAAATTATTATTTGAATGCGAAGACTTTATAATTTCTAATTAAATATGTCATTTCAAGTCTTCTAATTGGTTTAAGAAAAATGGTTTGATTAAAAATTGAATCCTATAGCCCTACCTTTCTAGGGACTAATTAATAGACTCTTAGCATTTTAAGGGCAAGAATTAGGTAATCATATTTTAGAGAATAAATTATAAGAATTTTAATGGCAAGAATTTTGTCTTGAAATGGTAGTGGAAACAAAAGGGAGCATGATTTTTATGACATACGTGGTAGGAAGCTATTTGAGGGCACATCTCCCAAAGTATAATACCATGCATGATGCCACTTGTCCTTTCAATTGCTCAAGTGCATATCCATCAAGTACGTTGGTATCGTTGATCTTTAAAAGTCCTTTCCTACCCTTTTACTCATACAATCATGCTAAAAATATTTATTTTTAATTTAATTTAACACTCTAGAATTGTTTTATTTAATTTTTTCTATTATTTATTTAAAAATAATTTCCACAAGAGTCATGTCATTGAAAACGATCAAAATTTCACCTATCCTCGTGCTTCCAAGGGGTTCAAAGACATATTAAAAGTGAAAGTAATAAATAATTTTTAGAAAAATTCAACATCCAAATTTTAAATGACATAATTAAAGTATGGGTGTTTAAGTTATGTTTGAAAGAGGAACTATTTTATTAAATACATGTCAAATAGTAGTCATTATGGTAAGTATATGTGTTGGTAAACCCTAAAATTTGAACCTAAATTGACATGACCAAAAGAATTTCATGGAAGCCATGGCATCCTAACCCATTCTTTACCTACACTACATCTCCACCAACATTGCAAGAGAGTAATATAAGTCCTATGACATGTTTGAAACATGCTTGGATGACTATTCAACAATATAGAAGCCAATGGTGCATGGTTGTGATTTTCCCTTGTGATGTAAGTGCTTCTTATCCTAACCTAACAGTAGGGTCAAAATGAATGTTGACTCACCCCTGCCCATCTTATCAAAAATCAAACCCTTGGTCCCTTCCAAATGTCCACAACTTGTGATGGTCTCACTATAAATTCAAGGGCTTCACCAAATCGCCTACCTCATTTTAAAAAATAATACCAATGAGTACATACATGTGAATTATAAGGTAACTTGAATGACTCTAGTGGTAGATGGGGGATTTATAAATTTTCTTGGACTCAACTATTATTGCTAAAATAAATTAGGAAAACATTACTGTTAAAATGGAAAGTAATCTAAACTTACTCTACTAAGCTTAATTCAAAATCAAGATGGAACCTTTCATAGGGAATTTTTTATATGAAAAATACTAAAAAAATCTAAAACAAATCTCATAATACTTTCAATAAGATATTGTTAGGTTGTGGAGCTAAAAGCTTCACCCGGATGCAAACATGGAGGGTTGTTGAGTGTCACAGTCGCTGACATCGGCAGGCCACAACCGACGTCAGGCAGGGGTCGATAGAAAGCAACCGACATCGGCAGGAGTTGACTGACGTCGGTCACCTCTAGGCAGACAAGGACCGACGTCGGTCACCTTTGCGGTTCCAGAACTGTTGTTGACGAACAGTCAGTTAGTTGAATGGGTTGTTTGCATGTTAAAGACTACTTCGAGTCTTGAGCCACTTGTCTAAATTAGTGTATGCATGGGATCTATATAATAGACCCATGGGCTGTATTGTAAAGTGTAGAACTAGGAGAGTTCTTCCCATGGTAGAATCAAGTAGGATTCTTCATGTATGTAAGATCAGGTTTTGATCTGCAGGGTGTTGCAAGATCATTGAAGAGATCTACATGTGATAAGTAAGATCAGGTTGGTCTGCAGGGGTGTGTGTATGTGAGGGTCAGAAAGGAGATCGGTGGGGGAGCAAGATCCAAGGTGATAGCAACACATCAAGGAGCAAGATCATGGTGAGATCTACTTGGAGTACCAGTTCGTACTCGGTTGTACTGGAAGTACAATGACATGAACAACTTGTGTTAGCTGTGTGTTGTGACCTATATTGAGAGAAGATTACTCTTGAGGGAAGATTACTGGGAGCCCTTGAGGAGTGGGAAGCCTCACAGAGGTGGAAGAAGAGTGTGATCTCTTTATTGTAATTTCCTTCTAACTGAGTTGAATACAATTGTGTGTTGCCTCTCATATTCTGTGTTGTTTCTCATTGATAGTTACTTGTACTTCTGGTATAATTCTGCATGTTTAGTTGCTTATACAATGGTAATCATGTGTGCTCTTAAATCTAACAAGTTGTCGCAGAGCTTTGGGGAACCTTGGTCCTATCAGATATCCAATCCTATATGGATCCTAATGGGAAGAATAACTCCTTTTAAAATTAAAAGTGTACTTTTTTCCTTTTATACCTTTACAAAGGCATTCAATGGATTCCAAGAATTTAAAGACTCTAAAATTAGAGTAAGACCTCTTGAATCAAAGTTATTAAGACTATAATATTGCAAGATAAACCTATATCATCTTCAACAATTCCTTCTTTGGGTTGCAACAATGAAAATAAAATTTTAGGCATTTTATCAAACAATTAATTTTTTCTTCAACCATCAAATTCACACCTAAAGTGAAAATATTTTTAGATTATTTTGAATGTTGTAAGACCCAATCAAAACCCCCATATCAATTGTGGAATCTAATTTTGGAGAGGATGCATTGTTTGGTCAATTGACCTTTTCAAACTACTAAAAATGTCATAGACAACAACAATTTAGTCTATTTTTCAAATGTTTTAGGATGGTTGTATGAAGATGCCATGACCTTAAAAACTCAATAAGATATGTCATTATAATATTTATATGGATATCAACATGAGGTTTACCATTCTATGCTTTTCATAGATGCAAAAATGTCTCAAACATAGATGAAGGCAGAGGGTAACCATTGTTGACCCCCTATAACTTGAAATTTGAGCTACAAACTTAGATTAAAGGCAAGCAAATATTTTTGGTTGATTCTATAAAGATGTTCATGCATCAGATTTGAGGAGGGGCCTAAAAATTTTTAGGACATGCTCAAATGTTGTAGGGATACATTTTACCAAATTGTAAGCTTTTATAGTCCATTTTTTTAGATTTCTCTTCAGGATATAAAATAATAGCATGATTACATATTCCTCAATAAAAAAAATCATGTATGGCATATTTAACCTTTTTTTAAATAAAATGTGCATTTATTTTACTCTTGTCAAATTTTAAAACTTTTCATCATGGAAGGGCTAAATGAATATATGCCCTTCAAATAGAAATTAGGACAAACCCTTCAAATTTGATAACTAATGGATAGTACCTGCCAAGTTTTGGTATCATTTGCTATGAAAGACAAGGGTCATGATGCCACTTTAGTATGTGATACTAATAAGAACATTTAGATTGAAAGAGCTTTGATATTTGTTTGAAAACCACATAAAGAGATAAATTCCCCTAATTTCACAAGGCTTTGTGAACAAGTAATATTGTAAACATTTCAACGGGTCTTCATATTTAATGATGGGATTACTTTTTATTCTATAGATAAATAAAGCATGTGACCCCATGACTCTTAAATTTTTGGGACCACTACATGTTCACCATATAAGCCATAGGATTCCTGTGATCCCTTTTTGTTTTAGTAATTTTATGTGATCATAGTTTTATTGAAGTTATTTGTCTAGGGATTTTTTAATGTGTTGAAATTAATAGTGGCCACTCTATATATTTCATAGGAAAATAAATTGATTTATGGAAATTCAAAGGGCTAATTTTTAATAGAATGGGTCCACAACCTCATATAATAATATTTTACAGACTACGATCATCATGTGACTTTGTGGCCTTGAAGCAATAATGATTTTACATGTGTCATTCCAAGTGGCCATAATTAATATGAAAGGAGATAACCATTCATAAGTAAATATGAGACCACTTGTAGACACCAAAGGATATCATAACAAAATTGACAAAGCACACATCTATGGAATTGATTCAAACCATTCAAGGCCACTATGAGCTTTGTTAGCCCTTAACCCCATGGCCAATAGGAGGTCACCATATGTCTCACTATGATTGGCCATGGAAAATTAAATTGGAACAAAGAGATCATATCTATGAAGTAACTTCATTGAATGTTATGAAATCTGACCAAGGCCAAGGCCATACTATAATGTTGGTAAATTTCATGTGGTCACTACAAGATATGAAAATGAAAGGCTATGATATAAATTGGATTCTACAATGTGATTGCATGTAATAGCCATAAATAGTAGCCATACAACATAAATAATAAGTAACATGTAGTGGCTAGTTCTTACCATATTTTTTTTAAAGTAATTACTTAGAAGTATGTGACGTGGTGAGACAATTATCATTAGTGCAATTTTTTTGAATAATATTGAAGAAGTATAATAGAATATAAGATTTAGTGAATGCATTATATTAAGTGAAATGTAGAAATTCTTTTGTTTAAAGAGAAGTGTATTAAAATAGATGAAAATGATTATAAAAATATTATGTAATAATTAAATAAAAATTTGAGTAGAAACAACATATTCATAGTGTAATTGTTGAAAGTACTTGTATTAGATATTATAATATTTGGTGTATTGTAAATATTCCTACAAAAAAGGATCCTCAGAGCAAGTAGATGGTGGCATCTTTGTGCTTTATTTAGTCTTCAAATGATAACTCTATTAATGTAGGTAGTATTATTTTCAATGATGGTCCTAAAAAAATGCATTGTAGATTTGTGTTATTAACATTTTTTAGATTGCAAATAAGGTATTGGTAATAAGCACAAGAACTTTATTCTTGATAGGAGGGGGAATGTAGAGTTGCAATTGCAAAATAGTTAGAAAAAGCATGGAATATATATTTATAATTGATAGTGTCCCTTGAACTTGTAAAAATGTGAATCAAAGATGTCAAAGTACATGGATGTTGTGAATAAATAAGTTGTTATAACTATAATTTTTTTTAAATAACATAACATTGACATGTTAATTTGTGGTTGTGGCATATGGTTAATAGTTGTGTGTCTTGTCTTTACATTCCACATTTTTGTAAAAAGTGATATGTTTTTTGTTAATGTTTTTAAATATAGTTGCATAATAGTCTCTACAAATGGCATCATTGTGTTCTTAACATTTATGTCGTAGTGGCATAAATACAAATGGACATTATGTTTAATTTGGACCAATCACTTTGTGAAGCAAGTATATATAAATAAATGGCCCCTTGTAGTTTAAGTCTCAGTGTCTTTATAAATTTTTAAGGTCATGAGGGCTGATTAAAAAGCTGAGTTCACTTTTCAAATTAGGCTGAGTATTATCCATTGGGGCCCCATAGATTCTGGTGAATATATACATATAACCTTGGTGGCAATGCAAATAACAAGGGACCCACTATATCATTACCTCAAATGTGGTGCCTTTATCTTGAGTGAAATCTGTAAGTCAGGGTAAGTCTATGGACCTATGGACTCTTTATGTTGCACTTAATGAATTTGAATTCTGAATAGACCATCATTTTTATATATGAAAAACATTACAGGTCACATGGTGGAATATTGTGATCATCTCAAGTTATCAAATTAATATAATATTAAGCTTATGCTTCAGATGTGTTGTTGAGTTCCCATGGGAATCTCATCAACTCTCTCTCAAGTTTGTGGATATATTACACTATGAATTTTAAATTATACATGGGTCACGAGGATAACTAGTTGTAGTTGCATAGAGGTGTAAAAGTGTCATTATTTATTTTTATGACTATAACTACTCCATTATAAAATGTCAAGTGATAAAGTTTGAGATCTTGTAAAATCAAAGTGGCTTAATATTATTTATAATGGTAGTTGTAGATACTAAACTTTGGTATTTAACACTTGATAATGTCATTTTAACGTGCCTTCACCATACATGACTTGTGAGCACATATATGTCCCTTGTTATTTATTCATTCACATCTTCATGCTTCACTGAGTATGACCCTCCCATTTTATTATCAATCACCTACATAAATCTCTTAGTTTATGTCAAACCAGCTAAGTACCTTACTCAAGCATCTCCAGATCATCATATTTGCATAACCTATCTCCTGGACATAAATTTCAAGCTCAAATAATTTCGTCGATGAAAATATCTTGAGGATGAAATTATTATCCCTCACCTAGCATTGACTATTTTTCAAATCTAATCAATCCACATAGGTCGGCCCATTGACCTAGCATGTTGGTGACATTGTAAATTACCCAAATGGACTCATATAAATACAAATTTAATTCAATCGTATTGACCTATCTAACATTCATATATCAAACATCTATATACTACCACACATTGAACAAAATTTCCCTATTCTTCCAAAATTTCAAATTGATCACTAGGAGAAGTCACTAGCCAAGTTCGAAGCATATTAAGCTAAGTCAAGAGAAAATATTATCAAGTTTCAAAATCTAGATCACTAGGTGTATCCATATAACAAAGGAACATAATTCCACATTCATACTAAGGGGAAGGTTTACATGTGACTTGACTTCCCTCTTTAGAGTACTAGATACATAAGCGATGATCAATCACCAAGTGTGATTGGGGTCAACTCATACCATTGGACTTCCAAATTTTAGTTTATAAGTTTCTACCCTTTATAAGTGGACCTCATGTTTCAAGGAGGAGACTGATTTATAGAATTATGCACATACTAAGGCATCAAGACTGCATACACAGAGGTATTACAAGCAAGTGCAACTGACTATATGATCACATAGAGCCAAGGTAGACTAGGATTATAATGTCACCTATAGTTAGTACCATCTATGGAATTTCCTAGTCTTACATTAGTGACCTTGCTTATACAAAGATTTAGTTCTAGATCTAAGTGACTCCTAGGCCTGTCCACTATCAGAAGTGAGTCATAGTCAGTCAGTGGACAAAAAAATCTAAGTATTTAATCATTTATTATACTTTCCATATTTAGCACTTGCCACTTATCAAATCAATTACATTAATTTACATTCAAATTATTATTTTAATGTCATACTTTACAATATGAATTACATTTGATTTTTTTATCTTAATTAGGGTTATATAATCCAAATTAGGGTAAAAAATATTGGTGAATCTATATATTACTTGAACATTGCTAAACACTAGGTTTCCCTTAAGGTTTCATCACTCTCTCTAGGGTTTTCATAGTTTAGCTTTAGAATTTGATTTTTAAACTTGATTCCTAATTATTTCCATCTCCATAGGTGAAAATCTAATGATTTATCCCCCTTTCCCTAAATTTTCATGTTTATTCACCTATTTGGGCTTACTCTATCATGGTTATTCCTTAATTGGTTGATATTAGAATAAAAATGACTCAATTTTTCAAATACTTTGAGGTTATTACTAGTCATATTGAGTGGATAAAAACATATTTTTGTTCACCAAGATACTATACGTTTTTTCAAAATTTTAAATTTATCATTTTTAATAAATTCCACCTAAAGGGAAAAAAATGTACCTATTTTCAAAACAAATTATGGATTTCATTTATCTACTATTGTCTATGGAAACCCTCTTTTTAATTTCAACAATTCCTCATATATTTCTTTGGGTGGTCAATTATTTATTTTAGACATTGTATGGTGGCTATCATGGATATTCATAGTGTATAATTTATAATACCAGCAATGATTGCTATAATTATATGTTGTTAGATTGAAATATGCAACACTTTTCATAATCATGTAATTAAGTGAATCAAATTTATATACAATAAAATTAAGGCTAAAATCAATAATGATCCATCCTTAGCCTTCCATAATTCACATTGTTGTAAGGTTCAATTCACATTACCTCATGTCATAACTAGGCATCAAAGGGAATCTATGACTCCTTTTTTTCCTCCCTCTATAAATCCAAATTATCTTAGCTACCATCCCACTCCCATTATTCTCCCAAATCTTATATTAGGACTTGTGGTCCATGTTATCACTACTGATAGAGGCAGGGTATCCCATAACAAATATAGTGAACATGTTCCTCCTCAACATCCTCCACCACCCAAAAGGCAAGTTCATAAATCCAAAGTGTATGACATCAGTGATCAACTCAATAATACTCGTGCTAAGATTTATATCATTGAATTATTGAAGCCATAACCTATATACAAGAACATCTTAGATGAGGCATTACGTGAGACAACTCTTCCTAGTATTACATAACAAACATATTTTTATTCTATCATGAATACATAAAAGGATTTAGATAAAATTATAACCTTTGATAAGGAAGACTTACCTCCTAAGCACATTATAGATCAAAATCTCATGTTATTCGTCTAAGTTCAAGTGCAAAGTAAAGTATTAAAATGTGTGTTGTGAGATAATGGTTCTAGATTGAACATTTGCACCACTATTTTCTTGAAATAAATACATATCAATATGGATAATTTCAAAAAACAAAATAAAGGCATAAAAAAATTGGTATCATTCCATGCCAAGTCCTTAGGACACTATCAATGGATGTACAACTAGGACCCAAGATGGTGCCTACCATATTTCAAGTCATGCCTAATCCTCTACACTAAAACCTACTCTTAGGGTGACTTTGGATACATGAAATAGAAGAAATACCATCTAAATTACATAGGATTATCAAATAAATGCATAATGGATACTCAAATTCACTACCCATAGATGATACACCTTTTGTATAATGCAAAATGACATAATCTAATAATGGCAATCATTCATAGTCAGATTTTAGATACCCTAACATGCCTCCATAATAGCCCATCACATTATAATAAGTGTGCACATATAAGGTGGGTGAATTACAGAAATTAAATGATAAAGAACCAATCGTGAAAATTAATAAAGATACCAATAAAACACCACAAATTATTATATAACAAAAAGAGACAATTGTAGATCTCCCTCTTTTGGTTAATTCAAAAGATCTTATTTGCATAGTCACAGATTGGTGTGATAATGACAATGATAATGATATGTAATATATAATAAATGATCATTCATGCAAGTTGAATTTCAATCCTATTGATCCATATGAGAACTTATCTCATATTATGTTTACACCTACTGGTCCAAGAGAGTATCAGGATATTCATATATAAAGAACATTCATAATTCAAAAGTTCCCACTCAAAATCTATCCAATATTGAAAAATAAAAATAATACTTCAAGATAATCAACATAATCAGAATACAAACACTCATTACATTGATAGCTCCCAAAAACAACAAAATCAAATTCAATCATTATTTCTAAGGGTTGCATCACTTGAGGATAAGATTTCACATTTCCACAATCCTGAGCATGCAAGTGTATATTACACCTTTTCCTCTTCATTAAAGAGCCTTGTGCCTAGAAATATTTCATCTCAATTATGGGTTACAAAATGAAATACATCCAAAATCAATGGTTTAAATAGTTTTCTCAATGTTAAGAAGAATCCAAGTGAAATTATAAGAGATATGCTTCAAAATAATTTAATCGCTTTGCCTCTAGCGCATCCTATAAATAAATATAGACAATATTATGTTTATCATTAAATGTATAGACATCATACAAATAATTTTTGGGTATTACAACTGAGGATTCAAAATCAAGGCATGATTTTGGTAAGCCAATTACCAATTAATCAGAATACAAATAAGGCCAACACAAATTCCCAATGAATGAAGATTATATTAATTGATATAGGACCTTACAAGGGCATATCCCATTGATTGCCTCCTTAAGTAGCAGACATATTTACTCAAAATATTTTTAAAAATTAAAATAATTAAAATATTAAAATATTCAAAAAGAAAAAATTAGGACCCAAACATGACATGATTGCTAGATTACATTATTTACATATGTTATGTATCACATGTTTGGTAGATGACATATTATTTTTCATACACGTGCATTTCATGATATATGGGTGCAATGTAGGTCATAAAAATAATACATGGACACATATATGTTAGACTATCCTCTACCCAATAGTCATGTCGATGCTAGGGTCATCTTACTCCATAGGTCACACTATCACATGTTATATCTTTCTATGACCTCTTACCATGTTGAGCTATCTAGATTGCTTATATATGTCTTACTAGTTACTCATTTATTAGACAATGTTGCATGCATATGTTATTTTACTATTATGTGACATTGGTATACAAGGGTAGTGTAGATTAGTTTTCACTTTTTCTATGATTCATCAATGTTGTTACTTTTACATGGCAGGCTAGTCATTGTTTGTTTATTTTTGCAACCCTTGACCTTGTGTGTGCAACATCCTTATGTCCCTTGTATGTGTACTTTGACCTTTTTTGTTGTGACATTTTTATGTCCCTTGATTGAGGCCCCTTGGTCTTTCTTATTACAACATATTTATGTCCCTTGTGCATACCCCTTGACCCTGCTTGTTATGACATATTTATGTCCTTTGTTAGCAGCCCTTGGACTTATGTGTGATATTATGTGCTTATGAATGGATTCATCTAGGATTTTATATTAATATTATTGGACTTGTTTATTTTTTTCATATTATTGAGTTTTTGGGTGTCATGATACATATGACACACCTCCCTCTTATGTGTGATGCCATGAATTACATCATGCACTTCTTTACTGGGTAATCTTATTCAATTCTTACATCCATGATAGTTACTATTGTGTGCCTTATTGATACATATATCTTAACATAACACTTATATGCCCTGCATTACATATGTTACATACATGATTTGATGTTATATCACTTTTTATGATAACATATTATACACATGTTGGCATGATTATAGATGATTATATATCTATGCATGACACGATACAAATAACTGTTTATTTTGAGATGAGTGACTTTCATGTTATATCCTTCACCTCAAAAGTGGGGTATATTAGTGGGCTTGTCATAGAGACACTAACCTTCACGAACAATAAATTCATATTTTGGGATAGGAACATTGATTGTATAAATTCATAATTCTTAAACTATCAGATTAACTCGGATATAAGATACATATTTTACACATTGGTACATATTATATGGAAATATATTATGCACATACAATCACTTTATATATAAATAAGTTACATAATTCATGTTCATATATACTCGAGAACATATGCCATGCAAGTGCATACAATTTATAGGAATAAAAATTATAGATTTAACAAATAGAAAGATTTGAGATACAAGTTCTCATATTTAACATATAGATGTATATCATTATATACTAGTTGGTGGTGATTCAATGAGGCATGATGATTTTTCATGCCCATTTACATATTTGATAGTGAACACTATTTTAGTTTTCAATTTACAAACACAATTCACTAGCACTAAGAAGTGAGCAACCTCAAATCTTTAAGTTTATCTATAGTGGTCGATTCATATTTTTTGAAGTAATGTATGTTGAAGTTAAGTGATGCTAAAAAACCATGGCATTACTCATAGTGAACCCATTATGTGGTTACCATTTTACCATCTTGGGGTACAAGATCAAAGCTAGATTAGTTACCTAGGTTAGTGTGTTTGACGTTCAACAACACTTAATGATAGTATTCTATACATTCACGAGGCTTAGAGCATTTATCTTCCCAAGCCAAGGACTTTTATAGTTACAAAAAATCAGGGTTCAATCACCCTCAATTCTCTAGTGGTTCAATAAGAGGAACCATTCTCTAATGCTTCAACAAGGAAGCATGGTCTCCAACAAGTTATAGGACAACATAATTTCACCCGCATGTAGATGCACTCCTTCCTTACTCTTAAGTTTTAATTTTTTAAATATATTTTAGATTTTAGATTTCAAATTTCACGTATGGGCATCAATTGCTAGAGTATAGGTTTTCTTTTTCCCATGTTTATTTATTGTTTTTCACATGTTTATTTATTGTGGGCTTTTTCCCCTCACTTAAAGTTTTCCTAATTTCATGGAAAAGTTTGCTTATGTATGTAGGTTGACTGCATGACTAGGAAGTAAATCCATTGACTAATTATTTTGGGTATGGGAGTTACTCATCTATTCTTGTCCATGTTGACCACCTTTTATGGATGATTTACTTGTCTATTATGGGGGTCTGTTGACCACCTTTTGTGGAGGAGTTATTTGCTTACTTTCCTATATGTACTCATCTCATTTGAGAGATTTTCAACTTAATGAAATATTGGGTTTTCCTCCACTTGATTTTATCTTTTGAAATATTATCTTTGAGTGATTTCATTTTGCTTCAACAATATTATGGTGTGCACAAACTTCATTTCGTGTGATCTCGATCTTTACATTCATGTTATCTGGAACTAGCGACATCTCTGATATGGTATCAAAGCCATAGGTGGTAATTGTATGTCTAGTTTATTATTATTATTGAGTTATCTTTTGAAATTGTGATATTTTTATTCATAAAATAAGCTTGGTATACAATCCATTTGTGAGAGTTTTCATCTTTGGTGGAGTCAATTTTTTGTAGATCGGGTTCATTACTAACCATTACCATAATTTTTATGGTTTCTTTGTGACTACATGTTTTATGTGTCTTGGTGAATTTTCCTATAAAAATCATATATGCCTCCATATAGCCTCTGATTTCTTATGTTTGATACCGGCCTATGTATTTAGCCTAAGCTTAGCCTCAGCTAGTTTTATGTGTTTAGGAGACTGTTCAACCCTAGTTCTATGTTGCTTCCAGGTGGAATTTGTCTATGACATTTTCACCTACTGAATCTAATCTTGTTACCACCCATTCAAAATCACCATTCCATGCAGCGTGAATTATTTAAGCAATAACACAAAAGAAACCTACAATTTCAAAAGGCTTGATAGTTTTTTTCCAAAACAAGTTAAGTCTATCCAAAGTTTGCCCTAAAGTTTTTAAAAATATAGTATATTAAATCACCTTTTTTAAACTTGATTTAAAATAAGGTCAAATAGGTTACTTTTCTTTGAATGCACAAGTAATGCATTAGAGGATTGGTCGAATTTAGCATTGCTAGTGGAGACTTTTTTATTATTTTTTAATAAAAATAATATATTGTGGGAAATATTTAAAGATGAATTTTTATTCATATTTTCACTTGATCACTTTGTGTACTCATCTTGGATGCATTTTTGGCTGAGCCCGACATCCTCACCTAGTCTTGAAAATCACATCATTTCAACATTTTTATTGGTTATTCTAGATGCATTCTCGATTATACCCAATGTTTTTTTAGCATGCATTGTTTCCAACATTTAGGGGTGGGGTTGGGGTTCACCATTTCATAATTTGGGGTTGTAATTTCTTTTGGGTTACTCTTTGTTTTTATTTGCACTTTTCTTTCTACAATAACAACAACTAACACTACTACTACACCTCAACTCAGCACTAAAATGGATTCAATTTTAATCAACCCACTAATTCCATTTAACTATCATGGATGGAAAATCAAGATGGTAATTATTCTAAGGAGTAAGGGTTTGTATAGGATAACCATGGGTGATGAAACTTAACTTAGTATATATGCAAAAAAAGTTAAGTGGTATAACCATAGTGATGAAGCCTATGATTTATTATGTCTTTCTATAGCACCTAATCTCCTATTTCACTTAGAGATTATCAAATCACCTCATGATGTATGGACCATTCTAAGAAAACTATTTGGGGAGTAAGATGTGATGAGAGGTCATGAACTTGAGAATGAACTCATTAGCCTAAGTCCTAATAAATTTGACACCCTTTAGGATTTTTTCACTAAGTTCAAGTCCTTGATATTACAGTTTAAAGAATGTGGGATAAAGAAAGAAGATGATTAACTTATTTTTTCTATATTCTTTAAACTAAGTCCTGGATATTTAGTCTTTATCTCTACTTTCCATGCCACTAAAAGTGCCTTGGGCGTTACATGGAAAATACCCTCTTTATATGCTTTCATTATTGATTTAACCAGAGATCAAGACAAGTTGATCGAGATGGGCACATTGAAGTCCAAAAAACCTCAAGCCCTAATTTCTAGGAATGGGAAAGTAAAGACTTCAAACAAAGAGAAGAAGAATAATAATAAGGATCAAGAGAAGAAGAAATAATCAAATTCTATCAAAACCAACACTGAAAACTCCTCTTCTAATGATAATCCTTATAAAGAGAAGGTTGAGTGTGCATACTGTAATAAAAATGGGCATGATGAATACAAGTACATGAAGAAGCAAATATATCACCTTACTCATCTTCTAGAGAAGAACAACATAGGTGTTTTTAAGTCTGTCAAGCAGAATTCATCAACCCAAGAGTTCACTAAGGCAAAGGGCAAAGGGAAAGAGAAAGAAAAAGGCAAGGATCTAGTATCAATTATAGCTTCAACATCTAATTGGGTTATTGACTCAGTTGTTTCTCACCACGTGGGATATTCACTAGTTGAGTTTTCTTCCTTAGAGTCTTATAGTTGGTCTTTTATCAGTTTGGGTGATGACACTTTTGTACTAGTTACAAGGAGAGGGTTTATTGAAATGGAAGGAGGAACATTCAATAATTTTCTAAGTGTTTCTTCTTTTTCAACCAATCTCATATCAATGTATAAAATTACTCATATCAACAAAGACATGAGAGTTGATTTTTTACCATATTTAGTTATCATGAGGGAGTTGCATAGTGATTTTATAGTGCCAATGAGCAATACAGATCACCAAACTAGGTTATACACCTTCTCACATTTTACACTTAATTATTATTTGATTGTATTAATGACTCATTTAGATAAAGTTAGAAAATTATGGGATGATCGGTTTGGCCGCCTTAACTACCGCTACTTTGAACAACTTAAAAAAAATGACATGATCATAGGCTTACCTCGAGTCCAATTCTCTAAGGGACTTTGTGAGGGTTTCTCTCTTGGAAAGCATCTTGAAGCAAAATTTGACAAAGGCAAAGCTTGGAGAGATTCAAAAGCATTAGAGTCAGTACACAATGATGTATATGGGCCTTCTCCAAGTCTATCTTTTATAAAGGATAAGTACACTCTCACTTTCATTGATGATTTCTTGAGATATACATGGGTCTATTTTATTAACTAAAAGACTAAACTGTTTGAATATTTTCAAGACTTATTAAAGGCACTTATTGAGAAACAATCTGAGAAATCCATCAAGGTTTTTTGAACTGATAATAGAGGTGAATATGTCAGCAATAGATTTGAAAATTTTTGTATCATAAATGGGATTAATTTGTAGCAGATAATTACTTATAGTCATTCACATAACAAAGTTATAGAATGCAATAACAGATTATTGAAAGAGATGGCTAGTTGTATGATTCACTCTAAGTCCTTCACACTTCAGTATTGGGTCAAAACCATTAAGTATGCTTATTATACTCAAAACAAGGTTCCTCAAAAAGCTTTGAAAGGTATAACACCCTTTGAATCTTAGCATGGAAGGAAACATGAGGTTGATCACTTTAGGGTTTTTAGAGCTCTATCACATATACCAAAGAAGAAATGCAAATCTATGAAACCTCAGTCTAATCCTTGCATATTTGTAGGTTATCTATATGGTATCAAGGGGTATTGCCTTCTACATCTAACCACACATGAGTTGTTCATAGATAGAAGTGTTCAATTTTAGGAGAGTCTCAAAGACTCAACACTTGACACTTCTTCTCTTTCATTAGATTCATTTAAACTTGATTATTTTTTTTACTCAAATCATCCATAGTAAGTTCCTGAACCAGGGTCTTCTTCTTCTTATTTTAGTTCTGATAGTGAGGGTAATGATGGGGAGTCTTCTACATCTACCTCTTTAGAATATGAGGAGTCAACACCCGACTCACCCACTTTTGGGACCCTTTGGGCTAGATAGACACTTCAGAGTACATGCACTTGGGTAGGGGATCCAATAGATGACATATGTACTCGGGAAAATTATCTAAGTGGTCCATATGCTTTCTTTTCTTTAGTTTCGAATCCATAGACATTTTGAGAGGTTTCAGGCATACCTGAGTGGGATATTGATATGCAAGAAGAATATTCTTCCTTAATCAAATATCACACTTAAGATTTGACTTCACTTCCTAAGGGAAAGAAGATGGTTTGATGTAGGTGGATATATCAGACCAAGTTTATAGTAGATGGGTTGGTTTATAATTACAAAGCAGAAAAGGTCATCAAGGCTTTCTCACAGGTAGTCAACATTAACTACTTAGAGACATTTGCATTTTTTGTAAAGATGACTTCAATCTGACTCATACTAGTTATAGCTGCAACACATGGTTGGGATGTACACCAGATGAATGTAAAGAGTGTCTTTATTCATAGGGACCTTGAGGAGGAGATCTACATGAAGTAGACACATGAGTTTGTTCAAGATTCATCCTTAATTTTTAGACTTAGGAAATCCATCTGTGGCCTCAAAGAAGCCCCTTAGACTTGGTATGCCAAGATGGATTCCGTCTCCTTACTTCAGGTTTCACTAGGTGTCATTCAGAACCCAATATATACTTCTTATAGTAGGATGATTCTTTACTGATATTGGTCATTTATGTTGATGTTATTTTGATCATCGAGAGTTCCTCATCATCTATTAAAAAGGTGAAGATATCTTTACAAGATAGATTTGACATGACAGACTTGGGTCTTCTACATTACTTTCTCAGCATCAAAATTTCACAGTCTAATTCAAGGATTTCACTTGCACAACCCAAGTATATTCTCAATGTTTTAGCTCAGTTTCACATGGCTGATTGTAAGCCATCTCCGACTCTCTTTCTATCAAGAGTCAATTTTGAGGCCAACTATTTTACATATTTGGTCAATGCTACTTGGGATCGATAGCTTGTTGGTAGTCTTATTTATCTTACTCATACCAAGCCCAATATTTCATATGTAGTAGGACTTGTATCTAGATTCATACAAGAACCCCATGAATTGCAATGGAAAGCATCTAAGAGGATCTTACACTACATTCATGGCTCTTAAAAATTTGGGATTCATTATAGATTTGGCAAAGAGGTTGACTTGGTTAGTTTTACAGATTTTGATTGGGTAGGCGATACTCAAAATCACAAGTCCACTTAAGGTTACAGTTTTTCTTTGGGTTCTGGTCCTATCAGTTGGTCTATTATGAAATAAAACTCTATTGCTATATCATTCATAGAGCCAAAGTATAGAGGCATTATTAATGCAACCACTAAGGCTATTTGGCTTCAAGGGATTCTATATGAGTTTATCATTTTGTTTAGGTAGCCCACCATCATCTATTGTTATAACCAAAGTACTATATATATATGAAGGAATCTAGTTTAGCACCAGTGGACCAAACACATTAAGATTCACATGTATTTTATCTAGGAACTCATTCATCATCAGGTCATTAACTTGAGATTTTGTCAGTATTCAGAGTAGGTTATAGATATATTTACCAAACCCTTCATCAATAACAAGTTCATTCATCTATGAGCTATTTTTTGGGTGTAGTCTACATCAACAACAACATCATCTTCAAAGGGACCTTATAGCCTCTTCTCTTATTATATATCTCTCTTTTGGGGAAGGGTAGGGGGGGGGGGGGGGGGTCCAACAGGTTTTCTCATTTTCTCTACTTTATGAAAGATTGCATCATACATGGGCACCTCATCAAGCTTAGTTATCAGGACCCATTTGTTTCTTACACTTCCCACCTAAATTGTGCTTATGGGAGGTGTTAGAGGAGGGGTTTTATTTTTCCCATATTTATTTATTATGGTCTTTTTTTCCTCACTTGGATTTTTCCTACTTTCATGTAGAACCTTGCTTATGTGTGCAGGTTGACTACGTGACTAAGAAGTAACTCCCTTGACTAGCTATTCTGGGTATGAGAGTTATTCATCTATTCTTGGCCCTATTGACCACATTTTGTGGAGGAGTTACTTATCTATTCTGAGGGTCTGTTGACTACCTTTTGTGGAGGATTTACTTGCTTACTTTCCTATATCTACTCACCTCAATTGAGAACTTTTCAATTTAATGAAAGATTGGATTTTGATCCACTTGCTTTTTATCTCTTCTAATTATTGTCTTTGAGTGATGATTTCATTTTGCTTCAACAATATTGTGGTGTGCACAAGCTTCATCTCATGTGATCTTGACATTTGCATTCACATTATCTAGAATTGGTGATGTCTCCAACATTGACTACTACATATTCATTGTACGTTTGCTTGGGGCAAAATACACATTTGGAGTCATCTCCCAAAGACAGTTTTTTGTACACACTTGAGTATACTTTATCTATTTATTCTATTATTTGTATTGCATTTTATTACTATAATAAAAAGAGAATTTGTAATACTAAAATTCGGTATTAAACACTTGAAAATGTCACTTTTAACATACCTTCACCATACATGTGAACACATATATGCCTCTTATTTATTATTTTCTCAGATCCACATGCTTCACTATGAGTCTGACCCTCCTATTTTATTGTCAATCACCTATAAGAACCTCTTTGTTTGTATCAAACTAGCCAAATATCTTACTCAGATCTCCCTAAATCATCAAATTTAAATTCATGTCCCTTAGACATTAAGATTCTGTTGACAAAATTGTCCTGAGGGAGATGTTAATGTCCTTCACCCACTAACGACTATTTTTTAAAATTTAATCAATCGCTATGGGTTGGCCTATTTACCCAGTGTGTGTGTGGCATGATAAATTACCTATTTGACTCATAAATACAAATCAAGGTCAATATTATTGATATATCTATCACTTATCTAGCACTCATTTATTACACATCTATATACTTCTGCAAATTAAGCCAAGCTGCCCTATTCTTCTAAAATTTTAAATCAGTCACTAGAAGCAGTCATCAACTAAGTTTGAAGCATAATATGCCAAATCAAGAGCAAATATTGTCAAGAGTCGAAAGCTAGATCATTATGTGCATTTATATAGTAAAAGAACACAATCAAACATTCACACTAAGGTGAAGAATTACGTGTGGCTTGACTTACCTCTTTGGAATATTGGATACATAGGAAGTGGTCAATCTTCAATGGGGGTGATTGGATTCAACTGAACCCATTACACTTCCCAAGTTTTTTAACACTTTTTTACCCTTGATAAGAGGACCTAGTGTTTCAAGGAGAAAGGAGACCAAATTTTGGAATTGTGCACATAGTTTGGCATCAAGATCACACACATAGAGATATTACAAGCATGTGAAACTGGCTATACAATGACAAAGAGCCAAGGTATCCCAGGACAATAATGTCAACTATAGTTAGTATTGTCAACAAAATTTCCCCAAATTGTGATGAAACTGACCTCTAGAAAATAGGGAATAACTTATATGTTTTTGACAAACTATTATAACAAATGGTATACAGTCCTCTCTTTTCAACAGGGCTAAATATTATATATATTTTGACAACATATTAATGGTGACAGACACCAAATACAAACAGGGCTGACTATATATTTTTAAGAAACGTTTTTCTTCACAAAACTATCATCTAGATTCATCTTCTTTGGGCAGTACAACATTTTTGATTTAAAGGGAAATTTTGATTTTCTACCCTATCTGACTAAACTCTGTATGTGTAATGCTAAATAAAAATATGAAATTTCAAATATCCAACAAGTTATGGTGGCCGGCAATTCACCTGAGCACAGAATCGTTGCTTAGCTTCATTTTTTTGGAACACCCCAACATTGAACCAACCTAGAACTAACATAAATTTTATTCTAGTTGAATAATTTCATTTCCCAATAGCTGTTTCATAACATTCTAGATATCAAGTTTTGTAGAAGTCAAATCTACTGTATGTTGGTACTGCTCGCACTCATATCTCCAACTCTGATTGCCTTTATTGCAGCATCTTTGAGGTGTCAACGTAGACCGTGGATATTGTTGGAGATACTAATGTTGAAAGAGAACTGAGTTGATTCAATAAGCCAAATGGACTGTGCATGGCAGGGAAGAATGCCGTAAAAATCTTCAAAGTGAAATCTCAGAGAAGTTAGCGATCCATGTGGGAATGGATTGACCAGCGTAGCACTCAGAGTACAGGTCGCATTATAGGTACAATGATTAGTCTCCAATCTTCTATGCTAGTGACAACTATAGACTCTCTTCTCAAACATATGTTCTCTTATCAAATTCTCATTTTTTTAATACTCAAACAGAATCTTAGAGCACCTGACACCACTATTGGAAGGCGGACAGAAATACAGGAAAATCAATGCAGGAAACAAAATACACTGAAATACACTATATTATATTCAAATAGCAAGAAGACATACATTTGGTGTTTGTCTGCCCCCCCCAGTTCTCTCTTCTGCACCCTTATTCATATACCAACATACACCTCCCCTATTTTTCATGAAAATCCCTAATACCAAACCGTATTTCTCAAATTAGATGTTCAATCCTATCCTAAGCTTCTCATAACAACCTCCCAGAATGAACAAAACAACTCTCCTAACATAAGAAAATACAAACCACATAAAATCTTGCCCAACAGACTTGATTCCATGCTTAATGGATATTTGGATGAAATTGCAAAATTTGATTAAAAAAACATAAATGGAGGGAAAAACAACTTATATACTTAAACATGCTAAAATTCAACCAAAATGTGATAAATACGCTCTGAGTGTAATGATGCTCCTGCATCATTCTTCCAAGGAGCAAAAGAAGTATTCTTCACTTGTTGTTTTTCTGCATCATTTCTTCTATACTTGTGCCCAGCTTAAGGATGTCATTTGCAGTCAACCATGTTGCATCTTCAGCTGGTAGATTCTTCCACTTAGTTAGATACTGGAAATATTCTTTGTTCCTTGTCTTTTTAACCACTTTCTTGTCTAAAATACTCTCAATCTCCTTTGGCACTTCCTTTGGTAGTTGCTACTCCCATTGTATAACTTCATCTACCCCTATTTCAGTTTCTTTGGCTGGTTGTCCTTCATCTTTGTATGGATATAGATCTGCAACATTAAAGATTGGAGAGATTCCAATCCCCTTTGGCAATTCTATTTCATATGCATTATTTGAAAACTTTCTTATTACCTTGCATGGTCCTATTTTCTTTACCTTTAGCTTGTTGTATTCCATTTTTGGGAACCTCTCTTTTTTGAGGTGAGCAAGAACAAAATATCCAACACTAAAACTGACCTCTCTTTTCTTTTGGTCTGCCCTTAGCTTGTATTTGATGGTGTTTTCTTCAAGTTTCTTCTTTACCTATTCATGCAAATTTTGCATGGCATTGGCGAATTCTTTTGCATCAGCACTCCTTGTCTCCATGCTACTTAGATTTCTTAAGTCATACACACCTCTTAGATGCATTCCATACATGATTTGAAATGGACTCAATCCTGTACTTCTGTTCGGAGAATCATTATAGGCAAATTCAGCTTGTGCAAGTGCAAGATCCCATTGTTTTGGATGCATACTTACCAAGCTTCTCAAGATGTTGCCCAAGCTCATATGAACAACCTCTATTTGGCCATCAACTTGGGGATGATAGGCTGAACTAAAACTCAATTGTGTTCCCAATTTCTTCCATAAGGTTCTCCAAAAATGTCCAACAAATTTGGTGTCCCTGTCAGAAACAATGCTTCTAGGCAATCCATGCAATCTAATAACATCTTGAAAGAATAGATTAGCTATGTGAGTAGCATCACTTGTTTTGGAACACGAAATAAAATGAGCCATCTTTGAAAACCTATCTACCACAAAAAATATGGAATCATGGCCTTTTGAGTTCTTGGCAAACCAAGTACAAAATCCATGCTTATTGAATCCCAAGGCCTATTTGGAATGGGTAGTGGCTGGTACAAACCTGCATTTTGACTACTTCCCTTGGCATATTGGCATGTTTTACATCTTTCAACAAATTTCTTGACATCATTACCCATACCTGGCCAATAGTAATGAACACTCAATTGTGCTAATGTCTTATTTTGCCCAAAATGTCCTGATAAGCTGCCACTATGCTTTTCCTTCAACAAATTCTCTCTCATGGAACTCTTAGGAATGCAAAGCTGGCTACCTATGAATAGCAGACCCTCTTGGACCATGAAATCTATCCAAGGACTTCTATCAACCCCCATTGGATTCATGCAAGCTTCATATGGTTCCTTGAAGTCTGGATCTTCCTTATATAGCTCCTTCAAATCTTCAAATCCCACAATGCTTACTTGAGACTCCTGCATGATCAAATTTCTCCTGCTTAGAGCATCTGCAACCTTGTTAGATTGTCCTTTCTTGTGCTTAATAGTGAATGTGAAGCTTTGTAAAAATTCAATCCATTTGACATGCTTTTGATTCAACTTATTCTGATTGCTAATGAACTGTAAAGCATAATTGTCAGTGAACAAAACAAATTTTTTAGGCAAAAGATAGTGCCTCCATTTCTTCAAAGCTTGTACAAGAGCATAGAATTCTTGATCATAGGTTGAATACTTCTTCTTAGCATCACTTAATTTCTCACTAAAGTATGTTATAGGCTTCCCATCTTGGCTTAAAACAACGCCTATTGCAGTTCCACTAGCATCACATTCTACTTGAAAAAGCTTATTGAAATCAGGTAAGGTTAAGATTGGTTCTTCAGTTACCTTCTTTTTCAATAATCTGAAACTCTTATTAGCAGCCTCAGTCCAATAAAAACTTCTTTTATCACCTTTGATTGTATCTATCATTGAAGCAACAATCCCACTAAAATTTCTTATGAATTTTCTATAGAAGCTAGCCAAACCGTGAAAGCTTCTTACCTCATATGTGCTCCTGGGTGTAGGCCACTCAATTATAGCCTTAATCTTCTCCTTATCCATCTTCAATCCTTCTTTTGAAATCACAAACCCCAAATATATCAACTCTATTTTCAGAAAACTGCACTTTTTTACATTGATTAGCAATTTCTCCTCATGTAGCTTACTCAATACCATCCACAAATGTTTCAAATGATCTTCCTTAGTTTGACTAAACACCAAAATATCATCCAAATACACTATCACAAACTTACCAGTGAACTCCTTCAGCACTTCATTCATCAGCCTCATGAAGGTGCTTGGTGCATTGGTTAGTCCAAATGGCATAACTAACCACTCATAGAGTCCATCATTGGTCTTGAAGGCTGTTTTCCATTCATCCCCTTCTCTTATCATAATCTGATGGTAACCACTTTTCAAGTCTATCTTAGAGAAATATGTAGCTCCACTCAAACAATCAAGTAAATCATCAATTCTAGGTAATGGAAATCTATACCTGATAGTAATCTTGTTGATTGCTCTGGAATCTATACACATCCTCCAACTCCCATCCTTATTAGGACTCAACACTGTGGGGAAAACACAAGGACTTAAACTCTCTCTTACCAATCCTTTGTCTAACAATTCTTGAACTTGGTGCTTGATCTCTTCATTTTCCTTTGGTGTCAACCTGTAAGCAGCCTTGTTTGGAAGATTTGCTCCTGGAATCAAGTCTATGTGATGGCTAATGCTTCTCAATGGTGGTAACTCATTAGGTAAATCATCTACCACAATTTCAATGTACTCATTCAACATATCTTGAATCTCTAAAGGCAAATCAATCAACTTAGTACTAGTGACTACACTCCTTGGCTTACCAATCACAACAAAGTTTACCTTTTCCTTCTTCATTTGATGTAGAAACTCTTTACCACTCACTATCAATACTTTAGAATTCTGTCCTACAATAGCAGCAGCCTTTTATTTCAATGGTGTGATTGTATGCTTGATCCCATCCTTTTCAAACATATATGTATTCTGCCTTCCATCATGCATGGCCTTCCTGTCAAATTGCCAAGGCCTTCCAAGCAAGATATGACATACATCCATGGGCATGCCATCACATAAAATCTGATCCTTATATGTTCCTATCTGAATATCTACTTTACATTGTTCACTTACCAGGAGTTTGTGTCCTTTTTGTAGCCAAGAGACTTGATAAGGTGTAGGATGTACCTCCTTCTTCAAGCCTAGTTTCTCCACCATCTCAGTTGACACAAGATTGTCAGTACTTTCACTGTCTATGATGACCTTACAACATTTCCCCTTACTTTTACATGTGGTTCTAAATAAATTTTTCCTTTGAGGTGGTTCTACAACTTCTTTATTTGGCTTTAACAAGATTCTTTTCATTAAAAGAGACTCACCTTCTTATGGGGTATCTTTATAAGCTGCTGCAACTTCTGCATTTTATTCTTCACCTTAGGTCACATGTACACCCCTCTCATGGCTGGTAGATGAGTTCTCTAGACACTCATTTGCCCTGTGTCCTGCATACTTGTTGCACTTAAAGCATTTGCCCATGAATCTTCCTCTTCCTCTTTGATATCCTTGGTATGGTCTTCTTCCTCTTGGTGTATAGTTGCCTCTTGAAATTTGTGAGCTGCTGGCCTCTTCTTGAGATGTTTGCAGCTGTCTTCTATCTCTTTGAAATCCTCTACCTCTGATGGATCTGCCCCTTCCTCTTGAGAAGGATGTTTGTTTTCTTGCAATCTTCTCCTCAGCTTTTAAGGCAAATTGATATGCCTCCTCAACTGTCTTAGGAATGAGAAGACTAATTTCATCTTGAATGGAAAATTTCAAACCATTAGTGTATCTAGCTACCTTCTCTGTTTCATCCTTAATATGACCTGATCTTATAGTCAACCTGTAAAACTCTTCAGTGTACTCTTTTACAGACATCTCTTTTTGCTTCAAATTTTGTAATTGCTTAAAAAGATTTGCTTGATAATCTTTAGGCATAAACTTACCTTTCATTTTTGCTACCATTTTGTCCCACCTTCTGATCTTTGGCTTCCCTTTCCTCCTTCTTTCTTCTTGCACTCCATCGCACCACAGGGATGCATGGCTCTTTAGCCTTGTCATGACATACCTGACTTTCTTATCATCTTCTTCAATCCCTTCATACTCAAAGTATTTGTCTAATGCATTAATCCAATCAATTAATTCTTCCACATTCAAATTACCTTCATACATTGGAACCTCTATTTTTGGCTTTGTGTTTACCTTCATAATGGCTCTAATCAACCTATCTTCAGTTGTTTCTTCTTCCACCACCAATTCATCTTCTAGTGGCTCCTCCTCTCTATCACTGACTTCACCCATGTCAGTGCCTCTTCTTTGAGCCATCTCTAGGTCTTGTAGCCTAGCTGTCAAGTTCCTAATCTCTTCTGCCAGTGCAACCTATCCTCTAGGTCTCCTTCCTCCAGCTCTACCTCTGTTCCTAATTCTCATGGCCATCTTGCTTCTTCTTCTCTTGGATCTTTAGATTGTGCACAATCCCTTGGGCTCTGATACCAAAATGATGAAACTGACCTCTAGCAAATAGGGAATAACTTATATGTTTTTGACAAACTATTATAACAAATGGTATACAGTCCTCTCTTTTCAACAGGGCTAAATATTATATATATTTTGACAACATATTAATAGTGACAGTCACCAAATACAAACAGGGCTGACTATATATTTTTAACAAGCGTTTTTCTTCACACAACTATCATCTGGATTCCTCTTCTTTGGGCAGTACAACATTTTTGATTTAAAGGGAAAATTTGATTTTCTACCCTGTCTGACTAAACTCTGTATGTGTAATGCTAAATAAAAATATGAAATTTCAAATATCCAACAAGTTATGGTGGCCGGCAATTCACCTGAGCACAAAATCATTGCTTAGCTTCATTTGTTTGGAACGCCCCAACATTGAACCAACCCAAAACTAACATAAATTTTATTCTGGTTGAATAATTTCATTTCCCAATAGTTGTTTCATAAAATTTTGGATATCAATTTTTGCAGAAGTCAAATCTACCGTATGCTGGTACTGCTCACACTCATATCTCCAACTTCGATTGCCTTTACTACAGCAGCGTTGAGGTGTCAGCGTAGACCGTGGATACTGTTGGAGATACTAATGTTGAAAGAGAACTGAGTTGATTCAATAAACCAAACGAATTGTGCATGGCAGGGAAGAATGCCGTAAAAATATTCAAAGTGAAATCTCAGAGAAGTTAGCGATCCATGTGGGAATGGATTGACTAGCGTAGCACTCAGAGTACAGGTCGCATTACAGGTACAACGATTAGTCTCCAATCTTCTATGCTGGTGACAACTATAGACTCTCTTCTCAAACATATGTTCTCTTATCAGATTCTCATTTTTTTAATACTCACACAGAATCTTAGAGCGCCTGACACCACTATTGGAAGGCGGACAAAAATACAGGAAAATCAACGCAGGGAACAAAATACACTGAAATACACTATATTATATTCAAATAGCAAGAAGACATACATTTGGTGTTTGTCTGCCCCCCCGCCCCCCATTTCTCTCTTCTGCACCCTTATTCATACACCAACATACACCTCCCCTGTTTTTCACGAAAATCCCCAATACCAAACCGTTATTCTCAAATTAGATGTTCAATCCTATCCTAAGCTTCTCATAACAACCTCCCAGAATGAACAAAATAGCTCTCATAACATAAGAAAATACAAACCACATAAAATCTTGCCCAACAGACTTGATTCCATGCTTAATGGATATTTGGACAAAATTGCAAAATTTGATAAAAAAAACAAAAATGGAGGGAAAAACAACTTATATACTTAAACATGCTAAAAGTCAACCAAAATGTGATAAATACGCTCTGAGTGTAATGATGCTCCTGCATCAAATTGACATTAGTGACCTTACGCATACAAAGACCTAGTGAATCTTTGGGCTACTTATAGTCCCTTTCCACTCTTAGAAGTCAGTCACAGTCAGTCAATGGATTAAAAAAACCAAGTATATACTCCTTTGTTGTACTTTCCATATATAGCACTTGTCACTTGGTAAATAAATTTCAATATTTTACATTCAAATTCATGCTTCATTGCCATACTTTATAATTTGAATTACATTCAAGTTTCTATCTTAATTAGGGTTGTACAATCAAAATTAAGGTAAAACATGAGTAAAACATAATCTTTGCATAGATATTGTACATAACATTATAGTATGACCAACCTTATGATATAGATTCAATGTAAATAAACTATATAATGCAGTGGCCACCTTGTCACAAATAAAATGTTATATGACTGAGATCTTCATGACTTGTGGAGACATTATAATGACCACATGGACATATATTTTATATACAACCCAATTAAAAAAATTAGTTAAGTGATAAATTAAACGAGGCTATGTCCCTATGTTATTTAGGAGTCTTTAGCTTAATGAGGATTTGATATTGAATATTACTCTGTGAGTTTTTAGAGAGCTACAACAAAATAAAAAACACAATAAATCTAGATAATTATTAAATCAGTAACTTGTAATACATTGTGACTTTAGGAGTCCCATCCAATTGGCACACATCAAATTTCATGGCTACAAATTTTGAATTATATATTGACTCTTCATTTATAAGCAACTATTGTGTGGCCTTTATTTTCATTCATGACCGATTTTAGTGGTCATTGTTTATTTATTATGTGAGCTATAAAAAAATGAGAGGCGTAATCATTATAATATAGAGTGAATTTAAAAAACTTAACATATTTGTTATGGGCTTCATTTCATTCCAAAAAAACACCCTATGACCATGCGGCCAATAGTTCATTGTCACTTATCTCTTCTATGGACCAAGTGGCCTTCGTGATCCCGTTAGGCCTTGAGTATGTGTCTTTTGTAGCATTTAAGTCAAAATTTAACCATGTTAAAAGTCTTGCAAATAATATGCTTCTTGTCTTATCATTGAATGCCACGCGTCCTCTTTGAATCAAAATTTTATTAGTTATGTTTTTATAGGTGTTAAATTAATGGAGGCATTTAGTTTTTCATCCTAACAGATACACAAAGCGACCGTAGTGAAAAATAAATCCGTCGTTGTTATTATTATTGGGAGGGAGGGACGGAGGGAGGGAGGGTCGTGATTCCTAAGAACAATCACAATGAGTTTTATTTTAGCTTTCACTGGTCACTGTGAATACGTACCACCCACGTGTCATGATTCTAGAACCATTAATACATGAAGTTATTTATTTGCTATGGACCTGTTTTTTTTTAAGTCTTACTCAACATTTACTTGAATGAATGGGTTCATTTTATGTCGCAATCGCCAATTGGCATAATCTTCACGTAATTATATATTAGCCTTTTGACTTCCCACATGTCCGCTATTTTTCCTTCAACACAAAAACAAGCCACAATTAGAAAATGTGTGGACGGGTCTATGATTAATAACATGCATCAAGCCTTAAGCTCTAGGTATAGAGGGGTCACGGGGTCATGGAGGCCATGGCCTTGATTTAAATTGGTGAATTGAATCTACCTCAAACTATGACTAAACTTATAATTAAGTCGCTTAGTTTGTTTGTAGAGAAAACAATGAATGTGTAGAAACTAAAAAGGATAAATAAAACATTGTAAAATTAAAGGTGGACATATGACACTCATTAATAGTCCATACGGTTAATTAAATATTGGAGTGTTTTTTTGGTGAGATTTGGTTATGGAGGTTATGGAGATAACCGATAAGGATTTAAAGGTCCAAAGAAAACATTCACAAAATTAGAGATCAAAATTGATAAGAATAAATTATATTTTTATTAAGGATGTAAAAATATAATGATTTTTTTAATGTGCAATAACAATTGTAATAAATGAATTAGTTTTAAATGAGTTTATAAAGGAGTATTTATGGAAATACCACTCACTAAGATAGCATAAGATTATAACAAGTGTCATAATCATATGAGGTCAGACATAAAACAAAAAAATCCTATGTAAATTTAAATGAAAAGGTGTGAAAGGGACTAATAGTGGAACTAGTTGGGGAAATAACCTTGTTCACACACCTCCTCCTACCGCCCGCCAACCACCCCCCAAGTGTAATTTGGGATGGAAATACAAAGATGCAAAGGTGTGAAAGGGACTAAAGAGTGGAACTAGTTGGAGAAATAACCCTGTTCTCACACACACCCGCCCCCCTCCCCTCTCGCCATGGCCACCTGTCCCCCCCTCCCCCACTCCCCCCTTCAAGTGTAATTTGGGAGGGAAATACAAAGGTGCAAAAATGAGTCTCAACAATAAGGCAAAATCCTAATGCATAGAAGAAAAGCACAACTGCATTATCTATCTACTCTTACAAAGGAGAAATAAATTTGGGAATATTTACCTTTGAAGATGAACCTATCGAGCCTCAATCTCTCCCTTGGCCAAGGTGCTTCACAAGAGATTGTTATGGTATGTAAGGATAACAAAGACAAAGCAACTCTAAGCTACACAACCTATTTATGCATCCAAAAAACTTCTCCACAAGACAAGATATGTATCTCCAAATAAAGTATGGAACCCTAAGATTTATTCCTCAAGTAGAATGATCATTAAACAGATGTTCATTCATACTTATTCTTCTTCCCTTCTCTATTTTCAAATTGTTGGAAATGAACTTGTATATATAGACAGATCTTGCCCTAAATCCTTCCAAGTATGTCGGATGTATAGGGTTGACCCAGTTGACCTTGTATGTTCTCAAGAGATAAATCACTAGGTTTTGAGCTAGGTCGGTCGAAGGGTTAACAAAACTCTCAAGTGGAAATACCCAAAAATAGTACAAGGTCGACCCAGTTGACCCTGTACAGTAATCAAACACTGAAAACTGTACAAGGTCGACCTAGTCAACCTAATACAGTGAACTAGTGAAAGGGGGTCAAGGAAAAAAAAAGAGTATAATGATATGAGAAATGTTTGGAATGGATACAACAGAGAAGAATAAGATCAGGGTAAATGTTTTTAGGAGACAAGTATGTAGATAGCAAGTGGTAAAAGGGACAATAATCTTATGAAGCACCAATGGTCTGCACACCCCTTTCTCGATGTACCCCTTAAGGCGTGCACTCAGAGAGATTGAGACTCGATGCATTCCTACAAGATACAAAGTGTCATTAATCAATAAAATTTAAAAATATTATGTGTATACATATGCCCCACTCGAAACTCATCACGTGTCATGTAAGTACAACACAAGATGGTGCTTCATGGTAGAACAAGATAACATACAACGCTAATGCTAAGTAAAGTGCAATAAACAACAAATAAAATAAATGAAAAGATGGAATTGAAAAACACATATCTTTACTTACCTTAATGTTGTAAATAAAGAAGTAGATTGCAAGAGATGTGAAGGTGTCCAATATAAAGAACACTAGGTGAACCTTTGAAAGTTAGTGCAAAAAAAAAGCAAAAATAAAAAAAATTAGAAAATAGGCATATAATAGTGGAAAAGATTTTCTAAGTCACCATGAATCCAATGCATTTTATGGTTTTAAAAATGGATGAGTAGAAACAAAGATATAAGCAAAATAAGGAATCCTCTTGAAAATAATTAAAAGATTTGAATTTTGAAAAGGTGTTTTTAAATAAGGGAAAGATAAGTCATTTGGTTATTTTGACTTGTGAAGGAGAGTAAAAGAGCTCTGGAGACCAAATGAGCTAAGATGGAGAGAAGACGACAAGCTAGATAAGGGGGAGCTCTGGGAACAACAACGGGTGCACTACAGGTATGCAACTATGAATCTTAAGCCATTTTTGGAGTATTTTAAAGAATTAAGTGTATTTTTAGAAAAATATAATTTTTAGTATTTCTAGGTGTTAGAATGAAGCCAAATTAGATTCTATAGGTAGGAAAAATTAAGACAGAATAATGAGTTTGAAAGAATTATGGATAAAACTGCTAGAAGGCACTTTTTTAAGAAAATGCAAGGGGTTGGTAGGGAAAACAACTAGGTCGACCCGGTCGACCCAAGTCGACTAAAAATGAGCAAAATCCACACTATCAACCTAGTAGGTATGTGCTGACCCTATATGTTTTGCAGGCCATTGACCTGGTATAGTTTTGATAATTGATCCAAAAAGTCAAAAATGACAATGCAATACTAGGGAGGGGAAAAGAAGAGGGTTGACTTAGATTTTCAAGTTAACTAGGTCAAAAATAGGGAAATTTTGGTCAAATTAGGTTGATCAAATAACCAGAATGGTATGAAAATGCATGCTAAATGCCGAAAGAAGGCTAGAATGGCCCAAAATCACCAAGGGTAAAAAGGACCAAATAGGCTAAAAATAGGGGAAAAAATGAATGAATAAAAGTAATTTAGGCTTGTTTTTTATTAAAATTGTAAAAAGAATGTATTATGATTATACATGACATGGAGGATCTAATACATCTTTTATTATTTCTTGATTATAGGGATGACCTAGATTCTGATGATTAGTAGATGCATCATGGCTACCAGATCTACTAGAGTGTTTGACGATTGGAGATAGAGCTAGACTAGTATATGTAGGCCTAGGAGGGATAGTGAATATGTGTGGGATTCCCCTAAGTGTTGATCTATTAGTCATGTTCTTGGGATGCTGGGAATGATTAACTAACACCTTCAAATGGGAGGTGGATGGGGATGTGGTAGAGGTAGTTATCACTTTTGAGAATGCACATGCCATCCTAAGGCTATCGATAGTAGTAGTACTGAAGACTACAGGTATACCAGACAACATAGAGGAGAGGAGAGCCTTAAAGGATCAGAGACAATATTAGTGGGTAGGAAAGTCATCATGTTTGATGCATATATATCATAGATTCCAGATATCCAGAATGCTATGATAAGGCTTGTGACACAATGAGTGTTATGTCATAAGTCAGACAATAAGGTGCCATTATTCATGGTAGCCTTGAGTAAGATGATCTTAGAGGAGGGAATATTATATAATCTTGGTTCTATCATATAGGTCCAATTCATACATGATATGTATGAGGTGCTGGTCAGAGGGCAGAAGTCGATAGGACCAATCATATTATTGATGGCTTGGATATATAATATGTTTCCTATGTATTGGTTAGTTGGGTTGCCCCATGTGGTTGATGATAGGTTGAGTGAGTATGGAGATGGAGAGAGGACTAGGTAGCATGGGTCATGCCCCACATACCAGCATTATAGATGGTGACATGCATAAATATAGTTTGGTAGCCATATGGGTACATAACAACTATATGGTTGAGTTGGGACATAGTTGCACCAACTACAATGAGGACCAAGGTGGTCAGACACTACACTTGGTGGAGAGAGACACATCCAATGGTAAGGGTACTAGGACATATAGGCTTACCTCATCTATTGGTATCGATATTGATGCTTGAGCAATGGTATTGACATGTGAGAGAGCCATGGGGGAGGAGGGGAATAGGACTACCAGTGATGAGGCCAATGCTCAGACCATGTCGTCAATGACCATGGACTAGGTGAGCATGATAAAGAGCAGAGCAAGAGGAGAGGGGTGAAGAGGTAGTATTACTAGAGATACCACCACTAGCTTTGCATCAAAATGGGTAATAACCATTGAGGACATGGTATTGATGGAGGCAAAAAGAGCATGAGAGAGTGGAGACTATTAACATCCTTGATGACCCAACAAGTGAGCCAGAGGATGATGGGGAATCCAGAACAAACACACCTGTTCTGATCCCACTTGTTAGGATCTTGCTCCTCAAAAAGAGCACAATATGATTACCAAATACAAGCAATTAAACATGTGGAAATAACCAGAAGTATAAGTAACTATAATTCACAAATAACACAGAATATGAGAGACAATACACAATCTTGTATTAATACTCATTCAGAAAGAAAATACAATAAAGAAGATGCCACTTCTTCTCTCACCTTCCAGAGGCTTCCCACACCTCAAGTGTACAGTAATTCTTCTTCAAGAGTTCACTCTCCTACCAAAAACGGTCCCAACACACAACTCACACACACAGAATTGGTGTTCACCTCTCCAACCAATCAGTAATAACCCTGCTAGTACACAAGTACTCAAAGTACTTCAAGTAGATCTCCCATGAACCTGCACCCTGCAATTCAACAGACCATACTTACACATGTAGATCTCCTATGAGCTTGCAACAACCTGCAACTCAATGATCTTACAATGGAAGGATCTTCCTTGCCTTCCTTTTTAGCTCATCATTACAATACATGCCAATGGGTCTATAAATATATCCTAGACTTAAACAATAACTTAGACTCTTAATTTACTAATAATAGACACGCAGCTCAAGACTCGAAATAGCCTTTACATGCAAACAATCAGTTCAACAAACTAACTATTCGTGCAATGAACAGTTCTTGAACACACAGGCGACCGACGTCGGTCCCTATCTGACTGGAGGTGACCGACGTCAGCCGACTTCCTATCGATGTGGGTTGCCTTCTGCACTGAATCTGACCGACATCGGTCCCACTGCCGACGTTGGTATCCCTAGAACTCAGCAACCTCCTCCATGTCTGCAAATAGTTGAAGCTTTTAGATCCACAACCTAACAATCTCCCACTTGGAGATAAATAGCTGCAACTGTACCTATACCTGTACACCGTCTAGTTTGTTTCTTGGCACTATATCCCTCTTCAAGATCACCCTTGAAGACCAACCACCACAAAACCTGTGGTGCACCTCCTGTCATCCAAATCACCTACCACATCCGCATCTACAAACCCATGTAGAAAAGAACTTGACCCTGCAAAGCATGTGCACCTGCTGCTGGTCCCTCTCAAATACCTGAGACTCCACTGAACTGCCCTCCAATGCTTCTTTCTCAGATTGGCTCCTAACTTTTTGACAACTCCCACTGCTTGGGAAAACTCAAGTTTAGTACACATGTACTCAACCTCATTATGTGAATCAAGACATTGTTCATAGAACTATCCAACCATCGGCGTGCTAATCGGTCTCACACAATCATCCTGAAACAAAGTCAACCTGTGACCTTCCATGTCCCTAGAACACACTCATGCCAAAGAATCTTGCTGCTCCCAAATTCCTCATGACATACTTCTGAACTAGCTTTACCTTTAGTTTAGCAACTCCCTGTATTTGTAACCTTGCTACAAGCACAACATACAGTAATAGGATAATGTAGCTAATATTATCCAACTTGGTAAAGATAAACACAATGATCAAACCTCCATTGTCCTGCAGCTTATTCAATACCATATACCCTGGCCTTCCGTCTCACGTATCCATTCCCGCTCTTCTTCATCCTGAACATCCATTCGTCTCTCAGTGCTTTCTTCCAGCTAGCAACTCCACCCAAAAACTCCCGTTTGGTTCTTCTCCAAGGAATCACATTCCTTCATCCATGCCAAGCTCCCACTGTTTCCTGGATCTACCTGCTCTGCTTCTTTAATAACTTCCTGGGTCTTTACCATCAGTGAGCAACAAGTAGTGTAAAGAAGGGAAATGGCAAATTTGAGGCTTACTTACTCTTTAAGTCCTCCATATGGGCACTTGAGACTCTTTGACAGCTTGTTGTCCGCCCAAAATCCGTCTCAGTGACCGATGTTGATCACATCTCAGTCTGCACCTGATCGACGTCGGTTCCATGTGATTGCCTCATCACCGACGTCAGTTCCCCTTGACCGACGCTGATGTTTACCTATCTTGAGTCACCGACGTCAGGCTGCACATAGCTGACGTCGGTCCCTGTCTGGATGCCGATGCCAATTTTCTAATCGATGTCGGTCTCTATGTTTTACTTGTGAGAAATGACTTTTTCTCGCGAGCTCTTTTTGGATCAAACCCTTGTCTAAATCACCCTTGCTTTGCTCAGAATTCCTCAGCCCCTTAAACTGAACTCTGTCCATCACCTTCTCCTTGAAAACCAAGGCTTTCTTATTCTTGTCACTAACATCGGATCTCTCAAGAAATATCACTTTCTTCTTCTGCATACAGAAATCTCGATTCATACTTTTCAAATCCGAAAGCATACCCTTTGACTCAAGAACATGCATCTCCTTCTTATTCATGTGACCAAGCCTATTAAGCCACATCTTCAAATCTACAGCTAAAGTAGATAACCTAGAAAGAGAATCAGTAATACAAGTAGATAGATGAAGCGTACCTACTTTCTTACCTCTTGCTACAACAAGTGCACCCTTGGTAACCTTCCAAGAGTCCGCTGTGAGAGTTACTGTGCAACCCTCATCACCCAAACTTCTTACAGAAATCAAATTCCACTCCAGAACTGGGACATGCATGACCTCCTTCAACACCCATGTGTTACCTGTCTGCAATTTCAGCTTCACTTTCCCTTTGCCAACCATCTGACAAGGCTTACCATCCCCTAAACAAATTTTTCCAAAGTCTCCCTGGACATACTCGTGAAAAAATTCTCTATTTGGGGATGCATGGAAAGACGCACCAAAATCTAAAACCCAAGATTCTACTTTATCTAAGGAACATACCAGTGCATCCTGTGTAACAAAATCTGCAACATCTGCTTCTTCTTCATGTCCTTCATGCTGATCTTCAACCGACCTGCAATCTCTCTTTAGATGCCCTTGCTTTCCACATTTTCAGCAGGTTATTCTGCCATACCTGGACTTGGATCTCCTACCTATCTTGGACCTTGATCTCCCATGTTCGATCTTCTCTCTTTGCCTTCCCCTGCTTTCCACACTCAAAGCATTTCTTGATGATTCACCTGTGCTTTTCCTGCATATCTCTTCATTGAAGATTACACTCACAACATCATCCACTTTTAAATTTTTTGAAGCAGACGCAGTATTACTAACTGCCATTACCAAATTCTTCCAACTTTTAGGTAATGAGCATAAGATTAAGAGAGCCTTAATTTCATCATCAAAAATAATATTGACTGAATTTAACTGGTTTACCAAACCATAGAAATCACTAAGATGACTATGAACAGATCCACCTTCCAACATTTGCAAATTAAATAATTGCTTCATAAGAAATACCTTATTCGAAGCTAAGGGTTTTTCATATAAATTTTCCAAAGATTCCATCAACTCTACCGTTGTCTTAACTTGTGATAAGTTGGAAATCAAAGACGATGCAAGGCTCAACCTTATAGATCCTAGAGCCTTCTGATCAAGAACCTCCCATTCTTCATCCTTCATATCCTGGGGCTTGCAATTAACCCCACCCAACGGTAAGTAAAAATATTTTTGATACAGATAATATTCAATATGCATCCTCCATAATTGATAGTTCTTTCCATTAAACTTCTCCATTCGTAGCTTACTTTCTTCTGCCATTACTCTACTCTCACTCAAACAAAAACCCCTGTGAGTAACCTGTAATTAACACACACTAACCAAATCTGAACCAACCTGTTAGTATCCCAACCAAAAGCTCTGATACCAGTTGATGGGGAATCCAGAACAAACACACTTGTTCTGATCCCACTTGTTAGGATCTTGCTCCTCAGAAAGAGCACAATATGATTACCAAATACAAGCAATTAAACATGCAGAAATAACCAGAAGTACAAGTAACCAGAATTCACAAATAACACAGAATATGAGAGACAATACACAATCTTTTATTAATACTCATTCAAAAATAAAATACAATAAAGAAGATGCCACTTCTTCTCTCACCTTCTAGAGGCTTCCCACACCTCAAGTGTACAGTAATTCTTTTTCAAGAGTCCACTCTCCTACCAAAAACGGTCCCAACACACAACTCACACACACAGAATTGGTGTTCACCTCTCCAATCAGTCAGTAATAACCCTGCCAGTACACAAGTAATCAAAGTACTTCAAGTAGATCTCCCATGAACCTGCACCCTGCAATTCAACAGACCATACTTACACATGTAGATCTCTTATGAGCTTGCAACAACTTACAACTCAATGATCTTACAATGGAAGGATCTTCCTTGCCTTTCTTTTTAGCTCATCATTACAATACATGCCAATGGGTCTATAAATAGATCCCAGACTTAAACAATAACTTAGACTCTTAATTTACTAATAATAGACACGCAACTCAAGATTTGAAATAGCCTTTACATGCAAACAATCAGTTTAACAAACTAACTGTTCGTGCAACGAACAGTTCTAGAACACACAGGCGACCGACGTCGATCCCTATCTGACTGGAGGTGACTAATGTCGGCCGACTTCTTGCCAATGTCGGTTGCCTTCTGCACTAAATTTGACCGACGTCGGTCCCACTGTCGACGCCGGTATCCCTAGAACTCAACAACCTCCTCCATGTCTGCAAATAGTTGCAGCTTTTAGCTCCACAACCTAACAGAGGAGAGTTGGATGATAAAGAGGCCATTCAAACATAGGCTAAGGTGGACACAAGCCATGACAACTGGATTTGTACTGAGGAGGTGACCTACAGAGGAGGTGATAAGAGGCTGCACAAATGGAGAGACTATGCTAGGCAGTCACATTGATGGTGAGACCATAGTGGCTGAGACATAGATATGTAATAAAGATGATTAAATTATTACTTAATTTTTTATTTTGAAATAAAGACTAGAGATAGATAGATATTGTGAGATATAACAGTGATATGATATCTATTTGGGTGTGATTTTTTAGATGTGGTTGAGGATGAGGAGGAGAGATGGGGGACCTTTATGAGGGGAGCACTTCATGACATCCTAGATGATATTTTATAGCTATATGACCTTATTGCATTAGATGAAGCTAGTGTACCATCTAACCTAGCTCAAGTGAGCTAGTTCAGATTAATAGGGGAGACAATGAGGTAGATACAAGCATAGAGAGAGGATGTAGCCACCAATAGAGATGGGTGCAGGCTATGGGCATGGCAGGCCCTGATAGAGGAGAGAGTTGTGCGTCGATCTAGTGACCATCAATGTTCAAAGGAAACTTGTTCACTATATGCACAAAGCTTTGTAGGCATATAAGCGTGATGCTAAGATCAACTCATGAAGGTATATTAGTATAAGAAAAGGTAAAATAGACCTTGCTTCCCACGACATGTTCCCCATTTTTTAGGACCCTTTATAGAGCCATCAAGCTACTCTGAATAATGGGTACTTGCATGAGAAAGTAGGTAGCACTAAAAGATTTTTAACTAAATAAAAAGATGGGATAGGATACTTAGGCTTAATAATGAACCAACATGTGATCCCAAGTCTCATATGTGTATATGCTTAGTTTGTATAAAAAGAAGGGAAAAAGGAGATCCAAAGTTGGATTGGTGAAAGGAGATTATAATGAGATACATTGTTTATTAACTGATCACATGGTAAAATGAGACAAAGGCTAAAGGGAACAACGTTGGTATAACCAAGTTATAATGACAATTAACTATGAAAAATAGAGATAAGAAAGCAAACAATCATGAAGACACAAGAAGAGAGCTTTTAGAAAAACTCAAGAAAGAAAGAGAAAACAATGATAAATAAAGATAATCATATGCAAATATAAATAACAATATACGCAATATATAGTATAAAAGGTAAAATCATTATATAATAAAAATATGAATTTGACACATCATCATTTGATATAATAGATAGATAAAAATAAAAGTGGAGTACATGTCCAATTGAGATATAAATGTAAAAGCACCATGCATGTGCTCATAAGTACTAATAAATCTGCCTACACACATTATCTAAGACATTAGATAAATTTCTATGAAGCTGGATATAAACTACTACTAATGTCTTATCAATCTTCAATGAAAATTGGGAAAAGACTTCTCTTCTAATCTCCTCAACTGAAAAAAATGGATCATGATGAGGATGGAAATCAGGCAAGGGATGTTTGGGAGAATACATGGAAGTGGGCTCTATGGGAGATGAAAAAATCATCAGTGAAGAAGGATCCATGGGCGAGGGAAGGTCCACAGGTGAAGGAATCATGGGTGGAGGCATAAAAGGTGATGAAGGGACCAAAGGAGGGCATGGAACCACTAGAGGTGGAGCCATTGGAGAAGAAGGACAAGCCTTCTTATAGGGATGACTTGTAGGAGGAACAAAAGAAGATTTAAGAATAGCTATAAGGTGATCCTTACCGTTCAAGGATGCGGTAATAATTAGTGTGATGGGTGCCATATTGGTGTCACAGAAAATACACCTCACCATACTTATGTATATATTCAGGTAGAACTTTCGAGGGAGGTATGGATTTGTTTGAAGAAGGAGAAGAAGGATATGATGTATTAATTTACTGTCATAACTTGTGACAATGGGTAGAAAAATTATTATATGTCCCATAAAAGTAACATATACACTTGCGAGTGGTCCTAGGAGAATCACTCACAGAAGGAGGTATAAAAAGAGTGGAAGAAGCTGAATAAGACTCATCGACCCATTTGGTGGGAAATAAAGCTATTTGTGGCAAGGGAAACAAACCATCACCAAGGGAAGGTGGTGGTGGAGAATGAATAGAACTAGGCTCAATGGAAGGAATAAAGGGATGAGAAGTAGGGATAGGCTCATCAAGTGTAGGAATAGGACAAGCTCAACTATAAAAGGAGCTAAAATTGGCTCAACTATAGTGGGAGTGAGAATGGGCTCTAATAAGGGCTCTACTAAGGGAGGAGTAGGATCTATAGAAGGTCTAAGGAGGGTCACACTAATATCAAGAGTAAACTAACTACAGTGATCAGGGTACCTAGTAAAGTGGTAAGACCCATTCATAACACGATCTATGAGCATACTCTTATGAGGATCCTCAAAAATTGGAGGTGTTGGTGCCATTTCTACCCTATGATAAAGAGGAAAAATACTAAAATTAGGAACTGTTAATGAAGGAAGATACGTGAAAAGACTCAAGTAAAGAAGAACAATAAAATATAATCTTGACATCATGAGCCTATACAAGATTTCCTAAGAACGGATCATCTAGGGAATAACCATCATTGTAATCTAGGGTGTGAATATCAATGACATAGGTAGGGATGACCTTATCATCCAAGGAAGTATGGTGAATAAATGTTGAGTCTTGGTTAAGATCATAGGGATGTCATCATAAGGAGGTTTTTGAGAATGAGGCTATAAGGAAGCAGGAAGCTACAAGATGAGGTGAGGCGAGAGATTATAAGTTTTAATATTTAGGTTAATCTCATTGGGCTCATCATCATCATCATAATCTAAGGGGTTATAAGGAATGTTCCCAATGAGTTTGGGATGCCCATTGTAACCTCAATTTGAATTAATGGGAAAATTAAGATGCTGAGACTCATAGAATGGAATGTTAGGTAAAGGTTTAAGAGTAGGAATCTTGAAGACACCATGGTCTTGTAATTGTTCAAAATTAAAAGGGTTGGTATCACCCTAAATCCTATAAATGGCTCCATTATGAGGGAATTTAATGCATTAATAGGCAGAAGAAGCAAAAACTCTCATACGATGAGTCCATGGCCTACCAAGAAATATGTTATAAGAAAGGGGAAAGTTAAAGATCATCACCTTCACGTGAGTGGTGATAGGTGGGATAGTAATGGGAAGCCACACACAACCTAGAGGAGGCATTTTCCTTCTATCATATCCTTTGTAAATGTTGCATGTAGAATTGAGATTGCATTCTGAATATCCAAGGGTCTTAATGAAGTTGAGAGAGGCAATATAGGTGCTGGAACCCTCATCAATCAATGCATGCTTAACTTGGATATCACCTATTTGAACACTAATGAATAAGGGAGGATCATCTGCACAAACTAGAATCTCATCGGGAATATAGAATCTATAAAAAATTTTAAGGAAAGAGAAGTGTCCATAGTTCGTCAACATTGATAGACATCTCTTCACACTATTGTAATATACTATCCTTGGATCCAAATAAGGCTACCTCCCATCCTGCTAGGGGAGGATGAGGGACATTCACTTCAAATAGTAGTTGCATAAGATGATTTATATGACGTGGAGAATTTCTCATAAGCTAAAGGAATGAAATCTGGGATGGGAGCTTAGTGAGTTTTGTGATGGGATCCCACTCATCATAATCCATAAGAAGGTTATTAGATATAGGTGCATAATAATTAAGGAGGTCCTAGGAAGGAGGAGCCAAAGTGCATTGAAATTTATGTTGGTAAGTAAAAGTCTTATAACAAGGTTGTAAATTATGTTGTGATGATGAAGTAATTGGTTTAAGTTGATTTTGAGAATTGGTAGAAGTGTTAGTAGAAATTTGAGTATCATTAATGTTAGAAGATGACGAAAGAGTTGTAGAAATAGAATAGGAAATGTTATCCAAGGGAGAATTGGAAATTGAATCATCAAAATTAATAAGTTCATCTTGCCCCAACTCATTTAAATGAGTTAGGGAAGAATATTGGATAACATGATATGTTCTAGATGGAGTGTAGATAGGTTAGGAATTGATAAAAGCAACCACCCTTTGCATATTAGTCATGTGAACCACATTCTCTTCAGAAGTGGGTTTAACAATACTTTCTACATTATTGGTTGAAGGGGTGTCTTTGTCTTGATCGTCTTGGATAGGTTGATGGTTAGGAAGAGGGTCTTTGTAGATAGCCAAATGAGCATTGGCTTGGTTTAAGGCTTGAGTTTTATCATGTGATTTATAATCCTTAAAATTAATTTCATAAGTTTGGTGATGCTTTCAAATAATAGAATCATGATCAAAATTAGGACCCAAAAGAAAGTTCATAGATAAATTACTAAGTTATCTATAGGTCTCATGAGAATGACTCAACTAATGTGAAACCAACAAAACTTGTTAGGATCATACTAGGGTTTCATTGGATGGGTAGGGTCAAGTTCTCATGGAAGAGGCCTAGGTGGATGCTTAAGCAATTCATCCAAAGATAGAAGTTTATGAACATTAATGTTGTTTGGTGAAGATAAGTTAGGATTGGTATATTTTAGAGAAGGGGGAGCTAGTTCCAATGATGGGGAAAGAATGATAGCTTGAACATTGTGAATGGTGTCATAAGAATTTGTAGCACTATCATTGGTAACATTATGATTTTTGTTCTTAAGTAAGAGACAAGGACCTATAGAAGGTCAGCGTGGATCAAATCGACGCATAAGAAAATCTTATTTTTTAGCTTGGTTAATAGCCTCCTCCAATGTATGTGGAGAGAGAGTGTGGACCTGATATTGAAGTTTAGGAAAAAGGACATTGGTAAAGAGATGGAAAGATTATCATCAACCATGTTATGTTCATATTTGTTTGACAAAATTTTCCACCTTTTAGCAAAGGCTCGAGCAGTTTCATTTTCAAGTTGTTTACAATTTATGAAGTGGGCCAAAGTGTTTTCAGGATGATCACTAGTTTAGAATTCTTGAACTAAAGCATTCACTAAATCCTCCAAACTAGTAATGGAATGAGTTTTAAGTTAGTTATACCAATCCAAGGCATCACCTGTGAGAGTTTTGGCTAAGGTTTGGTAGTGGAAAAGGTGTTCAATTGGACCGAATCCTCATAGATATTTCCAAATTTTATAAGATGAAGGATGGGATTGGTTGATCCATTATAATAAATTGTAGGTGTGATACCTCCTATATCAATGTTAGCAATTTGAGTAGTGAGAGGTTCATTTTGGAGATGCTTAATGGTTTTGTTGACCAAAGGAGGTTGAGGAATGAGATTGCCTTGAGAATATTGAAGAGGAGGAGGGGGAACATTATGGTTATGTGTGCCCCAAGCCATTGGTTAAGGATGAGTTTGAAGAAGGAAAAGGTGGTTTTGCATTCTCATCATTTGATTTGTGTTATGATCTTACAAGGTATTCATTTGATTAAGTGTTTTTAACAATAGTTGATGTGTCTAATTAGCATTATTAGAAGCATTAGAGGTGGTATTAGTGTCTTGGGTACCACTATTGCTGTTGATATGAGCTTAAGAGGAATTATGAGAATGTGAGGCACTAGTGGTAAAATTTGCTTGTGTAGCAAAAGATGGACTAGTGAATGGTTGAGAAGAAGAAGCACTAGTAGCATGATTACCTTGGGTAGAAAACGATGCACTAGTGGAAGGATTAAAGAAAATGGATCTTATGAGAGGCCCACTAGATGTAAAACCTTCCATGTTAGTGGATATATTAGGCATGGAGGTGGAAGAAGTTAGATAAGAAAAGGTCATGGTATGAGAAGGGGTCATAATCTAAGGAAGAGGTTGAGAATCAAAGAAAGTGGTACCCCTTAATCTAGTTGAGAATGTAGGAGTAGGTGAATAAGACTCTTCAAATTGACCATTAATCATAATTTTGTAAATGGTATAAGGATCTTTTCCTCGATGTTGAGGAAATTTAGAGAATAAAAAGAGTATTTCAGGGGTATACTCTAATTTGGGTTGGTCTTCTAATGAGAAGAGATGATTACACTATGAAGAGGTATTATGAGGGGTCTCATAGTTCATTATGCGAGTAGCAATATGAATATTACCAACATACAATAGAGGAGCCCTACTCTATCTATAGGATACCCTATGAGGGTTGGTAAAATTCATCATGTATATTGACTACAACTCAATATTATCATCAAGCAAAATTTCCATTATGAAGGGAAAGAAAGATAAATGAGAAAGTAAGGAAACATGAAATGATAGAAATAGTACAGGGTCGACTGGGTCGGCCTAACACAAAAATAACATCTATAAATAATATAGGGTCAACTGGGTCAATCTATCACAGTAAATAGAGGCTAGAAAAAGAGTAAATAGGGTTTGAAAATAATACAGGTCAATTGGATCGATCTAGTACAATGAATAAAGGCTGGAAAAAGGTATAGGGTTGATTAGGTCGACCTAGTATAAGAAATAGGGAAAATCAAGAAACCTATAACAGATTATGAATTAAAACAAGATAATTTTTGAAAGTAATTTGAAAAGTAAGAACTAAAGGGAAATATACAATTAATTAGATTAATGCTGGCCAATCCAATTGAAGCACATGATACAAAACCTTGCACCAACGCTGGTTAATGCAAGTTTTTGCAATACAAAATACAATTGAGCAAAGAGTAAGCAATCAACTTGGAAAATAAATAGCTAAATAATTGGTCAACCTAAATTTTTATAAGATTATTAGAATATGATTTTAAATATGATGGGAAGTTGGTTGTCAGCAAGGACTAGAAGACAATCTAAGGATGGTTTTAGGTAGTTTGGGCTGAATGGGATCTATAGTGGTAATGATACAAGCTTAGTATTGGGGCCTACCCCCTCACTTCATACATTGTAGCAATAAGGGTGTTAGGTGTTTAGCCAAAATATACCACTAATCACACTTTATACTTGACCAGAGCATCAAGTCAACATCCCCCTTGGTGATGAAATCCAAGTAGGTTAGGCTTGGGTAGTCAAATGTTAAAATGCTTGTTTAGATTTTGTGATTTGGTCATGTATGAATAAAATAGAAAATAGTGAAACTAAATGATTTATTGAAAAACCACTTAATCAAACTATGTGATATATTCTAAGTATGCAAGCAACAAAAAATGAAAGTGTGAATTAATTACTAGCATATAAGGTTAATTTTAACTTTGAAACAAGGTACAATGTTGAAATAGTCAATAATGTATGCACGTAATACAAAATAAGGTCAATCTTATATTACAAAAGTAAGGTTTGAAAATGAATAGGGTCAACAAAGTTGACCTAGTTATCTAGAGAACACATAGAACATAGAACTGGGTCGACAGGGTCAATCTAGTTGACTTTGAAGGGATAATTTTAAAGACTACAAACTATAAAAGGAAAGACTATAAAGAAAGAGATAGAGAGATAGAAAAGAACCTTGGTGGATCAGAGATGTAGAGAATGAATATTGTTATTCAATAACCTTGATATATTCTTACAAATTCTACTAACTAGGTTGATCAAGCTTTGTAAAAACATGTTGCTGAGTGTTTGGAATGTACATGATTGACCTAGTATTTTGAACCTAATGTCTAAAAAAGTATAGGGTCAACTAAGTCGACTTAGTAGTATGAACTGGTTGTTTAAAAAGCTTAAAACCTATATTGGGCCATTTGAGTTGATCTAGTAGCATGTACTTGAAAACTTGTGCACAAAAATTAGATCTAGGTCGATGCAGTCAACCCAGTATGGCAAATATATGATAAAAATAATGATTAAAAATAATGAAATAAGGTGAATAAATTTTTTAAGGGTTAGTTCACATCAGGTTCACTAGAATGTATTAGAAAGGTGAAGCTAAAGTGATTAAAATACTAAGAAAAAAGTGGAAACATGAAGACAATCCAACCAGTGGTAGGATAGGATTCAAATTGGGTTCACCAAAATGTATGCAATCAAAAATGTATCATGTCTATAAATCAATCATAGATTGGAGAAGATAGAGCATACCTACACTTTTGATTAGGAATACATTTTATTAAGTGAGAGCATGACCAATATGGGGATCTGCTAGACCTAATTAGGGAATCACTTGTCATAATACATAATGATAGAAAGGGTTCCAAAGTCTATAGTTTAACACAATCATGCAATAACCCTAAAAGAGTCCTAGGTTTTGATATTCACTTTATTCTAATAAATAAGAAAGTAATCTAATCTATTACACACCAAAGCTTGTGGTATAAAGTGGGGGTTAGAAACAAAACAAACTAAACTAAACATGCATAGAAGACATATACTCACATCAATGTATACATAATCCTAATGCATGAAAGAGAAACACAATTGCATTATCTATCTAATCTTACAAACAAGAATTAAAGTTAGGAATACTTACCTTTGAATACGAACCATTTTGAACCTCAATCTCTCCCTTGGTCAAGGTGTTTTACAAGAGATTATTGTGGTATGTAAGGATAACAAAGACAAATCAACTCTAGGCTACATAACCTATCTATGCATCCAAAAGACTTCTCTACAAGACAATATCTATATCTCTAAAGAAAGAATGGAACTCTAAGATTTATTCCTCAAGTGGAATGGTCAATAATCAGATGCTAATTCAAACTTATTCTTCTTCATTTCTCTATTCTCAAATGGTTGGAAATGAACTTGTATATATAAGTGGATCTTAGCCTAAATATTTTTGAATATGTCAGTTGTATAAGGTCGATCCAATCGACCCTGTATGTTTTTAGAAGATAAATCACTAGGTCTTGAGCTAGGTTGACCAAAGGGCTAAAAAAATCTCAAGTTAAAATACCCAAAAATATTATAGAGTTGACCCAGTCGACCTTGTACAATAATTAGAGGCAAAAAACTATACATGTCAACCTAGTTGACCTAATACAATTGACTAGAAAAAGGGGGTCAAGGCATGAAAAAGGAGGATAATGATATGTAAATGTTTGGAATGGGTACAATAGATAATAATAATCTTAGGGTAAATGGTTTTAGGAGACAAGTGTGTAGATGAAAAGTGGTATAAGGGACAATAATCTTATGAAGCACCAATGGTCTGCCCACCTGTTTCCCGATGCACTCCTTAAGGTGTGCACTCAGAGAGATTGAGACTTGATGAGTTCCTGCATATAAAGTATCAGTAATAAATAAAAGTTAAAAATATTGTGTATATAATAGGTAACCTCAAGCATTGAGAGCCTAAGGTATCTCTCAAATGCCCTTTCATAAATATATGTAATTACATTCTTCTATTTTCTAAGGTGTAAACAGTCCCTAGAATAAGTACCATTGAAGAATAAATAACAGAGTAAAATGATATAAGGCATTACCCCTAGTTTAGCTGATACTTGATGTATTCCTATGGTCTTGATTGGAAATATGTCATCATTGTATTATTTCTCCTCTTGAGATAGTTAGTCATGTATGGAGTAGACTCCACTGTATTCCAAAGGGTTGAGTAATATGAAAACTTAAAATCCCGGGCACTTTTATCAAATAAGGTGTCTGTGTATTCAATGTTTCTAGTAATAGATTATACAAAAAGGGTTTGGATGCGTGCAATTTTGGAGATGCCATTTTAATGATCTAAGTTGTGGAATTCATTGCTTGAACTCTCTTACAAATTCATTGAAAAATAAGGGATTTTGGTCTTAGGAAAGCTCAAGATTGCAATGTTCACACATAAATTAAAGGGCAAAGTGACTTGCCTTTGCTTGGATTTTGCATATATTGCCCAAAATATGTGCCTTAAATGCATAATTCATATGACATCAATGCAATAGTAATTTTGATTTTGTTCTTGTTTAAATTTAAACATGTCAGTTTTAATAGGTTTGTATTTACCAAATGGTAACTTTTGTCGACTTTGTATGTCCAATCACTTCTTTAATATAGTTTCCAATTTATTAATTACTAGCTTATTACTTTGCTATCTGACTCATTTATTCATATTTTAGCCATGCATCTCCTATCTCATGACACTTGTTTGCTTCTTGTTTACCTAGATCTTTAATTTATAACCTTACTTTATATGTTCTAGGGTTGCATTGTAACATGATTGAGCCATGTTGAACAATCTCAATGCTTAAAGAACTCAAAGACTTGAGGCCATAAATGTTTGAAATTTTGAGAAGTGTATGTCTGTAGAAAGGATTTGGGTACTCAGATGTTGATGTGTGGTGTGATCTCAGATACTTAGAGCCATAAAACCATTAAGTTATCAACTTGAAAACTCTCCTTTGAAAATTTGGATTAATGAAATTATTCCAATTGTCAAATATTTAGAGCTTGAAACCTTGGGATCATTAGATCACAAGGCCTCAAAACCATTAGACTGTGCTTTAGCCTTTCAGATTCTAGGTTAATGAAATTATGTCACTTGTCACGATCTTGGATAATAAAAGGTAGGGCCTGGATGTTAATACTTTGTATGTCTCAAAAGTCTTGTGAACATATAAAAATCAAAGAAATACTAGGACATAACACATTAGTTCTGTTAGTCCAAAAAATCATAAAGTCAATTAAGAATAATTATGAAAACGTAAGGTTTAAAATAAATTAAAATCAATGTCCAAACTTTGATTTTCATAATTTAATAACTTTGTAACATTAAACATCAAGGACAACCTTAGAATTTTTTATATTAAAGTCAATATCATGGATATCTAAAGTTTATAAGACCTTGAATAAGGATATTCAAACAATAGTGGGTCTCTATTTTCTGAATTTAAATGGGGTGTGTGTGTTAAGACACTAAAAATTATGACTTAGTGGGAAATAATATCGAGTATTTGAGAACTCAAAATCTAAGAAATCAATCATAATAGAATTTTAGCTCTAACAAAAAAAGAATAAATAAACCATTCCCTAAAAAAAAGACTCATCCTTCCCCATGCAACATACTAACCCTTTTCACTCCTTGGATCTATGTCTGATTTTATGAAATTCATTTTTTATTTTTTTATGAGAGTTTTAATAAGGTCTTGGATAAACACTACAGGTTTCATTTTTAATATAAATTTATTAACTAAATAATAAGGGAAGTTTGGGCATTGCTCTGCTGCTAGCCATACATTCATATACCCGATAGAGATACCTCTGATTCTACTCTAAGCCTTGCTCTACTGTCAGCTAGGTGTCTATATCCTCATTAGAGATTACTTGAATCATCCATATTTTATAAGTTTATATGATATTTTTTTTTGGAACATAGATAGAAGAAGTGTTGGGAATCACCATTGGGTGGGTGTATGTATAAGAAAACTTATTTTAATCAATATGTCCCTATCAGTGTGCATCCATTTCTATATTTATTATCTCTCATTTAAGTTTTAGCATGTAATAGTGCAATTGATCTTTATAAATAGAAAGTATTTATAATTTTTTTATGAGTATATGAGATTAAATCATAAAGGATTGACAAACTCATTTAGTCCAATCAAAACCTTGTTCAATCATAATACATACCTCAATCCTAGAAGTTTAAGTACCATCAAAATAAATCCTCGTGAGTGTCAATTGTATTTCCATTTATATCATCCCTTTGCTTTTGGTAAGTCTTTTGTAAATTTGGTATAAGAAATTAGTTGGTATGTTTTATAATTTTGAAAAAAAACTTACTTAAAAAGCATAAAAACTAATCTACCCAAAACAAGTATAAAAATTAGGAAATGTTAATTTAAAAAAAAGAAAGATTAACCTATAAAGTAAGAAATCTATTCTACTCTTACATCTACATCTCCACTTACAGTCATCTAGAATCATCTGTAGTTGAGTCAACCATGAAATAATGTTTTAAAAACTATTCATTGACTTGAAAAATGAGGTCATTACTTTGAAGGTATTTCAAGTGGAAGGCATTGTTATCTAGTATCTCAGATATTTGATATGGTTCAATTCAGTAAATTAGTAAAATTATCATGATGTCATTTCTTCTCATGTGTTTTACCCTATAAAATCACATGATCTAAAATCCTAAAGGATTTGATTTTATCTCTCTTCAAACCATATCTTGACTATGTCTTGGTATTTACTGAAGTTATGTAGTGCTTCAATTTATGCATCTTTCATATCGACTATGGAAAGTAGTCTAAACTAGATTTTTTCATATTCCCCTATGTGCTTCTACATAAATCGGTACATTAGGATTTTGAGAGTAATGGAAAAAATTGGCTGTTGCCCATACACTAGCAAAAAAGATAAAGCTTTGAGGAATTGATTGTGTCTAGTTTGGTCTATCCATAGTACATATTTTAGTAACAATTACCATTTTATTAGTTTATCTTGTGTTAAACTTTTGGATGACAGCCATCATATTCTTGTTTGTAGATTTAGTCACTCCATTCCCTTGTGGGTTGTAAATTGAAGAGAACTTGATGGTAATTTGGTTGTTATAAGACTAATTAGTAAATTGAGTGGATTAGAAACATGTACCATTTTTACAAACTAAATAAATTAGAGTGCCAAACTTGGTCAATATGTTCTTTTTCAAAAATTTGATGACATCTTGTACACTAGAACTCTTTATGGCTACAACGTATGTCCATCTGGTGTAATAGTCAATAGCGATTAAGATAAAGTTATGCCTTGGTGAAGAGTTTGGGTTTATTACCCCAATGAATTTGAGACCCCATTGAGATAAATCATGCCATTCAATGATTGGTTTGAAAGGCATGACAATATTCATTTTCTTTCTAAAAACTTGGCATTCATGGTAGGTTTTGACATAGTTGTGGGCATCTTTAAAATTTTTAGGTTAGGAGTATTCCATTCACAAGATTTTATGAGTTGTTGTGTTTCCTTAGAGATCTCCACTTCCCATTTTTTGATGTAAATTTTCTAGGATTTTTGCAAATTCTTCTTTTGTGACACATATTAAGTATATGCATGCATAATTATTTCAGTATAAGACTCCTTTCTTTATCATATAATGGGTTGATTTGATCCTAAAGGCTCATATATATTCTTTGTTTAACTCAAGGGGCATGTACCTATGAGTAAATAGCGAATGATTTGAGTATACCATTCACCACCAACTACCTAAGTTTCATTGATTTGTTCAATATAAATGCATGGATCAATATAAATCATGAGATGGATGATTCTCTGGCATCTCACCATGTTTATTGGTCTAATTTCAAGATCAAACTCCTATAATTTTTCCATACACTTACCTCTTCATTCATCTAATTAATTTTGGTTGAGTGTGAGCTTGACAATTAGGTTGAAATGATGGTGTACGTCTTGTTTCTTAGAATATAATGCCTAAATTTTTTCATAGTTTTGATAAATTCATATATCTATTTGTATATCATTAAGTATTTCAGCTCTGCATCTTTTATATTGGTACTCATAAATGTAATTGGGTGTTCATTAGCATCTACCATTTGTATGAGTACAACCACTATAGTGTGCAATAAGACAAATGAATAAAGATAGAAATATTTATTGAAGTCTGGGCTGATCAAAACTAGAGATTGAATAATGATAATTTTGATGTCCTAAAAAGATTTCTTAACCTCTATTTTCCATTATATTTTAGCATCTTACTTTAACATGGCATTCAATGGTTTGACATTCTCTATAAATCTAGAAATAAATTTTCTTACAAAGTTTATCATAGCAAATAAAGACTTCAAATCCTTGCTATTAGGAGGTGTCAATTTAGAAATGACTTGGATTCATTCTAGATCAATGTAGGTCCCTTCCTTAGTGATGACATGGATTAATAGTTTCCCTTCGGTGATGTCAAATATGCTTTTATTTGTATTGAGTGATACTCCACATCTTCTGCACATGTTAAACACTCTTTGTAGATGATCTAATTGATCAAATCTATCTTTTGAATACACTATTAGGTCATCCATATAAATGACGATGCATTTACCAATGAGTCCCTATAAGATAAATTTTATATCTTATTCTAAGGTTGCTCCTACATTGATTAGGCTGAAAGGTATCCTTTTATATGCAAAAGTCTCCTACTTAATGGTGAAGATAGTTTTCATATTATATTTTGCTTATAATATCACTTGATTACAGGTTGAGAACCCATCCAAGAAGGATATCATCCCAAATCCACTTACCATTTGAATTACCTCATCCAGGGAAGGCAAACAATAATTATCCTTTTTTGATGCTTAGTTCAGCTTTCTGAGGTCAACATAGAGTATGATTTCTCCATTCATCTTCCTAACTATACTAAGTTACTACTAGGGTAGAATACTTGATTGTAAATATAATCTTAGCATCCAATAGCTTTTGTACTTTTGTCTAGATGAGATGTTCCAAAATTGGGTTTACTGGCCTTGTATTTATCTAAAGGGCTTATGTTTTGGCTTCAATGGGATGGTATGTGTGATGACAATGGGTTCAAATACTTTCAAATCTTCATATGTCTAGACAATCACATCATTGTATTCTATCAACAGACTCTTTAAATTTTATTTCTTAGTTTTAATGCAATGCAGAGTAGTGTTCTCATATTTGGGATGTTGGTTAATGCCTAAATTCTCTTTGATAACATTAGATTCAATTTTTTTAAATTGCTTTTGCTTATGAGATTGTGGATCCACATCAAAAAATCACTCTAGGTAGACCATACCTATAGGTATGTGGTTCTCCTTTAGCTATATGATACCATATTCTCCTAAATATTTAGTATACATGGGCTCAACATCCTTCTCATATATTATCTAAGATTATAAGTCTCTATAACTATTCATAAATTATATAATCGGTTGATTGTCCTTAAATGCCATGAAGTTTACATTATCTGGGACATAGGGACAAGGAACCAACTCCATAAATAATTTATGTATCTTATATTCTTGGAGCGATGCCAAATTGAGAGTTGAGGTTGCAAGTGAGTAAAGTTTATTTTATTTACCTTGGGATGGCTTTAATGTTGAATGCTTCAAAGGAATCGATCAGATCCCATGCTCGGTACTTCTAATTCTTTAAGTAAATGAGCTTATATTGATATTTATTCCTAATCTGATTAATAATCAACTCTAAATCACCAAAGATTTGTAACTATTTGACATTATGATTCAATGTGAATTATAGACTAAAGATTAGAACTTCATACTCAACTCTATTATTGGTGCAAGAAAACTGTAGTCTGTATGCAGCCAAATATTACTTCCCATCTGGGTCGATCAAAGTTATATCAACACCCAAACCTTCCTTTGATCTTTCTCCATAAAAATAGATAGTCCATAACTAAGAAGGACATTCAAATTATTATTCATGCAATGCATGTTCTTATTTGGTAATGAATGTATACACACATGCATGGGAGGAAACAAAGTCAAGTTTTTCTTTCTTTATGTTGTATTCTATGATTAGGTACTTCATATTTGGTTCATGGTCTACTCAAATATGTTGGTTACTCCTTTTTAAGGCAACCACATGTGTGATAAATCGATATCCGTGTATACATTCAGTGTATTTGACCAATCCCAACTCAATAGTAATCTATAAGCTTCTAGAATGTCAATGACCAAAATATTGACATGTTGTTATACACATGGTTCAAATGCAAGCTGGGTGTGAATATTTGTTAGTTATCCAACACATGGGACATAATACTTGTCTAACTATAATACTACTCTTTTTGAATTATCTGGGTTCAAACCCAACTTCTTGCATATAATTATAGGCATCACATTATTTGAGGCACTTGAATCAACCAAACAATTATGAACATTCTTTGCAAATATTATGATGGTTAATATAAAATATGGTACCTCAAGTTTATCCTTATAAACCATTATATTTACATGCAAAGATTTTAACTTGTTAGTAGATGACCTTATAGTTAAGGCTTTAAGTAAGAACTCTCTCTGCTCGATGATCTAGGCCATGTCTTGAAGACTGATATTAGCCTTGATCTTCATGTCCTCAACAATATTTTACCCTCCTCTACTCTAAATTCTAAAATTGATCATTTCCTTTTGGAGGGGGTGGATTGTTGTTGGCCTTGAAGTTTGGAAGAATGGTATCACTATTGTATGGAGTTGTGGAGTTAGTATCAAGCTACTTATTCCTCAAATTATAATTATTTCTCATTTGGTGGAACTGCTAGAAAGCATGGAACTCATCTATGCTATCCTCTAGTTCATTCTTATCCTCCACTTATAATGAGAAGTCATAGGTATCAAAGACCATTGTTGTACTAGGATGTCCTTAAGCAGTAGAGGAAAATAGTTTTATCAAATTTGTAAAACCTTCTTCCCGATATATATATTTTTGAAATATCTTGAAGGTAGTGAAAAACTATATGTAATCTAGCTGATCATGTTGTGTTGTAATATGAACCCAACACCAATTAGGAAGGGATGCTTCCATGATATTTATCTCTAGCATCCTTTTGGGTGGCTACTACTTTGTATTGCTTCTAGGCTTATTGAAAGGCCTATTATGCTTCTAAAATCTAAAGCTTTGATTGGTATTCTATCCACCAATGTTCCTCATGTGCTTCTACATGTTCAATAACTCATTACTTAATTTTTTTACCGTTTGTTGGATAATTCATAGTTCTATTTTTATAGAGTCATAAGTAGTACCTTGTGTAGTAACCGTAGTAACTGGTATCAGACAGATTTTGGTTTTACTGGTTATGCATAAACATAGAATTGTTCAAGAAGCTAAGATGTTAGTTGTGTTGAACATGGGATAAAGGCAATTATGTGCACACTTGGTTCAAATTCTGAGCCACAATATTCTAATTTGCATTTAGAATTGGGATAAAGGTCATAAAAACATGACACAAATTAAGTGGATCCAGGGATTGTGACTAAGGGGTCAATTGTTTATCATCATTGATAGATCTAGTATAATCCAAATGTAACATATCAAAATTGACAGCTTTGTGGAGAAAGACAATAGTCATGGGGTCTAAGGCATTCTTGTATATTTTAAGGGCTAATGCTTTAGTAGGTTTGTAAATAATTTCAAGTCTATTTTACATCTTTTGGAACCTAGCATTAAAGGATTATATTAGCTTGTTTGGTTCTCTTCTCATACCTAAAAAGTGTTGGTAAACAACACTTACACTGATGACTTAGACAAATGTGCCAAAAAAAATGTTCTAGCATTCTTCCCAAGATGTAATTGAACCTTTAGGGATATTAAGGAACTAATCATATGTAACATATTGTAATGTGAATGGAAATAGTATGCACACCACATCCTTTTAGACTAGATTCAATATTCCCAAAGTAGTTTTAAAAGCCTTTATATATTATTTTACATTCTTGCCTCCTAAAGAAGAGAAGGAAATAAGATACTTGTCAGGGTTTCTACGTAAATCATGCACGTCACTAACAACATTGATAGCATAACTGATTATCCAATTTTGGACCTTTGGATGTAGAGGAAGATGGTTTCATGTGTTTGGAGAATATTATTGAGCTTGAAGTCTTCTCAAGATACCTATATCTGACCTAACTTTTCTATGTATTTCCAAATGTGGGTATAACAAGTCAGTGTCTAAGGTGGACTTTGTTAATATTTTGAGTATATCTAGTACAACTCAAGTGGTCCTTTTCAAAAAACAAAAGGGACCTCCTTCTAGTTTCAAATAAATTCATGTTGATGTGGGTTTTATGTATTCCAAAAAACCTTATAAGGTATCCTCTAACATTTTATGATCAGTTAAAAATATTCACTCCACAACACAAACTACAAGGTATTTATTTTTATAAATAACATGTTGGTGTAATAGTGGTGAATAGAATAGTTGTTTATCATAGATGGTTTAAATATGAGGTGATTCTAGATCTACTTGAGATGGGTGGGTAGATAATGGATCTAACCCAAGGTGAGCATGACTAAACAAAACTCAAAAAGAAAGAAAGTTAGGGTAGACAAGAAGGCCTGTGGACCAAACAAGATGAAACCTTTCTATGTTGGCTCTTGAACTAGGTTTTAGACAACAAATCAAGAACCAATGTCTACTGTAAGCTACTATAAAAACACCAACAATCAAATATACTTAAAATTATAAGAAAATAAGAATACAATAAACTTAAGCATATATAATCAAATGTTTTTGCATTTTTAAGATTGTAATCATATATCTACAAAGGAAGATTATGATTATTACACAAAAGACATTTAAATTAACAATAAAACAATATGAATAATTGTATTTAAAAGAAAACACATGCACAACTAAAATACTAAGATATTATAATTATAACTTTTTTACAAGATTCATATATTTAGAGAAAAATTAGATTTGCACATCAAGACCAATTACAGAACTTTCATTAGAATTTATTATTAATCTTAATAGCTAGAATTATCCTTCCTTTGGGATACAGAGGACACACACACACACACACACACACACACACACACACACACACACACACACACACACACACAAAAGCTTAGGGAGGATATGCCTTATTTTCTAAATAGAGTCTAAATTTACATCTCTAAAAATAAAATTGTGTCCCCAAAATCATGTAAAGCATGAATGTACAAAGTGTATCCATAAATAGGATTCTTCAATTAATATATATATATATATATATATATATATATATATATATATATATATATATATATATATATATATATATATATATATATATATATATATATGACAAATAAATTTAGGACCATTAGTTCCAACTTAATTGTAACATGCAAATACATATTCATATTTAGAGTGGTGCTAATCTGGCACTGATAATAAAGGAAAATAACTAATTGACAACTGTAAAAACTAAAATAGACATTGTAACCACTTAGAGAATCAAAACTGGCCCTATGGGAGTATGCATGACTACATATCTAGAACATTTGGGACCTTGTGTTAATGTTGCAACACTAGTAATTGACTATGTGATTGGTATTGACTCCAATGCTTCCTTTATGGCTTTGATTTTTTAAAATAATACATTTTTAGCCTCAATTTTTATTAATAATATCAAAATTGAGTAGAGAAGGTATAAATATTTTGATTTCTTTAACCATCAACCTTGTGTGATCTACTTTCAAGCTTTTGAATTATGTTCCAAAGGCTTTGAAATTTTTCACTCTCATCTCAATCATATTGATTAGTTATAGGATCTCCTCATTAGTCTTGTAAATAGTCCCCTTAACTTCCTCCTTAAAGCTATTTACAATCGCTTTAAGGAGTGTTTCAAAATTGGCCCTATTGACCAACTCTCCAGTAGAGGTAATCACATAAGCGACACTCATATCTATCAAAAATTCAATGTCCTTATTCTCATATCTTAAAAAATGTTGTATCAAAATCTTCATCTATGTATACCAGTTAAGGGTGTCAGTTCTTTTTGCAATTACATAACTTATGGTCCATGCAACATCTTAGTTATACATCACGTTTAGGTGATTAAATCCTCTAATTATTAAAAATTGAACCAAAAAGATAAGTCTTTACTCAAATTATTTCAAATAGTTCTAGAGTTTCACCTTAATCCTCTAGGCTTGGTTTTCTCCTCTGGAGACTCAAATGTTATTCAAAATATTTTACAGTTGTATGGCTGCACTTTATATGCTGTCAATAATTTTTTGAGGGGCATGAATAATATATCTTTGTAATAATTTGTTTTGTTCCTTCTTCATTGCTTCTCTAGTTATATCTAGGAAAGAATATAAATCTTATGTATACTTTGTTTTGTCATTAGGATTATTTTTGAACTTCTTAACCAAGAGAAACATGTTTTCTCTTTGTATAAACTCTATATTTCCCCTGGTATTTATGTTCACCACCTTCATTTTCTTCACCCTATAAATAGTTACACTCTACTTATCAAACCATGTGGATACTATAGGTAATTATGTGATGATCAAATTCTGTCTCTCATCTCTTTAGCCTTGCAACTCTTTAACTTATTGGGGAATAATAAGTTCATCTTCTTCTAGTTGGTCTTCAGAGGTAGATAGTGGAGTGATCATAGAAGGGAGATTTATTATTAGAGGGGATAGATAAGTACTTATTTGAATTGGAAATTAGAAGGGTGGATAAAATATTCTTTGCCATGGTGAGGTTTCCTTTTGAGGAGTGAATTCAGTCACATATTTGGTCAAACTTGAAGTTTTCATAACTATCATGGTCGCTGAGTGTACAGGTGCAAATTGTGATAATTGTAGCTCTAATGGAGCTACAAATTTTGGGGGGACTAGTGACCCTCTAATATTAAAAATGTAAATTGAAACTAAATTTTTAAAATAGACTCTATTTTTAGGAGCCTTTATTTATGTTGATGTTAAAAAAATGGAAGAATCATCTAAACTAGAAAATGGTGTCTCTGAAATAGCCTAAGGCAAATATGTAGCTTGAGTATTTATAATAGTAACAAAATAAGAAAGAAAATAAACTACCTTATTAATGATTTGTCTTTCCTCTTCAGTGATAATCTGTTGGTCTAGTGTCCCAATTAGATTTTTTTATTTTTGCAAGCTTCCCAGGCTCGTAGATTTAACCTTTTCTAATTCTACCTCCTCTTCTACTTCATCATGGACTCCATTCTCACTTGACCTTGGTTATGGTACCATCATTATTTATACATTTCCCTCCTCTTCATCTTTAGGATAATCAACTAGATATATGACATGTCCATTCTCTTCTTCCTCTTCTTCCTCCTCATCAAGGGATTCTTTAGGATTAGTAAGACCTAATAATTGTCTTTCTTCTAATTATTGGAATTTTGAGGAGGTTGGAGGGACTTTATATTTCCTCTGACAAGTGATTATGGGGGGAATGGGAGGTGAAAAGGACTATGAAATAAATGAAATATCCTTAGTAGTATGGACTACTAATGCAGGTGATGGTGAAATAATGGAGAGTGGAACAACAGTGGTGGAGGGAAGAGTGGACAAAGAGGACATTGGTATGTTAAGGAGTGTTTGAGGAGATGCCCCTTCATTGGTGGTAATGGATGGAGATTCACTTACCTAAAGTGCTTGAGGGGAAGGAGGAGTAGATTGAATAGATGAGAAGGAAATTTGTAAAAACTTTGGGGGCTCACATGTGTAACTATTGTGAGTGGAAAGAGGTGCCTAAGAAAATTTGTATTTTTGTCAGTGTAGAGGAGGTGTAGTCTTCTCCACTATAGTGGTTGTACCCAAAATGGTGGTATTAATTTGATATGTGGAGATAAGATGGGGAATAGGGAGATATCTATGATTTTTTTATGATTTGGAGGTTCTCCTCTCTTTGATCACTAGACTCTGCCTCTTGTAGATTGGTTTATTATCTTGTAGGAGAGGGAGGATAGTCTTGTCTTGATGGGTCTTAAAGCTATGTTGGAGGGCATTGATGACTCTAAGATCTTTGTGTTTATTCCACCATTTTATTTTCTTGTTTCTTGGTAATCTTAGGATCATACTAGACATCATGAATAACTATCATGGACATTTACTTGTCCCTCATTCGGGTCCATACCTCTGATTTATCTGATGTATTCAAAAAAATAATAGGCATGACCATATGTAATGGTCACTCCTTTATTCTCCTTGAGGATTTGAATATAGTTTTTGACTTTTATTTTAGGGTCTCATTTCCTAAATTGGGATACCTTTAGATTGTAATGGGATCTAATTTTCCCTACCTGGTTGAAGTGTGCCCTCACCACAGACTAAAGTTTTCCAATGCTTAGAGGGGTATTGTAATAATAGGCCTGATGTTTAAGGCAGAGTACCTCATATAAAAATTTGTATAATTGATGAGCCACTTATTTCTCTATAAGCTTGTTTGGAAAATGGTGTGGTAAAAAATAAAGGGGGTGCCCTTATTCTTTGATTATGGTACAATCTAGGTAGTACCAATAATACCCTATTTTAGCTATACTTCTTTTCAATTATTAGATATTATAGGTATTTGAGTGCCATTAATGGCTTGGTAAACCAAGGCTAAATTTCCTCACAAATTATTATAATCACATTCTTGTATTTATAGACAAACATTAAAAAATAATCCTCACAGATTTTGTTATCAACATATTGTGTTGATGACTGCCATAATTCTCTATATGCTCTGTGGACTGTCCCAAGGACTACATCCAATAGATTATGATATCATATAACAGTTACCATTAGTTGGCTTTTGTTCATTTTTTTACACTTAGTCCTTCAATCTAACATTGATTATCTATTATATGGCCATAATTTTATTAGAAGTAAGGAAAATATCTGGTAATGGTACTCATTCTACCTCTACATAGGTGATGCTAGAAAACCCATATAATCTATTCAAAATGGCCATGGACATTATAACACCATACATGAATTTGATAATATTATTGGAGTAAATGCCTCCCTTGGAGTTTAGTCCCTGACCTTTTACTAACCACTATTTCAATTCTCTCTTTGTAGTGTTGTGATCAAGACATGCATTAGTAGAGATTCAGTTATAGATAACCTCAGGCACTGGGAGTTTAAGGTACCTCTAAAATACCCTTTAAAAAATATGCAATTAGATTATTTCCTTTTCTAAGGTGTAAACAGTCCTCACAATGAATACCATCAAACAACAAATCATTGAGTAAATCAATATAAGGCATTACCTTTAGTTAGTCACTACTTGAAGGAGTTCTATAGTCTTGATTGGGAGTAGGTTATAAATTTATTATTTATCCTCTTAAGATAGTTGGTCCTATGTGGATTATGGTACTATAGACTCCACTACATTCTAGAGGGTTGAGTAATATGAAAACTTTAAATCCAAGGCATTTTTGTTAAATATGGTGTCTGTATATTTAGTGTTTTTGGCAATGGAGTATACAAAAGGGGCTTGGATGCATGTTGGTTTTAGATATTCCATTTAAATTATTTGTGATAAGTAATATGGAAACACTAAGATGTGAAATATTTTCTCCATTAGTCCACACAAATAATAAAGTCACTTAAAAAGAATTATGAAAACCCGAGGTTTAAAATAAATCAAAATCAATGTCCAAGCTTTGGTTTCATAATTTTAGAACTCTTTAACATTAGACTTCAAGTAAAACCTTATAATTTTGTATATTAATGTAAATATAATGGAAATCTAAGGTTTATAGGACTCAATTCATTTAAATAATAGTGGGTCCTCATTTTCTAAATTTAAATGGGCTGTGTGTAATAGAGCATAACAAATAACAACTCAGTGGGGAAATAATCTTGAGTATTTGAGAATCCAAAGTCTTAAAAATGTATCGTAAAAAAAATTAAGCTTTAATAAGAAAAATAATAAGTAAATCATTCCCTAAAAAAAGATTCTTCCTTCCCCATACAACATACTAACCCTTTTCACTCCTTGGATCTATATTGAATTATGTGAAATTCAATTTTCTCTTTGTTATGAGAGTTTTAATAAAGTATAGTAAAAATAATGTAGGTTTCATCTTGAAATTAAATTTTATAACCAAATAGTAAGGGAAGCCTGGGCATTGATCTACTGCCAGTCATACATTCATAGTACCGATAGAGATACCTTTGATTCCACTTTAAGCCTTGCTTTACAGTTAGTCAAACGTCTATAACCCTAATAGAAATTACTTGAATCACACATTTTATTTTTTATTTTTGGAACACATATAGAATAAAGTTTGGTTATCACCATTATCTAAGTGTATGTATAAGAAAACTTATTTTAATCAATACATCCCTATTAGTGTACATCAATTTCTATGTTTATTATCTTCCATCCAAGTTTTAACATCTAATAGTGAAATTAATATTTATAAATGGAAAGTATTTCTAAAATTTACACGAGTATATTAGAGAAAATCCCAAAGGTCTGGTAAACTCATTCAATCCAAGCAGAACTTAGTTTAATCATAACACATACCTCAAGCATAAAATTTCAAGTAGTATCAAAATAAATCCTTGTGAGTACCAATTTTGCTTCCCTTTATATCATTCCCTTGTTTTTTGGAAGTCTTTTATAAATTAAATATAAGAAATCAATTGGTTTGTTCTATAATTTTTAGAAAAAATTAATCTACACATCATGGCAACTAATTTACCCAAAGCAAATGCATAAAGCAGGAAAATACTAATCTAAGAAAACATGAAAGATTAATCTAGAAAGGAAGAAATTTATTCTACTCCTACATCTACATCTCCACCTATAGTCATTCAAAAACATCTTCAGTTAGAATAGTCATAAAATATTGTTTCAAAAACTATCCATTGACTAGAAAAATGAGGTCATTACCTTGAATATCTTTCAAGTGAAAAACATTATTACCTAGTATCTCAAATATTTTATATGGTACAATCCATAAAAGAGTGAACTTATGATATTGTCCTTTTTTCTCATGTGTTTTATCCCATAAAATCACTAAGTTTAAAATCTTAAAATATTTGATTTTGGATCTCTTGTCAAACCATCTTTTCATAATGTCTTAGTGTTTATTGAAGCTATGTAATGCTTTAGTTTGTATATCTTATTTCTAGACTATGTCAAGTAGTTTGGACTGGATTATTTATTCTTACCCCCATGTACTCCTGCATGAATTGGTACATTAAGATTTTTAGAGTAATGAAGAAAACTAGTTGTTGCCCATATACTAGCATAAAGATGAAGCCTCGAGGGCTTACTCGTATTTGGTTTGGTCTATCCATAGTGCATATTTTAGTAAGAGATGAAATTCTCTTAGTTTATATTATTTTGAATTATTGATGGCATCAATTAGATTGTTATTTGTATATTCAACCACTCCGTTCCCTTGCAGGTAGAAATTTAAAAAGAACTTGATGGTAATTTGGTTGTTATAATTCCACTCAGTAAATTTAGGGGATTGAAAAGTTGGAGTATTCTCACAAACTAAAGAAATTAGAGTGGAAACCTGGTCAGTATATTCTCTTCCAAAATTTTTATGACATCTAGTGCTCTATAATTCTTTGTAGCTATAGATTATATCCATTTGGAATAATATTCGTGCAGATTTTGGGTTTATTACCCCAATGAAGTTAAGACCCTATTGAGCAAAAGGGCATCCTTCAATGTTTGGTTGTAAAGGAATGATAACATTCACTTCTCTTTTTTCAAACACCTAGCATTCATGGTAGATTCTGACATGGTTATGGGTATCTTTGAAAATTGTTGGCTATTAGTAACCCATTCACAAGATTTTATGAGTTGTTACATTGTCTGAGGGATGTTTACTATCTATTTTCTGATGTAAATTGTCTAAAATATCATCAACTTCTTTTTTGAAACACACTAAAATATATGCATTCATAATTCTTGCGGTATATGACTCTTTTATTTATCACATAATGGGTTGATTTGAACCTAAGGGCTCATCTATTTTTTCTATTTAGCTCAGGAGGGAATGTAGCTATGAGTAAATAGTTAAGATTTAAGTATACCATTCACCAATAACTACCTGAGTCTCATCTATTTATTTAATATAAATGCATCAATCAGTATTAGTCATGAACTAGATGATTCCCTGACCTCTCACTATCTTGGTTGGTCTAATTTCAAGATCAAACTCTTATACGTTTATCATCCACTTACCTCTTCTTTCACCCAATTTGTTCTAGTTGAGTGTGAGCTTGACAATTATGTCTAAAATGATGGTGTACATCTTGTTTTAAAAAAAAATGTTTGAATTTTTTCATATCTTCGATCAATACATACATATATTTGTCTATCATTGAGTATTTCAACTATGTATCCTTTAAATTGGTACTCATGAAGGAAATTGGGTGTTAATTATCATCTACCTTTTGTGTGAGTATAGTCACTATAATGTGCACCAAGGCAAATTAATAAAGATAGAAATCCTTATTGAAGTCCAGGTTGATTAGAATCAGAGCTTGAACAATGAAAATTTTGATGTCCTAAAAAGCTTTCTTATCCTCTATTGTCCATTCTATTTTGGTATCTTGATTTAGAATTATATTTAATGGTTAGGAAATCTCTTTAAATCTAAAAATAATTTTTTTTACAAAGTTTATCTTGCCAAAGAAAGACTTCAACTCCTTCTTGATGTTAGGAGGTGTCAACTTGGAAATGGTCTAGATTCATTATGAATCAATGAAGGTCACATCCTTAGTGATGACATGGCCTAATAATTTCCCTTCAGTGACTCCAAATATGATCTTATTTAGATTGAGAGATATTCTATATCTTCTACACCTATCAAACACTCTTTACAAATGATCTACATGATCAACTCTATCTTTTAAATACACTGATAGGTCATCTATATAAATGATGATGCATTTACCAATGAGTCCCTAAAATATAAAGTCCATATCATGTTAAGAGGTTGGTCCTTATTTGATTAGTTCAAAAGAAATCATTTTTTATGTAAAAATATCTCACTTGGTGGTGAAGGAAATATTCGTCCTATCTTGTGCTTCTACTAGTACCTGATTGTAGCTCGAGAATCCTTCTAAGAGGGACATAATCTCATATCCACTTACCATTTGAATTACCTAGTCTAGGGAAGGCAAATGATAATTATCCTTTTATGACACTTAGTTCAGGTTTATGAAGTCAACACAAAGTCTCATTTCCATGTTCTTCTTCCTGGTTGGTACTATGTAGGCTACCTAGGTAGAATGCTTGATTGGAAAAACAATCTTAACATCCAATAAATTCTATACTTCCTTTTGGATGAGAGGTTCTAAAATTGGGTTTACTGGCCTCTATCTTTGCCTAAAGGGATTATGTTATGGCTTCAATGGGATGGTATGTGTGATGACTCTGGGAACAAAGACTTTCAAATATTCATATGTCTTGTCAATCACATCTTGGTTTTTTGTCAGCAAACTCCTCAACTTTTGTTTCACATTTAGTGTAATTCAGACCAATGTTCACATGCTGGGGATGTTGGTCAATGCCCATATTTTATTTGATAAAATTAGATTCAGTTACTTTAATCTCTTTTGATTTTCAATTTGTGGATCCACATCAAAAGCTTGTTCTAGGGAGACCATCCCTAGATAGATGTGGTTCTCCTTCAGTTGTATAACACCATCTTCTCCCAGATCTTCAATATACATGGGCTCAACATCATTCTCATATATTATCTAAGATTCAAAGGATATATAACTATTCTCTAATTATACAATCTATTGATCATCCTCAAATACCTAGAAGTTGTCCACATTGTTTGGGATAAAGGGACAAAGAACTGACTTTATAGAGAATTTATATATATTAAATTGTTGTAATGATGCCAGATTGATGGCAGAGGTTGTAATTGAGTCTATAATTTTGTTTCTTTCCCTTGGGATGGCCTTGATGTTGAATTCTCAATCATATCCCATAATTGATACTTGTACTTCTTCAAGTAAGTGAGTTTATGTTGGTATTTATTCCTAATATGGTTAACAACTAGCTCTGAATCATTGAAGATTTGTAACTACTTGATATTATGATTTAGTGTGAATTGTAGGCTAAGGATTAGAGCTTCATACTCAGTTCTATTATTGGTGCAAGAGAGGTATAGTCTGTAAGCATATAAATACTGATTCCCATCTAGGTCTATTAGATATATACCAACATCCAAACCTTATTTTGATCTTACTCCATCAAAATATATATTCTATAATTGAGGACCTTCAAATTATTATTCATGCAATGCATGTTATTGTTTGGTAGTGAATGTATATACACCTACATGTGAAGATACAAGATCAACCTTTTCATTCTTTGTGTTGTATTTTATGATCAGATAATTTATCTTTGGTTCACGGTCTACTTAGATTTGGTTGGCTACTCCTTTACATGGCAACCACATATGTGAGAAATCGGTAGCCATATATCCTTTCAATATATTTGACCAATCCAAACTCAATAGCAATCCATAAGCTTATGGAATGCCAATGACCATAATATCAATATGTTGTTATACTCGTGGTTTAGATGTAAGCTGGATGTGCACATTTGTCAATCATCCGATAGATGGGACATAAGACTTATCCAACTATATGACCACTCTTTTAACTTATCTAGAGTCAAACCCAAATTATTGCATATAGCTGTAAGCATCACATTAGTTGAGGCACCTAAGTCAACTAAGCAATTTTGCATGTTCTTTTCAAATATTCTGATAGTTAAAAGAAATGGTGGTACCTCAAGTTTTTATTTATAAACCATTAGTTTGTATACATAAATTTTAAATTATCAGTAAATGACCTTCTAGTTAAGGATTTAAATAACAACTCTCTTTGATCGATGATATG